>CM026206.1:13053430-13653430 GCA_014839995.1 Xenentodon cancila
TCGGAAAAGACCATTTTTGCAAGACTGCCTCATTTTGTTGAAGAACACGGGTGTTGATAATAGCGGCTTAACGCTATTGCACATATGCAATTTTCAGCAGAGATAAGAAGGAAGAGAATGTCTCACTCTGTTAAAATGTTCTTTTTGCCAATAAAACGATATAAAAGTCATTGGAGACTATTTTTATTATTGATTTTTGTCATTGCACCCCTAATCCAGACACCTTGATATATCTTGATATATATTTTACTCTAATCTACCTTTTAAATATACAAAATACTTTTTTCCCTGAAAAAGGTAGAAAAGGTACGCACAGATACCATTCACTTGGTCTATGTCGCAGTAGAAAGTCCAGGGTTGCCAGTTCTACTTGAAGGCAAATTTGGACTTATTTTTTGTGAAGTAATGTAAAATGTAAGGAGCTGCGTGATTTTTTGGGGGGATTTTCAGACCTATGGCTTGTTTCAGGCATAAACATATCTGACTCCTCTCCTTTCTATTGTGTAGAATTTCCACGTGCGGTGTCAACCTGACGAGACACAAATAACTGCAGCACCTGGTGGATCATCACGTAGAGACATTTAAATCTCACAGACTCCATTGTATCTACTGTACACTTACTTTTAAATACAACTTGATATTAAATAGTGTTTGTTTCTGAGTTACTAATGTGTGACATGTCAAAGTGGGCAAAGTGGGCAAGCTCCGCCCTGATCTGTCGCCTTGATGCATCTTGACTATTGTAGCGTTATCAACTGCACTGATATTCACTGATCTATATTCTTTTCATGATATATAAACAGGGCCGGTCCAAGCCTTTATGGGGCCCAAAGCAACATCAGTGTTTGACTATTACTGGGGCTATACTGGGGCATTGTTTGTAGTATGATTTGCATCATACCGGTGTCATTCTGGCTGTGGTTTTAAACCTCACTGGGGTGGTAAGTTCAGAAAATTAGTCTAGTATTAATTTGTACCTTTTTCATTTTCAGAATGATGTATACGTGCGGCATACTGAAGTTCTTTTGTGAAAGTAACAAAAGCAAAAACAGTAGCAGACAAGACAATGCATTTAGAGTACATTTTTAAAATTTCAAACAGATGTACTTTAGATAGCACAACATATATCTCCCACTACAAAAGAAATACAACGTCGATCATTCATTGCAGCCCCTATTGCAAAGCAATGGGATGTGTGGAAAAGAGATAAGTAGAGAGTGCAGGCAGGGTGGAGTGGGTGGAGAAGTGTTGCCAGGCTGGAGAAAGAAAACCAAAGAGCAGATTTCTGCATGTGGTGACAGAGGATGTAGAGGATATGAAGCCGGTTGATGCAACAGAGAAAGATGAAGAAGACAGGATAAGATAGAAGCAGATGATCACCTGTGGCGACCCCTAAGGGAAAAGCAAGAAAGGCAACTAGTTTTGGATGTTTGTGGGCTATTTGAGAACTGTTTTTTCACATACAGCACTAGATTCAGTATTCCAGCTGTGCCAATGCACAAATAGAGAGGGAGGATATTTAAAGAATTCCAGGGTAAGGGACAGAAAACGCTGCGCGTTTAGCATGCATCAGTGTTTGTATGTCTATACTACGTTTTGTACAACTGTTGATTTCTGTTGTTTGATGCATGCTTGTGTTTACATCTTACTTTCTAGATCAGACAGAAAGGAGTCATCTTTGAGACTAAATGCCAATTGCTCCGAATCAAATTTATTTTCTGTTATCTGCTGTGTACTTCTTGTGTGTACTCATTTGTCATTTGGTTGACCAAGTTATTATTCCATGGATGGCATATATATATATATATATATATATATATATATATATATTCATTTTAATAAGAAGGGAGGCATTGTATACAACATGAATAATTCAGGAGAGACTCCTTTGTTTGACACAGACTGTAGATAGTTCGTATTGTAAGCTTACACAAATGGTTTTAGAAACCGCTAATCAACTTCCAGCCTTGTCTAAGGTGAGACAGTTACCTGAAGTTTTTTTGAGTTTTTCCTCAGAAGTGCCTGCTTAAATTGAAATGAGTCAGACAGACGGTACTTTCAAAGGCTTCGCAACATATTATCTCCGCCTCCTCCTCAATCTGAATTCTTGTGATTTCTTTTGGACGTGACACACTGAAGCCGCTGCTGTTTTACTCCGGCACTAAGGAAGTGACAGTCTTAATTATGCAGCCTGGTGGCCCAGAGACACTTAAGCATTAACAATAATGTAGGGATGGAAACAGAACATAAAAGGACAAGAATAACGAAGAGGGGGAGGCGAGAGAGGAAATTAACCAGAGAATAGATTTAAAAACACAAGGAAAAAAAAAAACAACATTTTGCAGGGTTTTTCTGGTTAAAAGAAAGGGACAAGAAATTGATTTTGTGGAGTCCAAATTGACATCTCTGTTTTTTTTTCGACTGGTTTCAATAGTAAAATCAAACTAAGAAATATATCCTGTGTATTTCTTAAGCAGGGGTTTCCTACACAAATCTCTTAGTGCTCACAAGTGGCAGAGATCAGTCATGCCTCGCCGCACAACAGGCATTTCTCAAGCCATAAGCTGAACATCCTTCATCGTGGTTCCCGGGAACATACAACAGACCCTTATTAGATGGTTTCCCAACCATATGGTTTGCAAGCATAGTAATTGCCTTGGTCTGCATTACTGAACACTGTGGATGAATTCATGATCCGAACAGACTGTGTTGTTTAACAAACAGCTCTAAAGGACATTGGCCCTCTGTTTATGCTGCCTGCTGTAATCCTCTGAGCCCTAAATGGATTAATGATTTTGAGGTTGTCAGTTCAAACACAGGTACAGAGGATACTGCTGATGTGTCCTTGAGTGAGGCACTTAATTTGAATTGTGTCACTTAATATCCATCTCGATAAAGGCTTTATACACATATCATAGGTTATGTAAGTCACCGTTAATGAAATCAGGAGAACAATGCAAGCCCGATAGAGCACCTTGGCTCGCAGCGCATTCTGGGGCTTTTTCAAGCAAATGATTTTATTGCTACATCACTGTACGGTATGATAATGTATTCTATAAACACATAGAGGATTTTTTTTTTTGTTGTGTGTGTGCTTTTCTAAAAAAAAAAAAAAAAAAAAAAAAAAAAAGACTTAAAAGTTTTCATCTTCAGTTAAAATGTTGGCACATGGCTTCCATCTTTCTGTCTGATAAATGGACTATTCAGTGTGCATTGCCTAATCAGAGCAGTATAGCTCAGACACATCTCTGAGTGGGCGGTTGGCTTAGACCTGGACCCCACATACAGGGAGGAGAGTTTGCAGGGTTGCCCAATTAGTGCTGAAAAGTGTTGCAGTGTGAGAGTGCGTCAGCAGGGAAGTGTGCACCGGAGGAGGCGTGTCATCAATCATCACTTTAGCTCCGGGCTTATTCCATCCCTTTTCCTTATCTGGCAGCAAGAGAAGGAAGAGGAGGAGAGAATAACAGTGGCAAGCCAAGTCCAGCAATGACAACAACCTGCATTGGAGCTGACTGTATTAAAGCATTGTTTTAGACATCAAAAACACACTGTTGAGCTAGATGTACAAGATATATATATATATATTTTATTATATATTATATATATATATCTATATTGTTTGTGCAGCCTGTAAGTAAAAACAAAAAGAACCACAATGTTTATAGTACCCTTAAGATACACCTTGAAAACTAAAACCAAAACAAAACAGCATTAAGATGACCACAAAGGTCGTTGACAACAGAAGGAAATACAGTAATCATTACTATAGATGGTGCAATGTAGTTTCTTTTCTGGTACAGTTTTTTGGACTTGGGCTTTAGGCGTCTGCCGATACACAATACTGATTCAATACCAGTGTTGTATTGAAAAAGATTTCTGAAGACCAATATATATATATATATATATATATATATATATATATATATATATATATATATATATATATATATATATATATATATATATATATATATATATATATATATATATATGATGCTTTGTGGATTGTATTTTACAGTCTATTACAGCTGCATTGCTGTTCCCGTAGCCCAACCCGTAGTTTGTTTTTCCAAACTACGGGTTGGGCTGGGGGTAATATTTTTGTGAAAAGTGGGTTCATTATTGTTTCCCCTACATTCATATTGTGCGAGGGGGGTTGGGGTGGGGGTATGATACACCTTACATTATGGTAAATGTACAATGAGCAAAGAGCAACTTTTTTGTTCATATATATTAATGTGAGTATAGAACCCCTTTCTGACATATTTTTGTCAAACTGGTAGCAGGTTCACAGTTTTCTCTGCTCTCTGTGTTGAGTGGAGTTCTGCCTGGATGTGTTTGCACACAGATGAGCACACTGCCACTGGCGAACAGAGTGCACATCTAAAAATGTGTTAACAACTTCAAATGGAGACAGAAATATCAGCATTCTTTAATGTTTTTATAGTTATTATTTAGCTGTTACATTGTCTAGGTTATTAAAAGAAACATGAACACCTTTATTCTGTTAGCGGTTTGTGTTGTAAAGTGGGGGGTCACGTCCCCCACTTTGGGACCCACTGCGTTAGCGTGTTCATCACCAGCCGTGTTTCCATTACCCCTAGATACCCCGAGATTTAACAAATAATAAGTCTTACAATGGAAACGCCTTAAATTAAAAAAAACCAAAACCTCCCAATTATCACAAAAACCTTTTCACTGTGGTTTTTACGGTGATTGGATATTCCAGTTTATTGCAAAAGAGTAATGGAAACACTTCATGCACATTTCCACATCTCTGGCAGCGCTGGATGTGATGTAGCCGGTCAATCTAAAGTCATCGAAATCTAGTTTCTAGCTGATTTGGGTCTCCTTAATACAATGTAGTTGTGCTATAACACTATTTAATCATTACTGCGTTACATTAGGGCTTTGAATAATCATTCGAATGATCGTCAGCTGCCTTCATCATATGACTATTTTCTCAACAGCGGTAGCAGCAATATCAGTAATTTTGTCAAAGACTAGTGATGTTTTTGTCCATTCTTCTCCACATTGAGATTTTATTTTTCCTTGTCTTTTTAGGAAAAGTCTCGCAGGATGCGATATGGAGAGTTATGAGAGAGAGAGTTACACTAACTTGAAAAACATTGTTCAATGGAAACACGACCTCCTGTAGCTACCTTTATCACAAATTCAGAGTTTCGATTTACTTTTAAGAAATGTAATTGAAACATGGCTACTGTTGTCTGCAGGTAAGGAAGCTTTCTCTTCTGATGTCCTTCCTTTTTGTGCTTTGCATTTTTATCTTTTGCCTGTGTGAGAACTCCGGTTTTCTCTTATGAGACATGTTTGGTGACTTGTGTGAGTGCATGGTCATTGTGTCTCAAGGCTAGACTTCTAATGGCGATGTAGTGGACTGGCGTAGCTCTCTGTTTTTTTTTTTTCGTTTTTTTTCAGTACAGAACCACTATTTTAATCTTTAAAATGTTTCAATGGTTTAGACGGGAACTAGTTTGACTGACAGGTGAAGGAGGAGGGACAATGCTGCAGTTTCCGTCGACAAGTTATATGATGAATCATGAAAACCAGCGTGTACCAGTGGAACAGTACAATGACCAGGACTTTTTAGACACAGTGGTAAATCATGGGTATGTGAAACTGGCCCTTGCCTAATCCAGGGTCTAACTTGCCTCATATTGTGATAGGCGTGACAATCGCCAGGACCCCAGCCATCCTGACCAAGATAAGATGATTATAGACACTGGGTTGACGTTTACAATGGAAATCACATTGTTGTTACTACGGAGAAGGAAATGGTACAGAAAAGTGTATTCCTTTGCATTAGTTCCGGTGTGAACGGCATAAACCTGGCTGACATGCTCTGTTATTGTAATCAGCATGCTGCATTTCATTGTGACTCAGTTCCATATACACAACCGCCCCATTATTAAAAGATGAAAATGAACCACTGGTACCTTTAGACATTTCTTATATGAATTGACATTTCTCAATCAACAGCAGAATCAGCAGCAGTTAAAGCTAAAATGTGCAGAAGGTTTCTAGTCATTAGTTTAGTAATTTCATTAGAAAAATAAGTTGCAAATAAACAAGTATATTCAATTCATAGTTTAGAGATTGAGTGAAAATAAAAGGGCCTAGGGCTAAGATCTAAGGAAAATCAGAGAAAATAGGAAATTATTGTCATCTGTTACCACCAAGATCCACCTAAACATGTATGAAAATAAGCTTACAAAGAAAACAAACAATTCAAAATGCATAGCAGAGTATAAGAGTAAAAGCATTTGATATCATTCTGATTGATAATTTCTCATCACCAATGATAATACATCACTTATTGCGAACTGTGGGCTGCACTTGATTGCTTTCAGCAAACACAGTCAGTATGCACCATCATGCGCCATGACCTCTGGCAAATGTTATCAATTCAACCTGTCAAATGTTTACACTGCCTTCCTCTCCTCTTGGGTATGCAATCCATAGCCAACTGTTCCTCCGGCATTAACGCTGACACACTGTGTGACACTGGCTCAGAGATTTGTAATGTTTCCAAAAATGGGTACTTGGCTCTATATGGAGGGTATAATGATAATGAACTGTCAATCATCTTTTAAAATGCCTCTCATTTGGGGAGGCTTCTTGCTGCTTTGTCACAGTCTTTACAGTGTCAGTACCAACTAATGAAAGCTTGAAAATATCTTCTGAACATCATCCCCAAGGTATTTCATCATGTACGAACTTCCAAAACTCCCATAGTTTAGACTTAAAATTATGGTTATATTTCTGGACATGAGTCTTTTAGTTAATTTTATGCTCTCTGCTCTGTAGCAAAAACTGTCCATGTGGAAAATACTTAAAGGTAATCTTTCCTTAGGGAAGTATACAGCAATATAACAACTGAAACTGTCCTCAAATGAAGGGCTTTGATAGCGAGAGTTAACCCAGATGAATGAATTTGCAGTAATAATAGCTTAATTCAGCCTTTTAAAATATCTGCATTTCCATAATGGTAATTTTGCACTCTAACACAGGTCTAGGTTTGCTGAAACGATATGGCTTGTGGCCATTTTTTTTATTCTAAATATCTGATAACTGTACTTCATAAAAACTCATCAACTTCAGCTGAAAATCCTCTAATTAAGTTTTTTTTTTCCTCCGTTAGAGCAATATGTGTTCACTCACAGATTATCCTCAGAAACATTATTGTGATGGTAATGTCCATATGGCAGGCTCGATGAGTGTGCCACGCTTACTGGCATGAAAATAAAATGTAATTGCACTAATGGAGATTTGCCTTAATTAGTGAAAGGCAGTTGACATCGCTGCGTGACATCATTAAGACTAACCCTATTTGTGTGCTTTTGAGGTCAGAGTTCATCGTTGTCAGCTGTGCTGAGTGACATTGACTTCTTAGTAGCATGTAGTCCTCCTAAACATTCACTTACAATGGAAAGATATTGCACAAAACAAAAGATATTTTTGGGTGATGCGAGTGAGGGATGCAGCAATGTCTTTTTTTTTTTTTTTTTTGAGCCATTAGGCAGCACTGGCCAATTCTCAGATTGACCAGCTTGACCAAGAATAGCCGATCAAATAAACATACCATACACACGGCGACAGCCACACACACTCGCACACAGCTGCTAATCACTTGTGTCCAGCAAGTCGACTGAAAAAGTAGAGTCAAAGTCATGGCCAAGCACACAACACATGCACTGCTGCATTGGCTTGGCACAGTTGCAATTTAGGTTTAGGTTGTTTAGGTTGTCTTGGGCAGAAATAAGCATTTAACCGACTTAAATGCTGTAAATAGATACATAGATGAATGAATCATTCTTTTATTTGCTGGCTATTTCATTTCTTTGATGAATAGGTTATCATAAATGAGTTAAAATCAAAAAAAGAAAAGTACGACAATTTACATTCCGTGATTGAATGCTTAAAGGTAGCGGACACTGCCTCTTTCTTTTTAAACGTACATTTAAACATATATTGTTCACATTGGCTAATGTGACTGTGCTGCAAGTGTTGGTGTAAACCTTTAGTTACTGAAACTGGTTTTCTGCAGTGTTTCCATTTCACTTGTCTTTGTTGAAATTCATCTTCAGCAGAAGAGTCAAAATGCATCTAGATGAGACACTGGTTGATACCAAATTTGGCAAAAAAAAAAAAAGATAGACACAGATGGTTTTCCTTTTTCTTTTTTTTTTTTTTAATTATTATCTCAGTTGTATCTGTGTTTGAGTTCTCCTTCATGTTACTTTCATGCCGAAGTCGAGTAACTACATGTAGTAGGATCCTCTCAAAGGAACAATACATGAAAGCATGCCAGTAGGGAATGTAATAAAGAAATTAAAAAAGAAAAACAAAGAAGTAATGACATGGGCCTGATTATGTCGGTTATAAGTTCTGAATATCAGTTTTTAGCCCTACACGATATGGTCATTAATTTAAATTTTTGGTTCTGCAACTGTAGCTGTGCAAAGAGCCCGGATTTATTTCTGAATGAATGAGAATGTCAAGTTGAGGTTTTTCATAAAAATGAGCATATTTTACTCAATTGTCTTCTGATTGGTTGAATTCCTGGAGGCTTGCTGATGGGCAGAGCTAATGACTCGTGAATATGCACATCTCCAGCTGCTGATCAGACATATACATCTTCAACACAATAACACCTTACAAATACTTAAGTTCCAACATTTCCTGTGTAATGATCTTAACACCTCAAATCCCTGACACATGTTCAAGCCAGAATTTATTACAGATGGAAGTTTCTCTTCATTAAATCTATACTCATTACCTGCTAATATGTACATTTTGTCATGTTTCAGTCTCTCAGTCTTTTAGTATGTTTTTTTTTTTCTGTGTTCATAAGTGTACACGTTGAAACTACTGTACCACACCGAGTCAGAAATCCAAGAAATGGCAAAGTTAATGTTCTAGGTAGTCATCATCTCATAGTATCCCATAGTTGTCACCGGTCAAGCCTGTCGTGCTGTAATGATGTGAAACTGCTAATTTTCTTTGTTTGAGATGCCTGAAAATGATTAGATTCTTATTTTTCTTGCTAGCCAGAGACAAAGCTTAAACTATTGGACTTAAACTATAAGACTCCTCAACTCCCTCAACTGATCTCTTTACCCAGGATGCACTTAATTGCACATATACACTGGAACCTTTACTGACTTTTGGTTCTATTTTTTTCTGCTAGTACAGTGCATACTTGTACTTGTTCAAAAACAGTCCTCAGTAAAGCAGTATGGAAATATGTACTTTAAAATAAAAATCAGTAATCAGAATTGAGAAACAAGAAATTGGTCATTGCCACTGAAACAAATTCCACTTTCAATTCAGTTGGAGAACTTGATTTTCAGACTTCCAGAGAAAAGGCCTTGGAGAAAATGTATAATTTATTTTAGACATAACATTTTATAGTGGCAGGTAAATTATGTAACGTTAAACTTGATTAAATTATATTATTTCCTGTCTTTTTTTTTTAAATTTTCTTTGAAAGAAAAACAAAATCTGAATAAGACAAAATTGGAAGTGACAGCGTGGAACGTTACAGAAAATGGATATTGAAATCAGGCTCGAAAAGTGCGGTTGGTGGATCTCTTGAGCTCAGATCTACTCTCTTTTTAACCAGCAGTCATGAAATGCAGGCCTGACCTACATGCTGCGAGGAGGATCCATGCTCTCTTGTTAGTGTGTACTGGTGTGGAATTGAGGTCTTTTCTGTCAGGAGGCGATATGTTGAAACTGTGGACTATTTCAGCTAAGCCTTAGGAGGAAAAAAAAAAAAGAGAGAGCGAGAGAAAGACATATAGAGAGAAAGCTGTAAGTGAAAGGGCCAAACAATGTTCAGCTCACGTGTGTCTGTGGACATGAATTATTGTGTAATATGTTTTGTGGGCTTGCGGACCGACTTTAACTGTCGGTATGCGTCGTAGACTCGTGTACGTGTGAATGTGTGTGAGTGAGATCTCAGGGTTTGACTGACGGACCTATCCCCCACAGCTCTGTGGACCTTCACAGCATCATTAATTGCTGACAAAAATGAACATTCTGCTGTATCCTTTAAGAGCTAAAACACCACAGCGCCTGTATTTCCCCGTAACCAGCTTTCGGGTCCGGGTGCCTTCTATAAACTTGTGTAGGTGAGGATTCACGATAAACCTGAGGTTTCTGACCTGTGTGCTTCATACAGTGCCACTATGATTGATGGCATGGTTATCCGAATCTCATCTTCGGGGTGTGGGTTGTCCCATCATGCTGGCAAGGTCGGCAGTTACCAGACTCACAACAGACCGGTGAACTAGTGATCTTACTGAAACACTTCCAATATTTCATCCAACATCCATCACGTACGACGTCAGAATGGCCCCCGACACCCACAAATAAGCCACCAGTTACAAAGGTGAGGACAAAGATTGCTGGAGAATTATGTTGCACAAATATATAAGATAACTTGAAGAACATTCTTTGTATCCATTCATAGTTGAATTTTATTATGGTTCATACATTTGTTAATATAATCAGAGATGATTCACCGTCACGATTCACCGATACATATTGAGGCCCATGAACAGGTACATTTTTAAAATGTTTAAAGAGCAGAATGACTGATAAAATTGTGGGAGCATGAGTGCTAATTTTAGCAAAATGACATTATTTGTTAGGCGCTGAAACAAATCTAAAAGATTTTCTATGTAGTTGGCTTATTTATTAGGCCTGTGTGTGTTGGTTCTCACGAGCCAGCCTTTTTTTTTTTTTTTTTTTTTTTTTTTTTGTCTGTGAAAACACACCAAGGCTTTTTGAAACAATTCTGCAAAGTTGGAATTTTTCCAGCTAACCTACTTATCACATTTGTAGTTGATTGCCTTCAGGAGGAGCTACAGCTGCTTTGAATCTCATGAGCTCAGTAAAAATACCGTCTATAATTCAGCACTTTCTATTGTTTCAGCTGCTTCGGCGAATGCTGTATCTCCTATGCCAAAACAGATGTGCAGATGCGCCCACAGCAATTTTGTTCGAGTTTAGTGTTTTATTGTTGGCCATTTTTTTGTTCTACAGCGTAATATTTTCTTCATCCCTCCCATTTACACAGTTGAAAGGATAGTGACTGTACTTGGTAACTTATAGGGTGCAGAGGTCTGGAGAATTTCTGGAAAGGCGCTGCACAACGGTCCAGACTAAGACCCTAAATGTAATGAGAGACAGATACTGCAAACACAGCGGCAGACTAAAAAGAAGAGAAATTTCAGCGACAACTACAGGTTACTGTGACGGTGTATCTCTGTGTCCAGCTGTTGAGCTGTTGGCTGCGAATTTCTGTTTATTTTGCGCATTAAACAAGTTCACCTGCGTTGTTTAAATATCATAACATTGATATTTGAAATCTTTGCTGTCTGAGGAATTGTTCAGCCACAGTCTACAATGTTGTATACATCCGTACACCTGTACTTACATCTAATAGTATGGATATTTCCAAATGTCATTGGTTAAGCAGTTGCCACAGTCCTACCTAAACGGTAATTAGTCTCTTCAAAGAATAAAAAACATATACTGCTTGAATACCTCGTCGTTTTTCATTAATCGTGCATAATCTTAGTTTTACTTTGTGTGCGTGGATATTTCTACAAACCAAAACAAACACTAGGGCTTGCTTTTTTGCTGACTAATTACATTTTCTTAATTCTTCTTTCTGAATTATGATGCTCATAAATTGTGACAATATTATGTATTTGATGAGCAGTCTACCTTAAAAAATAAAAAATGAACAAAAGAGCATGGAAGTAGATGCAATCGTTTTAAATGTAAGGACTTTAAACATGCAGAAGCCAGACACGCAGGGTTGTTCTGCTCTTCAACGGGATTGATTTACTTAGAAGATACCTGTGAAGGTCTTGACTATTCACAGTCACCGAACCTCAAAGCATAACTCTGAGCTCTATTCAGCCCCTTATGCAAAATCCTGTGTGAGATTCACATTGTAATATTAGTAGTAATTGTCTTGACAGAGAGATAGTATAAGCCGAAGAAATTACCTTGTTGTTTTTTTTTTTTTTGTTTTTCTGATTTACCCTCAATGAATACTTATTACAGTATATTAAAGAAACTAAACATGTTTGTCCTCTAGCTATTGTAAAACAGGGTCAGCTGTTGCTCCTCTGCTACTCACATACACAAGTAATAAGACAGTTCGTGCTTAAACAGTTTATATGAATGCATCGTTTCTGTTTCTTTGATCGGACGACACTGAAATGATGCTCATTAAGACTGCAAGTTAACAAGTAGTCACTGAAATTGTTTGACAATGTCACACATGAAAACCTCTGTTCTTTTTTTTCATTTTAGGCATATTTACACATAAAAAAGACGCATATTTTACTTGTCACACAATGCCAGATGTGTAGATTCTTTTGATCCTTTATTTAGTCTATATATTCTGTAATTATTTAATTATTCCCCCAACTTTCATCTCAAGGCATCTAATCCTGGCCTTAAGAGCAACGGGAGCGTCCTCTTTCTTCATATGCCTCTCTTCAAAGGTGCCCGAATGGGAAAACCCATTACATCCGACTTTAGGCACTTTCCTAGTTAACACCTGGCTCATTAATGAGCTTCTTCAATGAACTTTGCATTCACCTTCAACTAATAGCATGTTTCATAAAAATTACAAAAATGCATTGATGTTTTAAACTGTAGTCTTTACTCCTAATTTATACATCTGCGCTTCTTCAACCATCCGTACTAGGAGCTTAACAGACCATGTTTCCTGTCAGCCATTTTCTGAAAATTGTCTTTTGAAAGGTTTGATTTTTGTGTACAACAGGCCTCAGTGCTGTTATTTCAGTCATACATGAAAAGAGGAATTCATATGAATCACAAAATCAGTTTAGTGCTCTGTTTCTTGTCAGCGTTTGATGAGGTAAGTTTGCTGTATTGTGTTCAGAACGATCGGCCCATCCCCTCAAGCCCCAGAGAGTATAGTATTGTGTTTGTTTGCATGATGATTTGCCATTTGCTCATTTGAATGTGTGCAATGCAGGTAATGAGCACACGGAGCTGGTGAAGCATAATAATACCCAAGGAAAGGATGAGATGGATTCTCTGTTGGGCGTTTCAGTTTTGCCATTATTATCCTGGATGCCTATGTTTAAAAGTCCCGGATGCTGCAGCGTTTACATGGATTTAATGAACCTGCTCACTTAGATATGCATGCTCCTGTTAGTCTGTTTTACTACCAGCACATGGTTGGAAAGAAAAAAAGACCCAGGATTGCCATTTCAATGGCTTTAGATAACATTATGATGGGTCGTATGTTTCATGAATTTGGAGGATGAGCGTTACTAAGGGAAAACCCAGCCTAATCTGTATCCCTATGTACTTGCAGTGTATTTTTTTTCTTTATCCACACACTGGGGCTTTTGTCTCCATCTAATTACACTTAACAAGGTCATTTGAACAGTGTTGGCAAATAAAAATGGGGAATTCAGATGAAGCTCATGCTGTTAGATGTTCCTTCTTTGATTATTTTTGTCAAGTTTTCCATATTTTTACCATCTCTCTCTTTGCCTGTTAGACACTAATCCTATCAGACTTAACTTGTGATTGCCAATAGAGAAGTCGGCTGAAATGTTCAGTTGGTGATACTTGGAGATATCACGTAGGTGTAAATATAATTCCTTTATACAATGGTAAACATATTGTTGCCAAACGTTACAGGTTTGTCTTAAGGAAAACAAACAAAAGAATATGTTTTTCCGTCACATTAACTGCCTTTTTTTCAAGCACAGACAGGTGAGACGCTGTAGAGATTTTAACAAAGGAACCTTAACACTCTTGATCTACAGGGGGAGCAGTTGCCTATATCACTATTTAAAGTATCTTAAGTTGGAAAGTAAACAGGAGTTAACCTCAGCAAGGAAGGAGAGAACTTAAACGCTGTCCATAATTTGACTCAAATTGCTTGGTCCTTCTTACCTAGCACACACCACCCAGGGCTTTAGATCGTTTGACTGCCTCCTCAAAACTGGATGCCTGTGTTGTCACTCTTGGAGGTTTTTTTTTTTTTCTTTTTTCCCACCCTGCTGACCACCGCTTCAGTCAGTTAAGTGTTATAGACTCAGAGCCCAGGTGGACTGAGGTAAACAAGTACCTCTCCAACCCGCATTGTGCCCCCTGTTGGCTGTCATCAGTAACTTCTGCTCAGAGCTTTGGTTTGCTGACTGTTGTCTTATTCTTTTCACTGTGTCCTCGAGTCACCCGAGCTACAGAACCTTCATGCTGTCTAGAAGTATATTGATATTTGTAATTACAGTAATAGTTTTTTACTCTCACTAATGTCCTCCTGTGGAGACCTAGCAGTGATTAAAGGTTTTGCAGGGTTGGGTATTTGCTCTATCAATAAAATGACTCACTCAAATCACTGTTATGAATCAGAGACCCCGTTCGTGGGCCGAAACCTGAGCTGAACATAATCCTTGCCAAATGGACTGGCGATTAGCTTAACTAAGGACTTCTTGGACCCTGCCAACGCACAGGCTCTGCATTTTAAGCAGAGAAGCATTCAGTGAATTTCTGTATTCATCCAATATTCTGCTGCCTTTTTCCATACGAAAAGGCTAATACTTGCAGGTACATGTACAAGTAAAAACATAAATGCTAAAAACAAAATCACCCTGTTCAATGACAGCCTTTTTTGAATATTATTCAAGTTGGACAGACTGCTTTAATTTTGCTTGGCATGAAAAGAAATTTGCTGGTTTCTATCATCACAATTAACAGGCTTAAACTCAGGGCTTGAGATAATCCGTAAAATACCTCTTGTCTATGCTCTATGATTTCAGTATTTGCAGGGCTTTGAATGAAAGTTCTCCTTAATTTCTTGTGGCAAAAACAGGATGTCGGATGTATGAAATGCTTCATGATGTGCATTCCTGTCCATTCACATTCTTCTTAACTAGGAAGGGGAAATGTCTTCTTACTGCACGTCTGTTCTTTTAATACTGTGAGCCAGACAGAAAAAGGACGGTCTCCAAAGCAAGCAGGCACTCGCAAATAGGTCATGTAAAATATGACTATACCCAAAGGGACCTCTCCTTTGCTCAATGTATTTATTCCAATATTTGCAGATGACCGAAACCATTTAAGTGCCATGGCAATTGCTTATTTCCCTTTGTCAGAATGATGAATGTGGTCGCACCTATCAGACTGCGCAGGGCTTCCAAAGTCTGCTGACAGTGAAGGATTGTCCATTTGTGCCATGGACAGGGCATATCAAAAGGGGTGGATGAAGACCTCCAGGAAAGCAATAACAAACACTGGCTTTTTATTTTCTTTTTTTTTTTTTTATGACACAATGAGTTTAAAGAAAAGTGGTTTACATGTCACAGTCATACAATAAAATTGAGAAACTATATCGCATTAAGGCTGACATTCACAAAAAAAAAAACAAAAAACGTGCCCTTTTAATATGAATTATGTATTGAAGGGATGCAGTAAGGGTGCTCGATTAAAACTTGTAAAACATTAAAATTGTATAGATTTAAGATGAAGAAAAAGGAACATTTTGTGAAAATTGATCGAAAATAAATTTGCTCCCATATGTTTTCGAGCACTACCATGATGCACTAATGAGCGGTATCAACATTTAAAATTAAATGAGTAAAATTAAAGTGAACAAATTCTAGTCAGTGCTGAGTGAGTTTAGGCTGTCATTCAGTACACTAGACAGAATATGTGGAAAGTAATTGTTTATTCTGCATTACATTATTTTAAGGACCAAACACTCTAATGATAACTAAGATTTGATTAATTACGCAGCCCGATGTAACGGAAAACATATTGACTGCCAGTAGTGACGCCATTGTTTTGAGTAGGTTCAGATCATAGCAAGGTTTTTGAGCCACAGATTAGATATGGCAACATCAATATAAAGTTCCAGTTCCTGTCCTGGTTGGATAACTGTGTTTAGACGATGAAGATGGCTCATGGAGCTTTAACGGTAATCACGGCAGAGGAGACTAAAATGCTCAAAGTAGTGACGGAAGAGAAAATGAGAGCGAGAAAGAGAAAGACAACCAAAGTAAATTGTTGTCAGTGTTAAAGTGTGAAAAATTGAAAAAAAGTGCAATTAAACAAAAGATGCAATAAAGATGTACGTCACCTGCTTTTATTACCATTACCTTGATGAAAAATGTCAATCAGATATTTATATTTCAAAACATCCTTTCCGCAATGAATTTGAGTACGTTTCTTAGGTATGTCTCTTGTCAGAGCAGTTAGACGATGTTATTTCATATGTATAACATATTTTATGTTTCATATTCTGTGCTGCATGTATTCCATGTTCATATTGCTTCCTTGTGTGGCAGTGCCAACATACTCTGTTACTTAGCATAAATCACCTTTTACTGTAAGGTGATTTGTCCATCTATGGTGAACTGGCAACATACTGTATGTCTTTATGATCATGCAAACATTTTCACTTATGGAATATCCAGATTGTGTCAAGAATCCTTTTAAAAAGTCTTAAAAATAAAAAGAATTAGAGTCCTATCAGATTTCTTTAGATGTGTCTTACTGTCGGAAATTTAAGCGTGTCCTCTACTCAACTCGCCATGGAAGGATAGGGATATGCAGAGTAATGACTTTGCCGGGCTGAATCTTGTGGTCATTAGCAGAAATCTGTGGTGGACACTACAGAAAAACAGCAGACTGTGGACAGACATTAAATAAATTGCCTCTTGGCACTTTGTAGATAAAGAATCGTCTGTAAAGACAAAACTGGAAGGAACGTAGTGTCATTACCACAGCAACCGATGCAAATAGATAGGTAATATCTGGGCACACAAATCCCATCTAATGAGTTGCGAATAACGGCGTCGACACTCTGTCATAAAGATCAAACTCGAGAAACAAATACGAATTGCCTGCAGGCTGAATATAGCCTACTTGACATAAGGCAGTCTTTCTCTGCAATATTGAAAACTGCATAATAATACTGAGTGTGAAAATGCTCATGACATCAAAAAACTAATCAGAGTTGAATGGAAAAGGACTCAGAATTGGTTCCTTTTCAGAAAAGGGTTTCAAGTGAAAAACACATCAGCCGTACTCTTCCTATGACTCCTCATGGTCCTGACAACACACTTGTTTGGGATTTATCTGCTTTAACTCTGTATTTAAGTGATGTTGTTAGACTCTGTAAGCTCATGCGTGAACCCCGCGGTTGCAGGCTAGCAGGCGGTCAGTGGTTTTATACCCTACATCCAGCCTTGACCTATCCCTCTGACTCCACTTCCCCTGATCTCCCTGGCGCACTGCCAAGCCTGACCTGTCACTTGGGCAGTGAGTTGTGTGGGTGAACGGCAGCAGAATACGCAACGAAGCACATACGAAGCACAAAGGAACCGCTGTGCGCGCACGCACGCACGCACACACACACACACACACACACACACACACACACACACACACTCTCTTCAAAGCACCGACAAACAAGGAGGATGGCGGGACAATCTATTTAGAAAAAGGAAAAAGGGAAATCATTGTATTAATCATTGTTCTATAAACACTTAATTTAGCTGTATTACTCTTTGTTCTACTTTTGAAGTATCTGTTATTTATCTTTGTTATTCACTTACATGTTTTTGCTGGTGTAACAACACACTCTTATATCAAGTCATAATTGCTTGTGCTATGAACCTCTGCTGTCATTTCTAAAAAGCATGAATCTGTGTGTTCACTATAAAAATTCCTACTAAATGATCTTATTTTCAAAGGGTATTCATCTGAAAATGATCCATTTTACATAATTACAACCAAGACTCCTTTCATATGGTCAAACTTTGTAGCAAATAAATAAAGTAAAATGTAAAAATAGACCAACAGCTCCCTGCGCAGTATCACGACTTGTAATTAATTTTAATAGCAAAAAAAAAAAGAGTATTCAGTTCCTAGTATGTTCAAAGTTCAGTTCAAGACTGTGTTTACTGCAAATTCACCAGGCATGCCAATATATAAGTGCAAGTATGCATGTGCTGGAAGTAGCAAACAACTAGAGAGCACGTGTTGAGCGAGGAGAGAGTGGAGGGTTGATAAAGAGAGGGGATTAGGAGGACCTGGGCACAGATGGCTATGGGAGGCACATGTCCCCGCTGAGCTGTTCAGGGTACTCCCTGCCAGCCCAGAGACAGTGACAGAAGTAGAAAGAGCAAACGGTCTCTCTCTGAAGGGGTGGTTGTTTTGAGAAAGCATATGCTAATAGGAAATACTTGCCATGCTCCCTAAAGTCAGTCAGAAAGATACAGAAAAAAATAATGCAGACCTCATTAAGGTTTCAAAGATTATAAATGCCCCAAAGTAGTCAGAAAGAAAAAAAAAAAAAAAAAACTTTCAAATTAGAATGGCATAATCTGGGAATGTTTCTGTTTTCATTAGAAGGAATTTGGACAATCGTGCCTTTTCTCTTGGGGAATTCAAGGAAATGCAAAAGTGATTGTCTCACCAGTTTGTTCTTAGCACTGGTGGCACTGATGAATATCTGAATAATAAGACGTTTTGTTAGTTTAGGCAGGGCATTGAATATGCGCATATGTGACCATCTGGCTTGTGTCACATTTGTTATACAATTATGAGTCATCTGCGTTATATCAGATAAAAGGGCCTTTGAAATTTGACATAATATCACATTATATCTCATTTTAGAGAATCATAGTTACTCACAATGAGGGCTGTAGTGGAAAAACATTATGACCATAAAAAAGAAAAAAAAAATACTTACATTTATTCCCAAACTAAAGCTGGTGTGTTTATCTTCTTTTGAGGAACCGATATGATCCTGTATCATGAGCTGTTTTAACATTGTTAACGACATACGCTGGGAGTCATCGAACCCAAACTAACAAACATAGCACATGGATCTGGACTGCCTTTTGCCGACCTGTGAAGCAGAATGTCCTGCTGTAAACGTCTGTCGACAGCTCTGCAGCTATTTCCGCGGGGATCGGCTGTAGGAGCTTGTAGCCACAGCTAACTTTGACCGAAGTACGATGGGCGCGCTCCTGTCAGCTTCCCGGGCAACATGGCTGCGAGCAGCACAAAGAAAAAGAAGCTTCTCAACCAGCAATGTGTCGCGAGACTAATGCGCCGTCCATGGACGCGATATACTGGTTGGAAACATACTGTAACTTATTTTCCAAACAGTATAGACAGTAAAGTTTGAACGAAGACAGTTACTGCTTACCGTAATTAAGTACATTTAAAAGCAGAATGCTACTAATAACTGTCTGTACTCCATCGCAGTTATGCTTTTACACTATGTGCTACATCAGAGAAGCAGCTTGGATTCATTCTTTTTATTGACCTTCATTACATACAGTAACATTTCTCCTACCTTTCTCCTGATTAAAGAACTTCAATGCCATTTTGTAAATCTGTTAAAAGCAATTAATACGTATTTACCAGATAATCTTTCATAAAAACAAATAATCACATTTGGTCGGAACTTTCAAGGCAAATCAGAGACAAAATATAAGGTTTCCGGACCATCAGGCTTGAAATTCAGGTAGTTTTATGGAAAACCAAGCACATTGTAACATCAGTTCAACTTAATCTGGTCAGATAACCCACCCCTAAGGCAATCTGACAGTTATTACTTTGCTTGTTGTGTTATAATGAAGGTAGAGCTCCAACAGTTAATTGCCTGTAATTAATGTAATTTTAATAACTACTTAACTGTGTAAACAACTTTTCAAGGTCCAGCTTCTCATTTGAGTCTAATTGCAGCTATTTTGCCGTAACAAGTAGAACATGTTTGGTTGAAAGCTAAAGATGGTATTTGTGTCTTATGTATTTAGAAAATGTGGTTGATGTCTTATGAAACATCATCAAGAAAATAATAAGTACATCATTAACAAAAGAAAGGCCTCAGTCGTGGAGTATGGAAACCCCATGGTAATTGATCTGGTGCTGTTTTCTGTCTGCAAACACCATTTTTGAAATAAAGCATAATTAGAAGGCCTCAGCAATGTAGCAGCATCCAGAACTCCTATGTGCTTTATTGGAGTTTGCATGTTGCAGACTACTCAGTTTGATTTCTTGGTCTAAACACAAAGAAGAAATGCAGTTTTACACCATATCTGCACCCCACCCCACCCTCCTTCAATTGCAAATAATTGTCCTTTCCCTTAGTTTCATAGAAACAGACACTTATTCATTGAGAATGTCAAATTCCCATCAGTCATTACAAGCTCAAAATTGTTGCATTAATCCCCAGCTGCAGGAACTGCTGTGAATGCCTTCTTCTGTTTCAAGGCAGACCAACTGTCTCTTTATGAGACACTGTTGATAACATTCTTGGAAAGTATGTGCCAAATTGTCAGTCCCTCTTCAAGCTGTAACCACAGGAGGCTTTAAGTGTCTACTGGCAAATCTGCACTTTTGAAGGGCAGTGCGATTTGATTTGAGAGATGCTGCACATTGTTAGTAGCCAATGCAACCATGTTAAATTACCGTCATCTCATAGGCGACTACATGACAACACAACAATATGCCTCTCAGAAAGTTACTCCAGAATTTCCCCTCACGTTAGCAGTGTGCATGGAAAATATCCACACAGCCCTCTACTGAGTAGGTAAATCACAAGGTCAAAGCTGGTATCAATAATGGCTCTGCTTTGAATTGGATGCGTCATTGTAGTGATATTATAAAAACATGTTTGGTTGGCCAACCATCAGGCGGAGACTACTTTAATGTATGACTTATTTACCTATTATGCATGCTGGGGATTAGGGAGAGAGGACCGGCAGAATGTAGGACACGCAGCAGTGAGTGTAGAGCAGGTGGGAGGGTGCGCCAGAGATGAAAATCTTAATGGCATGTAGGCTGTATATGATACGCAGAAGGGCAGGCTGGAAGGCACGCTGAGATACCATGGAAGTAGGGTGCAGAGGCTTTGCTGGCTGATTACTGGTTGGCGTCACAGTGTTGCGACATAATACTGACTTTATGTTTCTGTTACGTGTTCACAGAGGCCATGTCTGAAGGTGGTATTGAAATATTACATGTGATTAAAGAAATATATTACTAGACAATGTACCACTTGTTTAAACAAAGTGTGATGCAGTACACCATTTAATGCTTCTTTGACTGGGGGTTTTGAATGTGACATTTAAGAATGTGTGCAACAGGAACAGTCTTGTGAAAGTGAATAATGAACAGCAACACCATTCTTTCTAGTGGAAAGAGTGGTGTTGACTCATTTTTAAATTTACGCAAATAATTGGTGAAAACTTTAACCAAAAGAGAAGGAACGGCCTTTCACTCTCATTCCTACAGGGTAAATGACTTTTTTCTTGGTTAGATTATGGACATTTCTGCGTTAGAAAGCATAAGATAAGAGATATAAGATAAGAAAGGACTGTATTGATCCCAGAAGAGGGGAATTTGTGGACAGCTTAGATTTCATGAAAGTTTTTTTTTTTCTCTAGTGCACCCTCCCACCTGGTGCCTCCCCTGTGCTTGTGCAGTAAGACAAACCACGGAAGGAAGTTTGATTTTTGTGCACCTCCCGGAAGGAGGACTTGTGCAGTTGAGGAAACCCTTAATGTAGTAACGGGCGTAGTAAAAATACAACTGTGGCTAAAATCTGAGCTTCTGATTGCTGCTTCCACAATCAGAAGCTCCAGTTTAATCAAGAAATTCAAACAAACTTCAGAATAGATGTATGTCATAATCATGTTTTGGCTTGTCTTTAATGGCAGTGAGACAGTTTTTCTACTCGTCTTTGTGTCTGTGATGTGATGTTGGTTCCACCATCGAGTCTGTATGGATTATAGCTTGAAAGCTTCAGATGTGGCCCACTGTTGGCAACAGGATTATGTTACAGATTAAATGAATTTATTTATTTATTTTTGAAGTGGTATTGTATGAAAACCTAATGAGTACTCAGTGTCTTACCTCAGTTGATTGCAGCCAGTGTGTCCCCAGGCTGCAGAATCAGGGTGAATGTATAGCCTAGAACAAGCTAAAGTTATTGCATCACTTCACGGGTTCATGGAACCAAGATAAACAGACAAAGCAGCTTTCTACTGCCGTTAACCGTGTGCCACTTCAGCTCCACCACCTCCCACCTTTACATGCCAGTAGGAGTTTCATCAGTTTTCTGTAGTGCAAACTGATTCACTAATAGTGTTTCAACTTATAATTTCCACAGTCCAAGTTTGCTCCCTGAGTAGTGATGATGCCACCTCTGCTAAGTCCAACATTTTTACACTGTGGATGTTGTTTTGTTATCATCTGAAATACCAGAAGAAACCACGAATTGAGTTTGAGCATGCAAATAGTTGTGACTGACAGAGAAAGCAGAGTTAATGCAGTGCTGCTGTCATAACAAAGCTTGGGAGATCAATGGTAGGAGGGTAATCTTCTGCCGACGTCCGCTCAGTAAGCACTTTGCTGTTGCTCTCAATTTACTTGGCACATCAAACTATCGGTTCATTTTTGAAAATAAACTATCATTCAGTTCCTATGTGACACAGTCGCCCCAAACTTCAGGTGAAGATATTGATTAATAAATGGTGAGCAAGATTTGGTGGACTTTGTTTTTTCTGCTGAGCGTTCCACAAAATTGGGAACTGTGGCCATTTTGGAGGACACATCCTCTGGTCATTGAAATGAGGAGTCTTTGTTTAGGAGAGTGAAATTAATGATCTTCAACAAGTAAACAAGGAAATTAGGGAAATTGCTCAAACTGTTAAAATTGGGTTAAAAACCGTGGCTGCGTCTAGCCAGTTACATTCGGGTGATCTGGTACACATACGGGTGTGCAGTATGGTAATCCGATGTTGTGCCCCACCAGAGAGGATACTCAGCACCAGTGACCTCATGTGCCAAGAATTGCGCAGCTTTCATACTAAAAGATGGCATAAGCCCAAATCTGGAAAAGTAGGCACGAACATACATTTTTTTAGACGTAGGAATCCGTGCGTAACGCTTGTTCCTTCACAAGTTTCCATGATCCATCCCAACTGATGTGGAATTCGACATACCCCTTTGACTGCTTGGTCTCCCCCCCAATAACAACAATGCAAATGCGTATAAATACAGGGCATAATTCCACCTTTTGTCCAAATAACAGTGGAAAATATAACAGAAACATCATAAAAGAAGAAAGAATTCACACAGTGTGAAGTTGATACACTTGTATGGGAGGTGGAGGCAAGAGAAAACATTTCATCTTGGTGGTATCTCCTTTAGTGAAAAGCGTGGGAGTGTGTGACTAAGGCTGTAAACGCAGCAGGATTGGAGCGACACACCAAGCCGAAATAAAGAGAAAATGGTCCAACATCAAAGTCAATGTTAAAAGAAGAGTTGTTGCACATTAGAGTGTTGGAGCCACAGGAGGAGGTCCACGCATACCGGAGCGAATGGCCTCCATCATTGGAGAAATTACACTTTCTGGCAGCTGACAGAACTGGGAGATCACGAACGATCAACTTCTGATTGAGTGGGTTAGATGCTGAGTTCCTCTGCTTCCTGATTAAGAATTAGCCGAGCCATTATGAAAACCTGAAACAACAGTGGCGGACCCTTAGCTTCGGAAATGAAAAATGATTGGAAAACAAATCTTGAATGCTCGTGATTCTACGCACTGACACCTAATAGAGGACAAGCAGCCATAACACAGTCATACATCAAAGAGGACTTAATCAATCAACTAAATAAGTAAACATTGCTTAAGAGTTTTGAATAGCATCCTTGAGGATATGGGGTGTGATGCTGCACAGAGTAAAGTGAGATGGCCACAAATGCTGAATTTCTTTAATTCAGAGATGATGGGACCTCAAAGTTCTCAATGTGAGTTAACATGAGGCTGCATAGGTTAAAATTGAAACAGCATGTGTTTATGCCAGTATTATGGAATAAGTGCAAAACAAGAGGCCCATCCCGAACTGTATTCATTTCTTCTGCCAAATGTTGGAAAAAAAAAACAACATAAAACTGCTGACTGCAATCAACCACAGTGAAACATGAGGAATATGTTATGAGACAAGACTGTGGAATTGGTGCCAGGATGAAGTCTTTAAAAATCTTCAAAACTGTTTTAAAAAGTAAATGGAAATCTGGGTCAGACTGATGCCCCAGTGAAAATGATGGCATTTGATCAAAGAGCTTGAAGTGGTTTGACTAAATAAAATTCTGCTTCACTTACCATCTGCTGTAGTGTGATTAATGGATTGTCATCATCGGGGTGCTCTAATGGCAGGTTATCACTTTTCTTTTTTGCTCATTGTGTGAAACCACTGCGGTTTTTACTGAACTTTGTTCTTAATTTAATATATCCTGATATATTAAAAAAAAAACAGTAATTAAAGAACCCAGTTCTTCTGTCATTAACTAAAAGCAGGGCTAAATAAGAATATCAATTATTGCATGTTTCAGGTGTCAGGGTGGCTTCGGAAAGGAAATATTGAGGACTAATTAGGCAGCCTGTAGTCAGGAGGCTCTTGAAATGGGGCTTCACTGAAGAGTGTGGTCTTTACTCCTGTGAGGGAATCACCTGAAGACATTTGGCAGATGAAAGACACACCTGATGACATGACTAGAGGCCAGCTGTTACGGGTTTTTCTACAGCTCATACCAGTCTTTACACATCAGGGCAGCCGAGGACTAATGTTTAATGCAGATTTTATCATTATTATTTTTTAAGATTAATATTCTCTCCTGTAACCTGTCCAGGGTGTTCCCCTGCATTTTACCTAAAGAGTGCCCAGATAGAATCCAAATGAGGAATATAGATATGGATAATGGAATTTAGTTGTTTTTTTGTGTCATTTGAAAACTGACTGTCCTCTGTAGCTTTTATAAAGAGAAAATGAATGGATTAAAATCAAAAATTGAGTTCTTCTCAACTTTATTAGATGCTGCTTCTTGCATCTGCTGTGCTGAAGACTACACTGGAGGCAAATGATGCTTTCATGGGCGAAATAATGATCACTTTTTGAACCTATAGACTGTAAACTCGCGTTAGGGTTAATCACTCTAAGGTTAAATGCCCAAGTGCACTAGATTTTCGGTTAAAATTGGTCATGTTTCTACACTCTTGCGCAAATAACTTTTTGCACTTATGATGAGTACTGTCAGCTCTAAGCTGTAATCAACATCAGCACCAATCTGCCTGTGGCCTGGTGATTATTGACACAAGAGACAGCATCATGTGTTCCACAACAGTGTGCTGCCCACAGATGCGCCTGCCTCATAATTGGCTTATTGTGCCTTGCCGATTATTAAAACATAGCTAAAATTGGACAGATTAATCAGCAGACGGGTTAAGGTCTTTGGTACATTAAATATTGCATTAAGGAACATTTTGCATAAAGGTTAGGGCAAAAGTGTCAAATTATGGAAGGAACACATACTTTCTACAGAGCAGCAATTAATATCACTCTGAAAATAAGTTTGCAAGCATAAAGTGTTCAAAATCTTACAATTGTAGAACATTTTCTGTGCATAACTGCCAACTCCCATCAAATGTGTTATCAAAGAGACCAGTCTGGTCAAACTACAGCCTAAATCTGCCTCACCTGAAGAGGAAGCAACATCTAATCAACTGCTTGACACTCTGTTCAATGACTAATATCAATGACTAATATTAGTTCCTGGAAGGAAAGTAAAAAGATCCTGCAATAGGTAATGAACAGCAAACGTCTAAAACAGAAGCAGAGCCTCCCAGACAGGATATAATAAGATGAAGATAGATGTTCTTGGCAGGATGAAGTGTCCTCCTCCAAGACTCCTGTCTCCATAGGCTAAAGTAACATAATCTGTCGTTAAAAGGTGGCTATTGAAAGTTTGTTTACTTTTCAAAAGCAGCAGAGCTAAAAGCTATGGGAAAGCGTTTTATATTTACTGCATTGAAGTAAATGTTCAGCATGCCTCGAAAACGTTGATGAGCAGTAAAAATGATTTATTTAGAGGATTAAGTTATGCTGCCAGTGTTTGAGATTTCCAGTCAGTTATTGAGCCATAAAATAATGAAATGGATAGTAATTGCTATCTTTTCAAGCTGACTAAGGTTTATGTGTTCCTTTAAAGGAGAAAACTTTTTAACAGCCACCTTTATAGCATGTATGGAGTGAATCTTTCTCGCTCAGCCCTTTAACAGGCTCTTTCACAGGTCATGTTAAGGCGCGTTTCCACTAGCTGGATTTCAGGGTAAACCGGAAGCACGGTACTAACAGTGGGAAATAAGACAGGCCCGTTTAAATTTTTACAGCAACTTCACAACGTTCACAGTGAATGATGGCAACTATTTGCATTTAAAGGGAATATACACATTATCATCTTTAAACCATCTTACATAACAAACACCCTGTTAAGCTAAAATGCATCCTGGTTTTGTTTAAGGAAATGAAACATGAGGGGAGTTAATTCCCCCTTGAGACATTTCATAAAAGTCTTGCCTAAGGCCAAAAGAAACCACAACTCGGGTGGTCAGTGAGCTACCTAACAGGTCCTCGCTCGCTCTCCATGTAACCAAAACGTCTCTGCTGTGTGTTTTTTTTTTTTTTTTAAATACATTATTGTCCATTCTTCATTGTTTAACACTTATTTGTCACAATACTTGGAGAGCAGTAATTTCTCCACAGGGAGGCAAGCCCGGATTCCCATTGTCCTCCCTTTGCTTTCCTGACGGACACTTTCTTGGCACTGGGGGTAAAGAGCTTTGTGGTTAGTGCCAAACTGATTTCCTTGGTGGCTTTGCTACCCGTGCTGGCAGTCTGCATGGCATGTTGACAACAGCTGAAGAGCCAAACTTGATCGACCCTTTCCTACTCATTATTACAGTATTTGTCACAGAATATGTGATTTCTTTGGTTCAGACAGCACTAGAATTTTACGGAAATAACAGCCTTCTGACCCTGGTGAAACTCACTTCATCATGTTATTACAGTTTACCGATCTGTTGTATTTCCACAATGAGCTTCTAAAAATAAACTGTAGTGCATCTCAGGAACATAGGCTTCTATAACACAACAGAACAAAGTTCAAATTACCTTTGTTTGTCTTTAGGGACCCTACCTACAATATCACTTCCCCAGCAAGAAGGTTCCTGGTTCAATTCCCTTTCTGTGTGGAGTTTGCATGTTCTCTCCGGGTACTCCGGCTTCCTCCCACAGTCCAAAAACAAGCATACTAGGTTAACTGATCATTCTAAATTTGCCCATAGGTGTGAATGTGAGTGTGCATGTTTGTCTGTCTTTGTATGTGGTCCTGCGATGGGCTGGCGACCTGTCCAGGGTGTACCCCTGCCTTTCAGGCTCCGGCAGACCCCCGTGACGGCAGACTCGGAGTAAAAGGGTATAGATAATGGCTGGATGGATGGATGGATGGATGGATGGATGGATGGATGGATGGATGGATGGATGGATGGATGGATGGATGGATGGATGGATGGATGGATGGATGGATGGATGTTTGTGAGTCTTAATAAATATATATCTATAATATGAATTAAATTTGATGTGGCTGATGTGTTAACATTATGTTGCCACCCAAAACGTCTTTGATTCTCCACAGACTTCATTAATAAGTGCTTCACTTCTGAAATGTTCCTTTAAGAGATCAGAAGTATGTAATAACCCATACAGTGTTGTCAGCTTGTAATGCTTACATTTTCTTAGTATAGAGATGTTACATCTGACCATGACTACATTTAGCATCCAAAACAGATTTTGAGCACCCTAAGTTGAGGACTAAGTGCTTCATTGTTAGTTAAAATCTTTGCTTCATCTGAATCTAAAAGGTGATAATCCCTGTAACAGTGTCATAGTATTAGTTACAGTGTAGTAAGATCTTTTATTTCTGAGTTGTTTACTTAACTGCAGCAACTCTTTTTTGTAATACTGTGAATCCTGGAATGGCATACTGACACCAGTTTGCTTTAAGTAGAAATGGATACACATGTAATCACCTTCTTCAGTGTCAGTACGTCCGCGTACCACGACTTTATATTTCTCCTTGAGTAAAGTGAGAAAGACATTGCCCATGGTTCTCTCTAGAGGAATAATAGCTTCTTCTTCTCCTCTTCGCCCCCCTGCCTGTGATCCATAAATTGTTCCCAGAACAGTTAAATAAATGCTTCAGTCTGTAAACTGTATCTGAAGGTTCGGAAAGATCTCCAAGAGGAGCTAAGAGCGGAAAATGACAGGTGTAACATGTGATTTTATAAAATGGTGTGACACATAACTGAAATATACAAACCATCAACTACTTTAATACGATGGAGGCATGAACACTTCATGCTAGAGCAGTGTCGCATGACAAATGTTCTCTTCCCAGGGCTGGGAATAGTGTCTTCTCTGTCATGCTGCAGCTGATGCCACTGCCATAGGGCACACACTTCATTCTTCATTTAGTTATTTGTTTTCTTCTCTCTGTCTGAAGCTATAGTCATGAGTTGTTAGAGTGAGGGAAATGGGAAGTGTACCTGTATGATATACACTGCGATGTCCTTAATGATTCATTGTTTAGCGATGTGCTGGGAATTGACTGCAGGTGTTTTGTGTTCAGAGGAATGAGAAATGAATGATCAATCATGGCGTGTGTGTGTGTGTGTGTTTGTATGTGTGTTGACATTTTTGTCACATTCTGACTCATGATGAAAATTACAAGCAGACAAAAATGTAAGCATGAATGAGGTGGCAGAGTATGAATAGCATCGCAAGATCGCTAGAGTTGCTGATAATTTCACAAACTCCTGCAAATGTAGAATTTACAGGGAGAGACATTTCTGAACATGCTGTATATACTGAGATGTTCAGCCAACCTAGCTATGTAGTTGTAGAATTCAGGGAGTTCATTCCAAAACATGGAAAGGTGTCGTGGAAAGCACACTTACTCCAACTGCCCACAAAACTCATTGCCTTCCTCAAACAACTTACCGTCTGATCAGTTGTATTAGATTCTCTAACAACCCACTTAGAATCCTGACAGGAGCAAATATGATGGGACCATTCGAACATTTAACCCCAAACGAAGCTCTGCTTTGGAAGTTTGTACGGCCCATCAAAAATGCGTCAAGCAATCAAATTCACACTTTATGGAAGCTAGACCTTGGGAAGTAACAGACTCTTGTGTATATAATCCTGCAAAAACAGCTTAAACATCCTAATAGTGAGAAATAAAGATTACTTTTTAAATCTTGAAGATATGACTACAATCTTGTTGACCTGACAAATGCAAATGTTTGCGCTGATCTACTGTTTTTTGAGCCATATAACCAGCGTTTTAATGGTCTAACCAAGTGTCTCTCTTTAATTAAGGTGCTACCTGTTGGATGGGATCTCTAAAGGAGCCTGGCTGAACCGCTCAAGCATCATATTCGCCGGAAATGACAAGTGGTCTGTGGATCCCCGAGTTTCCATAGTGTCCAGTGTTGGAGACAAACACGAGTACAGCCTTCAGATACAAAGAGTTGACGTGAGTGACGACGGCCAGTACACGTGCTCAATTCAGAGTGAGCGCAACCGAAGGCCGAAGCTCCTCAACCTCATTGTTAAAGGTGTGTATGAGTAAACAACACTGTTCTGTAGAATCATGCGTTTTTGTTTTAAGCATTATTATTACGTTGTATATAGTTCTCTTTCAATGCCGTTGATGGACTACCTTTGCCTGCACATATGCTTACTCTTATGATTTTCATCCTCTGCCTTTTTGTGATCTAACACCTTATTTGTTGTTTACAAGGGCAGAAGCTGGAAAAAAATTCTTCTGAGAAAGCAAACTGACATTTTGCCTTTAGGCTATGCTACATAAAGTACAAGCCTGTTAGTTTAAATGACTGGAGGCAGACTTTGTAGATTTAATCAGGCCTCCCTGGGTTTTGTCACAGCAGGTACTACAGAAAAATGTGACTCTTATGGCTCTTAGCTATGTTTTGCACTATTATCAGCATCCTACGTAGAGTGTTCTAGCTGAGTTTGTATGTTGGTGCCTCAGCTTGAAAGCACTGCGAGTTGCACATCCATCTTTCATTTGTCTCATTTCGCCTCTTTCACAGACCTTTTTAAATGTACGGAGTTACTGGAATTCTATTGAATGAAAGCAAATCAATTTTAAGTTCTACTATGTATTGCATTGCATAGTCATGCACCCCTGTAAATATTGTTGTAGCCCCAAGCCGGAGTCAAATAAATCGATAGGTCTTTCACAAATTATACCTATTCTGTTCAAGCCAAAACATGCACTGATTTCCGAAGGACATTGTGTTGGAAATGCATCGAGTTTACAGAAGGCAGGTCACGGTTTATTTATGTAGCACGTTTAAGTCAACAAGAGTTGACCAATGAGATGTAGAAATCGCATAGATGGAGAAAACAAAACAATGTTAACATAAATGTTAACCCAAAAACATTAAGGCATGATGCAATAAAAAGAAAAAAAAAAGTCTCTAAAATGATTTAAATAACCAAACATAAATAGAAATAATAATTGCATAACGAAAAACACATTTTGCTCACATGGGAGTAAAAGCAAATGAAAAAGCTTTAAAATGATCAAGGGAATTAACAGCTCTGCTAAAAAAAAAAACCAACAACTCGCTGCCACAGAAGATGCTCTGTCACCTCTGTTTTTCAGTCTGGAACTGAGAACATCCAGGAATAACCGGTTAGTAGACCTCAGCACTCTAGCTGGAGTGTGAGGCATCAAAAGTTCACACAAGCATGGTGCCTTGCCTTTGGGACACCTAAAAACGAGCAATAAAATCTAAAAATTGATCCTCAAACGGTCAGGAAGCCAGTGTAAAAAGGAAAGGATCAGGCGTACGCCTTGTAAAAGTGCAAGCAGTAGTACTGAAATTTTAGACTTGGCTCATGAAATGTGTTTCAACTGCGTGATTATACCTCAGGCTTGTTTTAGTTTCAAAGTTTCCGTATTTGTCTGTATTCACACGCTGGATCCTGGTACAAAATGTCCTGCTTTTTCCACATCATTTCTGATGCACCCATGATTACGGTAACCATTGCTTTTTTTGCTGTTGTTGTTTTTCTTTTCTTTCTGAAGCACTTAAAATTTAACGTGTCAAATGATGATTGCTCTTCTGTAATGTCCTCGCCTGCTAAGAAAACAACAACACAGAGCGTGCCACCATCTGAAAAAAAGTGTATACTCTCGCATTCCTTCTTGAGCCTCTTCTTGGGCTGTGTCGAAATACATCAATTACAACATTAAAACCACTGACAGCTAAAGTGAGGACAGTTCATTTCATGTCAACAGGATATTTGTTCTGATGCGTCCTTGCATCCGTGTGGATGATACTTTGACAAGTAACCTTAACAAGACCGAGCACAGTCTCATGCTGATGGCAGTAGCCCAAGTACGTCAGTACACCCTGTCACGCTACACAAAAACAGCTCAGAAATGGCTTCAAGAACATGACAGGCTGGAACAAGGCTGATTCACACAGGCCCCACCCCACTTAAAACCCCACGGCCCACAGCACCTGAAGAATCAGCTGCCAAAAGCCAGTACTAGACACCGCAGGACACTCCTGCAGGACCCAGGTCCATGGTCTAATATAACAGAGCTGCTCTATTTTGCAGCACAAGAAGGTTGGGTTTTTTTTTTTTTGTTTTTTTGTCGTGTATTTTTTTTTTTTAACGATGTGGCAGATTACCGTATAAAACTAAATAGGTGTAAGGTGGTACTTGGACTCATTTCAATTCAATTCACTTCGTTTGTATAGCACCAATACGCATCAAAAGTAATCTCAGGGTACTTTTCAGAGAAAGTAGACGCATTAAATCCAAAGCTAATTAAATGCAGTCCAATTAAATCCAATTCAAACCAAATCCCCTATTACCTGACCGTTAAAATGTTGGCGCTCCCGCCTATTATCCAGTCCTCCTACACGGTGATGTTTGCTTTCATCTCTGCTTCAACCACGTCTTACACTTTCTTTGTGCCTCCAAATGTTTATGTGATAAACCGTAATCAGCTGCTTGGCAGGTAGTAATGGCCACTACAGGACCATCGTGTTTTTGTAGGTGTTTGCGTTCTGAAGAACACTCCATAATTTGAATCCTACTAGGGGTGTTCCAGGTCATGGCAGCGCCTCACCACTGGCCATATGGCCACAATCAAACAGAATCTAATGTGCCAGCTGTCAGCTGTATAATATCTTTTGCAGTGGCAGTCTTCCTGACGGTTGTGACCTAGCACTAAGCTTTGGCTGCGGTTCGGCCTGCGGACACTAACTCTTCTTCACAAATGGCAATTTCATTCAGTGCTATGTGTCACTTCTTAAACGTGGGCATTTTTTCCCCCCACAGTAACAGTAATATGGTTAATAAAGCTGAAATACTGCAACAATGTGCTTGCAATTACAGTGAACAGTTTGCAAGGGAGAATAGTTTTGAACAAGTGTACAGTTTTATGAGAAATCAGCAATCAGCAGCAAAAGATCTGTTTTACAGTCAGTGGTTCTTGTGGACGAGATGATAAATCAGTGATTTAACAACTTGGAATTAATTGCTGCTCTCGGAGATCCATAAACATGCTTTGTACATAAATTGTTACTTTTATTCTCTCTTTAGGTATTAACTCCTGATGATGTTATAATCATGTTAACTGTATCTGGTACCTTGGAAACATTAGGGTGTATGCGTTGCCAGCTGCTGAGACAGTGCCGTGTATCCGATTGAGATCTGCTGACAGGAAGTACGTGAAATACAGATGACTTACTCCAGGTGATAAATGCCTGGAGCCGGGTGTCTGACAGAGCACTTGAAGTAGTTAAAAAATTTGGTTCATTACACTGCCAGTCACTGTGATTTATTTATCCAGCACTATTCCATATTTGTGGTCTTACGCTGTGCCTGTAACATCAGACTATGCTGTGCTTTGGTTTATTTGCTTTGTCAAAACTCCGTGTGTTGTGAAAAATTACCTGTCACCGTGCGGCACTTGTGTACACATGCTTAAGCCCACTCGTGGAGAACAGAAGGATTTCTTTACAGATGAGATGTAGCAGGGGAGCAGCTCTGTCACTTTGCAGAGGCTTCTGGGAGCGTTCTTCTATATACATACTTGCAAAGAAGAAGAAAAAAAAGACACTTTAATCTATGCTTTTTAGTTTAAGCATACAGTACTTCACATATTAATACTACAACAACTGTTACGGTTGATGTAAAAGGATTTCATGGCATTAAATTTGTTTTTTTTTTGTTTTTTTTTGGCATTTTTGCTTTGCTAGTTTAGTCTGTGCATCACAAGGAGTAACAAGGAAAATGGGAGCAAGAAGGGATTACTGTGTTTAAGAAAATATGCAATGGTTTCAAACTTATTTGAGGTGCATGGCAGGATCCCTGACGAACTGATCTGGTGAGGGATTATACTTATCCAAAGGGTTTAGATGGCTGTCTTGTATCTGGCCATCTGATTAGAGATTTAACAATAGCCAATGTGTAGTCGCCGTTGGGGCATGGACATAATAGTAGAAGGCCTAAATTCACATGAGCTGTGACTGGAAAAACGACGACTTTTTAGTTGCTGACAAATGATATAATATTGAATGTTTGTATTAATAATAAAAAATAGAATATTGTATTTCTAGATATCAAGGGCTTGGCACATTAGGAATAACACTAGGTTTGAAAAAAATCTCAACATTATCAACATCAATGTTAAAAAAAAAAAAAAAAACCTCAGCATGAGACATTAGAGTGTTTTGCATCTGTAATCGCTTCCCATGAGGCTCGTCACCTGAACACGAGAACAGTCCTACTCTACAGGAAGCTCTACTTATCATTACACTCTAACACACGAGTCGCATGCTGCCGAATTAGAGTATGGGACATGACTGTCATAGCTCCCCGCCTCGTCTAAGAATAATTTAATCTCAGTGCGACATTTATCCCCTCAGAGACCTTACATCACCTCAGCAATTTAGACATGTGCTTTATTTTGTATTAAACATAGATCCTGAGAAGGGAAAATCCCAAACTGCACAGATGCGCTGTTAATATAGCTCAGCATAAGTACAGTGAAAAAGCACAACATTTATATGCCGTGCACTATTTTCTCACTATTTGCCTTTGTTGCACGTGTCATAGAACTCAAGTTTGATATGCTGCTAGTTAAAAATAAATATGTAAACCAGGGTACTGCGACTGCGACGCTGCGTCAGATACAGACGTACCCACATTAGGAGAATACTGGCTGTTGCAGAAGCGTTGCAGCATCGCACCAGTATTTGGCTGCTGTAACGCTTAACACAATGATTTTCTGTCAACATTTTAAATTTAAGCAGTGATCATCAGGTCATTGGGGTTTTTTTTTAAATTACCAAAAGGAGACCAAGATTTCCTCCAGTTATACTCTTTCACTGAAATTGAAATACTCCTAGTCCATATAAGGCCAGATGCTTTTACTTCCTTCCTGCACTCACTGCACACTACAGCTGGCCTTTATCGCCGTATTCTCACCTGTGTCTTTGCTGACCTATTTAGGGTCTTTCCCCAGCAATATCTGATGCAGGATACAGAGGAATGAGAGATTGGTATCGGTATGGGCCCAAGCCGTTTTTCCACACATCACATGACTATCTTCCCTCTCAGCCGCCAGTCTTTTCCTCCCTCTCGGTTAATTAAGATTAAAAATGTGATAATGCATTAAATATGCACAGCACCTCTCATCTAAGAATATCTTGTCCCGGCAAGGAACAGTAAAGAGCCACAGTTCCCCTCTCCACCAGTAACTGCTCACATGAGCGTTGGTAATGCATTTCAAGCTTCCATCACCATAAATCCCATCTCTAGGCCATGGAGTTGAGCTTAGACATTTACTGAGGGATGTCTTACTGACACAGTATAGTTAAACTTAGATTTTTTTTCTTTTTTTTTTTTTTTTTGGTTAATACACTGCACTTCCTCCTGTTATGCTGCTCTGTCAAGCTATTCCATAATCAGTGTAAGGCTACAATTCTCATCTGCGGTGCAGTGAATCTAAGAATATGAGGATTTTGTGTGGGAGCTTGCATGCCTCAGCACAATGTATTACTTCAGATTTTTTTGCTGAAAATTTGAGCAATACTACTGTATGATGAAAAAGCTTTGAACTATAATATGCGTCAGAGCTGATCGACAGTGAAACCTCATCGCCCACGCCCCTGGAGTGAGTCAGCCTGGATACAGGGCTTTCCAGTATCCAGGAGAAGTGAAATGGAGGGTTAAACCTGCACTTTTTAATGTCAGGACAACGAGAGAATATAATTACAGAGTATATCATAAAAAGGTTAAAAAAAATCATAGTTTAACCCTTAAATGCTATGATTCTGTCTGGCGATTCACAGATATGGATTTTTTTTATTTCTTTTATAAGGCAGTGCTGATCGGTTAGAGAATAAAGCAGCAGATGGACGTTGCTTGACTGTTTTGTTGTTGTTTTTCCGATAGATTCAAAACGCCTGAGCTTAAATGAGCATTTATTTGCATTATTATGTCTACAGTATCACTTTTACTCGAGTAAATCTATTTTAAACTCTGTGTGCAGTGCACTTATTGAAAATAATGACTACAGGCGCTTTTCAAGGATAAACACGTGAACAAAGAACAAAGTAAGTGGAATTCACAACATTGGCAGATAACAGCATCTCCTTATTTCTGAGAGAGAATAAAAACTTTTTATTTTACATAAATCCCCCTCATTGCACAGCAGCTCAGCATATAAGGCTGGATGTGCTGCAAATGTGCCTCTATTCACTTTTTGTTTTACCACCTTGGTGATATAATGGATGGCCAATAAATTGAAACAACCCGTCAATGCCAATTATCTCCAAATAGTTAGAAATCAGCCTGATCAGCCTGACGAATTATTCGAGTGAGCGATTAATACATCGTTCTTCCTGTCACCTTCGCTTATCGCTATAGGGCATTTTAAAATTCAATTCAATTTCGTCTTCGTGTGCTCCCTCCAAATCCGGCTACGGCAATTTCAGTGGCAAATCCACTAAACAACCACCTTCAAAATAACAAACCCCTTTCATGTTACTGCTTTGGATTTCATTCATTTAATAATATAAGCCTAGCCTTAGACCACTATTTTTATGAAAAAAAAAAAAAATAGGGCCGTATAAACATATTGGTTGAACAAATTTCCATTAAGTTTGGTTTCAAGTAGTTTAAGACACTTAATCTTTTCAGTTACTAACCATAGATTACACAGCAGTAAGGTGTAGCCTTGTTCTCGGCACAGCTGGTAATCTTGACCTTATAACCTTATGTGTACCGTTACCGTACGGTACCGTACCATTACCATTACTGTACCATTTCATACCATTACCATTACTGTACTGTACTATGGTATAGAGCTGTTTGATACCGATATGAAGTTTAAGGAGATCACAATCAAACAGGTCATGATCAATCTAAAAGATAAATAGATACATGAATAAAAGATCTAAATGAAAATCGAAATGAACAACTTGGTGCACTGGTAAAGTGAGAAAACCGACAGTCACAGAATCGTTCCCTTGTAGAAGAAAAACCCCTTCAGAACAATAGAAGAGGGCAAGAATCCTCTGGAAAAGGTAGACATGTTGTTGTCAAAGTGCATAAATAAATAAATGCATAAAAACACTCAAAAACAGAAATTACCGATTGGATTTAGCCAGAAAACATTTTTTAAAAAGTCTCTGATGTTCTTGAAATCAAGGTAAACATGTATTGGAATGGAGAGGGAAAGGAACAGATCATGATCTAAAACAAACCACATCATGTGTCAAACACGGAGGAGCCAGTCTTAGACGCATGCGTGGTTGCTAATAAAATGGGCTCAGTGGTGTTAAAGACGATGTGACTGCTGACAGATGCAGCAAGATGAATCCTGAGGTGTAGAGAGCTACACACCTGATCTCACGGTTTAGAGTTACTGAAGACAAAGCTGAGAGCAGAAAGGCCCGTAAACAAGCGGCAACTGAAGGTGGCTGCAGCAAAGGTCTGGCAGAGCAGCTCCCGATATGGTGACATCGGCGTGCTCCAGACTTCAGCCACTCACTGTCTGGTGTATAAAGGCCAAATCATAAAAACGCTGTCATTGTCCATATACTTCTGCATGTATAGCAACATTTAAATCAAACTAATTTAATTCAACTTAACACTAAACGGCTGTCACGTTTTCACTTAGAGCCTTTCTTCTTTTCATTTATTTTCAAATCAAGTTTCCTTTTTACCTATATATTTAAAAAAACTCTCTAGTCCTTTTCTTTTTTTTTTCTCTTTTTTTTATTTATTGCATGTTAGTATTGAGGTAAGCATCAAAGCAAAAACCACTGGACAGAAACAGATTGGAAGAAAGAAACAATTACAATTGCTCCCTGTATCTGTGTGATCAGATGTTTGTGAGAAGAGCTGATGTGATTGTGTATCAAGAGTCTCGGATGAATGATAACGCATTAAACCAATGTGGTTTGCCAATAATATTGCAGCTGAAAGTGTAGAGAGAATATGAGAGTGTCTACAGGAACAGGTTTGCCCTCATGCCCCCTGACATTTAGTTAGCCACTAATCATTGTCATTTGTGTGTGTGTGTGTGTGTGTGTGTGTGTGTGTGTGTGTGTGTGTGTGTGTGTGTGTGTGTGTGTGTGTGTGTGTGTGTGTGTGTGTGTGTGTGTGTGTGATTCCTAGTCTTACCTTCTGCCCATTTCTATCCTCGATTAAATGTTTGCACTTGCATGCAGCACCAGTTGTGTACCTTCATGGATGTGTGTAGATGATTGTCCATTCTAATGCGAGTCCTCATCATGGAAATAGCTGATATTAGCCATGGTTAATTAAAATGAGGAAGAACAAAGGTCAGCCACTCAGCTCTCACGTCTCCCTTCTCTAGAGAGGGAATAGATACAGCCTGAGTAGAGACAAACTTAGTTTTTTATTCAGGTCATTGGCGTGGTCTTTAGATTTAAACCAGAACATGAACGTATGAATGCTGAACACATTTCAACGTTTATTTATGAAATGTAACATTTCATAAATACTTCAAGAAGTCATCCGAGGTTGTGTAGAGGGGGCATAGTATGTCTCCTTTAACCCAGTTGGATCTGAGGCACTCTCTTCCCATGGGAACTGCAACACCAATGCATTGCATCAGATTTTAATTGATTACTTAATCTTCAAGTTGTACAAGTGTTCGAATCCTGTTATGTTACAAGAATCACGCCTGATACTTTAGTGAAGCATAGAGCACCGCTCTCTCCTCCCCTTTTGTTATATCTGCAACCATACCACATTTTTCAGCAGTAAGGGCCATTGCAGCCTAGTGAATGATGCAACACACCGTTGACTCGTGGACATAAAATGCCTCGCAAATAACTCGCTGAAAAGATGCCATAATGAAAACTGCAGTGTTCATATGCTGGTGAAGATTCCGAGTCATCCAGGTGATGGTATCCTGAATAGACTGAGGCTCAGCTCATTAACTGAGAACTGGCTGAAAGAGCACAGCTATGCAGAAAGTGAAGTGATCCAGACACAAACGATTGGACCAATCATAAATCGTGTGTCGGTCAAATCCATGATGCAAAATTAACACTTTTCTGTGGATGTGTCCATTTCTTCTTTTCCTTCTTCTCAATAGCAATCGATGTATAAATATTAGTATAAGGGCAGTCATTTTTGTAATGTTGGAATCAACAATATTCTATAAAAAAGTACATTGGGATTCCTTCAATTCAGCCAACCTCTGAGCTCCATATAAGGCCATCCTCACCGTTTGGAATTTTTTACCATGATGGATTTTAAGGATTTTAGGTGCAACATATATGCAGTTGTATAAACAATATGCTTTGTATCAAAATCAACACAAGAAGTTTTCACATAGATTTTTCGAAAGCATCAGTCCTTCATATCTAATCAAATATATATATATATATATATATATATATATATATATATATATATATATATATATATATATATATATATATATATATATATATATATATATATATATATAATACATACAGGAATAAGACCATATACACTATACTGCCAAAGGTATTCGCTCACCAATCCAAATAATCAGAATCCAGTGTTCCAATCACTTCCATGGCCACAGGTGTATAACATCGAGCCCTTAGGCATGTAGACTGTCTTTTTGTGAAAGAATGGGTCGCTCTCAGGAGCTCAGTACCAAGACATTTTAGACAATTCCATACTCACAGTTTACTCACTAGTCAATGTTCTGATCCGAATCTCAAAACCCCGGTGTTAGGGCTTAGAGTATGTCTGATTTAAAATATACATAATTTTTGTAATTAAGTGTGTCAGTTTGGAGCTGGCCCCTCGCTCTTCCAACATAACTGCCCACCAGTGAGCAAAGCAGGTCCTACCCTGCTCTCCTTGCGTGTATCTGACGGAATTCAGCAGTAAGCCTAACCAAATTTATTGCTCCAACAATGTCTCCAAAACAGAGTAAAAAAAGACGAACACAAAAGCAGACGTTAGAGGATGAACTTGTGCTCATGTGCTTGCTGAGAAAAATACAAGATGGACGACTTCCTGTAACCACATCCTGTCTTAACAGCGTCTTCAAAATAAAAGATCATAAAAAGTGCGGAATACAACTTCCTCAAATTATTACTCGGAACATAATAAAGTGCAGAACAGGTCCATAAAGACCTGGATGACAGAGTCTGGTGTGGATGAACTGGACTGGCCTGCACAGAGTCCTGACCTCAACCCGATAGAACACCTTTGGGATGAATTAGAGCGGAGACTGAGAGCCAGGACTTCTGGTCCAACATCAGTGTGTGACCTCAGAAATACCCTTCTGGAAGAATGGTCAAAAATTCCTTGTGGACAGCCTTCCCAGATAAGTTGAAGCTGTTATAGCTGCAAAGAGTGGACCGACATCATATTGAACCCTGTATGTTAAGAATGGGACGTCACTTAAGTTCATATGTGAGCCAAGGCAGGTGAGCAGATACTTTTGGCCACATAGTGTATCAACAATGATTTCAGTTCGAAAATACTTTATATTTGAGCTTAGGGTCCTTGCATGAAAAAGTGCTAAAAATATGCATGGTGGTGAAGTAATCAGCAAATGCTTTCTATCCAACAAATGTTAATATATTGCCAAAAAACAAATACGTGCACGAGTTAATACAGTCAGAGGTCGTGTGACTGGGTTATGCTACCAACTCATGTCTATTTCAACGATGCCATAGGCATCTTGGATTCTAGCAAGGCATTGGAAACCTTTCACATACCATCATTTATTTATTTTTTCACTGCTATGGCCAGCTTCAGACTAAACCTCAGAGAGGCTTTTATATCTGTTTTGGGCCTGCGCTGCCATTATGTTACACTCTCAAAAGTGACGGCACAGGGAAAAACAAGAAGTGAGACCACATCAAAGTAACCGTCACAAGTATTGACAACAAACTCTAGGTTATCGACTCAGTCTTTCTTCGTGGAGAGTGCAGCCATACGCAGAGAAACTTTTCTTCTTTTTATTTCTCTACTGGTTATTACAGCTACACCTTTAACAAAGAAGTTGCCATAGCAACTGTGCCTTGGTGTACAGCTTTGCAACTTCATCGCTTCTTTCAGTTACCTTTTACTTTAGCCTTTCCTTTATTTCAGCAGCACCTGTTGCCATGGTAAGTTTATTTTAACATACGGTACATATTCACTGTTTTGCACATCGATACTGTTGGCATGCCATAACATACAGCAAAATGTTGGTTTCGATACATGATGAGGCAGTCTGACATACTGTAATTGCCTTGCATAATCAGTGTGGCAGTGTCAAACGCGCACAGTGGCATTACTGATATTTTTATTTTCCTTGTTTGCACCTATGACACATATTTGGGAATAACGTACTCACCGCCAACCATGTTTGAATTCCTCAAGTAGAAGAAATTCTGGGCAGCAAGTCAGATGCTTGAATTACTTGTTTCCCCTGCAGATATTTCATACTTACCACCAAGCAGCGCTGACATAATCAATCGTCTTGTGGCAGGCAACAAACTATATAAATACATGCAAAAATATATATTTTATTCAGCATCTTCCCCAGATGTGTCCAGATTACGTGTGTGATGTTCTTGCTGTAATGGGTCCAAACTTCACCGTCCAAATTTCTCTTTGCAGTTTTTCTGCATTTACCATTTATCCATGTAAATAAGGCAAAAGAAAAGAAAAAGAAAAATAACATGAATGTCTTAGCTGGTGTTTCAGACATTCCTTTCACTGTTTAATGCAAAAGTGATGGCAACCTGGAGGAATGAATAAATGTGAATAAGTTATTAATGGACATGTTCAACAGCTTTTCACGAGGAGTGATTGAAAACAACTTAATCGTATATTCTCTTTGTTGTATTGTGAACATGCAGGCTCCATTGGCAGTGTCATAAGATGTGACAGGCTGAGTGTGAGAACAATCTAAATACAGATTTTTCATCAGCTAGTGGTGTAAGCCCTTGGCTTTTGTGGTGTTTAACAGTTGGTTTTCAGAGGTGTTAATCATAACTGAAATGTGGGTTCTCTCACTTTTTTATGTGGATCCAAGAACAGTAGGTCCTCTAGGCAGTGTTTATCATGCAACGCAACCCTTATCAACAGGGGTTGTGGAACAGATTCCTAGAGATGAGTCACTGGCAGACGTCTCGGAGATACACTGGCCTTAATTGGGTAGATAAATATCACACACTGTGCTCCCAGGCCCTGCAGCACTGTTGCATACATCACCCTGAATGCAGTCTGACCACCAGCAGCAGGGTGCCACTCTCTTGTTTTACCCTTGAAATTTATCAAGTTCTCATATTGCAATGAAAGAGAGCATTTGGACACGAGGGATTTCCTCTCCGTGTGCTTCCTTGATGCATAGTTGTATTAGGATCAGGCTGCAGAAGCCCTCCTGCATTGTTTGAGTCCAGTGGTCATCGTTATTCTTAGAACTGCACTGGCACGACACGGGAAGTGTTATTAGACATCTAAAATCAGAGATTGGAGACACTGTTAGTTTAAAAGATCAGAGTCTCTGATGTTCTTCACAAGCATCACTGCCGCTCTAGAGTAGCTTTGTAAACAAATTGCAGGGACTGACATCTGTATTCTGCAAAGATGCTGAGGGTTTTTAATAATGAGCAATTTGTTGAATATTCATGATTTTGGCCTTTTGAAAGCCCTCAGTGGCTGTATTACCTCCGTGTTGTTCAGTCCCAATCTTCCCTCACCAGCTTGTGGGGTCGGCTGTGAAGATGCAGGGCACCATCTGAGACTAAATGCAGCAGCTGACACATACAAACAACTGTAAACATGCTGTATGCAAACACCTTCAGTTCTTATGGCTGTACACAGGCACACTTTACCACACCCATGCACTTATACATACATACATACACAGACTCTGAAAGTAATTCCCAATCCTCTTTTAGCACTTGAACCCTGACCTAATGACTTACAGATGAGACAAAGAAACCAGCGAGAGTCAGAGAGAAAGAGAGCAGAATAACACAAATGTGTTTTGCCATTCACAAAGTGTCTTTTACAGCCAGTTTTCTTCTTTTCACCACATGATTAAATCATAGATTTATATCAATATTTCAGAGTAATAGCTTAATGGTTACATTGAGACAGAACATTTCATATTGCTCTGATTGTGATCTCGTAGAAGCCCAAATGACACTATACAAAGAAATTGTTAAAAGAGACAGTAGAGAGCTAGTAAGGGCAGTTTTAAACTTTAATTTCCCAGTAGAAACTGGATAATTTAAGAAATAAGTTTAAAAAAAAATGCTCTGCATGTTAGTATTTCAGTGCGAGCAGTCATTTTATGCATTAAATGCTGGATATTTACACGGTTCTACGCAAAGCTCCATATGTCCATCCTTATTCCCTCAGGGTTGCGGTTTAAATGATCTGCAGCCTTATTAAAAGTCAATTACGGCAGTTTGGAATTTTGGCTTATGACCCAGAATTTTGATATACGATGATGATGTGGCCATAACTACTGCCACAGTTGACAATAAAATGCTTTGGTCCGTTTTGACCCAACGCATGCTTATAGTATGACAAACCGATGAGGAAAGTGCTCGTAAAAAGCAGCACCAAACACCTGCTGAGAGCCCGGCTCCTTTCCTATGAATGAGTGGCGTATGTGTCTGCTAGTTGCCAACTGCTTTCCTCCCATTAATCACGACCCAGGTTCTAAAGTTTGAACTCTGACCTTTACTGCTGCATCAAGGCTCAGTGACAGATGGAGGCTGAGCTCTGTGTCCTCTCTTCCAATCATCCAGCTCACACACACACACACACACACAGGCTGAGAGCTGAGATGCACAAAGTGTTACCCATAGGAAGGGTCATGTGGTCGCAAGCTGATATTTTGTAGCAGGAAAGCAACACACCCTGTCAGTGTCTGTTGTTTTGTTTTGTTTTGTTTTTTTTTTTTCCCTTATGACAAGAAACTATTTGAAACAAGCCTTTTGTGTGACTTTGCCTGTGAAACGCGTTTTGGGCAGCTAATTGAAAAAGCAATGATCTTCTTTGAAAGTGAAAAGAGAGTGCCCTGTGCAGAGGAATTTTGTTTATAAGCAAGATGTGGCTGAAAGACGATGATTAGCATGAATAAATTAGATGGCTTATCTTTGAATTACATGCCCAGTGCAGCTCTCCTATTCAAGATTAATTGCCTCTCACAAGGTGTTGCAAAAAGTTCTTTTTCATCAACCGATTTCCCTTAACTCTTGAGATTCCCACAGAAGAGCATGAAATAGGTAATAAATTCTTCACAGTCATGCTTGGTGTATCGTTACCTTTATTAGCCATCAACTGTATTGATTGAGCCCTTTGTGATCATGATGGGAATATCATCAATAATGAATGGTTAGGTACGAGGTGAACATATATGGTGTTTGTGATTTCCCTACATTTCTCCAAGGATTATCACAAACAGCCCGGTCAGCCAATTGTGTTCACTTTGAGAAAATTCTCTAGAGAAAAGGATCCGGTACCCTTCCTGTTCACGGCCATTCCTCTGGTCCAGAAAACACCAAACGAATCGCAACACGGCGCCAGTGGGCTTTATTCAACGACTCAGCAGTTATTCACAATAGCCCATACGGCTGCCATCGGCTGGGTCACCGATTGGTTGTTTACCTATCCAATAACATGTAAAGACAGTTTAATCTGTGTCCGTTCTTACTGTCTGCTGGAAATCAAAGTCAAAGCCGGAGAAACCAGACTCATTTCTGGTATTAAAGAGGGAAAGAGTTATGATGGTTGGCCAGACTAGCACATAAACACTCTTACGGCAACATTTTACATTTTGCAGAAATGTCCTTACAACTCAAGCTTTATGGCCAAAGCAACCAGTGTGATTAAAATTGTTTCACTCTATGATTTTGGTGCCACCTGCACACTCGTGGAAACATGTCTGAGTCTTGTGTCACAGTTGTCCCAGTGTTTTCTCTCTTTCCAAAGCAATCATCACCTTACCGGTACATTACTGTTGCCATTGTATTGGGGTCATTTCAGCAGGAATCCTTCCTCGAGTCTAAGAAGTAGGTTGGTGAAATAAATCGCCAGGTAACAAGTGAAATCATAGGCATAAATGTTACTTTTGGGATAGGTGTCAAGTGGATTTACAGTGATAGTGTGCGCTGAGATGCAGCAAGATAAACAACTAGGTTACAGCTACACATACACACAAAAAAGTTTCATGTTAAGGACTTAAGCATGAATTGCCATTTACTCAACATATGTTCACATTAAAGATACCATTAACTGTAGAACAAACCAGTGAGCTACTGACAAACAGTATATCATCAGACTGTACTAGTTGTCCAACATCATCTCACACTCATTGGACCCTCGGGCAAATTCCTGCACTACATTAATAGGGCAAATCACAGGATTCATCATGCGTAATGATACCATTATGGAAAAATGTTCATCAGCTAATGTGCACTTGCCAGGAATCTATTTGTGTCTTCACCCATTTGCTGTCTGCTGCACTCCTCACATCTCCATCTTTTATTAACCTGCCCAACATCTTAGCCACAAGGAGATCCTACAATATGAAGAGATGCCAACAGAAGACAAGCAATAAAAGCTGATGAGATTTTATGTCTTTTCCCCACCATTCTAGCATTTACTCCACCTCTTCTATTGCTTCTGGGCCCCAAAAAAATGGAAAGAAAAAGAAAACATCTCTTTTTTTTCCTGAACATCATATTGCTTTTTATTTTTTGACGTATGCTTGATTGTGTGTTTTCGTTGAAAACGGAGATTGATATGTTTAATAACGTGTCGAGTGGCGCAGCAGGTGATACTGGACGCATAACTGGAGTGACTGTCAAAGTTTATCAGCTGATAGTCGGGTATGGTTTGTCATTTGTATGAAAGGAGGCATTTCAGGCACACGAGCACCCAGCGTGCAGGCGTAAACACAAACGCACATCCTCCACTTACTGAATGTGTCACACATTTGAAATCAGTTAACAAGCCAATATTGCACATTTTTTAAAGATGTGTGCACAGTTAAAGTACTACAAACTAATCGAGGCAGCTTTATGACACTCAAATAAAGTTAATCCTTTAAGAAAGATAATCTCTTACTGTTTATGTTTCGTTTCTGTGCCTGACACCTAATTAACAGACTTGGAGTTGGTTCTTTCATGCTACGTGCTGTGAGGCAAGAGAATTGAAAACCTTTAGGAATAGCTGTGTGGGAGCTGTCTCATTAAAGAGGTTTATATTACACCCCAGAAACACTGGTTTATGTTATAGGAATATCATAATCAATCTGTATTAGTGTCATCTCAACAACCTGCAGTATGGGTAACTTTGGAAAAGGTAATTTTGGAATAGTAAGAAGCTATTTAAAAGTTCCCCCCAGACTTCTTGACTGTATCAAAGAAAGCCGAATAATGAAATTCAAATCTGTCTGTAATTCAGTTCCAAAGTGCTACATTCAGCTGATTAAAGTATATCTGTCCCAAGGTCAGCAAATGTGTCTTTTAGGAGGACCATTACATTATATAATGTTGCTTTCAGATTAGCTCAAGAACAATGTGCAGAGAGCTTCAGGGAATGTGTTTCCATGGCCGAGCAGCTGCATCCAAGACAAACATCACCAAGTGCAATGCAAAGTGTTGGATGCAGTGGTGTAAAGCACGCCGCCACTGGACTCTAGAGCAGTGGAGACACGTTCTCTGGAGTGACGAATGGCGCTTGTCCATCTGGTAATCTGATGGATGAGTCTGGATTTGGTGGTTGCCAGGACAACGGTACTTGTCTGACTGCATTGTACCAAGTGTAAAGTTTGGTGGAGGGAGGATTATGGTGTGGGGTTGTTCTTCAGGAGCTGGGCTTGGCCCCTTAGTTCTAGTGAAAGGAACTCTGAATGCTTCATCAGACCAAGACATTTTAGACAATTCCATGCTCCCGACTTCTTCTTCCAACATGACTGAACACCAGTGCACAAAGCAGGTCCATAAAGACCTGGATGACAGGGTCTGGTGTGGATGAACTTGACTGGCCTGCACAGAGTCCTGACCACAACCCGATACAACACCTTTGACATGAATTAGAGCGGAGACTGAGACTTAGGCCTTATTGTCCAACATCAGTATGTGACCTCACAAATAAGCTTCTGGAAGAATGGTCAAAAATTCCCATAAACACACTCCTAAACCTTGTGGACAGTTTTTAGAAAAGTTGAAGCTGTTATAGAGGGGGGACCGATGTCATATTGAACCCTATGGATTAGGAATGGGATGTCAATTAAGTTCATATGGGAGTCGAGGCAGGTGAGCAAATACTTAACCACACAGGTACGTGTGGTTAATGAAGAATGACTCCTCTTTACATTTTGGCTTTTTCCTTCCTTTGCTGTGTCTCATCTTTCGTGAAACATCACCCACACTGATACACATTACACAAGTTGCCAGACTTCCCCCTGTGCTCTAATTGGAACGCTTGATGGCGATGGTTTTTGCCAGTAATGTGGTCTTACAATTTGGTAGCATTCCTGGAGATGCCTGTCAGGATTCTCGGGAGAGTCCAGTTGGGTAGTTGTCATTCTGCGGCCACATACGAAAATCCTGCATGTTAATACTGCAGCTCTAAGCATTCCTGTAATTCAAGGTGGCATCATTAGGGGTTTATTTATTCACCTGGAATGTCTTCTCGGAGGGAGATGATGCTTCCCAGATCAGCCATGACAGCTCACTCCCTGCACCTCCTGCAGTGCTGGAGAAGGAAAATTAGAGAGGAATGAGCAAACATCACAGCATCATAAATGAATTAGCGTGGAAAGAAGACAACAAACTGTGTATGCAGAAGGGTTATAATATTTTGTTGTTGATGGGGAACCCTACTCCCAAGAGAGAGACATTATGGACTTTGCAGGCTTTCAACATAATGATAAAACAAATAATTTTGCCGCTGAGGATTCAAACATCTGAAATGTTTTTCACATTATTGGTGAGCATTGATAATGCATTTCTCTAATCTACTTGCCTTTTTATACAATTCTTAATTGTCACGTTGCCTTAATTTGAAAACAAAACACTTATGTACTGATAACAGAAAAAAAACAACTTATATCTTCACACTAGATATTTTCTGGCCTGAAAAGCTTAAGGAAATTTATAAAACGCATATTTTTATAAAAGGCTATTGTCAAATCCATGTCAACATAGACACCAATATTTATTTTCAAGTTTGAGGTTAATGAAGATATAACGTTCCCCTTTTTTTCCACTTTGTCCACTTTTATTAATAAAGCACCTTTCACAGACATGAGTCACTAAGGGCTTCGCAAGGCAGTATTAAAGAGCAAATACATTAAAAGCACTGGATTACAACAACAATAAACAGTAAACCAATGGCGCCAATTGTCAGGGACTCTTTTTACCTTTTTATGTAAAGTAAACAAATATTGAAATTTCTTATCTGAGTTTGAATGTCACATGTTTGCATGTAGTATTTAGTTTCTCAGCAGCTTATCTCCATCAGGTCATTGTGAGAGAGCCGTAATGCTTCCGAAGGAGGTAATAGTAGACTGTAACACGTACCGCTGTAATTATCATCACTATAATTTCACAACGTGTCCTCTCTGCCGTGTTGACTTAACTTAATGTTATTTGAAAAATCGCTCATATTGGAACTCTTTTTCAGCATTGAGAAATAATACAAATAATTCAGTCAAATTTCCCTGCAAGGTATTTTGCTCAGAAAGCCAAACACTGAAAAAACAGTTATACACTCAACACTTATCTAACTTTATTTTCTAAAAATTAGATATGGAATTTGATTCAGTCCACTCAGTCCTCAGTATCAAATATCCATATAGGCCCTCCAGCAGCAAAGTTTACCATTCTTCTGTACCAACAGAACACCTCATAAAATAACACATGGTTTAGGTGGCTTTTTTTTTTTTTTTCTTTTTTTTTTTGGATAAGCAACAACAGATGGTAGAATACTGTTTCAGCAATAAATCTGTCTAAATGTGTCAAGAAACACCTCATTTTAAGTTAATGAGCAAAACTAAAGTTAGAGGAGCCTCAAGTGTTTTGATAATGTCTAAACAGAGTCTACGGTTACCCACATTTATCCTCAAACCAATGATGATAACGTTTCTATCTCATCATTTTCTAACTTCGACTGTTAGATATTGATCTTGTGTTTCTTTCAGAACTAAAGCTATTGTTCTACAGTAGCTCTGATCCGACAAACCAAGGGTTCTTCATCTAAACCTTTAAGAAAGCTCCAAACCCCTGCTAGAAGAAGATAGGTTCACTAGACAACCATACCCTTTCAATCTTGTGCTATCAGACACTGAGGAGATGTGTCAACACTAGAGTCTAACAGCAGGTAAACACAGAAGTCTGACAAGTAATAAGCTAGATTCAGCATCACTGCCGCTCTGACTTTTACTCCCCCCTTCCCCCTGGAAAACAAAACAAAAAAAATCAAAAACTTAAGTTCTGAGAATGTTTAACAATCATAACATCCCCTGGTCTTTGAGAGATTGGGTCAATACAGTTGGTATGTTTTGTGAATCACTGGCTCCAGTTGTAGTATTTGGTTGTTTTTTTTTTTAACTTATAGCAATGCTCCATTCTGTAGTAGACTCTTAAGTCGTTTTCTCTCAAAATGCAATTAGTCCACATCAGTCTATTTAATTTATAACAAGATGTTTATTCCACTGATGCTGATTATGGATGATTATTTAGAGTTGTTTGTTATCAAATAAAAACAGGCCACAAGTCCACATGCTACTTTCACTACAGTGAGATTACCTTTCTACATTTCTCTTTTAAACTGATTGCACGATGTTTGAGAAATAAAAACAAGGGCTGAACTTTCAATGGAATTCATCAGCAGATGGAATTTGCTTTTCTTTGCAGTGTATCTTTGCCAAATCCTCAGTATTGTTCATCACAATAGAGTAAAGAGGAGCAAATGAGGGGGGGATTCAGCGAAAATCCAGGGTTCAATGACATAGGGGGGCCACGTGAATTTGAAAAATGTTGGTGGTACTAAAGAAAAACTCTGGAAATTGTCGAATCAACTTTTTCTTTGTTGCTTTTTTTTAGCGGGTATCGGGCTGGATCAGAGAGTTGAATAGTTGGACCCAGATGACTGAGAATCCATTACTGTATAGCACAGTCCACTGCAGAAAAGCTCCCTCTGAGATTCAAATCTTGCAGATTAAAATAGTGGCTCATAAGTCTGTGCATGTGTGTGACTGTGCACGTGCCCCTGCATGTGTTTTCAGTAAAATGTGGGTGGCTGCATGTGTGTTTCTCTCTGTTTTCAGAAGTACCAATACAGAAGCTTTTAACATCAAAGCTCCAAAAGGATTTAAGTGCTTTAAAACTTGCCACTTATGATTGCAAGTGATAAGTAAGTTGGCCTCAATTGAAGAGAACTGCAGGACTCTTTCTAGAATCCACTCTAACTGGCATTATTTGGATTTATTACAAAGATTGTTTTCTTTTACTATTTTTTTCCAAAAGTTTTTTTTTTTTTTGTTTTTTGTTTTTTTGTTATTGAGGGAGATCATTGAGAGACAATGCAGCCAATCTGATTACGCAGAGCAACAGCTCAGTCACTGCTCGTGCGTTAAGCTGTGTTTAATTGTGAAATTGATTAAAAAACAAACTTCTAAAAACTCCCAAATAAACTAGACTTTATTACTTCAAAATAAAGATCCTCATGGAGCTTAGGAGATTAACTTCTGACACAAAATATAATTTTAATAAAGAATGATCAAACAATGTAAATTTCTGCTTGCAAAGACTACTATTTGCATTCTATACAGCGTAATTATAGAAAATTCCCAGCATCCGGTGGTACTGCTCCCTGGAAATCTGGAAGTCCAACCAAGAAGAACCGGAATAATTATTTGTATCAAAGAGAAGGAGAATAAGAAAGCTTGGTCAGATTAAATTCCTCTTCTTTTGCCACAAATACAAACTATTTTATGCATCTGTGCAAAAAAAAAAAAAAAAAAAACAACTTAATTTTATATGTGTTTCCTAAAAATGTAGTGTTGTAAACTGTAGTGGAAGAATAGCAACATACAAAATTGACAGATTTACCTCAACAACAGAAATTAGGAGGTGCAGAAAGTGTGCTATTTTAAACAGCCCCCTGTAGAACATCAGTGTATGGATTTCTGAGTTTACTCAAAATCCACAAGAAAGTCAAAAAGATGAAGAGACACGACAAATCTCAAAGCTTTAAAAGTGGAGATTGTTTGCCACCAGGTGTGAATGGTGTGATGAGACTGCAAGACAAAACTCAGAGGGGGTTGTTTGTGTGCATCGCGGGGGAGAACAAGCCAGAGCACAGTTGTGTCAGCATCTATTTGGGAGTATATCAGATAGAGAGAGCAGGATGTGAAACCACGGTGCCCAAGTTAAAACAAAAAAATCTGTTTGTAGACATTATATTATTTAATAAATGCCTTATTTTATGGGGGAAAAAAAGCTACCGTATTAGACTCATCTTCCTCTCTTGCATAAGACTGAGCCTAATCTCACATGGGTCCAAAATTTGACAGCAATTAAATAAACATAAATTGCTTTCACATAATTTGAAGTCTTATCAGAAAACCAACCCCCCTAATGAGACAGTCCACGACTGTCACGTAATCTTATGCTACTGTATGTATGTTAATGGAGTGAACTGTTGGCCTGTCTTATCTTTTACAACCTCTCCATCATCCCATCAGTGCCTCCCTCACTAACAAGGGCTCAGCGTGTTGGGGAACAAACCAAGGTAGAAACAACAATGACACAAAACCGTGGGTGTTTTGGACTTAGACTTACACTTGATATTAACCAACTGATGCAACTAGCCAGCTTAATTCAGTATATTCGAAAATATAACTGTGGGAGCAGGAGAGTTTAGTTAATTAAGTCCTTAATTATCCTGTCAGCCAAGCCAGCATGTTTCACTCTGTCTGATGAAAAAAAAAATAAAAAAAAAGCAGTTATTCGCCTTTGGTTAATTAAAAGTCGCTCTTTTTTATTGTCCATGTTAAAGCAGAAATTAAACCCCTTTGAGGTATTCAGATTTACACAAGTAATGGCCTGGTCCGTTATCTTCTTTTACCAAGGTACCTTTTCATGTTTTTTTTTTTTTTATTGTCGCTTACTTAACGGACTCCAAATGAACACTGGTTCGCACATCTTCTGTCGTGACTGAAAGTGTGAATATGAGTGATTGGCAACGGGGGGATTTCAAATCCCTCCAATGGAGAACATTCAATAAGGTACAATTGTCAGAGTACAACTATAGAAGAGCTGTGTCATTTTTTTTCTTTAATTTAATATGTATAGTAAAGGGAAAGGGAAACCTGAGCATCGTATGCATTTCTTGACTCCAAGCTGAAAGCGCCAGTGCTTTCCTACTAAAATCATATTCAGTAGAGCTTCCTTTACTCTCAAATGGTGCACTCACGAAAGGATGACATCGGTGTGTGATTAAGACATTGCACTTTGAAAAACTCATCTTGTTTTCGTGTTTCTTTTTATTCTGTTCCTGTAGTTCCTCCCAAGATATATGACATTTCTTCTGACATCACGGTAAACGAGGGCAGCAATGTGTCGCTCATCTGTGCAGCCAGTGGGAAACCTGAGCCAACCATTTCCTGGAGACACATAACCCCATTAGGTGAGTTCACTTCATGTCTCACGTATGCTAATGAAAGGAGGGATGGATAAATGGGTGGATGCGCTCATGGATGGATGGACGGTTAGATGGATGGATAGAGGGCTAAAATGAGGAGCATAGACAGGATCGATAGGTGATTGAGTTAGAAGGGAAGACCACTGGTAGTTAAGCTGCAGGGGAGAAGATATAAAAAAAAAAAGAGGGGATACTGTGAGTGATAAGTGAATAGACAGAGGCATGGCAGTGTCACTGCAGTAAAATACAGTTAAAAAAATAAGTCGTTGCCACAGGATTCTATTTTAAAAATCCCGGCCGATGCTGTTATTGACTTACAGTTTTTAACTAACTAATAGACAAGAGCATTTTCCTAATCGCCCGAGGCACTAAAGCAGACATTTTGAGTGCTGAGGAGTTGTTGAAAAATTGCAGCTCACATTTCGCAGATTTGCTTTGGCAGATGGTAAACTATCATTTAGGGTGCATTACAAATAATATCTTTTTTATTGTCACTGGGCACATGCACCTAATTAAATAATATAAATCCTGACTCTTTGCTTTGAAAACTCATTCCGAAGCATTTAGCTGTTGCTCCAGAGCCCCCAACCAGCCACTTCTGGTCTTCCCTCATTTTCATATTAATGGATTAGAGCATGTAGCGCTTATCTGATAGCTATGAGGAGTGACTGCATTTATCTAATGGCTGTCAAATCCCCCTTTCTGGCATACTTGCCCTGATTACATTAGGGGAGTTTTCAGAAGATGATCAAAAGAGCCGTCCTAAGAGTCCAAGTGGCAGTCACTCATTCTACTTTGAAGTGGCCACACTTTGAAGTATACCAGGGAAGGAAATGATATGCTGGTCAAATGAAAGGGCCGCAACGAAATGTAATCACAGTGTCTCCTAGAACATCAGAAAAGAAGCCATTTGCCATGAGATCTTTGAGTCGGCTGTAGCATGGGCGATTTGTCCAAAAGACATAGTGCAATTGAAAGGTTGTAATAGGCTCAATTACCTATCATTGGAATTGCATTAACTCTCTTGGATATGCAGAGCAGTCTGCTCCACATTGCAGACAACTTGAACATGCACAACATATGGAAATATTTATTCACTTGTGAATAATCCATCAAATAGTAGCAGACCTTCAGTAACCTAACATGAGCGTAAGTTGTTTGGAATAGATATGTAATGAATTCATGAGGTCTATACATTTCCATGATTACTGGCAAGGATCTTAGAAGGGTAAAATAATAACAATATCATGATAGATGTTGAAACAGGCACAACACGCAGCGCTGTACACTATTGTGAATTACGTTGCAAACTTCAGAGTCAGTTGTCAATTTACTATAACGTAAATTACAATAAGTTCAATTCCTGGAATGTTCAGATGTCGTGCAGAACGTCAATAAAACATGCAATGACTTTCAAATGTCATAAACCATATTTCATCCCATCTCTTTGTCCCAGCAAGTTGGGACCATTTGTTGGAGAAATGTTTTTCCATTCTTATAAGTAAAAGTTTATTTATATGGTAATTTTCCCAGACATATGTCACTAAATGCTTCACAAAAGAACAATAAAATACAATTACAATAAACTGCAAATATGATTAAAAAAAAAGAAAAACTGAAAATTAAATTCAAAGAAGAAATAAGATTAAAAATGTAACTATAACATGATGGTCATAAAACAACCCCTAATCTGCCGTAGTTAAAATGCTTGGAGGAACAAGTGGCTTTTCAGATTACTCTTAAAAGAATCAACAGAGTCCAAGGAACGTAAGCAGAGGGGAAGCTCATTCCAGAGCCTCGGCGCAACAGCCTGGAAAGAGCGGTCTCCTCGGATCCTGAAACGGGTACGAGGGACCATCAGTAGGTTATGGTCCAGTGACCACAGCCTCCGAGAGGCGGTGTTCGGACAAGGCACGTCTCTGATGTAGGATTCAGCCTGAGCATGCAAGGCTCTGAAGGTCAGCACCAGGATTTTAAAATTCATCCGAAACGTGACTGGGAACCAATGAAGGGCTTTGAGAATCGGAGTAACTTGAGTCCTTGTATTGGTGTCAGACAACGACCTCGCAGCAGAGTTTTGAACCTGCTGCAGACGGGACAGCTCTTTTTTATTCAGATAAGAAGACAAACTGTTACAATAGTCTGAAGGAGAAGACACAAAGGCATGGATAACCAGCTCCAGATCAACCCGTTCCCATTAAGATTCAAGCTGCTCAACGGTCCTGGGTCTTTTTCCTTCTCTCTCTTGTTTCAAATGCCTCAAATGTTTTTAATTTGTGAAACGTATGGACAGCAGGCGAGCCAGTACAGCACCTGGACTCACTTCGCATAATTCCATGGTTTTGTAATGCATGAAGTAAGAGGTTTAGCATTGTTTTCCTGGAAGACACAGGGCCCTCCCTGAACACAACTTTGAATGGGAGCATATGCTGTTCAGAAACCTGTATATACCTTTGAGTATTTTTAGGTTTTTTTTTCCAGCTGTGCAAGCTGCCCATTCCATAGGCACTAATAGCTGGGGAATGGGAATGGGATATCAGCGGTACCGTCATATAATCAGGGATGTAGGCTGTTGAACTGCACACAGATAAAAAGCAGGATGCTCACCCTCCTCTTTAGTTTTAAGGATGTAATTTCCTTTGTTTCCAAAAAGAATTTCAAATTTCAGTTTGTCTGAAAACATGGCAAAATAATTTCATACTATTTTTATTCACTTTTACATAAGGTTATAACTTGTTTGTAACTGGACTTATCAACCCCTAGCTCAAAACGTTGGTCTTTTCCATTAAGTGGGAGTTGTGGCTTTCCTTGGCATGAGGTCAAGCAGGTGCAATGGCTGTAAAGTGACGAGCATGTCAACTTGGCAGGAATGATTTTTCTTCGCCTTACCTCCCTTTAGTATGCAGGCATTTTGGCGTGGGGGTGGGAATGGGGATGTTTTTTTCCACTGTAGATAGCTCTGCTACAGCAGTCACTGAAGTTTTGACAGAATGATAAATTGCCCCGACTCACTGTCAAGTTTGTATTCCCGCTCTTCACTGTTTTGTGTTTGCATATTTGCTTCTCTCTCCTTCCTGCCAAGCAGAAGAAACTTTGTGTATCCATTGAAGTGTGGCCATAAACTGTTTATGGAGACAATAATTTGGCTTAGTATCTGTGTTTTAAAGAGGTTGATGCATGTTCTTCAATTACAGAACAAATTCTGAAGCAAGCACTTGAAAAATCCAGACTTTTTTTTTTTGTTTCTTGCATAAATTAAGTAATGGTTCATGTCTAAAGAATCATTGTTGTTGCGTGGAAGAGTTTAGTTATGTTGTACCTGACAAGTTTGGGATGACTTCTGCATGATAAAGGAGTATGTGACTTTTAAAAAGAGTCTTGGGTGTGGGTGAAATCTGGATGTGGAAAATGAGAAGACGGTCTGTCATCCTTATGGACCACTGCTAGAGCTTCTGAGCAACAGTTCACCCCCAGTCTATCCAAGTGCTGTCTTTTACTGGTAAAAAAAAAAATAAAATAAAAATCAATTTTAATGCAATCACTTCTTTCCCTGCCTTTATTCCCCCAGACTTTAATGTCACTAAAACATCCTTGAACCAAGTTGTGTGGTTAAATAAAACAGAAATCTTAAACTTTAAGCAGCGTTAGTTGAAGGACATTATAATAGTCCCAGAAGCCACTCTGTCATTGTTAATTCATCTCTTGACGTTCCTTCTTACTTTCTTGCTAATGGTTAGAGTTGCGTTGGTGCAGCCTTTCAGGGTAGAAGCCTACATATGAACTACAGTACAGTGCTCTGTTTCCTCTCCACTCTTTCATAGGTCATAGAAAAGGGGGATGAAATAGCCTTTAACATGGTCTATTTCAATCTAGCCTGGTTGTGTGGACGGCAGGGGAAATTGCTTTGATAAGCTTTTTCTATTGAGATTTGAATCCATGGAATAGGAGAGTGACCTTTGAAAAGGCTGACTGGAACACTTGTGTACATATTTGATTTTTTTTTTTCTTTCTTTTTGTGATGGGACTCAGCTGAGACACATTTTTCCCCTACCTTTCCAAGCAGCTGCTGTGAATTTATCAATACTATATCCTATATGTGTTGTTGTGCCTCTTTATCGAAGTGCATGGGGCATATCCTCCCCAAACAACACTCTCGGGGAAATAGGACGGAGCATCATCTAACACTGATAACTTCCAGCAGCACGGTTGCTGTAGCTTTTACTTAAAATGGCATCCAACAGATTTTAAGTGATGGCTGCAGCTCCACCGCGATAAAATGGCGTCAACCGCCAAGCGCTGACTCTTTTTAGTAAGTTTATTCATACACAGCTTTGTTTACATTATTATTCTTTTGAAATACATAAGTTGTATTTGTAAGCGCGCACATTTAGTCTACTTTTGTATATTCAACTTTGTTTTCTTTAAGGGTTCAAGGGCTGAAGTGGCGTGTCTGAGACTCCAGGATCCAGCTGTCAGAAATCAAGAAGATTGGACTGTACCAAGGGCAATCGCCAAACTCGCTGTTTGTTTAGGTTATCTGTTGTTAACAACGATAAGTGTTTTACTCTTGTGTGTCACTGGTCTGATCAGCCAGTATATAAGTTCCTTGTGTGTTTTTGTTCAGTTAGGTCAGTTTGGTTATTTTCAGTTTGGCATTGCTGTTATTGTTAAGTTCAGTTCAGTTTTGTTTGGGAATAAACCCTCTTCTTCTTTAAAAGCTTCATGTGTCCTCGTGCCTCCGTCAGTTTCCACGTTAACAATATGGCAAACGAAAAAGATAAAAAGAAACATGTTTTTTTTTTTTTGGACTTTGGTAACCAAGGACTCTCATTCAACACTGCGATATTTTTTGCTCATAAACTGCATAAAAGAGATGCACGGTTCAAGTGCTGGCACTTAAGGGTTCTTTCAATATGAAAGGAGTTAAATAATAAACAGTTAGATGGTCCAGCTTCAGATGTCAAAAGTAGGAGTATGTAGAATACTTTCCGCTGTTAAACTAGGTGTTGTTACATAAAGAGGTGTTTGGTGAGAATATACTTTGTCATTCTTGTCTCAGAGAAAGTAGACTATTGCCACTCTACACATAATGCATGAGGCTGTTTGCTATTTACATTCTTTTTTTTTTCTTTAATAATGCAAACTGCTAAATCTGCTATAGATTTATTGCACTGTTAAAATGTGGAAATAATATTGTAGGATCCTAATTATAAGACAAATAAATAATAAATCAGTGGTGCCCATGAATGTCCCCCACAGTAAGGCTTCAGTTCACTTTAGCTGTTAAAAAGAAGACAACATGCTGAGATCTCAGCTCTGTGCTTTATATTGAGCGATAACAAGATAAAAGTTGTCTCCCAAATATGCAGTCACAGCCTACCATGGTGAAACAACAGCCAGGATAAATCCTGCGGATGCTCTAAGTGTCTCACTGCATTGGACTGTGAGGGTATAAAAGAGATGCTATAATCACACACTTAACTAATGTTGCAGCAGTTTCCGTGAGCAGTTTTTTTTTTTTTTTTTTTTTTTTTACAGTATACACATTTGCTCAGTAAATCAACAACATTTGCACATGACATTAATTGAGGGATGGCGCATTTACCCACATCTCTGAGGAGATGAGCCTGCTAATGCTAATTATGTTAATTTTTCCTAATGCCACCTTGTTGATGCCATGGGAGAGAAAACTTAGTATTACTACAATTATTACACACCTATACAACTTCCTCCCATGTCTCAACAACTAAAAGAAGCTTATTTTTCAAAAGCTAACTAGTTATCTGCGTTATAATAGCTAGCACTGGCTGCTAGCACAGCGTGTGCATGCTCTCCAAAATCCTGCACACAAGTTGAGGCTTTTTTTTTCAGCGTACATAAGGCAAATAGACATTTCAGAAAAAACAGCGGAAGCAGCAGTTTTGTTACTGCGTCACAGATTACGGGGCTTCGTAGAGAAATGAACGGATGTGTCACATGAGTGCACGGAAGCAAAAAAGGTGCTAGTTCGGCTACCAGACTGAGAAGATTACTTGATTAATGCCATAATTAAAAGAGACAAAAACGTGTGGTTGTTTTGAACTGCAAGGATGTAAGTGGGTAGCTGCTAGGCCAGTAGTTGTCATGATGAAGCTGTTTTTATTCACACGCACAGTTACAGAGGTAGTCACAAGCTGTTACCGCAAAGACTTTTTAGACTGGCTTATACGTAGCCTCTAAGCAAAAACCTGCCTCAAACATCTCAATACATCACCATGCAGGGAATATCTGAGTGATTAGGTCAGCCAGCAACTATTCTGAGTGGATATCCCAGCGGCACATGTCTTCTTATCTGAGCCTGTCAATCACAAAACAAGTACTCTTATTTGGACATGAACAATTGGCCGAAGGATTTAGTTGTAGCTGTTTGGGAAAACTGTCTAATTGAAGGGTCACTAATATGTCCTGAGGCAGTCCAGCAGCTGAAAATATCTTTCTCTACCCACACTGAATTTGAGTAAATATGTTAGCACAGAAAGAAACAGTGAGGTAAGTTTGTAGGTCGCGGAGGTGGAAGCACATCCAATCAGACATGACTTAATTCTTCTTTGGCCCAGTTCTGCTTTCTAGATTTCTGTGAGCTCAGATGGGCAGTCAGGGGGCAGGGTAGGGGTCGTGAATCAAGGGACACTAACAGCCTGGTTTTTCAGACAGGCCCTCAGTGTGATTCTACCCCTTCAACTGGCCCACACCTTGAGATGGGGCCAGAAGGCAGCCCTGCACAATGTAGCAGCGTGGGTTGTTCTCCATTTTCAAGAGCTAAATGGATAAATTGATGTAGAAAATGCTGCTCTGTGCTATAATGGATTCTTCAGCGATGCCTGCCCTATCTGTATATTGCAGCCCTGAAGGAAGTGTACCCTCAGCTCCCCTACACAATGTGGGAAATTGCTTACTGCAACAGCACTTAGCCAAGCACTGACACTGAATACAGAATTAACCCTGCTATGATTTCTTTAATTTGCTAGGAATGACATCTCCCTCAGGTGAGAGGGGCTTCTGTCAGTTTCAAATATCTCAGCATGCTCTCATACAGCTCATCTTTGATCCCTTGATGGTTTTGCATTACTCACACCAGCAGTAGTGGACCCCCCCCCCCCCCCCCCCCCCCCCCAATACCTGATATGTCTTTTGACTAGTGTAACGTTAAGTTTGACCGTGCAACATACAACGTTTGCCAAACTATATATCAAAGGTGGAATTCTTGTTTAATGGTTTCTTTGACCTTTGCAAAGCCCCCATCCTGCTGTAATCGATAGGAACACCATTTGCAGCAGAGGCAGAATGCTGGAACTGGATCCCGAAATGATGTATTGGCTTTCATTTATTAAGAAAGACTGGTCCCTGTTCTTTTATTTATTTATTTATTTATATGTAAATGTATCTTGTTGTTTCATAAGGATCTGTTTTAATGTATTTGTTCAAACTGAAACCATATCTGCTTGGAAAAATGCTCATTTACAGAATGAATGATGTCTGTTATCCATTCAATCCGACTATTTGTTATAGTTAAGTTACTCTTGTAAAATGTACAGGTTTTTATGTGGCGTTTTGCAATATTTATAATGTTGCACTTGTTATGAATTGTTACAATAGTGCAACGTTTGCTGTTTTTTTTGACAACCTGTTAAAGAAGTCATAGGTACATCTGTAATATGTATAATGAATTACTTAATTAATCAACAAAAGTAAAGGTTCATTTATACTCTCCGTTTAAAACGGAGACAGATGGCGCCTTCTGTCTATACCCTGCACTGATTTTGTCCGCCTGTTGGTGCGGAACCATCCATCCATTATCTATACCCGCTGTATCCGTTTCCGGGTCACGGGGGTCTGTCGGAGCCTATCCCGACGCATATCAGGCGAAAGGCAGGGGTACACCCTGGACAGGTCGCCAGTCTATCCAGGGCCACATAGAAGACAAACAACCAATCACGCTCACATTCACACCTAGGGAGAATTTAGGATGATCAATTAACCTACCCTGCATGTTTTTGTACTGTGGGAGGAAGCCGGAGTACCCGGAGGGAACCCACGCAAGCACGGGGAGAACATGCAAACTCCACACAGAAAGACCCACCGGCCAGGAATCGAACCGGGAATCTTCTTGCTGTGAGGCAACAGTGCTAACCACTAAGCCACCGTGCTGCCCTGGTGCGGAACCTCAATGCTTAATATTATGAATGAAATTGAGCAATACCACCGGAGGTTATGGGGGCAGTATTGAGTATAGTGATTCAGTCATTAACCAAATATGAGTAAATGAAACATAAGAAAATGAAGCCACTCAGCTTCACACACAGGTGTTCTGTGTGGTCCTCTCCACCTGATGAGGTGGTTCACAGTGAAGCAGAATGCCAGTTCCGAAAATAGTGACATCTTTGTCATCAGTTTGGGTAAAATTAAATAAAAGAATTCGACATTTATGTACTGACTTTGGTGTAGCAGTCGCATACACCACCGCTGTATATGTTTTCTCTGAAGTGCAAATTAAACATTAAACATGAACAAGTTCCCCGTTTTAACTCATATATATTTATTATTTGTTTATCATAAAGGTTTTTGCTTAAATTAACAACAAACAGTTGCTATTTAAGTGATTGACCCATGACTGCCCCCTGGTGGATCTGCTGCTGAACACCTTAATGACCTTAATGAGAATATTATTTCATTTAAAAAATATTTAAAAAAAAGGAAAGTTTATGTGATTTCTTTCAAAATATGTTTGCCTAGAGATATTTTCTTGCATTTATTAAATATTTAAGTTTAGAGGTTATATTGAAAATAAAATTGCTCTTACATCCTGATGTGCTGTCTACACAGAGGTATTGACAGCAGAAGACTTAATTCTTTCAGGACCATACATCACGCAAGAGTTACGTCACATTTAGCCCAAAATAGATCAGATGAAGACACTAAATGATCAGGAGCCAGATTTACTAAACCAGGCAAATTAGCTTGTGGTTGCAGATCAGAAACGGTTCAGATGGGAGCAGTTTGTTCTGCAGGCAACTATCTCAAATTATGCTACTCAACAAGCACAGATACACCCAGGCCATTTCAATAAAGATCAAAGCTGTCGAACAGAAGCAGCACAAATTAGCAAAGCAGCATAGAACCAGACCTGTGGATCAGGAGCCTGTAAATGACCAACGACATGGATGCAGCTTGTTTCATGTACAAACGTACCGATAAATAGAACAGCTGCACTGTGGAGCTGCCTCATTGTGTGTCATAAAGATTGACTTTTAGGTCAATGTTAATGACAATAAAATAACTCACTGTTTACCCACAGCTTAGGAATGTCAACAGCCCCACAAGAATGAGGTAAATAAGCAAAAAGGAAACCTTCTTTACAATGTAGCCTATGTAATCCCCCTCAGTTTCTGCAAAATATTGCACATAAATTGTTTCTTTTGAAAGCCTTTTATGCTGCACTGTTCCCATAATCAACCACAAGATGAGAGTCATCACAGATCAAGTTTTAGACTGTGGAATACCGACTGAGAAGATTCATGTTCATGCACAGTTCCAATGAGTTGTTGGCAACTATTCGTGATTGCTTTTCTTTCCTCTTGTGCAACAAGAACGTTTTTACTGCCTTTTTAACAGGGTTTAGATCTTGTAAAAGATAAATTGAGTATCATAATTATAATTATCATCATAAACAGAGCTCTCAAGTTAACTCTCCTAAAGCAAATTAGGAATAATATTTCTTGACAATCAGTTGGTTCCGATAATGTCTTCTTCTGGCATTCCATATAAATTAATATAGGTGGTGAAATTCTCTCTTCTCCACCTCTTGCTCTCTTCCTTGCATCAACATCTATAGCCATGCCAAACTTTTCTATTTTATACATGCATCATTTTGTTCAGGGTTACGGAAAAAGCCATAGAGTGAGAGGTGACAACGACACTGGACAGGTTTGCCCATCCCTCAAAGGGCCGAAACATAAAATGTCTATGTTGAGAACTGCAAACATAAACTTTAGTAGATCTTCATTGCTCACTTCATTTGAATACAACCCTGAATCATAAAGAGTTGAGATTATGTAGGCAATGAAAACAAAATATAGTCATTCACACATACTTTTACTTTCTCTGTAAACAGTAGGATTTTTGTAATATAGACATTATCGTCCCAGCTTTTTTCTGATTAAGTTTCTTCCACAGATGTTCCACTTAACAGAAGTCACCTTTTCTTCATTCATTCTTGAAAGTGTCCTTTTGACACCAAAACAGGGTTTGTGCCATAGTATTAGTAAGCTCTTGTGTGTCTTGTAAACATATAGATGTAATCAAAATGTGCCAAAGCTTTTAACAAATGTTTTCAAAATAAGGTGTTAAATGTGATCTCGCCTGTCAGTTTTCATCCTTTGTGCTTTGCCATGCCATCTAAATAGCTTGTTTTAGAGAAACTGCTTGAAATATAAGTTCTATATTGATAATGTTTATCATTTTTCCAGACACTGATTGCTCTAATGTGTCCAATGAGACCGACTTCCCATCAATACCAAATTAGTGATTGATTGTCCATTCTACAATGGGAAAATAAGTTCTTGTACTCTCCAGTGGAAACTGCAGCATTTCATTCAGCCTTTAGCAAATGGTGTTGGGGGCGACAAGAATAGGTCTCGTGGGTCAGAGCTTTTGATTTCATTGTCCCAGAAAACGATATGAGAGCACACTATGGATTTATACTCTACGTCTTGCCTGTAATGATTTCCAACTGCAGAGAAAGACAGTGGAGCGTCACATCAAGGGCAGTGTTTAGGTCAACTATGTAGTACAATTATTTAGTGTATGTAGAAGTAGAGGGGGCAACTGCTAAGGGCAACCACTAATGGTCCACAGCAATCCATTGGATCACTATTTGCTATATCACAGCATTCAATAAAATTCACATATCTTATTTTACCTGCAATGGACAGCAGTGTAATACAAATATTCACGCTAGCATATCTATGTTTCATTTGATTTTCCATGACCTATTGTCTATGCTATAATACGACCTTATTAGAGACCATATACGAAAGTACACACTTATGGCAGCAGGCGCTGATACACAAGTCATAACTACAATTATTCACAACTGTAAATGTATCATACATGATTGTGTTTTCTGATCCTCTTTTCACCATATACTGTATTATATGGATTCCTTCAACATTACAATTTGAATTCTTCTACTCATGTATACATGCCGGCGCTAATGACTCCCGTCTACACCAGTCGGAAGTCACTGTATGTAATATTGTGTCTGTGTGTAACTACGCCAAAATCATGTTGGACTCCGTAGTTTTATCTGGTCCCCTTCGAAATCTTAGTTTAGCCGCATGTCATCGCTCCGTCGCTGGTTGTCTCGGTGGTGTTCGGAAAACGACGTGGCCTTTATTGACAAATGGAAGACGTTTTTAAGGAAAGCCTGCTCTGATTGGAAGAGACGGCATTCATCCCACTTGGGATGGTGCACCTCCTATTTCTAGAAATTTTGCTAATATTATTAGACACTTTTCTTGACAATCCAGGGTCCGGACCAGGATGCAGAGCTGCAGACTTACATGCTGCTCTGCTGCTTCTGAAGGACTACTAGCCAATAAAAATATAGGAACAAATTATGTAATGGTCAATTCTAACGAGGTGCCAAGCAAAATAGAATTGGTGTCGATTCCCCGCCCTCCAAAAGTTTACCAAGCGCAAAGTGATAGTGGCGTTAATAAAAATAACCTTGTAAAAATAAAAACCAATATGCGTTTAGTGCCAATTAAAAAACGAAGAGTTAGATGCGGACTAATAAATATACAATGTTTAAGCTCCAAGTCTCTGTTGGTAAACAATCTAATTACCAAGACACAAAGTGATATTTTCTATTTAACAGAAACATGGCTACCAGAGGAAGAGTATGTTAGTTTAAATTAATTGATGCCCACCGGTTACTTTAATGATCATATTCCCCCAAGCACGGTCCGAGGCAGAGGAGTAGTGACAATCTCTAACTCAAGTCTTCAAATAAAACCTAAATGCAATTACAATATGTTGAAAGCATCATGCTCAGTCCAAAACTCCAGAGGTGGAAATCAGAGAAGCCAGTTTTGTTAGTGGTTAGAGTATGTTGTTGGGATTAAAGGGTCAGCTCTAGGTTGGTTTAAATCATATCTATCTGATAGATTCCGGTTTCTTCAAGTTCATGAGCTTTCTTTAGTACAGACGAGGTTCTGCTAAGGTGTCCCGCAGGGTTCAGTGCTAGGGCCAATCTTGTTCAATTTATACATGCAGCCCTTGGAAAGTATATTCCGAAACCACAGCATTAAATTCCATTGCTATGCTGATGATACACAGCTGTATTTGTCTATGAAGCTTGATGAAACAGAACAATTAGACAATCTTCGGGCATATCTTAAGGACATCAAGGACCCTCTAATTTTTTGCTTCTAAATTCTGATAAAACAGAGGTTATTGTTTGCAGTCCCAAACACAGGAAGGGATTAGACCGTGTTTTGTTGGCCTCCAGTACAACTGTGCGAACCCTTGGTGTTGTCCATCAGGATTTTTCATTTAAACACCTTATTAATCAGGTTTGTAAGACAGCGTTTTTCCATCTTAGTAATATCACAAAGATTATGAGCATCCTCTTCCAGAGTGATGCTGAAAAACTAATTCACACGTTCGTATCTTCTAGACTAGATTACTGTAATGTATTATTAGCAGAATGTCCAAGTAGTTCTCTAAATAGCTTTCAGCTGTTAAAAATGAAGCAGTGTGAGTGTTGACAGGAATCAACAGGAGAAATCACGTCTCTCCTGTGTTAACCTCCCTCCATTGGCTCCCTGTAAAACTTGGAAAACAATTCAAAATTGTATTACTTGCATATAAAGTCTAAAGTGGCCTAGCGCCGTGATATTTGCAAGACTTGATAGAACCGTATGTTCCTAATAGAGTTCTCCGTTCTCAGAGTGCACGTTTACTCGTAGTTCCTAGAGGATCCAGATGTAGATTTGGAGGATGGGATTTCTGTTATCAGGCACCATCACTCTGGAACCAACTTCCAGTTTGGATTAAGGAGGCTGACACCACCTCCACCTTTAAAACCAAACTTTAAACATTTCTGTTTAGTAAAGCATATAGTTAGTGTAAACTTTAGTGTGTTAGGGCCAGTAGTCACAGCTGCAGCTGCAGGACCAGACTAGAGCAGCTGGTCTTCAACACAGCTTCATCCTAGATCTGCTGCTGTAGACCTGCTGCAGGGGGACACCAGCATGATCCACTGACTGGTGCCCCTCACCTCCTCTGTTTCTCTTTCCCTTCTTCAGCTTAATCCTCAGTTATTAATTAGAAGTATAAGTATCATAAGTATAATTGTGCTCCATAAGTTTTGTAGTTTATTGTGCTGGTCTGTCTTCTCTTTTTCTCTTCCGTACATGTTTGCAGACCAAAGCTTCAGGAGCTGCATCCTGACCTGCAGTCCCACCCTCTGACCATCTCAGTGTCTGCTGTCTACACCTGTTTATATAGTCGTCTCTTTAGTCCACCAACTAACCATGTATCAGTCATATGTACTGCTGACGGATCGTTATACTTATATATCTTGTCATTTTTGTACTTTTGACGGTGTGTCTGTGTCACTCTTCTCTTGGTTCTTCATCCTCTCTTCCTGTTCTACCCAGCTGGTCTTCAGCAGGAGGGTCCTCCCTTACGATCCAGGTCCTGCTCAAGGTTTCTTCCCTCTTAAAGGGGAGTTTTTCCTTACCACTGTCTGAATTAAGGTTTTTCTCCCACTAGGGGATTTTTACCTGCCATTGTTTATGCAATAATTGCTCGGGGGTCAAGTTCTGGGTCTCTGGAAAGCGCCTAGAGACAACTTGTTTTGTAATAGACGTTATATACATAAAATTGAATAGCATTGAATTGAATTAAATAAACGAGCCTCTATTATTAAAATAAAAATGATTACCTGTCTAACCATTGCAGAGTTCTTCTGATCTGCTTTACCATAACGTTGCTATATTGCTGAAACAGTGTGCCATGACAGGCCTCCCTCATGCCTAAATGTGCCTCTTTTCAAAGCCATTACAAATGCATTTTATAAACAAAATGTGACTTACTCTAATGAAAACACAATTTTACAGTAATTACTCTGTTTTCAAATATTTGATCATGTGAAAAATGTCTACTAGCACACCTTTATAATTTCAAATTATTCCGGTAAAGAAACAAAACTCTTGTTGCTTCATTTACGACCACAAACAGGTGCTTAAACATGGTCTAATCAGTATGTGAATGAAATATTCTAAGATTAATTCATCTAAATTATAAATTTACACATTTATCTTTTTTTGAAATATATTTGCATATTTATTTAAAAGTAGTTCTAAACCTCAAGAGATTTGCATTGCAAATGACAATTAAACTCAATTTATTTTTCAAACGCTATAGTTTAAAACAAAAAGCCTGCAAACTTGTCATATCTGCAGAAAAATAATGTCTTTTTTTTCCTCTTTTCTTAGATGTAATGTCTTTAACCAGGGAAAGAGGTGCGCTGTCTTTGGGCGCTTGCTTAACAACAGACCTACTTGTTCAGTGAAACAGATAATGTCCAGTCCCTCTGCATCTGTTGTACCCGTAACATTAATTTTAGCAACACAAATCAGGTTTTAGCTGCTGCCTGGTGCATTGCAAAAATTGCAACCAATTGTGAAAAGACTGAGCTCTATCTATTGCTTTTTATTTTAAGAGATAATATTCCCGAATCATTTTCTGCAGCATATTATTCATATCGTACTTATTATCAACAAGGTCCTCAATTTCTGCTTTCAAGTTTTTTGACACAGTGACTAGAAGATAAAAAGACATCAGTGTTGGAGAATAAGGACATGGTATCATATAAAACTTGAGTTATTTCCGAAGCAGACTTGGTGCTGAAGGTGGGAGTATTATCGTCTATAATACCTGTTAAATATGACCTTTTTTATTTAGACAATTTAGACATTGCTGGATCCGTGTCAGGCCTCTGTGCCTTTTCAAGCTGTATTTTGTGCTCAGTTTTGCTTGATTAATGCAATCTATTTGATCCCCATGCCTCACAAATGTGTCCATGCATCTCCTATCCTGAACCACCCCTTACCACCGTGAAAAGTTGTGCATAGATTTCACACTGAGCATCACTGGTTTAGAAATTAATTGTGGTCTGGGAAGAATTTTCCACAGTCTCAGTTATACATTCACAGAGCAGCTGCCTGCTGTGATGTTAGAGTAGTTTATCACACACACACAGACGCACATGCAAAAACACACTCACAAACGCAGCTCAGAGAGAAAGAGAGAGAGAGAGAGAGAGAGAGAGAGAGAGAGAGAGAGAGAGAGAGAGAGAGAGAAGTTATTTATCTGTAAAAAGTATCAAGCAATTTATGACTTATGACATTATCATGTAATATTTCACAATTAAAACACATCTGTTACTATATATAACCATTTATAGTACAGCGTTTAATACTTTTCATTTGACATCATTCTTTTTTAACAGTTCCATGTGTCTGTTAAACAACAAAGTATGCTACTTGTTGCTTTTATTTTCCGCGTCTCCTGAAGACTGAATAGTCGTGGTACCATTACACCTTAATTTGCACAATATATGCGTAATATACAAAAAAATATTTTTTTTTCTTTTATCTCAAGGTGACGTATTGATATACGATAAGGGCTGTCAACTTTCAAAGGGTGTGTTTTCTGTTAGGAGAAAGAAAAGCATCAAATTGAGAAGCCGCGCCCATAAAAAACCTGATAAACGACTTGATCACTAAAATAAATTCCTTTTCTATCCACCAATTCATTGACTATTCATTGAAGCGCTAATGTTAAATAATACAATAAGCTGCATACCCTCAACACCGATAGAGGTAAACTTCATTTACATCCTTTTGTTCTGGACAGAAATGTGTCAAAGCCATTGTTTGCCTTTCGGCTTTTGTTGTCTTGGCTTTGAACTAGCAAATACACACGACATTCGTCCTGCCGCTGGTGAATGTTTACGTGAGCGGGTAAATGGAAAACAGCTATGAAGTCCGTGGCAGGAGTCTCGTGGTCACGCACCATTCTTTATCTTGATGTCTTGGCATTCTGCTCCTAATAGAAGTAAGAAGTCTGTAACGATGCTAGTTTGTTTTAATTCTCTTTTAATTGGTGCATTTTGGTGGACGTATTTGTGTGGAACTGCACTTTTAAAGTCCACTGTCTTCCAGCTTCTTGTACGTCAGTCATGGTGCTTTGCTGCTTCTGCCTTTGGCGGTGTCAGCTAAGTATAAAACACTGACATGTCCACTGAGCCATCAAATCTGTCTGTCTTCCAGGAGTTAGCTCTAACTGCATGCTTTGGGGAAGAACAAATGATGAGTGGATGACTGGCAATGCATCATTATTTCCTGCCACTATAACAATATACAGTTAATAGTTAAATGGCGTGCTGTTCAGCTGATCATTTAGAATGCAAGGAAGGTAATCAGGAGCCGAATAAAGCCCTAATTGTATTGCATCTTCTGCTCAGGCTTGAACTTGAAAGCTGTGCACCACAAATAAGAGATGTCCACACACCAACTATGGACCCATAGGAAACCTCTTATTGCAGGAGTGTGTATGTGTGTGTTTGTCAGATATGTTTGCATTCTGTGTAGGCATGTTGTAAATACTTCTTTTTTTTTTCTATATCCAGGCAGGAAGTATGACAGCGGCGAATACCTTAACATTACTGGCATCACAAGGGACCAGGCTGGAGACTACGAATGCAGCGCTTTAAATGACATTGCCTCTCCTGACACCAAAACAGTAAAAGTTACAGTTAACTGTAAGTATTTCTCTTTCTTGTTCTTTACTTACTTTTTTTTTTTCTTTTTTGCAAACCTACCTTGCTGACACAAGAGACATGTTGGGGGTCAGCCTGAATGGTCCCCGCAGCATCACTCTGATGCTGCGTTTCAAGAAAGTATACCTATTAGAAGTTAGGAAGCCTGAGCTGGAGGTTTTTTTTTTTTTTTTTTCAATATTTAATGTGAGAATTCCCGTTTTGCCTCTGCATGTGGGTGATTAATTCACGCAAAATAAAGGTCTGACTGTTCTAAGCACTGTTCCATTATGCAGGTAATGAGTCTTTCAAAAGTGTAAGGAGATGGTAATGAGGAGCGAGAGCATTAATGAATGATACTGGGCTTCAGCTGAAATGGTCACATGGAATTCACCACCTAGAAGAACCAGGAATGGCTGAGAATGATCATCATTCCTTCCTTCTTCTGAAGTGCTTCTTTACCTCACTGTTATTCAGGGAGACATCTGCATAAATGTCCTGCACTAAATCTCTCTTTGCAAACCTTGTGAGCCAGTGGGCTACAGAGAAGGGAGAAGAAGGAGACTAGAACAAATAAAAGTCTCGTCCTGACCCATTTACTGAATCGTGCTCTGAAAGCTAATCGTGCAAGATTTCTATTTCAGGCTTTAAGAAATTGGATTATTTTATTTCGTACTTGTACTTATTGAATATATTTTTTTTACTGCACCGCATCACCACGTCTCTCTGCTCATTCTGGCCTCATCAAAAAACCAAATCTTGTGGCCAGTCTCTGGGTGTAATAACTAATGAGCTGGACCTGAGTGGGGTTTTAGAGGCCAGTTATTTATAGCTCTATTAAAACACGAGTTCAAAGATGGAAAGTGCTTTTACATATGGATATGAATGCATGCTACATAACAAAGGAGGTATTCTAAGTATACCCCAGCCAGACACTGCATTTTAAAGGAAGACAGAAGGCGATTTTTAATCTAGTGACTGAACAAACTGATTCAGGAGACTTTCCTGTTCTGTGAAAGTCACCGCAGCTTGAGCACCAGAGCAAAACTTGAAGTCAAAGTGTGATGTAGTTGAGTGCTAAAGCCATATTTGCCTTGTGGCCTGAGTCATCTAAACCTGACAAGCTGCGGAGCTGCCCCTGTTAGTCTTTGTTATTGATCTGTACCACAGAGGAGACAGTATAGATATATTCTGGAGCCTGCTTTATTGTTGTTTTATAAATTGATTTCCGTAAAAAGTCTTCATTGTTGATATTTGCTTTGTGTAATCCTTTAGCGTGACAGAGATTCAATTTCTTAGCCTCATCATAGAAAGATGTCAATAACGCTAAGGAGGTACATTTATTGGCTTGAATATTTATGCTATACATCTTCCTCATGGACGGACACTCTCAAACCGAAATAGCTTGTTTGTTTATAACGTACTCACCTCAGATGCGTATTGACAGCGCTGCCAAGTATACTTTTGTATGATCTGAAAGCATGATGAGAGCTTTTCCCACTACTTAAAACCTCACAATGTTCAGCTCTTCATCTCCACATGCAGCCTGAATCAATAATGTTCTAACAACAGATGTGCAGGACATTTTTACAGTTCTCAGCCAAATATAGCTGTCTCCGGCATAAATCTGTGGCTGCCAAAGAGCTCAGAGAAAACTCTGAAATGACAGATATAGTTTTAAAGACGCATTGCTTTAAGACGTCCAGCGACCAACTGTGATTGGTTACATCTGACCCCACCCCCCTCTCTCTGCTCTCGCTTACATGCTTTGACTTGTTCAATACTTCAGTTGGACTTCATATGCATCACTTTGAGAGAGAGCAGATGTACGTAGTTACAGCACCAGATTCGAGACGATTGTTTCTAATCACTGCTTTGTGGTTAAACTTGGAAAACAACAAAACATAAAATACAACTAAATGATGTTTTATTTGAAACTAGATGTCTTTGCTGCTTCCGGTCTGTTGCGCATGTGTGTTATCACCAGCAACAGTAAGACTCTGAGCGAATAGTTTGACATGAGATTTTAGGAGTCGATGTAAGATGAAAATCAATATCTCAAGAGTGTTTTTCAGTCCTTTTCAGAAACCGAGTGACATAGCTTTTTGTAAGATCGATGGTGATGCATTTTTTTAAACGATTTAAAGACTCCTAAAAGCCGCTCATGCACCCGAGATGTAGAGCAACTCAAAATATTACATTGGTTCTTAATTTATCAGAAAATAATCAAAGATGATGATACTGTATCAGCTGCGTCACAGTTTCAGGAGATCCAAGTCTGATATTTCTTGTGAATGTTTCATATTTTATCTGCTGCTTGAGCCGTCATCAGCATAAACTCTTTGATGAAACGGTACATGGACTGCACTTATATAACCCTTTTCTAATCTTCTTGAATAGTCAAACTGCTTTTACACTAAGAGCCACATTCACCATTTCACAAACGCATTCATAGGACCGAACCGCCAGTCGGCAGACGGCCCCTCGATGTCCTGAGCCGCAACTGCACCATTAAGATAAAGATCTTTCTTGCTTTACAAGCCTCTCACACATGAGCAGCCCTGTGTTTTTATTGCAGCTGTGCAACCACTAAACCTGAATAAACAAACCATTTAGCTGACATTAAAGAAGAAGAGCGTTAGTACTTGTCGCCATTAAATCAGTGACAGGCAGTTGTGCTCTGCAGCTTAGTCCGTATGTCAGTTTAAGAACTATTTTTCTCAATATATATCTTTGTTTATAATTTTCCATCAGCTGCCTCATCTCTCTTCCTCCTGCAGAGTTGTTCATTTCAGAAGATAAGGCTGTGAGTGACTCGGCCACAGCAGGCAGAGATTGAGCCAGCTGGTGGCCACTCTTCACTGCCTCCTCTCCACCCCGGTGCATTTCCTCCACTGCCAAGTGAAAAGAGAAATATTTAGATTATATCTTAATCTGTTGCACATCACTCATGCGCTACTATTATGCATTAGGATACATTCACGAGGTGCCCAGTGGCATGGGGTTTTGATGAGAGCTGAGTTTACCTAAATTCTGAATTGAGGTAAAGATGTTGGCTTTTTCTGAAAAGTCACACAAGAGAGACTTAATTACGCAGCAATGATCGAAAATGGGACTTGGTTTTACAATCATACACTATATTGGGATGTGCTCATTGAACTGTTCTACTGCTTTTACAAAATCAGGCTCTTGAGTTTGTAAAGGTTTCCTCGAGGGTGCCAGTTTCGTGGTCAAGAATGTGAAGTGTGACATTCAAAAGGTTTTTAGGCTGATAACCTTTAAAGGTAATATACAACTGATCATTGAATGTGGGCTTTTGTTCCCTCTCCCATTTACATATCAAGGTTTCTGTGGACTTTGTGAATAAGTGGTGTGAACATTGTTAATGTTGATCTGCTGCGATTCCTGCTAACAGCGGATCAGTGAAATTAAGTCAGAAAGATGAATTAGCCATGTCTGCACTATTTCTTTTTTTTTTATTATTCTAATGTTGAGTGGCACTGACATTTCGGGGGTTAACAGTTTAATTAAATATGAGCATGCAAGTTCTTTCTAAACAATGTCTTTTTTAAAAGCTAAGAGTACTGTTAACCTCTGGGCTAATTGCAGATTAAGGCCACTAATTAAAATAAGCAAACCAGAGTAATGAAAATAATATTAAGCTTGAGCATATCTGCCGTTCCGATAGCGCCGGGCCACTAAGCTGGCCATTTGGCTTTCAATGATAGGATGAGTTAGACAAAGGCTTTGAGGCGCTGTCACTGTGCAGGTGTTTAAAGTCCAGCACTTGGAACCTCAGCTTGGATTTCTCTAAAGCTACTTTGATTACATGTACTGGCCTGAGTGGGCCTCCTGCATTTACACTTCCTGTGATAAACGAACGCAGACTTTTATCAGCCAACCTTAAAGATGGCAGTTATCCAGCAGCTCACTCGAGAATCCGATGGGCTGGGGGGGGGCCATGCTTGGAGAAAGGATATTTGAGCTGTTATGTTACCTGCAGAAATTAGATCTTCAACCTACTCTTCAAAATTTGCATATTCATCTTCACCGTAGGTGGGTGCCGTTATTGGCTGGAATTCTCGCTGCACAGTGTGATTCAAAAGCTTAAATATCACATCTAGGTGGCAGAGTCGGAAGGATGAATGAGGGGGAAACCACCGTGGAAGACCTCCGCCTGAGATGAAAAGCCAGTTTTTGATTAATTATTGAAGCCTCGTAGTTGCAGAACATTACAGATGAAACAATAACAGCAATATGTTCCCGACTGGCGATATGAAATCACGCTTTGGTCATGCTTTGTAGTTTACAAAGCTCTTTTCCCCCAAAGTTGTCTGCTCTCTCACTATGTGTTACAGGATAGAGTTTGACAGTTCGAACAAACTTTAGTTGCAGGTTGAAGGAACAGACACAACTGCTTTGCTTTTATATATATATATATTTGTGTGTTCATATCTTTGTGTCAGTGTTTCAGATGTTACAGATAAAGTTTTCTAACCCACACCAGGTGTTCTACTTTTCTGTGTACATTCATGTAGTGATCACAAAGATGTCAGTTTACAGGATATGAAAGTGAAAAGAAGACAGATTAGTTGAAGCCATGTTCATTTCACAGATGTGTGAATTATTGATGTCGGGTTAGAGAACCCTAGTTTGTTTTAAATTTATTCCGGTGCTTTTTTTCTTCTTCATCTAAAGTCAGAGCCACAATTCTTTAAACGTTACTAGGTGTTCAGCTCTTTATCTTTTTTTTTTTTTTTCTCAAATATTTTCATATTTTACAGCACATCTAGTTTTAAATGGACTCTTCTACAGGGAGGAAAAAAATCAAGTCTTTGCATTTAGTTTTTTTTTTTTTTTTTTATCTGTACTATTTTTTTTCTTCACTCGTACAGGAAGAGGTTGGAGAGCAGACTTATCTCTCACTTCAACCTTTTTTCCTTCATGGCTTAGTTTCACTTGCCTTCCAGAGTGAAACTGTGCCCTCCATGCTTCAGAGTGTGCCAGCCATTTATACGCCTCCTTCCTCCTCCAGCACCCTGCAGCTGTGAATTCTGCTCACATATTCACCATGACTGTCTTTATAAAATCAAAATCACTTTTCCTCCTGCTTATGATAATTGGACAACAAACCATGATTATTTTAATTACTTGTGAGCGGGCACATTAGATCTGCTATTAGTAATTACAGCTTTCGTATTGATAGGTTTTTGGAGGATCATGATTGAAATTTGACAACACAACATGAATATTATAAATACTTTACTTTACTTTACTTTATTTTACCTTGGCTTTTGTTTGCTCTCTCCCCTCGAAAACCCCCGTCATTCGAGGCTGTTTGGAATTCAACCCAAGTAGATACACTCACAGCATCCTCCTCTGACTCCGCCGACAGAGCTGTTCTGGGGAACCACGGCCTTCTCTGATAAATAAGCAGCTAATCTCGACTGCTTGACAAACCATCCAATACTGCAATGTCAAGTAATGATGACAAACTAACCAACTATTAGATGAGTGTGGACATGTTTGCACAGCATTTCTCTAGCAATCATTACTGAATGTAACCGCTGCATAGCTGTTCACTTACATTTGACAAAATACTTGCCCTACCTACTGTGTGTTTATGTGTGTGTGTGTGTGTGTGTGTGTGTGTGTGTGTGTGTGTGTGTGTGTGTGTGTGTGTGTGTGTGTGTGTGTGTGTGTGTGTGTGTGTGTCCAAGCTGAGTGCTGTGGTAGGTTGCAAGGTTGGATCAAAGGTAAAAGAAATGTTCATTCCACAGCTCAATGAAATCTGCTATTGCAAGTGTTTTAAAATGAGGTGCAAAGTCTCACTTGAGCATTTGTCGACAGTTTGCTGTATCCTTGGAAAGACTCCGGCTTAGAAATTCAACAGAGACAGCTTCCTAGAATTGGATTCTGATCCAGTCCTAAGTAGAGTTAAAGTCAGTGCCCTCAAGCTGTTTGGATGTAAATTCATCTCTCTACATGTCTCCAAAGCTCTCATCTTGATTGCTATTTGGATTTCTTGATGCATGAGGAGCTTGAATAAATGAATCTTGATCTTCAGCAGAATAAATGTTCTGGCTACCACTTTAAATTACTTTGGCACACAGCGATTTCATTTTTTTTTTTTTTTTTTATGCTTGGTCTGCAATTTAATGGAATGAGCTTCTAACTTCTTTTGTTTAAAAAAAAAAAAAAAAAAAAAACAGAAAAAAGAAAGCCAAATGTCTTTCTTAATAATACTGGCTTAAAAGAAGCTGCAGCATGTTACACATGTTTAAACAAGTGGATATGACTTTCTGAACTCAATCGTACCATTGGGTTGGTGGCATTTCCATATATTTAGACTGTGTCATTGTCTTCGCCCTAAATGCTTAACTCACTCATGAGCATTTAGGGAGATTGGTGGGGATTTGTGTACCTTGGACCATTTGGTGTTAAACACAGACAATAGACTGAATCCCTTCTGTTGACCCGCACTGTTCGGCACATTAAGCCGGTTATTTATATGCCTTGCATTGTATAAAATGAAGGAACACAATGTTCCCTCTGTTCTGAAGAGAAATATTAATGAATTAATAAATCCTGGCTGGAAAACCATTCCCGACAGACAAAAAAAAAAGCAGGACAATGAATCCCGCAGATGGTATTGGGGAACAGTGTCTCTGTGTGTAAGCTGACAAGTCATGCACTGATGAGTCCAATTCCTAATTGCAATGAAAACTCATTTTCAAATCAGGCTGAAGAGGTAGGGCTATTAATTGATCTTTTAATTAAAAAGCTTGTGTTATATAGGTTCTCTAGGCAAACTAATATGTAGAGAAATAAATCATATTTAGTCTTTACGCACACCAATTAATCATCAATAGTCACGCGAGTATTCCTTCAAGTACGCAACTAAGTAACGCCCTGTACTTTGAGTGTGATGCCCTTTGAATGAACCCTGTATATTAATGTCAGATAGGGAGAAGGTCACACTTTTAATTTAACATATTTGCATCTCTCCACAGTGCAGAGACTTGTACAGCATAATATTTGTTCTGTTGACAAGCTCTGGATAATGCAGATGCAGTGGGAGTCGCTTCATGATGAACCCACAACTGGCCATTTGTCACCCTCCAGAGCCTCATACTGCTCATTTTTCTGCCATGCTCGAGCTATTCCTGGACTCAACCCCTCACCCCCATCTGGCGGAGTCACCACAATTTCGAGCGTGATTTACAGCGCGACAACGGCATTCTCTAGACACTAAATTACCTGGATTATTGGATCTTCGTGATTTTTAACACACTACTTTGCATTCCCCTCAAATCCGGCTGGCATATTATGAAATATGATGATTTAAGACATGCCAGCTGGTTGAAATTGTAATTATTGATTTTGACCGGATTTTATGGCCATGATCTGTCTTAACAGACTCAAGTGCCAAGATCCAAATTGGAAAGACTTGATGTTATTGATATGCATATGAAACTATAGAATTCTAGGCCACCTGCAAAGCTGTTTTTTACTCTGTTTCAAAGTGCTGCAACAGTTGAATGACCACTCTGTAAAACACATTTGCAAAAAAATAAAAAAATAAAAAGCTGTTCTAGCTTTGCCTTAAGATAAATGAGATGATGACACACTGGAAATCTGGTGGGTCTCCTTGTATATAAACCTCTCTTTACTAAATATAGGATGTATAAGCTATAATGGTCATACTCAGCATCGACCAGCAAGATGGAAACATTATTTGGGACTGTACAAAGGTTGCTGAAGTTTTTTCTTTCCACAATCATTATATTTAAAGGTGTTGTTATGTGCACTGTGCATGGTTGCATTACACTGTATGAATGAAATGAACTAGTGGAGCAATAAGTAAACAAAAATGATTGCAACCTAAATGTATCCCAATATATTTTGGTTAAACTATGTTTCCTTAACGATCATGACAGACTTTCAGAAGTTTCTCAGTGTTTCTAAAATTAGAGTGCCGAAACTGTCTATACTGTAAAAACAATTGTAGTACACCTGTGATTCCTTAAAGGTTGGTACACTTTGTAAAAGAAGAATAAAAAACAGACAATGATTTCCAAATATCATAAACACATATTTTATTTACAATAGAGCATTTAACAATCAGTCCAGCACCCATACTTTCTACTATAAAGTCATATTTCATTATGACTGTGGATGGAGTATTGTCTTGCTGAAAGATGCAAGACCTTCCCTGAAAAAGACAACAGACTGTTTCCCTAAAAACTTTATCTTTCAGCATTAATGTTTCCTTTCCAGATGTTCAAGCTGCCCGTTCATCAGGTACCGATGTACTCCTGTACATTCATGATTTCTACAAAGATTTGTCTGACTGCTGCCAGCTCTCTACTTTGTCTCAGTCCATTTTAAAAGATTATCTGTTTCAATTACTCTAATTATAGAACATCTTGCAACCCTTATTAGCTCCAAGATGTTCCTCCAGGTGTTTCTTTATAACACCACTTGGATTTTCACACTTTTGTTACCCATGTTCCAACCTTTTATAAAAAATGGAGTGATCATTTTTTTTCCTAACAACTTATTTTCTATGTTCTGTTCTGAAGAAAATATATGTCTATAAGAATTGCAAATCATTTTTTTATATTTGTAAAAGTGTCACAATTTATTAAGTGAGCATTTAAAATAAAACTGTTTTGGCATGTTTTACAGTGTGGACGTGGTTCTTGCGCCACACCCCTTCAGTGGTTAAACCAAACGCTGTCCAGCAGATTTATCCGTGTTGACCCAGGGTACAGAGAAACCTGTACGGGAAGAGTAAATCTTCTTACCCTCTAGGTCCCAAAATCAGCTGTACAACTCTCCTATTTGACATCTTTTAATGCTGTCTTTTAGCCTCCTTCAGTGCCTTTTAGCATCCCATAAGTTTGATGGCCCTCAGTTGTACAGTTTGCACAGAGCAGTCTCTGAAGTGTCCCTCCTGCATGAAGTATATATTGGTTGGAAGAGTTCTGCAATTGGACATCTTCCGTAGCGGATAAAGGTTGATTAGCCAGTGTGATGAACTCGAGCAGCTTCTCTGTTCTCCCTTCAGCCTTCATCGTTGCTGCTGTGCATCAGCACAGTGCGTCAGAAAACAACTCCTGGATTCAGTTTTCTCTACAGTTCTTGTTTTGTTTTTTTTGTTTTTTTTTTTGGGGGGGGGGGGAGTTTTGTATTTTTTAACGGTGCAACAAAATTTCCATCTTATCCTGCTCTTCTCTCTTTCGAGACTAAAATATCTGCATGTGACCATGCTGACTCAGGAAACTGTGCTCACTGCATTGCAAACTACAGCATGTATTGAAGTGACTTCACAGCCCAGTGGAAGTGTTGCCTTGGTGTCAAAACCCCAGGAATTTTGTTTTTGCCTGCACCAAAGATTTTTCTTTTTTTCCCCAGTCTTTATGTCTTGTTCTTTTAATTAAAAGGGATATAATTAAATGAAACACTTCCAGCTGTGTTGTAGCAAATGCAAAGGGATGTCACATAATTTAATATAAACACCTTTTTGTATACTGCCAGATATCTACATCCACATGCCTTGACAAAAATATCCTAGGCATGGACAGTAGTATGAGAAGTATGAGTGTAAATCCAAAAGGGCTTTCCTCTTGTTTTTATTTGTTTATTTTTATATCTCTCCTTCAGTCATGTGCTGCCTGATTCTGAGCCATACAAATGGGAACAAATATGAATGTAGTTGGACTAAAATGTGAAGTCTTATTGTATTTGCGAAGGTCTTAATCAAAGTAGACACCTTTTTTGATCTGAGACAGATATTTTTACTGAGCAGGTAGGCGGGTTCATGTTTATATGGCCTTCGCAGCAACATGAAACGAGCTGTGTTTGTGTCGTTAGTAAAGCACAGGCTCTCGATTATTAGCAGGTCCTGCTTTTTGTGACTCTGCTAATTTGTGCTTCTCCTGGTAGACTGCTTTATTCACTGTTAAAATGAGCTATATGCGCTGCTGTTTGTAGATCGACGCTCTTTCAGAGCTGCACACCCCCATCAGGGCCAATTATGACATGGGACCACCTGTTCTGTAAATGTCTCTTTGGCTGTAGTGCATGCAATGAAATGTGGTGCATTGTATACTGTTTCCCCGGCCTGGTCCTCAGGACCACTAACCTGCATGCTTTAGACTTCAGACTTTTCAATCTGGATCAATATTTGAACCAGGGGATTACAGTCAAATATTACTGATCACTGGGTGACATCACTACTTGATACCGATATCAGATTAGTCCCATCTCTGTTACTTTGTAAAAACATATATCTTGCCTTTTCAATATCAAAGAATTATCGGAGGACACGCTTTCTTTGCGTATATAACACATAGATGTTCAGTTTGCTGCAACTGTAAAGTCAGGTCTGTGTGCATGTTTGGCAGCAGGTTCCAGGGGCTCAGAAAGCCTTTCGGTGTATTTTGTAGTGGATATGCACCTGAAGTGCCTGTACCCCAGGCAGAACTATCTTTTTCCTGATTCCTTTGCTGTTTAACTCTAACTTATTTGCTTTAATTTCAATTAATCACTCAACAGCTGAAGAAAAGAGCAGATTCTTCGTGCTTATATGTCCATCCTCTTGCCTCTCAATGTGAGGTTTCACGTATTGACACACCTGCCTGGGCTGCCATGTCCACTGTCCTGCTAACTGTACAGGACGACAGCCGGGTCACCCTGACACTTTCAAGGGTTTCAGATAATCAATGGCCTCACGCAATGACACCAGCAGAGGATTACGAGGACTCACTAAGCCGCTGTCAGTTGACATACAGCATTGATGTTATTAGACCTGTTATTAGTGTTTATTTCGGTGTGGTACAGTACAGTTGTGATTTCTTTTCCTTAGAAACATTTAGCATTGTTCGCTAAAAATAAAAGCTGATTAAAAATAAAAATCTGAATCTAGCTTCTGAGAATCCTTTGAAGAAAATAAATAAATAAATACCCAAAGTCTGGATGTTTCGTAGACACAAGAACACATAGAAGCACATCGTCTACGTGCAGCCGTTCAGTCAAGGTCCTCACCCCAACAGAGGAGTTGAACTTTTCATGCAGTGGTAAATGAACAGGAAAAGCTCAGGCGTAACCCAGTGCTCGATTCACACAGTTCAATTCCTTCATATCATTCAGCTCAACTAAGAAGAGAGACACAAAAAACTATAATTGGCACCAATTCGAAGGAAAGAAAATCAACATGGACTAGTCATTTCAACGTGCGCAACAGGATGCAGAGGAGCACTGGTCGAAGGGAACCCATCATCAGAGAAAACACTGTCACTTACTGTCACTTACTCTTTTACATGATTACGAACCACTTGTACAAATGCAGTACATGTACAAATGTCTTTTCTTATCTTACTTAGATCTAGTAATTTTGAGAATTATACTGGAGCTGGTATTTTAGGGTCGTGTTGGGGAGTTGCTGCTGCCCACACTGAAATAATTTGTTAGGAACATCTCCAAATGCAATAGAACGAAAAGGTCTGCAGGCACTTGGCCAAGCCTTCCCACTGGATGCAAAATACAGCTCTGACTGACAGGTCATTTTGAAAGACTGATCATGCAGACTATAAATAGTCGTCTTACTTTCAAACACGTCTGGGTAGTTTACTCTTGGATGCAGGGATGTCCTGCACCAACGGGTTTGCGCTCTTTGTTTTTCCCTGCATCATATACCTTTAATAAGGAACACTATGAATGACACAAAGTAATTTTGCTCGCATCGTACGTGAAAAGTCTGTGCGTCAGCGTAAGTGACTTTTGTTTGTCATTAGTTGACAAAGTCAAGCCAAGTTTACATAATATATGGTGTCACATTGATCTCTTGCTGTCATTGAGAGTGGTTTTCCTGTTTCCTCGCATCAGTTATGATATGAAGAAGCAACAAATCATTGTCCAAAAAAAACCTCAAAGGAGGCATGAGCAAAATGACGATTACGTTGTCGTATTGTTTTTACTGCATAACATCAGTACATACATTTCTCCCCACACATTGTTACCAGAAGCACAGTAAATACTTCAACTACTAACGGACTGGATTACTTAGGAAAATGTCCACAAGCAAAGCTGTCTTCATGACATTGCCAAAGAGATTTACACCACATTTCAGCACTTGAAAGGAACCTCATTTTGCATTCAAAGAACCTGTTTCCACCAGTCAGTCTTTGAACTTCCATTAAGCTGTTTATCACCATGCTGTGCAATTCATTTCATTCTCCTAACACAGAGGGCGGACACTTTCTCCCATTCCCAATTCAGCCCCCGAATGTTGAGTTCACTCTGTGTCACGCCTGCACTGACCAGTATGTCGGAGGTTGTCAAGTCAAACCGCCACCCCGGCTATTTTCCATCTGCATATTTTTGTAACGTTATGCCTAATAATATTCTTATATCGATGATAGAACAGGATTTTCACATCTATTTTGTGTGGTTTCATCTAAGATTCCTCCAAATATTTGTTCTCTCCAGTTGCCCCAGCGATCCATGAGATGAAAAGCCACGGCGTCGGTTTAGGGCGCACAGCTCTGCTGCGGTGTGAGGCTGCTGCTGTGCCTTCTCCGACATTCGAGTGGTACAAGGGTGAGAAAAGGTGAGCCTCGGCGTTTCTTCACACTCGTGTTGAAATGGAATTGCATCATTCTCTCTGATGTCCACTTGATGTGGCTGCACAGTAGCAAAGCTCCACCATGGTTTGGTCTCAGCTTCACACGGGCTGTCATTACCAGACAAGGCAAGAAGAAACATGCAAAAAAATCTTAAGAAAGATTTATTTTAAGGATAACTAAGATGAGAAAAGGCCTGTGTGGGAGCCTTGATTGTAAACATATAGGTTGAACGGTATCAGAACATCCTCAGTGGTTATGAATACAGATGTGTACGTGTAATTCAATTGCCCTATTGTTTAAAGAATGCCTCAATGGGCAAACATACTTTAGTTAAGACTAATGTAATTGTGTAGTCTCATAATCCAATAAACCTACAAGAACAGGACTTTTTGATAAAAGACTCTTCATCAAGTCAGTAGCAGATTTAATGTGATTAACAGCAGTGAAGATGTGTCCACACATTGTATATGTTGGTTCAGTGTCGCGGCTTCCTGAGACACTTCAGAGAAACAGAGATGATTTAAAAAAAAAAAAAAAAAAAAAGATTTCTCCTGCTCTCCCACTACAAAACATCAGCGTACCTTAACTGTTATGCGGTATATATAGATTAATGTATGGATGCTGTTTTACTGAGAATCACATGATTCGAATGTGGGTCTGGCAGAACTTTAAAGTGCAGTCTGCTAGTCTGCTGTCCTGACATGTGACAGTGATGACTGAGATGTCAGGTAATATCCTTAACTGATAGAAAAGCGCCTTCTGTGCTTGTTTTCTATTTTTCACAGGCGTTTTTTTTTTTTTTCTTCTTTACGTTCATTCTTCCTGCGTCTGTGGACAGCCCACAAAAGTGATCTGGCAAAAGTCATTTGTACCTTGTCCTCACTTTGCGTTCTAATAAAATGTTTGCTTGCAACTAACTTAAATCATTTCTGACAGATACATCAATCAGTCTAGATTCAAGTGTCAGCTCTTGAATGTAAAAACCAAATTACCCCTACTACCTATCATTTACCCACTCTTGGTGAGCACAGTTTCCATCATCAGCTCACACTGTGCTAATTGTAATTATGGGGTGATTCCATTCAGTTTATTCAAATTACTAAGGAGGCGAGTTGGCATGATTCTAGTCCTTGCTTAATTCAAGGACCTAGGATATATACTTGACATCTTACATGGCTAAATTGTGATTTCTTCTCCTGTTTTTCACCAGGAAGGGAACATTATCATAAGGAATTAAACACAGAGCATGTTCGGCGTTGTGTGTGTGTGACAGGCGAAAAGACACACGGAGATTATCAGGCAACGTTGAAAGAAGCTGCAGTGGGAGAGGGAGCAACACATTTATAGGTTATTTTTTAGACCTAACACAGATAGTGTTTCAGCTCAGAGCGCCTCTCACAGCATCTTGAGCCAAGTTAGAGAACATGGGGGAGCCACAGCAAGGCCAAGATAGAGAAACATCTCTTTTCTGAAGCATTTTATAGTTTATAACAGCAAACGTGGCAATAAAACAGCATCCACGAAAACAGACAGAACTGTATTCTGTATGTGCATCACTCATATGCAGCATTTGGTTTCACAAAGTGAGCGTGAATCTGTTCAAGCTTTTAAATATCATCATCACCACCACACTAAAGAGTTCAATATGTTAATTTCTCTGCATAGATGCCAGCGCCAACTGGAATAAAATTCATTTTAAACTCCGCATCCTCAACAAAAGGGTGAACATGTCAAGTGGTACCTAGCTGCTTCACCTCTGGGTCGTTTCTCTCTCATCTCAGTCCTTCAAAGCATCTCTCTAAAGCAGACGTGACAGACCAAGGGATAAACAGATCTGCTGAAGAGGGCGATGAAGTACTGTACCAATGCAAATCCTCGTAGAGTGACATTTGCACCATCCTCCTTGTTCCACTTTCCTTCCAGCACTTTGTGAGAAGGTGAGAAATCAAAGCCTCATCCGTTGTGATTTTTGTTGTTCTTATCAGGATAATGAAGGGCCAAGGTATCGACATCAAGAGCCTCAGCTCCAGATCAGTCCTCACTGTGACCAACATGACAGAAGATCGTTACGGGAACTACACATGTGTCGCCACCAACAAGCTAGGGACGGCTAATGCCAGTGTGCCTCTTATTCGTAAGTTGTCACTCTATTTGCTTGTGGCTAAGTGGAGTGGTGAAGCACCATAGGGCTGAGAGAGTGTTGTGGATGTCAGTCACAGGTTTGTGCTTGTATCGGTGTGTTCATTTATGCTACCGCATTCTTGTTTTAGGATTAAAAGGGAAGATTTAGCCGAACCAAGTGCGACGACTAGGTGCCCACAACTGTAGGACGGTTTCTTATCGCCTCCTGAACACTTGGGTGAATCTGTTGTCTGCTGTGGTTGCAAAGTCCATGTGGGCGTCTACATCTGCATGTATGATGGATGGAAACTAGCTGAAAAAGTATTTTAGCTTTGTTTTATCGTCATACTTACAAAGGGAGCTAGACAGTTTTGTTGGATGTGTTGATGTATGTGGATAACGTTTTTTTTTTTTGCCTCTGTATTCCAGAAGAATCAGAAGCCAAACTGTAACGTGTGATACACAGCGCAGTTATTTTACATAGAGAAGCCTCATTACATGAAGTTAAAATCTTATTAAGTGTAAAAAAAGAAAATGGTATTTAATCATAAAGCCCGAAACGGCAAAAATGCTATAAAACAGTTAAGTTATAAGCAGCAGCTGTTATGGATAAAAATTCAAAATGACTAAAATTATACAAACGTTTTTTTATCCCTCGCTTTGAGAAATTTAAATGGTCAGGAATCTACATACTGATAACATTTTGTATTTGTTCAGCTTTTTAACTTCAACCACCTTGATTTTTTTTTTTTTTGACACTTCTCTTTTAGGGACCTTTACTGCATCATCACAGGCACATGAAGGACAGGATTTTGTTTTAGTACAGGATGATGACTGTGTTTGTGAGGAGGCATGTAGAAGACTGTGTAGTCTGTCGTTGAACAGGAGCTCAAGATGATCAGAAAACAGCCTCATATATGTATGGAGGTCAAGTTGCTTTTCTTTTAGTCTCTTGCTTGGCCTCTGTTGTTGTCGCTTCTGTCCATTACTTTTCTCTTTGCCACCTACGCTATGATATCCACTACCTCCGTGACCTATTTCCGTCATTGTCAGTGTGTGACATAGTCCCAAAGAGATGTTGGAAAAGAGAATTGTGACAAGAGTCCAAAACACGTTCTGATCATTTCTACCAGTTGTGATTATTTACACAATAGTCCCACTTCCTTTTTGCTGCAGCACAGTAGCTTAGTGGTCAGCACTGTTGTCTCACAACAGCAATTCCCGAAGTTTGCATGTTCTCCATAAGCTTGTGTGAGTGTATTTGGGTGCTCCGAATTCCTCCCAGAACCACGTATCCATCTATCTTCTTCTGCTTATCCGGAGTCGGGTTGTGGAGGTAGTAGCCTGGGAAGAGAAGCCCAGACTTCCCTCTACCCAGTCACTTCATCCAGCTCATTTAGGGGTCTCCCAGGGCGTTCCCAGGCCAGCCGAGAGAGAGTAGCCCCTTTCACATTGGCGGATACCCTGTGTTTAACACTAAAATCTAGCGTGTCGCCTGTCCTTTTTACCACCACCCGCTCCATCTCCTGCATCAGCCAGCTATTCCAATGCTGGTGAAGCCTGCGAGGCCAACCAAACAGACATCGGACCGTCTAGTACATAGTCCCACTCGATAACGTCCGCAGAGGCGCCTTCCCCAGGGTCTCCGCAGTGGGACATGGAAGACCTCATGAGGAAGCCGTCCAAGAGGCATGCTCACCAGATCCCTGAAGCATGTATGTTACATACAGAAACATGCATGTTTCAGGGACGGGGCTGTTTATTTATATGTGATGGACTGACAGTGAACCCCTGGCTTTTGCTCAAAGAGAGCTGTGATAGAAACCCTGAATTGGAATAAGTGGATATAGATAATAGATGGATGGTCTTTCTGCTTACTCCTAACTTCTACTTACCATTCACTGACTTTAGCTTGAAAAAAAGCAGGAGGTATGGCATACACCAGCTGCGATGAGTCATCTATCACAGGGATAGCTGGTAAATCAACCAGCTGACTGAAGTCATTTATCGACAAAATCAAAGGGAGTCGCCGGTCTTGCAGCGTGCTGCACAGAGAACAATTTGCCACTCAACACTACCGCTGTCTGCATTAATGGAGCTGAGGTGGAGCAGGCTGTGATGCACTCGCGACTTAGCCGCGGTGCGTGCCACCTCTTGGCCAATGACAGCTGAGGTATATTCCAGCCCCGGCAACCCCCTGAAGCCTGCTAAAGATTAAGAAAGAGTTCAAAATCAAATGAATGTGCGGAGCACTTGAAAAATGGTATATCTTATGTTATGTAGGTACAGTATTTGGCTTTTTTATCAACCAAACAACTCATATTATGTGATTACAGTTTCTTTTTTTTTTTTTTTAGAACATTGTTGTAGCATGAGGTCTGAATTTGTCAAAATGCCATTAAATAAATAAAATCACTTCTGGGTTATAGCCCTTCAGTGGTCAAAGTAAGTTTCTTTCCACTTATTTTCATCCAATATTTTCAAGAAATAAAATGGCTGGAAATGTAGCAAATCGCTACATTTCAATTGAAAAAAAGTCAACCTAAAGACTAAATCCCCGTGTCAAATACCAGTAAACCTCTGCAGAAGAGTGACAGACAGCATCTTATGGCGCTTTCACTGCTTTTTACTGTGTTTGACTGCTATTTTAGACGATGGCGCTGTCATGCTCTCCAAAGTGTTTCAGGCGAGGCTGGATCTCCTGGCTTTTCCTCACAACCTCGTTTCTGAAAGGTATCATTTCTCTAGCGATGATAACAGTTATTTGCACTTTTTCAAATGTAATCCATCAAGAACATATGCAAGATTGCACAGATATGTACAAAGATGTAACAGATCAACCCATATTTGCCTATCAAGAAGATTATTGCACCTCGTCTAAGAAAAAAAGTTTATCACTTCAGTCTTAAAGACTCCTCGATAACAATTTCAAAAGAGATATAATAAAGTGTCTTCTGTGTTGCTACTGAACACAGTCATAGTCTATACAGATTCGTACCAAACAATAAAACTTAGAGTTCTTACGGAACATTGTGGAAACAACAAATGAGTCTGCATGAAGTAGGAGCTCTCCGCCCCTTCCTTGGTGCACTGTAGAAAACGTTGAAGCTGCCTTCCCTTTCAATCTATGGTCGAATCTGATCTTATCAAGGCCATGCCCACCCATGCAGGTAGTTGAAGTCCCAAAATAAAGCCTCACACCATAGAGTTTGCAAGACCGCAAGGTCCTCGAAACACTTCAGATAAGTCCAGAAGATATGGAACGGCATGCCATGTCCACATTAAAATCACCTAGTGTGTAAGGCAGCTTCAGAAATGCAAGGTAGGAAGAGTTAGCAGCAAATGATTAAAAACTGCCTATTTTCAGACCAGATCAAATTGACTTATTCATTAGCTATATTGTAATGCACTTCTGTGGCCAATATTTATACGCCATATCGCTCTATTCATTACTTGTTAACGTATACTCACTGGCTTTGTGTTTAGGGCTCTCAAAACCAATATATTCAAACAGGGTAGAAATTTTGTATTGCTTCATCGCCAAGAACTCTCAACTTCTTTGTTAACAGGGGGAAAAGTGGCTTTCAACCACTTTCCATCCTGAAAGAACAAGATTTCTTCCTTCGAGAAAAATCTGTGCATGCATTCATGAACTACTTCACAAGCACTTGTTTGATGCTCAGTGCTGCATCTTTGGGTGGTTGTTTTATACTCCTACACTGTTAGTTCATTTCATACACCTGCTATGTATGACAGAAAAAGGGAGGGGAAAAGCAGAGATGATAGAAAACGACTGCGGAACATGGTTCTCTCAGTGTTTCAGAGTTGAGGACGGCTGAAAAAATTCATTTTGATGTATTCGGTGATGAAATATAAACAGGTGAATTAAATTATTCACTAGTTTGCGGTGCACTCTGATGATAACATTGTCCCTAGCAGGCCAGAGACAGAATATGAAAAGATATTTCTGTATAGCTGGCAATCGTCAAAGGAGCACTCCGTTCTCCTGTTTGTGTATGCACAAAGAACATCAAAGGCTTGTCTCAGATTCTCAAATGGATGATCTTAATGTGACACTAGCGAGGCCTCAAAGGCAAAACAGCAAAGAAATCCTCAGAATAGACAAAGGAAGCAGCATCCTGAGCTGCCACCCCCAACTTCTCTCCTTGTTACATTCCATCTCTTTATCTCTTTGTCTCTCTATCATGGCTTTGTGTTTCTGATTCTCTGATCTCATTGTTTTCTCTCATTTCCCCCCCCTTTTTTTTTTTCTTATTTGCTTCTTCTTACCTCAACAATTCAGCTGTCTGCTCAAATGCAAGAAAATTGACTTGTCCTTCCCCTTTTTTCTCCCGTGCCTTCCACTAATGAAAGAGAGGTCCGTTCTGCTGTTGATCCTAACAAGAACTTGTGAGTGGTCACCACAGCTCACATCGCAGTCAGGTCAGATTTCACCACGGGTGACTTTAAATTGCCGTTTTAGAAGTTGTCTGTAGCTACTGTTGAGCAAGATGGTAACAGAGGAAAGAGTCCTGTTTTATGGGCCTGAAATATTGAGGTGAATTTAAAGTATCACCTGGATGTAAGTGGGTTTTGATAAAAAAAACAACTGATATTTTTTTTTTTTTTCATTATTCTAAGAATTTTTGAAGTGAAGTATATATTCTGATAAAATGTTTGGGTATAGCGGGTTGGTAGCTACAATTTAAAGTGTTACAGGACTATTTTTCAGTGCTCACTTGTCCAGATTCTGCAGCTGAATGCTCCTTACACTTTAAGTAAATCTTTTTTTTTTTTTTCTTTTTTTACCCGCACCTTACAGAACCACAGAATCAGTCCATGAATAGGGATGTCTATTATTGTTGATGAGGTGAACTGTGATGCTGAAAAGCCTGTGCACTCAGGGAAGGTACACACATTTGCTTTCAATTCACAGCAGCCAGTGCAAGACAAGTGTGGACAAGCTTCCCTTTCAGATCAACTAGAGATGAAAAGCAGAATTTACATGTTGGGAGAGTGCTGGAGTTGGTCACAGGATAAGGTGCTTACTAATGTATGTCTTTTGGAAAAGCTGGATGCCATTGTCCTTGCCGGCTTCTGAATTCTGCCAGTTGTGACAGAACATTTTGGTTTTTGTGGTGTTAAACTATCAGTCAGGCTTTGTGAACCGCTTCAGTTAAGTAGATCTTTAAGCTATGTGTTAGAAGAACTAAAAAAAATAAAAAAAACGAGTTTTTTTTTCAGAGCAAAGAGAGAAAGAATACAGCCTCTGTTACCACTTTGTTGGAGGGGTGTGGGCATCTGTGAATGTGTGAGTGCGCAGATCCTTTCAAACAGTTGGAATAACACATTATTCAGTGTCATCAATGGATGAGTAAACAGTAAAGTGGAGAGGCACTTGCTGAAATTGTACGTCCTTCTAAACAAGTATTAAGTGAAAAAAGGTCTAATGAGTTAAGCTGGATAATAGCTGTGAATGAAACATCAAAATGTTACGCAATAATATCATCCATGTGTTTTCCGATGGATATGGGGATGACATTCAGTACAACTGAACCGGATCTTGCACATGCGTAGTTTGTGTTGTGGCTGTCAGTCAGATTTTCTCTAAGTAGCTTATCTGTACTTAACTTAGGGTCATTTTGACACTCAAAATCCATGGAAAATAAACATATTCACAACTTAAAAGGAAGAGGATTTGATTCAAGTTGTTACTTTTTGCTTTTTTTTTTTTCCAAAGTTGTTCCAGCAATTTTCCAAAAGCAAATCAGTCAAACAGTCTTTGGATCAGTGTACCAAGAATCTTATTTCACCGCTGAAATAATTTCAAGTAAGCTTTCAGTAACTTCCTGTTATAATCAAAAACTTATATAAAAAGGATGAGCATTTATCTGAACGAGAATGTGTATTAATAAAACATTGCTCTTTAACTTTTAAAATGCTAGTTGACCTGGAAAATCCACATATCATTTGTTCTTTGTTTCAGAATTGAACAAAAAGATCTGCATTGTTTTCTTTCATTTTCTCTATTCTAAAACCAAAAGAGAATATCATGCATAAAACAATGCGCTTTTCTGTCTCGGACAGTTTGATCAAGAAGTACATAGTGAACCACCTGCACCTGTCAATCATTTATGAATGTGTAGCCTCAGTTAGATGTTGAGTTCTGTGTAAGAGGTGCAAGTCCGCGTCCATGAAGTCAGGGTATGACTGCTGCTGTCCCGAGACGTTGTTGTATCCCTGTTATTTATGCCGTCATTAGTAAGGCGAGTGCCTTTGCGATGGCTGTGCCCTGGTTTACTTCCCTTGTGGTGATGTTGCCGTTACGTTTGTGATGAGCGTGATTTTCTGGTGTTTGTCGCTGATGCTGTGCTGCTGGCTGCTCAGTGTGTTGTCTTTCTGCAGAAATGATTATTTATTCGCAACCTGTGTACTCATTTGCATTGTTATTATTCAAAGCAAATTGCTCATGTAGCAGTTGAGTTGGTTGCACTGAAAACTACCAAGTGTTTGCTACTGATGCTTCGGTACAACATTTTGAGTTAGAAACTCGGGGCCAACCTAACCTGTGACCTGTCTGTGGTTTAAAGTCATTGGTCATGCTGCCACCTTGCATGGTGCCCTTCCTGAGGTTTCATTTTCTCTGGACCGGGTTGCATATTTTCGGCCTTTTTGAGAGTTCTTTGACCGCTCAGAGCTGCCATATGACATCTGACTAACTGACTCACTTCATTTCCAAGCACCTCATAACAAACAACAATAAGAAATAAGAAGTAAAGAATATAGCTGAGTCAGGTGGCTCATGGAAATTGGCATTCTTCTTTTAATGTTTGCTCCCAGAATTGCCTGCAGGATATTAAACTCAGTCTTTGACATCTTGAAATCTGCTTCGGACAACGGGAATGTCTCCACTTCTCTTATCAGCTGGCAAAAAAAAAAAAAATGCAGACTTGGTTCTTCAAAGGCCTTGATGATTAACAAATATTATATCCTTATACGAATGTTATTGTGACAAGCGCACGCCCCTCAACGCCTTCCTAAGCGTAGACGAGCTCATATTTCATTATTGTCGTCAAAATTATGACTCAGCTCCTCAGAAGAAGCAAAGTTAGCAGCAAGGCTGCATGTAAAGTAAAGACACATCCCAGTAACTGTGACAGTATTAAAACCTGGATAACTGGAACAGTGCTACGATTTAGCTGACAAATATTGTCTTCTACCAGTCAGAGTTGATATCAGACTCCTTCATGCTGCCAGCCTGATTGGTATTGTCAGCTGGATGCGCTCGGCTGAAACTGAGCTCACTGATTCAAAGAATCAAGAGTTCTCCTCTCTGAATTGTTGGTGGCTGGCAAACAACGCTGAGGTGACGCGTCCGCCATCAGCACGCGCCAGCCCCTGGGTCCCGTCGACGGTATTTTTTATTCGGGTCATTAATTTAACAGTGTTTTGTCTAGTAATACAGGTGTTTTATATTGAGCATGTGTTGTGATGTTTTCACTGTCAGCACAGGCAAGGGCAGTGTTTTAATTGGGCCAATGATGTGATACCCCGACTGAGGTTCTCGTTGCAATTAGTGACCCTTGCCAGTGTTCATCGGAAAGTCAGTACATGGGAATGTTAATTGGTTTTGTAAGGTTTAGAACAGGGAGGAGTGTTAAATGTGTGTGGTGAATGCAAAAAAAAAAAAAAAAACAATGAAAAATAAATTTCAAAAGAAGCTTCTGGTTGCATAAGTCTGCACAACCTTTTATAATCATGAATGCATTCTACTAATTAATCACATTTCACATTTGATTAGTTTATTCCAATTGAGGGTTGTTGAACAATAGATTCATATAACAATCTGAATTATTGTTTTCTAAAATCCAGAACTGATTCAAACCTAATAAAGTTGATTTGCTAAGTATCTGTTCAGACTTCCATACTAAGGATGTTTTCATGTTGTCAGGGAAGTACCTAGAAGCACGTGGCTTACTCAGGTTAACCAGATACGTCTGAAGCTATTTTTGAGACTCTTGATGTAGTGGATCTGTCAGTGTTGGTAATGAATATGGAATGGCAGGAAACTCAGTCCCGTTACCAGTGAAGGTTAGCATCTGGACGCACTTTGAATTCGACAGCACTCTGGGGAACAAGGAGCCAGAGAAGACTCATTTACTATGCAAAGTTTGCAAAAAGTCAAGTACATTGGGAACATCACAAATGTGTTTACTCACATCCTCTGACATTACCTAGAGTTGAAATAAACTATGATAAATATCCAACTGTTGACAAAAGCAAATTGCATTTCTGGCAAAAAAAAAAAAAAAAAAAAAAAAGGCCGGGAGTTTACAGTATTTAGTTGTACTGCTTGCATGGTTGTTGTGGAGAAATTAAACAAATAAAATAACTTAAGAAAAAGTAAGAAGGATAAAAACATTTATATCAATAATTACAAGTACTTTTTTTTTTTTTTTTTTGCAGAAAGAGACTTCTGGTATTAATTTAAATGTGTACTCAGCACTGGCTTTTTTTTTTACTTCACTTCACAAAGGATTTTACATCATTTCAATTGAAAGATTAAAAACAGTATTTCTATGGGCCAACAAAATAAAAAAATCAGATCCCCAAAAGGCAAGATCAAAGTTGTGGATAAGCCCAGACTAACCTCACAAGCCACCCTGATTTTTTTTTTCTCTTTCACACAACAAATTAGCCTAGTTCCTTCACATTCAAGTTCGACTTTCAGAGGGTCATGCAAACAGACGCAAAAGAAACTTCTCCTGGGCACCACTGGGTAGATATGCACTTATCAGAGCAGTTACACATGAGACACAGGCCAGTATCATGAAAAGAGAAAAGGGCAGGAACGCCTGTGAATGTCTGCTGCTGGTCTTGCAGTAAAAACTGTTGATCCTAGATGTTTTTACTAGTTCTGAAGCCATCTTGGTGGTTTTGAATAGTGGCTCTTTGAACGGTGCTCCTGTGTGAGTCATCGCCTAACGCCCGTCCCCGCTGTGACTGGCTTTGATAGCCTAAATTGGAGGGCGACGGAGACAGGGTTACTTTCATGAAGAGAATCGGTATATCCAGCCAGGTTGATGCCAGTTAGCACACTCACCTTAAAAAAGAAGCAGAAACTCATTCGTAGTTGAAAATATTGCAATAAAGGCTTTACAGTACGCTAATGGCAGTCTTTGCAATTGTGAAGTGTTAGGGTACGGCTGGACGGGCTAAGCCCAGCCAAAGTTTATAATCCATTATAAACGCTGTGGGCTGATCTGCTCGGGGTTGTGCAAAAAAAAAAAAAAAAAGGGTCTGGTGAGTGATGTAGACCATGTTTGCAAGAAGGTTTCGGAAAATTACTCAAGATGTACCAAGCTGACTGACTGTCTCCCGAAATTACTGAGCGCTCTGATTTAATCAAAAAATGCTTCTGCAAAGTGTTAGTTTGCCGTCTGCACATTTATGCGATCTGACATTTGCAAGATTTTGATTTTTTTTATCTCTGTCTTGTTGCAATATTGTTGCAATATCCACAGTTAATGTGAATGCATGATATTCACACAGTGTTTACAATTTTAACTGAGGTGTAACAATCCCTAAATTGGCTATCATGGTTTCGATTCCTATTTCATGAGCTAGACGACGGTGGACTTCGATGAAAACACTGAAGCTGTTCACTCCAATTTTCGGAGTTCTCCTCCAGCTTAATTGGTCAAGCTCTTATCCCCCAGCCCACCTCGGCTTAGCCCGGGAGATTTTTTTTTTTTACACCTTTTTCTCTGTCTTCATTTCCTCCTCTGCTCCCTCCCCTCCTTCCCCCAAGCAGTAATCGGAAGAGACTGATAGAGAAGGGAAAAAAAGTTACCCTTGCTCTCACTGCTCATCCTCCCTCAGGCAGGAGAGACGCTGTTGGCTAGTGGGTTAATGAACATTTTGTTCATTTGTCACGCTTATCAATCACCGCATGTGTAGGTGTCATTTTGACACGTCTTCTCATCTGCCTCTGTTGTTGATTATGTTGTTTATTCTCACACCATGTGATTGTACCTGAGTCATAGAGCAGAGATGGAGGAAAATGGAAGCCAAAGGTGAAATCTGCAATGTTGCTGTGTGATAACAGCCTGAAATGGATCATCCCGAAGTCACATGGACGTTGGGTGACTGTCATGTTCTAGCAATTTTTATCCATCCCTGCTTCCTGAAACAAAATTGTAGCCACGTAATTTTCACCCTCTGAAAGGTTTTTCAATGTTAAAACAAAGAGGATGAGAAAAGATCTTTTGACACGTTTTCAATGTTTTCAGTTTTTTTTTTTTTTCAAATAGTCACGTTCAAAAAATATGCTGAATATGTTTAGCATTTTGAGTTAGAGTATCCATTATTTTCCCCAAAAGTATGCTTACAGTATTCCACCGGTTATCTTTTATTTGAATGCCTCAATTTCCATATTTAAGCAATCAGCAAAACCATTAACATTTTCCACTTTGATGGCAATGAGGAAATGTTTGGTGCTGGAACAGAGTGTTCACACAGAAGCTCAGCAGGCCCTGGACTTTAATACGCACCCACACCACACCCACCCTCTCCAAGTCCTAAAGGAGGCAAGATGTGCCCACAGGATGATACATGCACTGGCCGCCGTTCAAAATCACATAGGACGAATAGCTAATTAGCTGGCTTGCATATAAACACAGCCTTCGACACCAACTGTTCCACCGTCGTAGAGGCATAATTGAGGGGGAATGTTTAAGAATATCTGGACACCTCCGAGAAGGAATGTGTTTCTCCGTGAACAATAAGTTGCAAATGCACTCATTTTGTGTAGTTAAGATGAATTTGACACCTACAGTGACTGAGACAATAGCCCAACATTGTTCGTAATAACATTTTTCCTGTATTTTATTGTTTAAAACATGAATGGATGCTTCACTTGCGCAAAAATATTAGAGTATTAGTTATCATTTACATTGAATCACCAAGTTACTTTGTAGTTCATGTATTTTATCAAACTTTAAGTAACTAACACTAGATATAAAGTGTTTGGCGCAGTCTTATTAAAAGAGACACCTCATTATAACACTTACATTTTGAACAGGGCCCCTTAGGAGCATTGGTTTTTAAAAATGATGTGAGATAAATGTCTTGTATTGTCCCATCCATAAAGAACAAAGAGAAAAGCAAACCATTAAACGAAATGAAATAGCTGTGAAAACTAATGTGTTTTATCTTCCAAAAGAGAAGCTGTGTGAGAGTCTGGATGGCATATGGAGTAGAAGAAATGATGTGCAGCTCGGTTGAAAGAAAAGAAAAGTCCAAGTCAGCGTGGAGCTGCGAGGCAGAAATTGCACGTCAAAAGATATGTTCCACAGTAATGGAGGAGTGAAGGAGAGCTCATGAAATGATTCACTGGCGAATTCATGCTCAAGTATTAATCAGATATCACCCGCCTGCCTTTTTTTTTTTTTTTTTTTTTTTAAAGAACTGAAAAGAAGCTCTCTTAACGTAATTTTCTCTTGTAGTGCTTAAAGGAGCTAGAACTGAAGAAGAAAGGACGCATTCGACCATTTTCTCACCAGTACATGCTTTCACGTATGAACACTGATCCCCGCACTATGTCACACTCAGAGTGATGTAAGTAAATGTTTTATTGTTGTTGCTATAATAACACCATCACAGTCATTACACAGTTGTTAGAGCACTTCAGAAAAGCGGCGGGCTGAATGAGAGTACTGTGTGGACCGCAATGTGCCTCTTTATGCCCTGCAGTTGGAAGTGGCCATGTTGATGTTCCCATGTAAATGGATTAAAATGGAAAGTCAAAGTATGTCATTTCACTATTGCTTGGCCTAGATACAGCGGCTCACCGCTACAACGTCTAGTAATATTCTTGTAGGGGTGAACATGTGTGAAGGGTAACCGTGGCTGCCTTGGTTCCTCCTTGTGACTGATAAGCTCCCCCTAATAAGCAGCCGGGTCTTTTGGAAGAACGTGACATATATGTTACCTTTGTGGGGAGTGTAAGAAGCTGTTTAAATAATGTAGCTACAAGCAAAATTCACAACGTGACTGAAGACGCCGTAAGCCTGCCTGCTGCATTACGCTGAGATATTATTGAGAAGCAGCTTTGCTCAGACTCGAATGAGTCACTGCACAAAGCTGGTCCCAGCTTATCTTAAACGGAGTATTTGTTTACTAAAGAGAAAGCTATTTTATTGGAATATTTGTTACGCACTTTAGATTCAATGGGAAGTGGTGTCTGTATTAGAGTTGACTGCTGAGTCTCTGTGGGAGTATCTTAACGACGGTGGATAGAAGGAGCTTACGCGCCCGTATGAAACTGCAGGTTTTTTAAATCATAAAGACAGACATAACAACGGAATAAATGTCAGACTTGTTACATCTCTGATGCAGTATTCCAACAAAACAAAGACTATTTATTTATTGAGAATAGTTTAAATAAAAGAAAAGCTGCCACAGCTTGATTGAATAAATCTGAACACCCCCTCCGTACTAATGCTTCGAGGAAGCATCCAAGCCTCTAAGACTCTGTTAACCTCACACAACTAGACAAGCAAACTTCCTCCCACTTTTATTGGTAAAAAAAAAAAAAAAAAAAAAAAAAAGCTCCTTGTGACGTGATCTCCTGCGTGCGGCTGTTTTTAGGTCATTCCAGAGGTTTTCGGTGAGATTGAGGTCTTGGGCCCTGAGTGGGCCCATCCAGGATTTTGATCCTTCTTTCCAGAAGCCGTGGCTTTGTTGATGGACAGAAGGTTTTGAGCCAAAATATCTTCTGACTAATCATCCCGTCTATCTTGACCCATGGCCAAGCTGAAGACAAGCGTCCCAATGCATGATGCTGCCACCACCATGCCTCAGTCAGTGTGCTGTTCCTTTGAATATGCAGGTGTGAAATAATGTTTATTGCAACTTTATGGGAAACAGTGTATATGACTCTGTCACACGCATTTTTCTTTTTGCAAAATGTTTGCAAGATTTATTCACAGACAAGGAGTGACCACTACCTGCCAAAAAAATCAGGTAGTTCCTTCTTTGCTCCTGTTGGCTTCTTTGTGTCCTCGCTGATACGTTTTTCTCATATTTTCTCCGCTTTGGATAGTCTTCCTGAACTTTGCAAAGTCTATGTGGTGACACAATTTCTCCACTCATTGATGGTGGTTGTAGCAGCTTTCCATGGTGCTTTCAGTCCCTTCGATATTCTTTTATATCCCTCTCCTGATTGGTACTTTACAACAATTAAGTCTCGCAGTTTCTTTGGCGCTGCATTCAGCTTAGCACCATGGGCGACAAAATCCTGCCAAACATTCAAGCAAAAATGACAGCGACAGCTGACTTTTATCTGGTTTCAATCAGATTCACTTTATTTGAAGAATTAAAGGCAGATTTATGCTGTTTACCTCCCAGCCTCATTTTTTTCTCTCTTAATTTCGAGGACAGTTGAGCTTCCATTGTGAAATGTTGTGCAGACATATGCAATCAGAGTGGTTTTTTAGGGTATTTTTTGTATAAAACATCTCTACTTCTTAAACATGAATTCCTTGTTTGTTTTTTTTTCTATATTTCTTGGAAGGCCCTATTAAAGATGGGACATTTGACGACATCTAAGTCATTGTTATTTCTATCATTATGTTCTAAAACCCTGCAATGTCGTATGTAGACCTTTTATCTCCGCTGTATTAATGTGACCAGGCCCGAATTCTGCTTGGTGTGACATCTGACAGACACTTAAAGAGGAAAGAGCTCACGCAGCTTTAGTTTGACTCTCTGCACTGAACTTTTCTGCATTTCACACTATTCCATCCCCCAAACACCAGTGGCTCAGCCTGAAACAAGTTCATAAGGTAATCAGATCGAGACTCTGAGTTCCCTCCTCCGAGGGATCAAACACGGAATATAAGTTCCCCAATTTTTTTCTCATTCTGTAGTCAGTTCATACATCATGAAGAAGATGACAAAAAATGGAAAACTGTGCTTCCAGCTGCAGAGAGGGGAGATAGAATTAAACTGATGTGATTTAAGAAATACAGAGGAAGTGCTGATGAAATTATGGGTGCTACCTGAGCATGGTGCGGTCTACCGTCAAAGAAAAGAAAGATCAGTTGTAGAGCATGTCAGAAGTCAGATTTTACCCGACCACAAAGTCCCTTCGGAGTATGTTTTTTTTTTTTCTTCCTTTCTCAGCTGTAACTCATGCAAATCCAAGACAACTGGCGGAATAAAGCGTACTGTTTATGAGCATGTGGAAGTTGCATCTTACCACTAATACATCAGTCCTTAATGCATGGAGAGGATTTGCCTCCCTTCCCTGTCCTCTTGTCCTTGCATGCATCTTCTTTTTTTCTTTTTGTGTCACGTCTTCATTCTGTTAATAATACATGAATGTCCTCTTTCCCTCCCCCCCTCCCTCTTCCCCTCCTCTCCTCCCCTGTAGCAATTATTGAACCCACCACCACCACTAGTGCTGTCTCAAGCCCAGGTCAGTATATGTCACCATGCTGTACACCAGATCAGTAAAGACGTCTAACCTGAGCCAGATTCCTCCCTTCCATCTTGATTTATTTCAATTGGCTGGCTGGAGTGCCTGCGGGGTGCACAGCTTCATTGTATGTCCTTTATTTGCATTTACGTTAATTTATAGTGTAATTCTGGGTTGGCTTCTACAGTCTGGCTACATATACCTCCGGCAGCCTGTGTCATTGCAAACACCCCGCCCCCTTCCTTTCATCACTGCTCCCCACCGCCACCCACACTTGGAGTTAACAGTAGCATCATCAAGTGGCTGTTCCATATTCTTTTTGGGTCTGGTGCTTCTCATGTTGCTGATGGCTTTGTGTTTTTCTCCTTTCTGTCTTTTTTTACCACCGCTCCCCACAAGTATACATCAAAGCGAAGGACACTGTTGGTGGCAAAGGGCCTTGGTTTGTTGTTTGTAAGATGGCACCACTGCTCTCCTTGTACTTTATCACTCCCTTTCTTTCCTCTTCTCTGTCTCACTTCTTTTTGCCTTTCACGCTTTCTAATTCTTCTGAGTTCTGTTCTCTTTCTGGAACAATCCGTTGGCTCTCTGCAAATCTCTTTAACCTGATCTCCTGCTAGTGATGTTGTTGGCGCTACACGTTCAATGTCACCCTTTCTTCTCCTCCTCGCTGTATTCTGCCGCTTCCACATTCCAGCCCAGAGTAATCCTCCTTTGCTTGGTGGTCTGCACCCCCCCCTGTAATGGTTTTAAGCACGTCTCATAATGTAATCGCTCATGCCGGTTACATTATTTTTGCTTAATACTGCTCACAACGCACAGAATCACGTAGACTCGTTCACTGCAACGCTGTGGCACAGATGTACATTAAGGACACCATATGCAACACTTGGTACACGAGCGTATGCGAGGGCTCATACCGCATGAGGATTTTTGTTTTATTTTTGTGAGTTTGCGTTTGACTCTGTGAATAGAGGCCTTTCTCTACCTGCCTGACTGAGTCAAATATAATTATCCATCCAGATTCAGTCGGATAACAAGTTAAAATAAGCTAAGCAACAGCAATCGGTCCCTGCATGGCCCTGAACTCTCATTTGATAGAACGCTTGCAGAACAAATGACAATTTCATGGTTCAAAGGAACACCAGTGGCTTCAATCGGGAAGATAAAGTCACTTAGACAGCCACTGTTCTTGTTTTGTTCCAAGTTGTGTTTGAAGTTAAGTTTTTTGATGGTGCCCTCACTAAGTGGCTTGGTAAAGGGAATTATTTTAGATCCCTGTAAAGGGCTCTCTGCCTTAACCTTTGTATGATGAATTTGAATAATTAACATGAGCAGGCTATTATCTGCTTTTATTTCCCCTGTGAATGGGTTGGAAAGATTTGGTCCCCAAATAAGGCATGAACTTTCAGTCCCTAACGCAAAAGTATCTGGAGATCTGAAGTGGAAAAATTGCTCTTCCCCCACAGCACTTGTAGAGTATGCTTTGGTCCATCGATCAAGCAAATAAAAAAAATAAAAAAAGAAAAATCAGATTACTAAGAGGAAAAAAAAAAATACTATGTTAATAGGTAACATCAGTCATTGGGCTTTTATTTCTAACCTTGCTGCGCAAATACTGCGTGAATAAATATAATCTTATATAGGCTAAAATTATTTGTTGTTGGTTATTTAGATCCTGTTTTAGTGGGAAATATTTGGCTGTATGACTCAACAACACTTGTACAAGCTCGTCTTATTAACCTCGCACACATCCTTGCACCATGAAGTCTTTTCCACCAGTCACCACTGTATCATGTTTTTTAAAAAGAAATATGATGTACCATGATGAAAGAAATGGTGTTAACTTGAAACGTTTTAAATCTCCCCTCAAAAAAGAAAATCTAATTACAAGGCTGGGTTCGTCATAAACGGCTATAACTGCCGCAGCTACATATCACTGTGGACCTGTACGAACTCTGGTACTACACACATAAAATATCCTGGTTTGCCCTCAACAAACACATGGGAGTCATGTCAATAAAACTAAAGATGTAATATTTAACACAAAAAGCAGAAAGCCCCGCGCCAGGGTCCCAGTTATCATCGAGGAAGAGGAGGGTGTAAATGATCAAAACCAGATGGGTCAGACAACTCAACCCGCTCCAGGATGGGACACGACAAATAGCATCCGTAGCAACTAAAAGATTCCTCATACTGCAGCGGGCTACTGCAAGTTTGAAAAAGAGTTTTTTGTGGGAGAAAAGCTCAGTTCTGATAAGGAAACACCAGCAGTGTGGTGACATTGTACTGACCAGACCAGACCAACCAGACCAGACCAGACCAGACCAGACCAGACCAGACCAGACCAGACCAGACCAGACCAGACCAACCAGACCAGACCAGACCAGACCAGACAACTTACAAATTTAGGTGACGTTGTAAATTCTCTTTCTTGAAATAGCTATGTCTATGCACCCATTCCCAGCCATTTCGATTCGGAAGGCAATGAACCAATCGCCAACACCCAAGATCCCCGTGGAATTGCTGATAACACCATGGACCGGCATGCTTTTACTGTAAAACCAGCAAGCAGCATTCAGCAGCGTTCCTACTCAACAGCAGCCATTTTTGACCACTAGTTTGGGTCACTCTGCCTACCTCACACGCTTTTTTCCTCTTTTTGCTTTGTCTATCCAATGGCAGATTGTCGTGCGCACAATTACACTTCATCTTAGAAATCAAAGTCAAATGCAGAGGAACCTGACTCATTTTTTCGTATTGAAGAGGAAAAAATATCAGGATGTCTGTCCAGGTTACATTTGTTTTAACTCTTATTATTAGCAATAACAATAATAGTTTAGGGACATTTCTCTCTTTATTTCCTCTTCAGGTAGAAAACAAACAAAAGTGTTCTGGTGCATTATCACTCAAAATCAGCAGACATAATATAATATTAATGGGTCACAGAGCATAACAGGGTTATTGTTTCACCACAGAATCAAAAACGGTACACTCAACTGTGTATGGCTTTCTTGTTTGATTTTCATTTTGCATAGTTTTTTTTTTTGTGGTTTCACCGTTTCACAGATTAATTTGATTTTTTTTTTGTAACTTAGCGTGGAATATTTTTTTTTGATTTCCTAACTTAAAGGTACTCACATGTTCTCACCTGCCAAGTCACCACAAACAGTAAACGAAGCTGTCTTCGTTTACTCCGACTTGATAAGATTTCTTTTAATTGACTACAACTTGAAACTTTGTATTAAAAGAAAAGGAAAAAAAAAAAAAGGTCATAGATGTTTTCTTCACACTGAGGAGCTTAAGCTTATTTTATCTTTAGCATATGGTGTTGTATGCTTTGACCAAACCATAAACCCCTGCTTCATTACTCTAAAGCAGCTGGCCTGGTGCCATCCCATCATCCAAGTGAAATGTAGATCTGTGATAATAGCATATGCTCCTACCGGCTGCCACTTCTGTTTATTCATGCACATTTCCTGACCGCAGGAAACAGTATTTTAATGGCTGCGCTTCACCACAACTCTTTTGCGAGGTCCAGTGTACAGGTCTTGTTAAAGGAAGATTACAATCATTAACCCTCAACTAAACCGTTCCTCTTTTTGACTGTCATATTTATTCCGCTTCTCCTCTTCCACTATAAGTGATATCTGATTTATATCTGATAGAATTGCAGAGAAGGTATTGCTGATGTCAAATCTGGGCAGCCTGGTATGTAAATCGTAGCTTTGACCCTCCCCCGACCCACCGCGGCGTCTGAGGAGTTGTGAGAAATAGATCAACAAGTCTGTGAAGCTAATAGGCGAATAAATGAGTTCATAAATTGGCAGAGAGCTAAAAATGTTTAAATGTTCAAAACAAATGTGATGGTGTTACAGTATGTACAAAATGTCAAAAAGATAATATCCCCTATTCAGTAGTAAAATGTAAGTCACTCAGCTCCCTAACGACCAAAAAGTTTTACTTATCAAATCACTGTATCAATCATGTGAAGTTTCTTTAAGAATATCTAGTTATATGACAAGGTATATGAGGCTATTTCACTTTATATACTGCTATATCAATATTCTCTATTGGCTATTACGTTATAAATATTAGACTAGCTGTTACTGGAAAACGCTTGTGCGTAGCGTTGTGTAAGTCATTGATTTGGTGATTTCTCATCTAGCTGATTTTTTTTTTTTAAATGCTGTTTCAATATATTCTAACTTTAGCTTTAATACATAATGCATCTATAGCCGTTCACTGAAGTCTAGTCTGTTTCGACTGGTTCACATTTGGCCGCAGGGACGTGTGATGTTGTTAAAAGTAAAATTGTTTGAAGTTAAGTTTTTATCTGTTCATCCAGATGAACAGAGGTGCTTCACTATGAATGAGTAATAGCCTCTCAATTTCTGCAGCACCAAAATATTGGTTGCTATCAAGTGTATGCTGAAGACAATGATTAAGGCTGAGATACGCTGTCTTCTTTTGTATTTCAAACAGTAAAGCCTCGTGGGAGCAGATCTGGATGGAAGATCAGAGCTGTAGCGAGACTCACATTTTTCGGAATATTTTTTTCCTATTTGTGATTATAATAATATATAGATTTCCAAGAACTGAGATGCTGCAGAGTGAAAAATTAAGCAAGAAGTCACATCATTTCTACAGGTCCAAACTTCGTGGAGCCTGGATGCCTCTTACAGATTAACGCAAACCCCAAAAACAAACATTCATTCTCATCTAATATAACTTATTTGCTGCAAAAGTTTTCTTTTTCATCTTTCTTTGTTTTATTTCCAGAACTTCTACAGAAATAATTTCCTGTACACATATTATATTATAAAGTAGGTTTGACAAAATCCAAACACCCACAACATTGGCACAAAATGAATTGTGAAGATGAATACATATAAACATTAGAGGTGCAGGAATCTTGCAGTTCTCAGATGCATCACAATGCAAATGGGAACGTTTATGAAACAGGGAAGTGATATATTACATACATCGTATGGGGTTGTAAAATCTCCCTTGAAAAAAATGAAGTATCACGGTAAAACAAATAACATAAGCAACCCGTGAGCTTTTTTCAGCCCAACCTGACATTTCCGACATTAAAGACCCCAGTTGGCCCAACTGTCAGGCACATTGGAAACATCAGTTGACACCTGCTTCTCTTTACTTTTGGTGTTTAATGCACCACGGGGATAATCTAGCACGTAATTTGATGCGCCACAGCATTTCTTTTTCTTTGATGTGACTTTGTCTGCCACATCAAACAGAAACAAAACAAAAGCTCTATTTTTAGTCATTTTTAAAACTAAAACCTTAATGCCAAAGAGAACGTTAACTAAATAACAGCAAATTGCTTGCATTTTTTTAAGCTGAACTTAGAGCTTGTTGCTTTAATAAGATAGTTTGTTATAGGTATGAATTAGACGCCAGGGCAACTAGGATAGCAGCAGACACAAACTACTCGCACTATAACCGGAAACATATGATGCATCATATGTTATATGTCCTTAAGGACTTCTAGAGTATTAGTGGTTATTGATAACCCAAATAAATGTCATCTTGAATTAATTAGACTGCCTTTGAGAAAGTGATAAACACACGTTTTGTGAAATGGGAAAACTGAGAAAGCATTTAGGTCTCTTTTTTTAAGAAAAAAAAAATGAAATAAGTAAATAAATTATAATGCCAATGGATGTGCTTAGTTTTCCTCGGGGATTATTAGAATATTGCACAGCAGAACATTTTCATGTACGTGCTGAAACTGAATCGCTTGAATGTCTAAGAACGAACTGAACTGACCTGCCTGTTCTTTCTTTTGCACTAGACAAAGTCAGTCACAGTAATCACTGTTATATCGGATATATGAGAGTCCAAAAGAACATATTGGAAAAGGGCCTTTTTTTTTTATTCCATCCTTTGGTATTCTTTTCAAGGGCACAACATAACTTTTCAACCTTTTATACCTTTTATAGAAGCAAACTTATTAAGCAAGCCAGAGCAAAAGTCACACAATTCTATTTCATCTAGCAGACTGTAACGAGATGCACATTTCATTTAAAGATGCAATTTCCTATCACAAAGAGACTTGGCTGCACACCTGCTTCTGCAACCCTTAAAACCCTGTCAATCAACTACCACAAAATTCCTGAACATTTCATGAACTAAAAGTATTCAAGATGCTGTGTGTGTTTTTTGCTCTTCCTCAGATGCAGACATTCTAGCTGTCACGGGTAAGTTCCTCACCCTGCTTTGAACTCTTAGTTATTGCAGCGCTTTGGTCATAACAATCAAAATGCAGATTGTTCATAGACACCTCTGTTTTCAGGGGCAGAGGTGCTGAGTTTGAGTTGTGTCAAGTGGCAATTACGAGTAACAACAATTGTGACTCCTAACTAGCTGCGTTTGGGAGTCGCTGCAGGATAATGACTTTATAATTACATTTCACCGATGAAATATTGAATAGGATGACGTTTCTCCCACCCATGAGCTTATACTCGAGCCGTGTTTCAGTATACTGATGCTTTAGATCCTAGCGGGGTGGACTTGTGGAAAACCAGTGTCTTAAAGCACTCAAGGAGCCTCTACAGCAAATAACTCATCCTCTATTTTACCCAGCATGCCTGGTGTCAGACACACTGAGCTACCCACAGATAATCCATTTTGGCAGTGAATTTTCTGTCAGTCTTATCAGTTGTATGGTACCGAGATCAAGAGCCGTGCAAACACCTTCCACCACCTCGGCGCACTGCCGCCTCAGCTCCTGGCCCTCATGGTTTGTTTTGAGGTGATATGCTGACCTTCATTTTAACCGCCTTCTAACTCCACAGTCACCCCTGGAGGGGCCTGATAAGCAGATGGCATGTCATCTATCATACTTGACCCCTTGATCCCTGGATAATGTAAATAGACAATGGATTTTGTCCCGTGGAATTTTCCCCCCGGTCAAAAAACACGTTGCACTGATCAAGTGCAAAAGTGTAAATAATGAAAAAAAAAGAAAACCTGCAGGTTTTTCACTGAAATGAACATTATACTTTTATTGGAAAGTAAACAGTGAGATAAAACAGTGTCTGAGCTCCACGGCTTTGTATCATGATCCTCTGCAACATCAAAGCTTGCCAGAGTTCATTCAACCGATCGGTGTCTGAAAAGTGTTTTTTTTTCCTTTACAAACTGTAAGAACATATGTTTCCAGAAAGTAAAAGCTGTGACTTTGATGTAGACATAACTCACAGTATGTTTTCCATACGATTTTCTGCTTTCTCTCTGTAATTCCTTTTCATGAGTACGAATCGGGTCAGACTGACCCATAGTTATGTCTGAGATATTAGTTTTGTCGTGGCTACATGGCCTTTTTTTTTTTTTTGCAGTTCCCTTTGTAATTGGTTGGTAAGATGTTAGTGGTTGCAACAGTAAAATTGATTATACACTTTATTGTGCCTCAAAAACAAAGTAATGACACTTTCCCCTTATTTGTTTTGGTTAATTAATAATTAAACAGGTAAGATGTAATGTCAGGGATCATGTTAATAATGAAAATGCGTTGATTGTTTGTGGCTTGATAAGACAAAGATGAAGAAGTCAGTTTGGGAATTATGTCGTCAGGGAACAAGTAACACCTTACAGTTTTTACGATAAACGTCTGTCAACCCTGAAAATGCACCTGTTTTGCAGCAAAAGAAAAGCAACCATTCAAGTGTTACTATTTTAAAATACTGTAGTTGCTTAACCGTAGCCATATTGTAACCATTTCTGACAAGACAGTGACATTTCTTTACCTTTAGTCATACATTATACCACATTGAACTGAATATAAGGACATGGGAATTGTTTTCTCCCTTTGACTATAACTGAAAATGTTATGTCATCCTAACATCTGCAACATCTGGTGGCCGATGCTGGCAACCTGAATGTACCCGTTGCTACTGGAGCTTTAAAACGTCATAACAATACCAGGAAGGTGTAGAGGGAGCCAAAAACGAACAGGAACAAGCAGCTTAAAAGTAAGGCAAGCGAGAGAACAAATGAGAAGAAGAACACACTGCAGAGTCGTCAAACAGCTGCCAGGAAGCAAGAAAACATGGTCCCATACCGTGTAATGTGCAGTGGTGGTGAGCCAAAGACTGGTGCGCAAGTATGGGACGAAAAAAAAAAAGTCTGCACTGCCATGGGATTATGTGCTCATACAGTCATTTTCCAAAGGATGCGCCTGATACGGTGGTGCGCCTGGGTCATCCTGTAAGCGGGGTCTTACATTGAGGTCAATAGTAGAGTACTTTAATTACAAAAGTAATTTTTTTTTTTTTTTTTTTTTTTTTAACCGAAACCAAAATTTATGTGACTGGAAGCACTTTGCAACAACAACCTGAATATGTGTTTGCAGAAAAATGGCAATTGATGTTTGCACTTGGGTCAATTGGCCTGTCAAAACAGATTGCTAGTTTAAGCCTCCACAAGACTTAAAAATGTCATGCCACTTCACTGAAGGTGTGGATAGGGTGCCTACGGAAAAAACTAAAGTAATATTAAGTTTTTAAATGTAGAGAAAGTGCATGAAAAATACTATTTGTACCAGTATTTGCTTCTGGTTGCCGCCTCCTTTTTTTTTTTTTTTTTTAAATACATTTTTAAAAGTCGACTACTGAATTTCATGCAGACTGTCAAACGCGAAAGGAGAGTTCACGGCCTCTGCTGCTATTTTGTCATCAGAATTGAAGTACTGATCCAGATTCTGCTTCAAAGTACTAACTGGTGTGTCTTATTCCCTGAAAAAGATGATAACTGGACATATAATTAGGACACTGGAATAAAACCTCTCTGAACCGGTGTGATTAAGTATTACAACTGTATACTTTCTTAGAGCGTTCAGATCACATAGGCTTACTTGCCTCTCATCCCTCCAATGTGAACAACATAAATAGATTATTATCTGTATTTCAGGGATTTAACCGTCAGTGTTCATCTACGTTCCCAAAAAGAAGACTCACTTTCAGTGCCGCCGTCCGCCTGTTTGTCAGTCTCTAATATAAATGGTCAAGCTGCCCTCCCACTCTGTCAGCAGATTATTTTACTCAGCTCACATCTCTGTCAGAGTCTTTCTGTCTCTGCCCGTCTTTTTACAGCCCTGTCAGTCCCTTGCTCCCACATACGCCGCTCACCTCTCTGCCTCTGATTATCTCTCCCACCGCATCTCTTCAGGAGTGCGGGCCATTAAATGAAAAACGTGGTCACGCTGTCAGTCCCACATGCGCGGAGAAGAAACACAGTCATCAACACTGAAACTGAAACAACCGCTTTTCAGAAGAACTAGAAAAATATTTTACACCCTCTTTTTTTTTTTTTTTTGCCTTCCTTCACTTTTCATGAATAATTCTCAATATTTCCAGTAATATAATACTGACAGTAGATATTAAAACTAAGACATGTAAGAATTATTTCCAGTTTTTTAATTGTGTACAAAGGACTTTCTTCTGTTTAGTCCCAGTTTAAATTTGGATTATCATTGCCGGTGGTGCCTTTGTCCCTGTTGTTGTCGCTTCTTTTCATTATTATTACTTTTTAGAGTTTTCATCAGATATTACAGATCCTACATTGTGCCCAGGAGATCAAAGTACATTTTGTATTGTAGCACTTTCATGTCTATGACATTCTTACCCATTTGTGATGTTGTATTTGCAGTTAGGTTTATATATATATATATATATATATATATATATATATATATATATTTCTGCTGAAAGTTCTGAAAATAATAAGAAAAAGCCAGACTAGGGAAGGAAGTGGTTACAGGACGAGAGAGCAAATTTAAATCTTTTCCCACTTTTAATTGGCACCTTCACCACAGCAGTCGGAGTGACTAATAAGACAGTTCAGCTGGAAAGATGAGTTTTGGTGCTCCCAACAACAGCCAGGACTGCGCGGCGTGAGAGCTGGAGCAGTAAATGGATAGTCATTTCTTTCTGCGGCCACTAAAGACTGCTGTAGAGCTTTGGTCTAGGTCTATAATTGAGACACCAGGGCATATTCTTTTTCTGGACAGACTCTAATGGTTAGTGCATTAAGGAGGATGATTGAACAAAGCTACAATCTTACAGTAGAAGCCACAGTAAATCAGACAAAAAAAAAAAAAAAGTTATTTTTTTGTCCACTTTGTGCATTGCACTTGGTTCACACTGTACAGGACTTTGGGCCCCTCCCCCTTCTTCTTTTCACCAGTGAGCACTTTTCCGAGGAGTTAAATGGGAGTAATTTTGAAGTAAAACATAGAGCAACATGGGTCGTAATGGACTCAGGGATGTGGAGATGTCATCACCTTCCTTGGCAACAAATGTACTCTTCGGGGCTCATTTAGTCGGAAGCTCCTCTCTGCATTTCTCTGAAGGTCTGGATTCAGCTCCTAAAGGAATGAGGCTGTGTGGGGTGTCTTTCAGACATCAGCTGGCCTCATGATGCACAATCCCGATTATCTGGTAAAGCATCAGTTGTCATTTGTAAGCTCTTGCGGTCTCCACAGAAGCTTTTTCCTTAAGTTGGTTCTCCTCCGTCGGAAGATCTGGGTTAAAAAAAAAACTGTAACAAACAATGACGGAAACAAACGAAAGCAGCCGCCCCGGCCGTAGTTTGTGGCTCATGTGCTGCTGTCCATGTAGATTGTTTTGTTTGTTGAGTTTATTATAGTTCAAAATCTGGTATTGTAATGAACGACTAATGATTCGCTCATTAAAAAGGAAGTCTATAATATATAAGATTAAAATAAATCACAAACTGCCTTGCGATGAACCACTTTATTAGATTTCTGATCGCATTTAGGGTGTCTCGCAGTGAATCATTATCCATCCAAACTAATGCAAAGAACACATGAAAATGCTGTTTGGCATACAAGTCCTTCTAGCTGTTTTTTTTTTTTCTTATCTCTGCAGTATGGTGACTAAATAAATAAATAAACAAGACAACTTTGTGTGAGTATAGCGGGTTTGTTTGGGACTCACTGCTGTGCTGTCTTCTTCTGAACTGCTGTAATGTCAGTCATTACAGATGTGACAACACTGACTATATCCAGCTGTGACGGAGGCAGAATTCAAGTCCCTTCTTATCACAACAGCCCAGAGACAAAGATCTCTGGATGTGCCCCCCCCCCCCCCCTCATATGTGCAGTCCTTCTAGAGGAAATGTGGTCGGAGAGCTAGAAAACACAGTGTCAGCGCAGGTTTCCACGCTGTCTTCTCTCTGTCCACATTTTTAAATAAATCCTGTTTAACTTCTGCACTTAATTCAGCTTTAAAAAAAAAACCCCACCAACAACAACAACATTGTGTTATTGATTATGTGGATCCATACATGGTGTCCCTTTTGACACCGCAACAAATTTTTAAGTCTTTTTAAATCACATCCCAGGCACCCTCCACTCAGCGTCTCCTTAATTTCTTTTTTACTGCTTTTGTCAAGTTTGATGTCTTCAGTGTTGCCCTTCTGCACTCTCAGGATGAACTGCTGCATGCTGTTGTTTTACTTTGGCAGGCAATTATCTCGGAGGGGTCTGAACAAAGGCCGCTCTTTCCCTTCCTTTAAACAGCCTGCACTGCCCATCACCTTTTAAATGGTGCACACTCGTGCCTACAAACAAGCTTGCACACCAAGGTATTGGCTTTTGTTTGATATTAAAACTGTTTGTGCCCCTCTTATGTTCATCATGCAGTCACACACGCACAAAGACACAGCGTTTCAATCACTGTCACGAGGGAAAACTATCTCAGTCGCCCCAACAGCTGAGAGACGGTACTGTACATTAAAAGCTGAGCATTATGCACATATTTTCTCTCTGTTTATCACTCCTCAAGAGTCTCCGAATTCGTTTTATTGACAAACCAAACCTTAAAGACCTTGGAGGTTTTTAAATACGATTAGAAAAGGTCATGACATTAAGAAATGGCATTCTCTTTGGGGAAATGGCTCAGATGTCTGACCGTTGAATAAGGTTAGCGCTATCGGCTCGATTTTGAAGCCTTTTGGCGCTCTAAACTCAAAAGCAGGACCTCTCTTCTGCCAATTCGAAGGGCCCTCTCCGTAAGACAGAGTCGTGTCACTCTTTATTATGATTAATAAACAGTGCAGTGCAGGCTGCCACACATATGCAAGTGCTCATATTGTATAAATGCTTGAGTGTGCCCCCATTTGGTGTTTTTGTATGGATATATGCTTTAGTGGAGGATGGCTGGGGGGGGCTGTTCCTGACAATAAATGATGCACTTCCTCATCCATGCATGTGCACACTCAAACACACACACACACACACACGCGCGCGCGCACAGGCAAACTAAACGCTAATAAACATAAGCACTTTTATGCATCCTGCACTGCTTCCTGCTATCTCAGCTCGCCACTCTCTCATTTCTTCTCATGCATCAGAAGAATTGAAATGCATGTACTTAAGAGTAAAGCCTCAGAGGCTCCAAACAGGAACTCTTAACCCTTTAGCATTCCCTTGCCATTTTAGATGATGAGTTATTCACAGCTTTTGACAAGGATCCACCCTCTTTAGATTCGCTAATGATGAATAAAGGTCAGTGAGCGTGCTGAGAGATGCCTTTGGTAAGATAATCTCAGGATTCAACACACGAAGGCCATAGCAGCTTCTGAAGTAATAAACAACCCTTTTTTTTTTTTTTTAAATCCACTCTTTCCTGCTGCATTACTGTAACATCTCTGAGCCAATCAATGAGTTCAGCTGCTCATAAGTCTGAGTCCTGTCACCACCGACACTGTTAATTAGTACTGAGGAATCCCAGACGCTTTTGTCTGGGCACATTTAAAAGGAAATGAGTGGATTAGACCATTTTGCTCTATATTTGTTATTCCTAATGCCATCACGCCAGCATGCAGAGATCATAGTGATAGTGGGTGGCTCCCGGTGGGCCCTGAGCCACAGATCTGCATCCCAACAGGAAGGGGCAGAGAATGACTGGAAACAGACTCGCGAGTCTTTCACCAGAACAGTTGGCTATCCTGTCACAGGTCAGAGTAAGAGAAACATATCCTCTTATCAGGATTGTTCATTTGCATATCTAACATTTGTATTTTTTTAAATCTTGTCTTTGCTAAAAATCAGAGGAAATCTTCATTCATTCCAAACCAAAGTAGAGAAGAAATAAGGAACGAGGCAATACGCTTCCCAAGAATGCACATCACCATATCACAAAAAGATTGGATTATAAAAAAAAGATGAGAATAAAAGGTCTCTACTTCTACTCGCAGACATGTGAGCCCAAGAGAGCTCGTACTGTCTGCAAAATATGAAGCTCAAGATGCTTCATATTTTTTTTTACATCAATTTCATTTCCTTTGTCAGTATGCTTTGCATCTGTTTCAGCATTTCAGTCCTGAGGTTGTAATGAACTGAAGTTTTCTCCAGTAATTGGTAAGAAGGCAATTTAGCACTAGTTAGGAGTTGAAGGAAATAATAGTCATGTTATTTCAAACAGAATAGGCCAGCGGTTGATTGTCAGAAGGTTTTTTTGCAATATCTACGAAGGGCTGAGACTTCCAGGAGAAAATGCGAGAAATCTCTGAAATGTTTAAAAACAGTGTTTCTTTCAAATAAATATTTGAAGGAGGGCAGCACGGTGGCTTAGTGGTCAGCACTGTTGCCTCACAGCAAGAAGGTTCCTGGTTCGATTCCTGGACCGGTGGGACTTCTGTGTGGAGTTTGCATGTTCTCCCCGTGCTTGCGTGGGTTCCCTCCGGGTACTCCGGCTTCCTCCCGCAGTCCAAAAACATGCAGGGTAGGTTAATTGATCATCCTAAATTCTCCCTAGGTGTGAATGTGAGTGTGATTGGTTGTCTGTCTTGTATGTGGCCCTGGATAGACTGGCGACCTGTCCAGGGTGTACCCCTGCCTTTCGCCTACTATGTGTCGGGATAGGCTCCGACAGACCCCCGTGACCCGGAAACGGAAAAAGCGGGTATAGATAATGGATGGATGGAAATATTTGAAGGGATTTGCATAGTTCCCATTTCTATACACATAACATCATCAGATGATGGGGACAATCTGGGAGAATTTCAGTGCATAAAGGGCATAAAGTCCCTCCCTAAGCCGGACACACACGCACTCTGGTCCCTGATAGAAGTCTATTGTTAATCTCATCTAGCGGCTGCACCGACATCTCTGCGGTCTGAGGCATCTGGGATGGACTCTCACGCTCTACAAATGAGTATTATGGTTAGAAATATCAGTATTCCTGATATATCAGTATTCCTGATATTTCTGGGAGGAAACGGTCACCTTGTGTCGCAAAACAAAGATGAAAAGGTCCATCCAGGCTGGTACCAGCAACAAGCCTCCCAGGTCTGGGGTTGTCATCAGTGCTCTCGGCAAAGCTCATTAGCACTTCTGCAATCGTAGCATGAATACAGAAAACTGCACTCGCATTTTAGAGCAACAAATGCAGCCTTCAGAACATTTTGCCCAAACATCTACACATTTTTAAACAAGACAATTAAAAACAATAATTGTCACACAAAGCAAAGGCTAAGAAGGACAAAAAACTAAAAAAAAAAAAAAGGATTATAGGTACTGGAATGTACTGACCTGCTCCAACAGAGAATATGTAGAGAAAAGCATGACAGCAGCAACAATGTACTGTGACACACCCTTAGATGGGTTTGCACAAACAATTAGACAACCGGATTAACTGAGACCCGTAACTGAACACGTTTTAGTGCGGTGAGATGAAACGACAACGTTAAAAGTGGTGAAAGCTTAACTGCCACAACTTGTTTTGAATGTGCTGTGAGCCTGAAATCCAAAATGAGTGTTTATGAACGATTTGAAGAGACAAATCATGACTTGATATGATTCCAAAAAAGAAAAGAAAAGAAAAGAAAAGAAAAGAACAAAAAAGTGAAACTAAATGAAGATTTTTTTTTTCTTGCTTTGTAACTTTGCTTTTACTAGTTTGTTAAGTGTTGAGGGGCCTTATGGGGCTATTCCACTAAAAATGGAAGAAAGTGCCAATGCAGGTTATATTGAAGAAAATAAACTGGAGTATTGCACTGATAGAGTCAGGTTACTTGAGTGGAAGCCATCAGTTCATCCATTAGCCACTGCCCTTCACCAGGGGGTTATATAACCTGATAGCTGTGGGGACAAAAGGTCTCCTGTACCGCTCAGTCGTGAGAGGAGCCGCCCATAGTTGATTCTCTGTTGTGGAGGGGTTGCCTGTCATTGTCCAGGGTGGCCTGCGCTGCACTGCCTGGTCTTCTCTCCACCACGGTCCCCAGTGAGCCCAAACTCCTGCCAAGCACAGAGCTGGCCTTCTCCACCAGTCCAGTCACCTAGTGTTCCCATCAGTCATGATGCCACCCCAGCAGCTCGCAGCTCGCAGCATAAACCAGGACACTGGTAATCACTGACTGATAAAACGTATGCAGCATTTCCCTGCATTCAGCAGAAGAGCCTGTACCGCTGTCCCTTTCAGTAGAGGGCAGCTGTGTTTGTAGACCAGTCCAGTTGTGCAGGTGCACACCTACTTGTAGGTTTGCACCCCTTCAATGACCTCCCGGTCATTGAAGCCCTCCCGGAAATAAAAGTAGTCAAGATGTGATCAAAGTGTTGACTTTTAGCTTTAATGCAAGCGATTGTCTATCGTTTATTGTCTCAATTATCTAAATACCTTTCAGCCCTTCAAAAACCTCTGAAATTGCAGCTGAAAGTCTACTTTTTTATATTGGATCTACATACTATTTACTATTTAAAATCCAATAATGCAACGTATAAAGGCAAAATCACGAAGTCTTTCATTGTCCAAATATCACGGGACCTAACTCTTTTTCAGTAATGAAAAAGATTTTTTTCCAACATTATATTACATAAAGGATAGCTTTTCAGTTGGACTTTATTTAAACCCTGATCAATAATATTCCCTATTGCAATCAACCTCCATTATTGTTGCCTGAAAGCACTCGGCTGCTCTGCTGGGCAACATTCGTGCCTTCATTGCTTTTAACTCCTTATCAAACACTAGCAATCACATTTGTACACATGACATTAACAGTTTTCTTCTATTATAGTTTACCTAAACCGAATATTTTAACTATTAAAAATATTTGAATAGTTTTTTGTTGTTGTTGTCTTTTTTTTCAAGCAATAAATACTCTTTCGTACATAAAGTTGGAATAATATTGTTTTTAAGGAACAATTATGTGCAGTCATTTAATGAGAAGAGGTACAAAAGAATGTTATATTACATTTGTATTCTAACTTTATGGGCAACAGTGATTATTGGTGAGGTGTTTTAGCATCTTTATAAGGTCGTAAACGTGTGACTGTGGACAGTCTGGGATGTTAAAAACGCATCGGGGCTCGTGCGTTTGTTCAGTGGGTGTACGGACAATCCCTACAACACGGATTATCACCAGTCACATCCTGTATGACAGGATAAATCATACTAGGCAGCACTGAGATGCGAAGAGCGGCGAACATGCTCCGTATAGAGCTGCAGCGTTGGATACATGTAGTTTCAAATGCAGAAAGTATTAATTTACCATGTGTATGAAGCTGAAGCATGGTTGAATTTCTAGAAGTCTCTTACTAAAGCATTATGTTATACAAATAAATGTATTTATTTTTGTGTATTCCTTTTTTGCTGTCTTTTTTGCTTAGAGAAAATAATCCTCAACTCGTAGGAAATAGTGTCATGAGTATTCCTGGAGGGAAAAGTGGGAATGCAATTAATCCAGGTCCCAGGCTCCTTCCGTCGCCCATACAGGGACAAATTAACAGTGATACTGTTGTGAGACCCGGTATTTTGATTCTGGGTCTCACTAACTAACAACACAACATTTTTAAACTGCTGGTGGAACTTCGATCATTATTTTCTAGACACATGACATTAGTCCCTTTTATGAAGATACTTTGTGACCCTTTACATTTTGCTGCAATTACATTTAATGGTTTGAATGCAGTATAATTAAAGTGACATTTCCCATGCTCACGCTCGCTGTCATGACAGCAGAGTCAACGTGAGGATGAATACTGGACGCCAATGCAAATCTATCTGCTCCATTTCTTACGACAGCGGGAGATTTTATACATTTTACCAGACGTATTGATATTTGCTGCTCATGGAATTTAGCTGAAGTTGAACTGGGGGGTCAATCCACCGGTCCAATTTGTCGGTAAACGCAGACTTATTCCCCTCAGTGATTCCAGTCAATAATGTTTGACCTCATGTGAAAATCAGGAACACAAAGGTGGAGAGGGTGGTACTCACAGACCGGGAGCTGCTCTCATCAAGCAAAGCCTCACATCAAAGTGAAAAAGCCCATGTGTAACCATCATCGCTTCAGTATTTATGCTGCCATAAAGGGCGCACATCGATAGTGTCAGTGTGGCTGAGAGGATAAGACCTCCAGGAAACGGCTGATGTGGATTTGGAGACGCGGGTGTATGTAGAGGTGCAGATAAGGGTTAAGGCTTTCTTGAGGGGGGATAGACGCATAGGCCTGCCACAATTAAAAATTAATCACTTCACTGCAATTATTTTTGATAGTCGTGACCATTTATGCATAATCACCTAAAAACACCAGCTGATACTCTGTCAGCCTCCTCTGCATCTTCACTGGCTTTACAGTGGTGGTGCAAGACTCTTTGTGTGGTGCATAGGCATATTTCTAATTACTCCACTGACTGCAGCAGTGAAGGTGTGAATAAAGCATGCTTGGCATGGCTTACAGGAGAGAGAAATCACCAATCTCGCTGCTGTTAGTGCTGGTTTTACTTGGTTTTTCAAGTAAAACCTTTACTCTTCCCCAACTCATATGTTCAGTCTTCATGTGTTTTATATATATTTTTTAAATTATCTATGTTAATCTCCAGTCCTACCACAACCATGTCCACAGGTAGACATGCAGAACGAGGACGCAACTTTACATAATTAACGAGCAGCGGGAGCACGCTGCCAGTTTGCAGTTAATCGGCATCCGTGAACATGTACACGTTCTTATAATCAAATCCACGTTATGTGCAAGTCTACACAGAGACTTTATGAAGATTTCATGAAGACAGCGTGCTGTTTAAGATGGTGCAGCAGAGGACACAGAGATGTCAGAGGCTGAGCATCACCATGGGCCGTCAGATCCCGTCTTCAGTTAAATAGCATCACCAGATTCACTGACATTCGTGACTTTTTTAGTTTTAATCATTTTAGTGCAGCCCGTCCCTAGAAAGACAGAAGGAGACAATTAAAACTTGATTACCAACACCACAATTAATTTGCTAACTTCAAAGTAAAAAGGGATTCTCTTTCATTTCTCACAGCGAAGGGTCAAGGGGGTCATCTCAGTAGCATCAGGAGTCTCCTGTTTCATATTGTTTGTTCTCTACAAGTTTCCTGCTGACTTTGTGACAAGAAACGTTGCAAATGGTTCTATCTAGTTTGATCTGGAACTGTTAACCGCTCGACTAACACCTCAGCGGGTGAATTAGATGGGAAGGGATTCTCACACACCGATACCAGACTGAGTCTGGTATGCTGTGTCGTGTTTGAAGCTTTTAATCTGAACCTCCTGCAGGCAGTCAGCAACAAGGTGGGGAGAAAAGACTGTCGTGCATTCGCTGCCTCAGGTTCTGTCTTGAAAAATAAAGGAATGTTTTGAGTGTGACACTCGCGCGGCTTGTGGCTGTGCAGTATCTAAAGCAGACTTTGAGCTTGGAATAATTAGCGTAAACATATGGCGCGAGCCCCCGTTGAATTGCGCCTGTCCTCCTTTCTGCCTCAAGTCTTGCGCTGCACCTCGACTCTAAGTAATCCACTGCACATGCTAATCACTTGGCAATTGATTTGGCCCTTTTTGGTCCAACAATTTCTGTAAACCAGTGAATTGATCTGAGAAAAAAATCAATTAACAGCTCAGGGAAGGTAAATATGGACAAAAGCAATATGGATTGGTCTGCATACAGTGTGAGCATCAGAGTAAATTCTGGCAGCAGCTCAGGTGTGTGTGTGTGTGCGTGCGTGCGTGCGTGCGTGCGTGCGTGCGTGCGTGCGTGCGTGCGTGCGTGCACGGATGCTCGGCGTGAGCAAATTCCAATCAGGTTTGACTAGCCCCAGGTGAACTGTGATAAAAAAGGCAATCTGTAGTGATAAAGTTATCTCATAGCCATCGAGAAGAAAATGCACTTAACCCTCTACATTTAGATCTGCTGTGTTATCATCACTAGAATGGAAATTGATAACAGAAAGCTGTCTTATTATAATCCCACAGACATAACCATAGAGACATACCGTTTTAATAAGCTACATCTGAAGGAGGTGAGCAGAACAGAGCAAGCGGGGAGAGAACATTTCCTGCTGGTTGGATATCAGATGTTATCAGTCTGTATTTATGCAGCATCATGGAGATGCAAGGTTGTTGTAAGACACTCCTCATAACTGGCCAGATTGTCGCTGTCATCGGGGGGTACGGGCGCTAGGCACTGGCTGACTCAGCGAAATAGTTCTGCCCCGAAGCAGGACTCGCACAGAAATAAAACCCTGATAAGCATTAAAAGAGTGAGGAAGAAATGGGGGCATGGGGAATTATTAGAGAGTGGGTGTGACAGAGCCCAATATGAAAGGGAGATTATTACTGAGACAGGGAGGAGGAGAGTGGGAGACGGGGCTATATGAACTTACAACATGCTGACGCCATTTGTTTGTGCCCCTGTGCATTTTATTAAGCCTCTAACATAAAAGAGATTTAGTGCGAGCAGCTAAAGTCACAAAGTAATTATGCTATTGGAAATTCTGTGATTAAAAACACTCGCAATCCACACTGTACTGCATTCTTTTGTTTATTCCCAGAACATGCTGATGTGAATTTACCCTCTAGATTTAAAGGGGAGGGGGGCTTGGTTAAAACTGAGGGGAAATTCCATAAAACAGTTTAAAAATGGAGATTTATCCATCAGGCGTGCATATAAACCCCGTAATTTGCAAGCACAGTGCTTTTCTGCATAAAGCAGGTCCTTGAATTGATAGGTGTAATAAACATATGTTAAGGTCATTGTGAATCTAGGATTCTCTTGAATAACAAGCTCATTTCAAATGGAAGGGCGAGAGCAGGAGGAAAGAGAGAGACTGTACAGTACTGGAGAGGATTCGATCAATACAAAAAAGAAACAATAAGCGTGGGGAGACTGGCGGAAATGCCTTTTCAGTTGGAATTCTTTCCTGCAGCTCACAGTGTGCCACGGGCTCTCTTAAGTGTCCAGATACCCCACAGAGGTGTTGATTAAGTCAAGCTGAAGGCCAAAGCCTGCCTGCAATCGAGAGCCCCCAGCTCACTCAGTAAGCTATCTGGTGACCCGTCTCCTGCTCATTCACTCTCCTCTCAGATACTGATGCTGAGAGGAGCTATTAGAGTGGGCCCCAAAAAGCATTCTGCAAGGTGTCGATAACCGGCAGGTACCAGGATTTGTTAAGATGGGGAGAGGAGTGAGGATGTGGCAGCACCGGGAGGAGGAGGAGGAGGAGGAGGAGGAGGGTAAATGATCTCTGAAGGCCATCTTATTAATGAAGGCTTTTCATTACTAGCACTAATGCAAATGATTGGTGGGCCTAATGAGCTCCAAGGTGTGATAGAACGAGGGTTCTGTGGAGCAGCACTGTGTGATGATCATAGTGGGAGACAGAGGTGATGAGTTTGAACATCAAATCTGGTCATGATGAACGTTCTGCTTGTATGAGAACAGAAGGAATTGAAAGAGGGATAGATTAATGAGTTGACGGGTCAACGAGTCAATTGTGCACCAACTCTACGTGGTAGCCTGATACAGGCAGGAGGCAAGATAAATGGTGATGAGGATTCATGCATTTCACTGTCATTGGACTGAAGTGAGGGACGGCATGTCTCAGGCATCTTCAGTCTCAGTGTACAGTAGATACTCAGAAGATGATGGAGGGTGGTACATTCTTTGAATGTGTGTCAGCTGTTGTCATGAGTATTGCATTCATGTATGTATTTGTATTAATTTATTTATTGGATATATTAAACACCAGCATGATGCCTATAACAAACTTTTAGCTTTTGCCGCACTGTTTTTAAAGACACCCTTGGTGGCTGCTGTGAACCTCGGGTGTAGGGGGATTTAGGCCGATTTACAGCCTTGGTGTGTACAGGATCAGTTCTGGCTCGGCAGTGTCTCATGTGGGCTCCTTCTGGGGAGCTGTGAGAGCAGGACCAGAGGCCACTGATTGATGGTCAAGGACACTGAACTCCTCCTCCATCCCCTTGCTCACAGGACCCCTCTCTGCAACCATGTCAACGGGGGATTGGAATGAAGCCTGGCCGGCTGCCGTCTACGAGCCACTAGTGACCGCCTGCTTGAAAGATGCTCCAACTCCAGAGAGGCATCGCCTGTTTCACTTGTTCATCGGTCAGCCTCAGATCACTATCTGGTTCTGTGCGGGTCAAATGCGCTCGCAAGAGCCACATAATAGTTTATGACACTGTCACATAAAAAGCCTCTAACAGGCTGGCGATGTGAACGTTATTTATTCTGAGAGAAGATGGAAAAAAAAAAAAAAAAGTTTTGAAATTTTGAATGCTTGGAAGGTCAAACTAACCTGTGGACAAACAGCCACGTGGATATGTGGAAGCAGAATAAACACAATGATCGGGCAAAGGTCCAACGACGCTAATGTGATCACGGAGTCAGACACAAGCCAGACGCTTCTGCCATCTATCGTTTTACATAAAGTGGAATATTCTGCAGCTCATTTACAGCTGGATCTGATTTGCATGATTAAAAAAAAAAAAAAAAAAAGAATAAAACCCCTCAACGCTGCAACTTTTATCAACTTTTGTCAGGAGTGAGAGTGTTTTTAGTAAAATAAAAATAAAAGTCGCATAATTAAAAAAAAAAAAAAAAAAAATACATTGCAGCTAACTTTTATTTTTTTCACATATTTTTAGCAAAATGTACTTTGTGTATAAAATGCAGTGTTGATTACAGATGAGCTCCGTCCTGTATGGTTTTATACTCCTGGATTATTCTATCCTTAACTTAAACATCATCATGACTGAAGCTGAATAACGCAGAGCTGGTGTTACACCTTTAAATATTGAACCACAGTACCTGTACAGAGTGTCGCTGTTGCATATTTTAGTGTGATTTACTCTATTTATCGATAGTGGTATGAAGTTCTGGGCCGTAGCTGTTGTGGTGATATGTGGGTTACTAAACTGCTGTCGAGGGAGATTTGGGAGGGATAAGCGGAGGGGAACAAGGACGGGAGAATGAGTGTAGCTCATACTTAAGCATGCTATTTAAAGCAGCTGGCTCCCGTCCAGAAACACAGATAGAGAGCCAGGAATTGTTATTTTCACATGTCTCTGGCTACTGCTGAGGACGCTTTAGTGACATTTTCGTTTTTTTTTTAATTCTGTTGCAAAACAGTAATTGAAGCATATCTCTTTCATCTCCACTTATCTCCTCTGCTCCTCTCCCTTTGGAGCGCCGCTTGTCTTCCTAGCGTTTGTACAGCTTGACACTGTTGGTTTCTCTGTGATAAATTGTCTGGGATTTTGGTTTGTCATTGTAGCTTGCTGCTGATGAACATGGCAATTAAATTCAACCCTCTAAAGAAGCAGCGCTCAGGCAGACACCCCCCATCCTGCTTTTCTTCTCTCTGACTGTTGTCCTTTGCTTTTTCATTCTCACCCTCACACCATATTTCAATCAATCGGGCAATGCCCCCCCCTCCAATCGCCCCCAAACTCTCGTCTTTGTTGATGCACCCTTCTTCTACCTGTTTCTCTTACTTTTCCGTATGTCTCTCTCTTTCCCTTTTATTCGCGTCGTATTAATCAGGAGTGCGACGGTGTTGCAGCCAGTTCCTGGTTGGGGAGTTAATTAAAGTGGCAAGTTCCAGCCCACACAGTCAAAACAATGGAGGCCGCTGCTTTTCAAAGTAACGCGGGGAGATATTAAACAAGCCCCGACTCAAACTCTGCAAGGAGGAAGCAGCGCTCGCTAGACTTTCATCTCAGTTAACGCGTCCTGTTCTGAAGCACAGAGGGGTTTACTGTTACTCTCCAGGTCAGGCACCATTAACCATAGCAGAGAGCCAGTAATTGCTGCTCTTCATGCCGCAGCTGATGGCATCAGTGTGATCGCCGCGGCATTTTCTCGGTTACGCACTGTACCGACTCTGATCAGAAGAGGAATCGAAGAAGGAAAGCGGTGACATTTGCCTGTTTCCCTCCCGTCACTTCAGTCGCGTCTGCAGAGACAAACACACAACCCAAATGCACACACTAAATGATTTGTGCTAAGGTGGCTAACACAATGCAGCGCACTCAAGCTCAGGCAACAGTGGGCCGCCTGATCAGGACAGGAGCTGTTGCTATGGATACCATTTCTCTGCTCGCTCTCACAGCCCAGGAAAACTGTGTCATTATCCTGTACTCTGGACAGGAGGAGAGAGGAAGGATACAAAGGGAGAGGATGAGGTAGAAAGTGGAGACAAAGATGAAAAGGCAGAGGCAAGGAGAAAGAAGAGAGGGACTGCTCTTCAGGCTGGGAAGCCATGCATCTAACTCCAAGCACTATACATCATCTAAATCTGCTCCCATTTGTACACCCGTATTTAGTTCTCCCTGTCTTTCAGTCTGTCAGGTTGGTTATAGTTTTCAGTTTAAAAAGGTAAACAAAGCTGGCAAATAATGCTTGAAACTGTCAGGTAAAAGCAGAGCCGCACCAGGTAATAATGGGATGTTGTTTTTGTTTTTCACAGATACTGGCATCTCCTCTGAAAATTATTTCCAACAAGCTGTTGTGTTGTCTGTTGGATACAAACTCAATCCATGCATTGCATGTTTTTACACACCATATACCACAAAGGTTTATTTTAAATAAACACCTATTCCGCAGACTTGATGTCGCAGCACAATACCAGTCTTTTATACCGAAGAGCGTCAGTTGTGAGCCATTTCTAACCTTAGGAACACAAAGTTAAGGCATTTGAACAGTATGTTTATGACCTCATCTGTTTGTCTGCACAGTATGTGTGTATCTGCGCGTGTGTTAAGGTGGTTATTCAGTTCTTTGTGCACCACCTAGGGTCCAAAGGAGTGGAGTTACTGTACATCGCGAACTAATTACATGACCGTTTAACTAGAGGCACCCTGCTGCTGTGGGCTGTGCACCGCATGATTTCCCCTGGTAGAGCAGAGCCTGTTTGCGCTGCCTTGCTGTGCTCTGTGTTCGGGCCTTCATGTGACCTGTGCATGCAGTTGTACGTGTGCGCCGATGGGGCGTGTGTGTTCTGGAGCCTGCGAGGTGAGCTTTATTGAGCTACAGGCTAAGAGAGTTTGTTTGTGATGGCGAGACAGAGTAGCCGCTCCAAATGAAAGGCTGCCCTCTGCCTCTGCCCGTCGGATGCAGATCCCCGAGGAGACATCATCGCATTATTGTGGCTGTCTGCTGGTCTGAGAATCACAAGCAACGCAAAACAAAGCCTCCTTCCACAGCCATGTAAGAAACGACCTTGTGTAGCCCTCAATTATCCTCCCCTTTACTGATGGCTGATTTGACAGAAAGGAAAACACGTGGTGTGTGTGTGTGTGTGTGGGGGGGGGCAGGTGTTTTAAACCAGGGCTTCAAACTGCAGAGATGGAAGGAAAAGCCTTTTTGACACCCAAACACCCAAAAGGACAAGCAGGGAGACTTTTTTACTTGCCTAGTTTTGTTTTTATGTATGTCAAAGTTTAACTAAACAATTTATAATACATTGCAAAATCTAAAAAATATATGTTTATCATAGCATATCTGCACCAGTTTCAGTTGCACCATGACACATGCAATAATAAGGATTGTTTAGGAGCAGTAATGGGGACATGCAGGGGTTTTATACGCTCAGATCACCAGAAGGCCGTCAATAATGTCCTAAACAAACCTTTTTTTAAAACCCTAAACCCTATTTTTACCATGTTTATAGGACAATAATATTTACAAGCAAAAAAAGTTCAGAAGACCATCTTGAAGCCCGGATGGTAAACTTCTGAAACGTGATGATGAGATAACGCAAAACAATCACGCTTTGCAAAGTGAAAGTTCACATTTGCAGCTGATGCATAGTCATTTGAAGTGTCTGACAAGGCATTATCAAGGATCTCTGCAGAGACGGGCCTTCCTGATGAGATGCGCTTCTCCTGGTCTCAGTCGTATCATCCCTTTTAGGCTCTGTAATTTGAAGCATATTATGACATTATTACCAAAGCTAAAGGCCCAGCAGCTCTAATCAAAGCCAAGCATTTGTTTTAGTGATATCCTCAGACATGGGAAACTACTAGAACTAATAAAGCAGGAAGACAAGCAACAAGTCAAACGTGATAATAAAATTACTTCCACACTAGTTTCTGCAGGAAATCTGGTTTTCAGCGTGCTCAGCTTTAAAGTGCAAATACAGACTACTGTTGGTTTTTGAGAAGCTACACTTTATAAACTCGCTGACATTAGATCGCTCCTCTCAGAGCAGCTCCCTGGGCTCTCACCTATGTTTACACGTTACTCTTGCTTCAACAGCTCACAATCTCTTGAGGTTTCACAGCAGAACCTCAGCAGAGATCCTTGCTATAATGTGACACCAGTGCTCTCCGCCTGTTAAACCCCTCACCGACAAAGATGGAACTCACTAATTAAGTGCTAAGGTGGTTTACTGAGCATGTCCAGAAAGTGGAAATGGATCACCACCTCCAGCACGATTAATAGTAATCCCTTAAAACATGTGGAGTCTGAAACACAGCAGAGCGTTTAACGCGTTGTGACCGGATCGGACGGATTCCGCCTCAGAGTCGGGATAGCAGCGGGCGAGAGAGCTGGACATACTCCGATATGTACAGGTCCATATGGAGCGGCAGCCGGCGGACACGTCCTGCAGCTCTGTGAGCAGTTTGGATGTGGAATCAGGAATGAAGAGGCACGTGTCACGAGTCCTGCTACGTGCAGAGACACGTGGCCGGAATAAAGAGGAGCATAGAGGATATTTAGTACAAATGAGTCTGGATGTTGGTTATCTTTTTTTGTAACTGTATTTAAAAGTCTGTCCGAGTTGTCGCTCTCCTGTTGTTTCACAAACTGTTGAAGAGCGCGTCCGGAGCCAGGATTAGTCTCAAATACGGACACTTTTGCTCTTCCTTGCGTCGTGTTATTAGATTAGAGTTGTGTAGCAGTTATTTAATCAACAAATCCCAGAAGCAACTTATGTGAACGCATTTATTGGAATAATCTTATATATAAGGTCAATTATTAGATGATTGATTGAATTTTACACTGATGACTCCCTGTCGTTTTAAACTAAAAAGGTGCTTGTAATCATGTTTCAAGTGCGTTGACCTTCTTAAGCAGAAACGTTGTTCTGCTGAGACGTTGAAACACCTCAAATGATAAAACTGAATTCAGTTTTAACTGGTCAAAGAGGGAAAGAAAAACATTAGAGCCTGTTGTATTTCATGTTCTTAAAATGTTTTGACTGATTTGTGTGACTGTTTTTGTGTTTTCAATGACTCAAATCATAATTGTTATCATCGTTCAGTTTAAAAGATAAAAATGCTGCTTAAACATTCTGTAAAATAATCAGTACTATTGGACGGTGGGTTAATAACATATTTATTAATGATTTAAGTACAGTAACGGTTACATGTGACTGGTAAAGCAGGACGAGGGTCTTCAAGGTCTTTAAGGTCTCCGCTTACGAACAACCTCAAATCAAAGGCTGCGGTTTCACCGTTGTCGTGGCGGGGTCGTTTGTAACCTCACAGCGAGCCGACTGCGGATTTGGAAACGGTTACTGAGGCTGAATGAAAGTGCAATCACAACTAATCAGCTTGTCTTGTTTCCTGCCCACAGCGCCCAACACTGCACCCTATGGGAGCACAGGAAGTGCACACATCCCGCTGGCCTGCCGATACCTGGTCCTGGCTCTCTCCTCCTTCATCAGCATGTACTAGCGGGGGCCAGCGCAGACACAATGACTGTCCAGAGCATTTATGAATCCTTTTTGACGTTGCTGATGGCTGGAATCCAATCTGGTACATTTTGTTGGAAAGCTGAGGTGGGAAAATAATCAGCTTCATATTGTGTGGGGAAATTGTTTTGTTTTCTTTCTTTTTGTTTTTTTCTTTTGGTTTTTGGTGGAATTTCTGTCATGTAAATACTATGATTTTTTTTCCTTTATTCTTATTATTTCCTCTTTCACATGCTTTTCATCTTTTCGGATGGAGCACCCAGTGAATCGGTACTCACCCCCCACACCACTTCCAATCATATCAACAGCCCCCAAACCTCCCGGATGACTTACTTTCACGCATCTCTTCCCTTCGAGACGGTGGCGCAAAATTCCCATCTGTCTTTGTACATGGCTAGAAACACTTGTGCCAAGTCTCACGAATTACCATACCAATGTTGTCTTGAATGTATTATGGGGTGTTGAACAAAGAAAAGAAATTTAGATTCCAAACGACACAAATTTTGATTATGGAGGGTGGTCAACAACAAAAAATATGAAAACGAACAAAAAAAGAAAAAAAGGGCAGGGCTTTTTCGGAACCTGTGTTGACTCAGTAGATGGATGAACAGTTTTGAAGGTGTGCTTTGTTGTATCCTGAAACAGGCCCTGCAGTTACCGTAGCTGCCTAACAGCTTCGATCAGGCGGCCGTCAAAGTAGCAAATTTTGTTGTGTTGTATCTTTACGTTGTAACGTAGTGTAGGCGCTCCTTTGACAGTGGGACCAGCAGCTCTCCTTCAGGCAGGAACGTGAACACCAATAATGACTTTGTACATTACAAACGGAGGAACATCGCTGTCGTTTTGTTTACAGTTCTTCTGAAATGTTACAGTACATTTTCCATACTTTTTCTGGGTGACTCTGCATATGTGAATAACAAAAGAAGCAAAGAAGAGCCCACAATCAACTTCTTTAAGTTTGACTTATTCTTTTTCCCTTTGGGACCCTGCCACCTCCAGCAGCTGAGAATTAATACATATATACATATATATATATATATATATATATATATATATATATATATATATAGTTATCGGCTTGAACTTTTGCTGTGATAGTTAGATAACTAATCCTGAAAAGACAACATTCTGCCAGACTGTTTTATTCCTTTGTACCCGAGTCGCTCTTTTCCCAATTTAGGATTTAGGATCATGAGCATGCGAACCACAGGCTGCTAACAGTTCCTCCAAGATGAACATGTTTAGGAACGAGATAATCAGCATCTATTAGAGCTGAGAGCAAATTCAAATAGCCAAAGGAACTGCAACTATGACTTAAAATAAATCATATCAAGACTCAAATGAACATTTCAAGACAAATCAATGTTACAAGGGTTTTCCTTCTTAGAAGAAGCAGTCGGGGCACCAATCATCCTCAACTGTCCTCATTTCATGGTTGAAGCAGAGATACTGCACTAATGCCTTAATAGAACCATAGATATGACTTTCCCTTCCTTCAAAAGGACACCCTCAACAGGATACAGCTCATTCCTCCGACATGCTGCTGATGACTGAATGTCCATTAATCGTTCGCTGACTTGTCTTTGAAATACGGCATTACTCCAGAAACCCGAAGGCTCTCACAGGTACTTTTCGAATATGTCAGTTGCGACTGACGCAAATGCTCCGTGGTACAGGTGAACACGTTTGTGAGTCGTGTTTGGATTTAGACTTTGTTATAATTTGCCCCGCGATTAAGGGAATGACTATTCAAGTTCACCGAGGGTTTTCCTACGTGAACCTGTGACTGCAAATCTGCAAAACTATAGCCATCAAAGTTAAAAGACCTAAAGCACAAACACTGTCATTATTTTTGTGGTGATTTCTTTTTCTTTTCACTTTTATTTGTCTTTTTTCAGATTTGCTGAAACTTTTTTTTTTTCTTTTTTTTTTCTTCTTTTTTTTTATTGTTTGGACTGAAATTGTTCTCGGCTTGTTTTACAAAATATGAAAATACTGCATCATATGATCTTGTTTAAATGTTAAGGTATATTGAAAATGGGTCAGACATATATTTCTTCTCTTCCTTTACGAAAACAATGTATAAACAAAACATTTGAAACATGTAAAACTGGATATGTGACATTTATTTGAATGAGGCACAGTATGGCATAGCTTACAATGTTGTCGGCTTCATTTAGATTCCATTACTGTTGTTGATTTAGGTGCGTTAAAAAGAACAATGTTTGCAATCAAATTACCTACTTTTTGAAAAAGGAGAGGGTGTAAACCAATATAAGCAGTATTATAGAACATAATCAATGTGTGTATATTTGGAGAAAATAGGTACATTTTGATCTGTAGAGCCAGTGTGTAGTCATAGTTTTCACACACTTGCGTGTTTGAAGATGTGCAGAGAGTGTGGTTGTGCTGCATGTCAAAGTTAACCTGTGTTTTTAAGGTGGCCACTTAACAGATCTTCAGGCTTTTTATGAATGGAAGCATTTTCTTTTCTTTCTTCTTTTTTTTTTTTTTTTTTTTTCCAAACGTTTGGTTCATTAACCTGGTCTGAGAGTACGTACCTCCTAAAGATCACCAGGCTGTGTTTGTATGTGATTTCTTTTCAGTCGACTTTGCTGATGAACTAAAACAACTGCTCCTCAGTTATAATTAAAATGATTGTTGTGGCACACTGGTGACAGTCTGGAGTTATGCTGGTTGCTCGTCTAAGCACTGAAGACCATGCTAGTATTCCATATAAACTGTACTGGATGTTGATTATTTTGAATATGGTATTAACAAGTCCCTCTTATCAAATCCGTATTATTTGCAATAAAAGTCTTCATGTTACAATGTAAACCCACATCTTGAGTTAATGAGCACTCAACGGGGTTTGTTATCATCAACTGCAAGAAGAGATAGTGATGAGACAACGTCCTCCTCAAAACTCTCCTGGAGGTCGTTGTTCCCCATGAGGGCGGAATCAAAACTGCTAACAGGTTTCCTGCGTTTTTACTTTTTACTAATCAGCATTTCGCGTGAGTTTGCTATTCATTCCCAGTAACCCCAGTACACGTGCATTACACGGCAGATTGGGCGACGCCAGCTACGCATATGTCTTAACACGAAGATGAAATCTGGTCGAACTGGCTGGCTTGAAACTAGAAATGTCAAGAATTAGAGTGCATATTTATGGTCTGCTTGCAAGAGAGCACCTGTTCAGGTTTTTCACACCATGACTGACACACAGAAAAGGCTGGTAAAGAGGCGAGAGGGCTTGATTGCAGCCTCGAGCAAGGGTTTGAATCATTTGAGTGATGACTTGGTGCTTAACAGCTGCTCTTCGTCAAACCAAAGCTGGCCTAGCGTTGCCTGGGCAGAGCTGCAAGTGTTTGAGTTCTCTCCCTCCTCACCTCCGCTGCTGGTATCTGAAAATGATCTTTCACATCGTGACTGAATGCCACAACAGTCTCTGCGTTACTGACTGCTTGGAAAAGGTTGCCAGTTGGACGCATGTTGAGCATTCTCAACTCACGCTGGGGGTGAAGTCCGCGCATTTTCTCTCATGGCGTTCTTTCATGTCTTTCCAACTATTAAATATTTTAACCGGGCTGCCCCAGTGTAACTGCAGTTCAAAGATGATTGTAATAAAAAAATGTGTGAAGGTTAAGCCACCACAGAATCCAAAACTGGCATACTTTTAAAAAAAATTCTACAGCCATGTCAGAGTGAAACGTGAAATTGGCGTGACTTTAAAACCGCATTACATGGTGCAGGCACGAAATGTATTTAATTCACACCAGTACCGCGGAAAGCAGCAAGCTCCTCCCCCTTCTAACTTGGTTACCATGGTGACAAGTCCCAGTGCAACGTCACCGTTTCTGTGAAAGAGCTGAAGATTTGAAACAGACTTCATTCACAAAAAAAAACAAAAAAAAAACAATTCAGTGTAATTTTATAAAGTATGTATACCGTAGGTTGCAAAATGCATGTTACTAAGAGCAGTTACATGTTTTAATGTTGCTAACTGATGTGTATTATCATTATTTTGTAACTCTCACTGGGTGGACCGTGCACATCTTTGGTGCGCCGATGCACCTCTTGACCGGAGCAGCTGCAGCTTGTTGGACACGTCGGCGTCTGTGCACAATGCATTTGACTTATTGAGTCATTGTAATTGTCCAGCTTCGCGCGCCTTTGATCCCCGTCCCTCTGGCGTGGAGTGCTGTATAAACCCCCGTGAGCCCAGATACCACAGGAAATACTGAACAATTAACCACCGATTGCACTGCGTTGTCTCGAGTGTGCCGCTCTGCAGCGCGCGATCACAAGTTACTACCAACACCGTACCACAATGCACTGGGCCGGATCAGGAATTTTTCCAAATAGTAACAGCATGCTTTAAACAGCATCCTGTGACCCGAATAACACTCTTGACTTCAACATCCCCTGGTGTGACATACCACAGAACAGTGTGCATTAAAGACATGTTAAGACTGAAAGGAGGCCACCCCCAACCCCCTCCACCTGCAGACATTGCTGGATCACCTCGTGCTCCCAGCTGACAGGTAATGGAAAAAAATCTCCTCACTTTTTCATTTAAGATAAGATGATTTAAATTATTCATGCTACTGCGTATCATTACGGCCCCATGATCCCCCACCCTGAATTTTTAAACTTCCCATTTCAAAGCTCTTCCCTTTGCCCCGATGTATCACATTGTTCTGTGCGAGTGCATTTATTATGAGCTTGGCTGTGTTGTATTATGAGACAGCAGCTGTTTAATCTCAGAGTGGGACAAGTACTGTACTGACTGTGCCTTTAAAGTACTTTATCAATCAGTGTAACACCATTACCCAAACTTTATTTGGAACATTGTTGCCATGCTGAAGCTTCTGTGTGCAGTCTTAGATGTGACAAAAACATAAAAACTATCACTCAGTTCACAGTTTTCATTACACTCAGCAATCAAACACTCTTTATACTGTGTACTGATATCATACACTACTTATAGGTACATCTCTGAGGTGGTTTTAAAGAAACATAGTAGTTCTCCTGCCATATTTAACCCCCAGATCGTGTTTAATATGAACTGTAAATTGTCATTCTTATTAATAAACAGTTCAGTTTCATCGTCATCTCGATTTATCTTCCAGGGAAGCAGAAGTGGGGTTTAAATTAACTGTTCAAACTGGCCAACGTCATAGCTATTAATCTGCCATCCTGACGAAATCCTGCACCTGATGCTATATAGAGTTTTTGCTTAAAAGATGAAAAAGAGCTAAAAGGCATAACCAACTCGGCCTGATGCGGCACTCTGCGACAGCGTCCTAGAGTTTTGTGATTTGACCATCAATATCTAGATGTTTGCAGGTCGTCTCCTGCAAATGAGCCCACGTAAGAGTTGTGATTTCCCGCAGCACATTCTGCAGGTTGATCTAAAGTGCACTGTGTCACAGTGTTGTTTGGCGCGTCTCAAAGGTTTCTATGGCCAGCATGAACAGAGAGGAGACTGCAGGCGTTGCAAGAGAGGAATTCCTCCTGACCTTGTGGTTAATGAAACTCTTCCTGTGCCTTTGCCAATTATAACTGGGGGATTGTGTCATACTACACTGGGGCTGCTGCCGGGCACCTGCAGACACCATTCAGCCTCGCCGAACAGCTTACCGTTGTTGTCACTATGAAAAGGAAAAAAAAAAACAACAAAAAAAACACATCGGTTTGCAAGGTACATTTGTTGTTAGCAGAAGCTTTCCCTTCTGTCAAATCCAGGTAGGTGGAGAAGGAAAAACAAGGAAAACACCACATAAACAGTCCCTGTGCAAGTTTGATTCAATCCGAAATGGAAGTAGAAAAAGATCTTTTTCTCCTTAAGATTTATTTTCCTGTCTAGACATTCCAGTTTGTACAGAAACAGTAGGTAACTCCTTGCTCGTGTGGACCTCCAAGTTCTTTGTAATCTGAAAGAATAACAGCTGCCAGTTGAGAGGGGGGGGGGGGAGTCACGCCAGTCTAAAAAGAGGCTGCGTGAAGTATTTGTCAACCTGTCCCTCATTATTTCCAGTGGACTGGAAAATAAGTTGCCAGTCAATGATGCAGAGGCCGAGATAATGCCTGGGTTTTAAAGCGAGCTATCTGAACCAGGTGTCTCCGTGACACTGATGACTGAATCACACAACGCAGAGGGTTTTCTCATGAAGCTCCCGCAGCTATTTTTCAACAAGGATCGACAGGATTGACATGGAAAGGAAAAGAAAAGAAATCCACCTTTTGAGTGACACTAAATGTAATCCTATGTTATTTGTTTTCGCCCCTCTAAAAGGCAGATTACGTGTAGTTTTGCTTACACCGTCTGAGGCAGGGGATCAGCTCTTTGCATCACGTGTCTCCTCAGTGACAAGGTCAACGTGTGAGGTGCAGCATTTCCTCTGTCAAACTATTTACTTATCTTATCATTTTTGTTTCTTTTTTTTCCCCTTTACATTTAATGGAACTGGATTTTCTTCTTTTTTTCACTCTCTTTAAGACAGACGACTTATAAAAACATTTTCTGTATAGGGTTTTATCATCTTAGCCCATTGTTTTATTTAAATCTCCATGCTGAAAAATGATGTTCTTGAAAGGTCTGGAATGGAAATGTTTACTCAAATGTGTTTGACGGTCTCTTAGCCACCAGGGGTATAGTTGTACATTTATAGGCTCTAGATCATGGAATGATATATATGGCTTCAAGTGACATTGATATATCTATATATAATATATATAAATATATATTGATATTTGTCCAGAAAAGAGAAAATTCATGTACTTTAATTACTTTAAAGCTTACATTGTGTATAGCACGTATGCAAGTCCATTTTCATCATGTTTGATGTAATTTTGTAGCAGTGGTTTGATACTAATAAATGGAAGTTGATGATGGAATTGTAGATTGTGTCAGTGGTTGGTCCTTTACAGCTGCAGTGCTGGAAACAACTCTGTCATGTTTTTATACTCGTTTGAGAGCAAACCCCAGCCCTGCTGGATTACAGTAATTTATTCACAACACATTACAGACTAAAAATATCCCAGTCAATTATGTGCAAGACAATACATTGTGTTTTTCTGCAAATGGCTCATGATTAGCAGGAACCGAGGGGGGTTACATCCGGCTTAGGAGGATGATGCAAATCTGGAAATAAAGAAAATTGTGGTTCATCGACTAACCACTGAGGGTTGACTCCAAACGTGAGTCCGTCTTCCTTGACCCTCATGTTAAATACAGCAGAAATAAGCATATTCCCACCCTGGTGGAAAAAGTGGTTTTGGTCTCCGTGACTACATTTCACATCACACATCATGTCTGTCAGTTGTACTAACGGACCCCTCGCATCTGGCTGAGGGTTGGCCTGGAAAGGTTTGAGGATGAAACTTGGTTAAGAAACAGGCAGCTTCTGCTAAATGCAGCGGTCAATTCTGACGTCATCACTGAAACGCCTTTTGAAGCAGGACGTCTGACTTTGCACATGTTCACTGGCGGCTGAGCAGCTCCTCCAGCGTGGATTGGCTGAAGGAGTCGGGAGCCATGGCGGATCCTGTGAGGAGCCCTCAAAGCAGCAGTCTGCTGGGACCCCCCAGTTAATCAGCCCGCGACACCAGTAGACTTTCCCGTCTGGAACTGGTTAAACCTTGGAGACCAGCAGCCCGGGTGCCTGCTGGTCCTCATTTTAGCTTTGACAGCACTCCTCTCAGATGCAATTTTACCAGCACCACTTGAAATGAGGACAGATTTGATGAGAATCAATGTAAAGCACTTCATAAAACCAGTGGGTGACTCCGCAAGGGCTCTGGCCAGTTCCTTTTGCCCAGTCTACGGCTGTGGCGAAGCCCAGTACCCCGGAGGCAGCCGTCACATCAGCTGCGGTTATTCAGCGTCGGCTCATTGAAGGCCCCGCGTGCTGCTTAACTCTGACGTTACAACATCAGAACCGAAGATGGACTGACAGATCGGAATAAGTGCAAGGTAATCCTATTTAGCGTCATAGGATAGGAAATGCGTTACTTGGTGTAAGTCAGCCACGATGGGCGTGTCCCATGGGACCCTTCAAACACCTATTTGCCCATTTTTGGATGAACCAGGTGTTAGTTGAGATTTAGTGTCGTTGAAAAAGGGTTTAATTCACCTTTTATTCTAGTTTTATGAATTATTTTGCTTTAAAATATGATCTGATCTTTATCTAAGTCACAAGTACACACAAAACACACTGTGCTTGAACTGATAACACACAAACAATTATAATTTATCATGACTTTATTGAACAAGCTCATAAAAATTTGTGGCTTTGGTGGAAAAGTTAAATCAGCTAATTACTAATTACTTCAAATAAAGATAATTGGAGTCAGTGCTTTACACACCTGAAGTCTATTTAATGAAATGATTTGAAGGTGCACATTAGAGATATTTTGATTGACAAATGACACTTAAACCTTTAAAGCTTGCTGCTCTTAAGAAGCATCTGCTGATGTGATCCATTACTGGCAAAACGGAGATTTCTGAAGACATACAGTCAAGAATAGTTGATCTGCCTGAGGCTGCACAGGGATACAGAGTTATCTAAAAGTGTTTAGACATTCATCGGTCCACAGTTAGATAAACTGTCTATTAAAAAAAAAAAAAAAAAAATCAGTTTAGTACTGTGCTTATTCTTCCAGGTGTGGGATTACAGTCAAGGTGACACAATGCACATGAAGAAGCAGGATAAATGTATTTACACAGCACCTTTTTAACCTTATTCAGGATCTACAAAGCGGTTTCCAATGTCTTTCTACCCATTCACGCAAACACACTCCCTAAACAGCACTTCTATTACATATTCACTCTATAGAGCAGCACTTTGATCTTTTACACCCATATCCATTGATCACATTGTGGAGCATCGCATGGTTTATTGTTCCCCCCAAGGACACTTAGACACATGACAGGACTTGGGATCAAAACGCTGACCTTCTCAGAGGACAACCAAGTACCCACTGACCCATGGCCAGACCATGGCAGAATTCCACAGAGGAAACCAAAGCTCAATAAAAAAAATTAAAAAAAAGGATGTTGCTCATTGGAAATTTTCCACGAGCATCCTGGCAATCTGCTACTGGGAAAATGTTTTGTAGATGTATAAAACAAAAGTTTCATTTTTCTTGCCGAAGACTTAGCACTTTTGTGCAAAAATTGCACAGTTAACCAACAATGAAATGTCAGTAGAACATGGAGTCGGGAGCATCGTGATTTGGGCTTGCGTTGTTGCTGCAGGGCCTGGACCACCTGCCGTAAACTGGAGGAATGATCAGTTCCCACTTTTACCAAAATATCCTCCAGGACATTGTCAGAGTGGCTGTCTATCAGCTAAAGCTTAGTAGAAGTTAAGCGATCTGACAAGACAATGACTCAATGAATGGTAGTAAATCCACCACTGAATGGTCTCAGAAAAAGAAAATCTAACTTCAAAGCCCAAATGTTAACCTCATGGAGATGCTGTGGAATGACATCAGAAGAGCTGTTCACATCAGGCATCTTACAAATGTGCCTGAGATTGAGAGTTTCCATACAGAATGTGGCGCAGGTCTGACGCAGAGCTACTGAAAGCATTTCCTCGATGTCGCTGCTATCCAGGAGGTTAAACCCAGCTACTAAGTCCAAGGGTTCATATACTTGTTTCCAGCAGCACTGCGAATGTTTAATGGATACGTTTCTAGCAGGAGACTATAACTACAACTGCTTCTTTGTAATCAGTTTAAGCACGCTGTGTTTTTCAGATATTGTGACATGAATGAGGATGATGTTTTCCAGGTTAATGTAGAAATCCAGTTTATTCTGAGATTAAGAAAAGAGAAAGAGAGCCCATTACAGTGACCAGTGAAGTGCGTAGGGGATTAAATGATCTCTAAAAGACCTCATGTTAAAGATAAAGATGCAATCTTTTGCTTTTGCAGAATCTTTGAAACAAAAAATCTGAGGTTACCATGTTTAGGTGTCTCAGAGATTTAAGCTCTATTAACTTTGAACTGAGTCTCAGATCTTCATCAGCTCGTTAGGCTCATGGCTTGTTCATTATCCTCATTAAGAATGAGCAGGTGTTGGAAGGGTAAAAGCTTTATAAAGACTGACTCGAACCCTGTCCCAACATGCAACAGTCCTTCGCTCTTCTGAACTTCTGCCAAATATTGTATATTTAAATAATTGATGCCTACAAAGCAGAATGAGGATACAAGAACACAGAAATTGATTTTTAGGAAGCATTTCTCAGCTTGTAATGCAAATAGGGAAACTGAGGTCAGTTTGAGGTCTGAAAAAAAGGACAACTTTGAGAGAGAAATCAACTTTTTTTTAGCTGCTATAAAATCAAATCAGTGACCTCCTGAAGATTTGCATGAAGATTTGCAGATTGAGGAGTGATGGTGCATCGTTCTGATCTGCAGCCACGTCAGCACCGATATTTTTGGAAGAACTACCAGAAGAAAATCTTTCCTACAAGCACAATTGTAAGATCTATAACAAATTTCCTGAATCCGTAGATTGGTCATTCAGCATCTTACTATCAACATTTAGCTCAAAACCACACCGCCCATGAGCATCCTCTCAGAACTACGAGCTAGTAAACCTCTTGGCACATTAACTGGGTCTGAAATGAAATAACTGCATATTTATCTACATGACTGTCCACCTTTTAAATTACTTTTTTTTTTTTTTTACCAACTTTGCATTACAATATATACAATAAAAGACCGGAACAGCCGCATCTCCACAGCTGATTACTCACTGCTTTTTAAAACTAGTGTGCAGAACTTTGACAGTGAAACGAATATCTCATAACATTACAGCCTTTGCCAAGGACAGTCGCATAATGCTGATGAAGCCTATAAGATGCAGGCGAATCCTTTTCATATTCAATAGGAGAACCTACCTTTGTCTGGATGGACTTAAATGCACCGGGGCACCCGTCATGGTATATTTCACATCACAGAGTAAGGAAGTTGGAGAAGCAACAATTTCCATGGAGACTGAATTGCTGCAGCAGTAGGAGATGAAAGAGCCAGTGATGGAAATGCCCCATAAAAAAAGAAGCCGCAGGAGGTGGATTACAATTAAAGTAAGAGTAAATATTACATGTATTCTGCCCAAATAATTGAAAACTTATTGTGTTATCACAGACCTTTTAGTATTTGTAAAGCTGTTACTCAACATGAATTGATGGTTTCACAGCAACATTTCAAATGGTTTGAGAGCTGGTCTGGCCTCAGTCCCAATTAGTCTTCGTATCATATCAACGAGCAGAATTTTCCATCAACATAGTTGTCTTTATCATTCTGTCATAATCCAAAATAAGGGAATAATGTCATTTATTTCCATCCATACAAACCTACAGCAATCTAAGCCTTATGCATTGTTTACATTAGCTTTTCTGCAGTGGAAAATAAGCATTTCTGCTGTCGATATTCATCTAGTTTACATCTTTTCCCATCTGTGAGCAGCTTGTGAAGACAGTTTGTAGGGCAGGAGAGGTGTGAAAAGACAAACAGCATTACGCACAGATTTTGTGCAGTTCCTCTTACTACCAGCAGGGGGAGGGGACTAATATTCAACACTAAAGCATGTGTCTGCAATTTTTCTTAAAACTTTTTTTCCCAAACAGGTTTTTGTGAGGTCACAATGGCCTTTAATCTGCTGAGACTTTTAACAGAACTGAAACAACCTTTATTCCTGCAGTGGTGTCAGGTAGTCTATCATCTTGACATTTTAAGAATCAGGTGAAGATAGAACATGATTTTCAATGTTGCTGATCAAGGAAACATACTGTTTGATCTGATTTTACAGAGATCATGCAGAGATAGATTTTTATTAAGTCCACATCTTTGTTTAGATGACATTTTTGGGACTTCTTATCAGGGTTGGATCAAAACTTAAACACCAGGTTAAAAAAGAAAAGGATTTTTAATTTTATACTGCTACAACAAGTTAGCAATTAACTTTGTAATCTTAACTTATAATTTAAAATGTAATCTAAAAAGTGGTCCTTCTCCAGGAGGTACAATCCTTCTTGAAATAGTGACAGTTCCACTTTTAAAATAAAGATGATAGCTGGACTCCTCCGCTGTTGGACATGCCTGGAGAACCCTAAGCATTCTAGGAACTCCACCCTCTATGACATCAGCGAGAGCCAGTGTTAGAAAAAACTCTTGAGAACAAAGCATTTTAGCGGACAGAATCTTGTACATAGGAATACTGCAGCAAATGTTGACCTCGTTTTTTAACCTCCAGGTCCCGTCAAAGATGATAATTCATCAACATTCATCAACAAAAAAAACAGAGATGCATAATATCACCTCTTTAATGTCAAATTATGTCAGCGGGTTCAAAAGTCACTGACATATTGAACCAAATGTAATTTGTAAAAAAAAAAGCTATAATATTAACACTTTAACTGAGCATTTACACAGCAAATTTCGAGACATGAAATTCTCTCATTTCCTGAATTCTGCAGTCACCTATATGCAGCGTTCCTCACTGACAGTCCTGTTCTCTTCTATCAGCTCCTCTCAGAACCAGTCACATTGCCAACGGGGACTTTGATGTGATGATAAACTATTAAATCCAGTGGCTGAATTATTGACTGGAACCAAAATGTGAGGACAAAACTCCTGTGGGATGAGTGCTGAGCAGAAGCTCTTCTCCACTTTAATTGCCCCCCCGCCCACTAACTTCTTTATGTCTTGGCAGCCCTGTGTCGAGTGTTACAGAGTACTGATGAACTCCACAACACACTTTAAGTGTTCCAATAATTAAGGCCCAAAGAGATTGTCAAGGTAAAGTACCGCGCAACAATTGGCTGCATAAATTCAAGAGACTTAAACAGCAGGTTTAGTCATGTTGCTTAATTGCAGTGTCTGAGCAGTTTGCATAGCTGTAAACTTTTTCTTTCTTTCTTCGTCTTTTTTTTTTTTTTTTTTTTATATAGTGGCTTCGTCCCTCACCTGAGGAGACAGCTGAGGCTAGTGGAGATTTTGTGATGCTGGAGAAAATATGCTAATGCGAGGAGATGGAGTTTATCATCCAGAACTATTCTGCTCAGAGACCAAACAAGAAGTGATGGCAGCTGAACTCAGGAAAGAAGAATTTGCAAAGTAGCTGGGAAATTTAAGTCCGAATAATGAGACCTGTGTCTCAGGCATATCTGTGCTTTGACACCGCAATAAGAACAACTGTGACAAGCTGGATGGCCATTTGGCTGATCTTATTTCTTCAGATTTTGTCACTTGAGGCAGCTTGAAGGAACAAATCCACGCGCTCCATAGATTGCAAATGTCGTTGCTGATGACGCTCAAATGGACGCTTTAATAACAGAATCTCCTGAAAGAAAAGTGAAATTAGAAAAAAGCCCTACTTTGTGGAGTTTTTATTCTTTTCGTTTCTAATCACTTAATGAGTAAGTTACTAATGAACACCTGCCAAGCTGCGAAATGTTAATAACCTCATTCCAGTGACTCTCCTGGTTTGTGATAGAGCTTATCAGAAAAATCTACTAATCTCCATCTGTCCTTAAAAATGCTTGAAAAACACGATTTTTCAGAACAAATGACATCCTCGGATGGACAAAATTGTGACCGCATGGGTCCAGTCTTCAAAGTACTCATGCTGCTCCATACTGCGAGCCATAGCTGCAGAAACTCCTGGTGGAACATGACTGTTCATCTGAAGGACCCATCCTCCACTGTCCTGCTGTAGAAATGCTCCAAAATGCACTCCATGTAAACTGAGAGGCATGACGGCGAGCTTAAAGATGAAGGCGAGTCTCGTCCTGAGCAGATGGACTCCAATCAATCATACCTGTCCTGGTGAAACCCAGATTACTACCTCAGCCTAATCTGTTGACTCCCAACCAGCGTGTGTAAAGTGTGTGAGTGTGTGTGTTTCATAGAATAGTGCGAACATCTCAGTCGTTTTATCCCCCGCAGAGTGAAAGAAAGACTACTCTCCTAAAAGGGTTGACACACAGGTGCACAGAGATTATTAACATGTAACTGAAACAATCAGCAGTTGTATTTTTCATCTTCTTTTTTTGCTCTTCTTCTGTAGTTCTGGTTCAAGAGTCAGTGCCACTTACTATTTAACTCAATTTGTACCTAAAAACAGAAGAATTAATTCCTGCAATTTTAATCCTGGGTTGTTTTGTTTCTTCAGTATTTTGACTAGTGACTGCCACTCTTGTTACTACATTATCCTAATGTACCCTAAATAATACCATCGATCGGTGTATGGAAGCACTAAATTCAGTTATGTGGTCTTTAAGAAAATTCTGTTAAAAGTTGACTGCATAATTAGATGGAAACTTGGCAGCGAAGCTTCAGCTGATCCACGGCTGGCTGGCTTTGTGAGCAACACTGAGTCTTCTTTATTAAGTATTGTGTTTTTCAGGAACTCTGTGTAAAATCTCCATAGTTTATTTAGTAAAATATTGATGTAATTGATTAAAAATGAATGCATAATGACCAAAAAGTCTCTCTTTAGACAAAACTTTGGCCATAATCATAAATAAAGCAACAACTACAAGTCTCATCAAACATGATCCAATCAAGCATTGATCATGAACCTAATTTCTTGGACATTAAATAATCGGTATTTAAATAGTTCAATCTTACCTTTTACATATTAAGCATGCATTTATATGATCACAGTGTGAATTCCTATGAAGATCAATACATTGTAAAAAGTAGTTCATTGTTTGGCCATCAGACCAACTCCGGCACGCCCAAGCGTTGACACTGTTCTGATCCTCCCGTAATCACACAATCAGTCCAGACACCACATATCCCACTGGGGTCTGGTAACGCCCAAACACGCACAGTCAGGGTGCCTTACATAATCATAAAGTGAACCTGGTGGTCGCTGTCATCAAAAGTGTGCACACAGCCGCCTTACTGAAATGAAAAACAAATGAAGCACTTTTAGGCTGAGCTGATCTCTCTCCCGCTCCGCAACTCCATCTGTCACTCCCTGCGACTTATTCTGAGCAGGAGAGCTTTCCTGCATGACCTCCATCACGGGCGCAAGATGGACGAGGTGGGTCTGGTCTCTGTCCTCCGTCTTCTATTTTCCAAGGCAGCAGGAGCACTGAAGCATCGAGAACACCTGCAAACTGAGAGTAATGAGGCAGCAGGCCACACAGCCACCCCTCCTCCCTCCACTAATCAATCCTGCTGGCCATTAAAGGAACCAAGGAGAACAGAAACCACGAGAAGCTGCAACTTCATACACACTGACATAAACCATCCTGCTTCCTGAAGGTGGTTATCCTTAGCAACTTTAACACTGTCAGTGTTTTTATGTTCTTACTTTAAACTGCACACCTTATAGGCTGCATCTGTGGCTTTTTATATTTCCTTTTGATTACGTTTGAATTCATGCCAGAATTTCAGCCAATTACAGCTAAAATTAACTAAATTTGTCATCTTCATTTTAGACCAAATTAGCATTTGGAGCCACAAAACAGAAGGCAGGGGGTTGGACTTGAAAATTGAGTTTGCAACCTGAGTTAAACAGTTAAAATAAGAAAAAAACTCAACTGGAACTTTTTAAGTGCAGTACTAAAACATGCTGCAGATTTGTTTTTTTGTTTTTTTAGATGTTAAAGCGAAGACTTTTGGGATTTCATACATGACTCAAGTATGTTTTTGGGTTTTTTTGCAATTTAAAGAAAACAGGAGTAACTTGAGGTTCAACTCTAGGATTTCAGTATCACAGAGCTTTGTTCACCTTACTGAGGTGTATCACCACGGCAACTAATGCTGGAAACTGCTGGAGACTGGACTTCGACTGGCCCACCGTGACATCTTGACTCTTTTTTTTTTCCAGACCATTCTGTTGCAGATTTGCTGGCATGCTTACGATTGCTGTAGTGGTATTTGACCAGTTTCAGGCAAGCTTTACATGTTGGACACAATGGCTTCATAGTTGACTGTGATAATTTGATAAGGAGAGGATCATTTCCAGAGTCTGATGTTTGGTAAGTGTCTTGTGGGTACATTTAGTACAGCGAACAAAGTCAAAATCAAGTTGGGGGGTCTCCTCCTTGACTTGAACTTCCTTACATAGCTCTGGTCTTGGTGCCTCCGTGGCGATCAGTTATCGCCATGAACATAACGCTTTATTATGTTAACTCAGGTTTTTGGTGGGCCATTTCTCCTTATCGTTGTAGTAACAAACACCTTAATGGTCCACACCAGCTGACTGCCAAACGTCTGCTTTTAAGGAAGTGCGCCCAGACCTCCTGAAGGTCAATTAATCAAGTGCAATTGAGAGGTAGCACTTGGCTGCTTTTCAAATCCTTTTAATCCCGCTCTGCAGTTATGATGGACTGAGTTTCACAAAGTGCTTTTGCACTGTGGCTTAGTTTGTCCAGTAAATAATAATGATGTGTAGTATTTTATGTTTTGATGGCCATTCATTTAAAACCTGACAAGGGCCAATCGAATAATAATATTTTCTAGTTCAAATGAAATTATTGTCCTAAAAGGTAAAATCTTTTAAATAGCTGAAAAAATAAGCATGAAGATACTCCAATGACCCAGTCAGAGTCCAGACTTCAACCTGATTGAAATGCACCACCAGGACGTTAAGAAGCTGTGTATACATTTTTTGATTTTCCTAGTTTGTTTTTTCTTTATAAGCTCTGCTTTGTTTGTTATTATTCTGATATTGTTTCAATGGTTATGTTTTGTTGATCATCTATGTTTTTGTCCTGGTTTGTTCTGATACTTAAGTCTCAGATCTTTGTTTATGTTAATCCTTAGTTGAAATCCTGTTTTATGTTAAAAGTGTTTTTCCTTGTGTGTGATTTCCTGTTCTAGGCTGTCTTGATAATTCCCACTTGGTTCTCTCAAATGCCAACCATCTAAGTTCTGAGACTCATGCGGAGCTAAGATTGGTTGCAGTTCCTCGACTGGCCACTAGAGGCTGTCTGCAAAAGCGAGTCAGTCTCCATTTACTCCTGTGATAAAATGTCCAACTTTAGAGCGGAAATAAACATATTAAATATTACAGCCTGGTTCAACAAACTGTTTTGGTCTCAATTTTTGGATGATTTTGACCCGTCTTCCCGAGGTCTGTCATCTCTTTGCAAACTGTTTAGCTCTTTTAACACCAATTCTCATGTTTCTCAATGAATTCCTTACATTTGTTACATTTTTTGTATTTTTTTTCATTCAGCTTAGATATTTCTATTAGTTGAAAAGACAGGACTTTACTGTCATTACTCAGTCTTCCCTGGTCACCTGCATTATGGGTTCGCACCTTGTAAACTTGACAATAAACAAATTTGCAATTCTCAATAAGCTGAGATAACTGCAGTCATGACGAGTCATGAGGACTGCAGTCATGACGAGTCATGGTGACTGCAGTCACGACGAGTCATGGTGACTGCAGTCACGACGAGTCATGGTGACTGCAGTCACGACGAGTCATGGTGACTGCAGTCACGACTCGTCATGAAGACTGCAGTCACGACTCGTCATGGTGACTGCAGTCACGACTCGTCATGGTGACTGCAGTCACGACTCGTCATGAAGACTGCAGTGACGACTCGTCATGGTGACTGCAGTCACGACTCGTCATGGTGACTGCAGTCACGACTCGTCATGGTGACTGCAGTCACGACTCGTCATGGTGACTGCAGTCACGACGAGTCATGAAGACTGCAGTCACCACGACGAGTCATGAAGACTGCAGTCACCACGACGAGTCATGAAGACTGCAGTCACCACGACGAGTCATGGTGACTGCAGTCACCACGACGAGTCATGGTGACTGCAGTCACCACGACGAGTCATGGTGACTGCAGTCACCACGACGAGTCATGGTGACTGCAGTCACGACGAGTCATGAGGACTGCAGTCACGACGAGTCATGAGGACTGCAGTCACGACGAGTCATGGTGACTGCAGTCACGACGAGTCATGAGGACTGCAGTCACGACGAGTCATGAAGACTGCAGTCACGACGAGTCATGAAGACTGCAGTCACGACGAGTCATGAAGACTGCAGTCACGACGAGTCATGAAGACTGCAGTCACGACGAGTCATGAAGACTGCAGTCACGACGAGTCATGAAGACTGCAGTCATGACGAGTGGGCCAAAATACCTCCAGAATGATGTGAGAAACTCTCAGCTTAAAAGACAAAAGACTGCTTTTAGCCACTGTTGCTGAAGGTGGTTGAATCATGTTTCGTTAAGTTCAAATGCAGAAACAGTGCTTGGGAAACCAAATTTAAGTAAGCTTATGCCACAATGCGATATCTCATGTTTTAATATTTAAACTTTGTTGTTGTAAACCTAGTAAGGACCAGGTTTTTGGTTTTCTTTTAATCCTGTGTCCAATAACATGCACCAATTACAGCTGCTACTGTTGTGACATATGTGTCACCGTATTCAACTGCTGTACTGGAATTCTGGAAGGAATTATTGATCCTAGATCAATATTCCTTACAAGAACTTCACTCAGACTTATTTCCTTGCCTCCAAAGCTCCGTGGCTGAAGTGATGTTCAGTTTCCTCAAGAGGACAGCGTCTCACCTGGTGTGAGGAATCCTATTTCTGGTCGTGCACGCCGTTCTTAACACCCCTTTGAGTCTTAACACCCATTCCCACTAATGACACGCAGCTGTGATGGAAAAATAAATGCTTGTGTTTAGGATGCTGAATATATGGTTTATTAGCACAAAAAGATGTTGTCTAAGCAGTCCCTTTAGTTCATGATCAGATGTCTTTTTTTTTTTTTTTTTTTACAAATAATGATTTCTGCAACAAACCAGATAGCCTGATATACAATTTAATATTCCTGCACTTAAGTATACAAGCAGCACTAGTAACCTGACTGGCTTGATGTGAATCCATGAAGTGGTGCCCGTGCAGAGACCTCTTCATCCCTGCGGGCTCAGCTCTGCTTGATCTCCACAGTGACCCATGAGAAGACTGATTATGATTTCAGAGCTTTTCCTTCAAACTCGTCGCTGATACAGACACTGCACCACTGATCTTTGGTCACAGCTGCTAAAGGTGTCAAACATGCCTATTTCCTAGCAGAATGTATGAAATATCACACCGTGCTTTGCTGTTAAATCTGAGCATCCTTAAACTGTTAAACTGTTCGATGTGTTAAATGAAAGGAACACTGGAGGCAGATTAGTAAAAAAATAAATAAATTAATAATAATAAAAAAAAGCTCTAAGGAATGGTTTGAACATTTTCTTTTTAATCTTGTGTAACTATCTGTGCTGTGTTGTCATATATTGAGATATATGTGTAAAGTCAAAATATTTGCGTGTCAAACAAAGCGGAAAAAAACCCCATACTATACACTGTGGAGCGTCGTACTGAATAATACATTTTTAGTCCTTTTGTGTCACAGTAGTGGAGAATTGCAGTGGGGTGTTGTTTCATATGTATCTGAACAGATTGTTAACCGTGAGATCACGTTGATCTCGCTGATGGAGAAGCAGGTCCCGGTTGTATATGAGTCTGTGAATCCACGTGGGAAATGTACTAAAATGAAATCTGAAGTGGAAACATCTGCTTTCAGGAGATATCAAAGGCAACAAAGCTATTAAAATGTTATCCTGCTGTATGTACTTTGTGGAGGTGTTGCACCTGTTCAGATAACCATCTGAAAAAAAAAAAAGAAAAAGATTGGTTAAGAGCTAATCATCACATAAGTGGGAAAAAACATTATTCATCTTTTCCTCAGAGCTGCATGAGCTTTCAGCTCCCTGGGACTATTTTATTATCATTATTTTTTGACACATTTGATGTGGACATCTAACACTGTGACATTTTATATATGACAGAAAATTGTGAAAAGTAATAAGCCTCCTTTAATCTTCATGTTGCCACGTGCTTGCCTTTAGTTCATACACACTTCTAAAAGATTTTTTTTTTCTCCCGAGTACCCTCAAGCACTGGTTCTCATTTTAATACATGAATGACGAATGCAAAAATATGTTTTCATTTCAACTGAAACCTTCCTTTATTCCACCCCTTCAATCTTCCAGTCCCCCTCTTTTGCATTTTTCCTTCTCGAACCTGCCAACCTGCGAGACAGGAGCCAGAAATGTGCTGGAAGAACACATGCAGTCACAAGGTGTACCCCACCCCCGCCACCACCACCCACCCCCACCATCAAGAGAAGAAAAAAAAAAAACCCATGCCTTTACCCAACCTACACTCTCTCAGAGCAGTCACATCCAAAGAGCATTTATCGGGAGCTCGCTCTGTCCCCAGCACGAGTAAGCATGGCTAATGGAAATTTAATCAGTAACAAGAGAGGACAGCAGGCATAATGCAACAGATGATAAATAGAAGAAAGATGCAAATGGTATTTATTTTTAAGACAGGCCATGCTGACAAGCCTGATAATGCTTCCTCGTGCAGTTTTACCCTGAAGCTTCCTTTTGATGGCTTCGAAATACCATGGAGCATACTTTCAAAGTGTATTTTTTCAGGAATGTGTGTTACTTGTAGTAGTTTTTTTTTTTTTTTTTCCAATTTTGCCAAATATTATCCTGTCAGTGGTGCCTGAGCGTGAGGACAAGAGACCTTCATTAAGTGCAGTGTAAAAAGCTGTGGCTGTCAGTTGCTGGCAATATTTTGGAAGCGTGCAAGATCACTTTAACATTTTAGCACACTACGTCCCTTCACACAAAGACGTTCCTTTAGAAAGCATTTTCATTTAACAAGTTTACCAGTGAGCCAGAGCACACGTTATACAACACCCCAGTTCTTTGGACCTTTAATGCTTCAGAGTGGATGTATCATTTCTCTCTTTTTTTTCTTTTTTGGTTTTAGTGACCATCAAGTGACATTTTTTGCCATTTTGTTTATGCTTCAGTGACACAGTTAACAGCATGAATCATGCCGCTGCTGCCCACGCATGACGTGGATTCTGTTTTATCTCAGCATGATCTCAGTCTGAGTTTGAAGAAAACGGTACAAGATTGTTTCATAAATCCATTGAGGAAAATGGTGAATGTCTGTTCTGAGCTTGCTGCAGTTCGCTTCCTTTGCTGGTGACATTTACAGTTTAATTACTTACATTTAGTGGCTTTTTATTACAGTATCAAAAATCTTTGTCTCAAAGGCAGTGCGGAAAATGGATATTCGATTGCAGGACTGGAAACCGAGGCTTGTAGGGAGTTGAGTGTAAGCATTATGATGTGGAAACAGCAGTAGATAAAATAATAGTCAACATTAGAAACTAATTCCCTTTTATAACGATTGGTGATATTTGAGTACCAACTTTTTAACATGATTTTTAGTTGTCAATAATTGCAGCGTGGTATGCTTTGTAGGTCTAGTAATATGTGAAGCCGTTTGTCTCTTCTCATAAAACATTTACAATGTTGAATTCTCTTAAAAATATGTTATTTGTTCTCCTACAAATGTCTTAATGTGTTAATATGCTGATGCACGTCCTCAACAGCGTGTAAACTTCCTTAAAATCTGAGACAAGTGTAAACTCCAAATCAGAAACAGCTCAATCTTTCTATCTTGCGCTGAATTTGTAGCTTCCCTGACTGTAAACGTGCACGGCTTTGTGACCGGTCCAGTTGAGTCCCATTCAGTCGGTTAGCTCTGCCCCTCTGTCACCTTTATCACTCCCCGCTGCGAAGTGTTAACGGCACGGAAGCATAACATTTTTGTCTGCGGCTGTTAAAGATCTGTCCTGCCTTGGGATGTAGTAAAAGGCTTAACGAGGGGCCAAAATGAGTGCTGTGTGTAAACACAGGAGTACTAGTGCGGCAGAGAGGTGTAACAAAGGTTTGAAAATGGTGGCAAACTCCGCGCAGGGGCTGACATGAGTCTGTCAGGGGTTGGGGCCCAGTGGGCCACCTGGCAAAGATTAAAACAACACACCAGGTTTTTGACCACAGTGGTCGGAGAGGTGGAGACCAGTCTGACTGGTCACAATGTTTTTAAGTTATTTGGTTTTAAGTTTACGTTTTTAAGTCATTTATTGAAATGAGGCATTTACCTCCCCGCTCACACCCTCACTTATTCAGCCCTCATGCCGGCAGATAAGTTGTGAATCAATCAATCAATTTTACAATATATCTGTTTTACAATATACACGCTTGATTTTAAAACTAAGTGTACTTGACAGAATTATATGATGTGTGACTTTTTTTATCTACAAATATTGTCTCATTTACCCAAATTAATTAACCATGTCTGTTCTCGTACAGATGAGCTCTTTAAGTCCCTCCCACAACCCTCATGTAGACCAATCTCCATGGAGATCCGGCTTCCTGAGCCATCTGAACCCCCACAGGGTGACAGACTCCCCGCAATAACTCATCTCCCTGCAAGCAGCAGTTACATTTTTTTCTTTTTCTTTTTTTTTAAATCGTTTTTCGTTTTCCTTTCAGTTACTGCGTTGCTTTGTGAGTATTTCATCAATCTGATGTCACAGATGGTGTTCATTTGACCCTGAAGTTTTCCTCACAGTGGCTGTTTGTCAATACAAAGCGCATGGTTGATGTTTTTTCTTGCACTTTCACTAAGAATGCATTCACTGATACCTGGTAAACAATCATTTCTTTAAATGCAAGTTTCTGACAATCCTGTGAATACAACGGGACTGATATTTTCAAAAAGAAAAAGAAAGTATCAACATGTAACGATACCACCCTGCAAAGACTTGTTAATACAAGCTCCAACTTATAGACAACTCAAACTACTTGGAATTTTTAACAAAAAATAGATTTATTTAGTTTTTTGTGTATTTAGAACAGTGTCAGATAATCACATATACGTGCTTGCTATGCATGTTATGTTGTTAAGATGTTCATGTTATAAAAAGGTTTTTGTCCATAACATGCCATATTAACAATATTCTGCTGCGTAGCAGGACTCGACTACAAAGCTTTCCCTTCCAGCAACACACAACAAACAATAGACAGTTAAAAAAGTGTTTATTAACGTGCTTGTACTCATAAATACTGTATGAGTTAGAGCTTCAGAGCAGCTACTACAGTAATTGGATCTCATGATGAAAGAAAAGTATTGTCGTACATCATGTGAAACTTTTTAAATGGCTTGCGATCAAACTGTTTTACCAAGTTGTGTTTAGTGAAGTTCAAAAAAAACGTTACGCACTCTTCAAGGAACGGTATTGTTTTGTAGCCTCTTTGCACAGCTGTCACATAAAGAGCAAAATGAAAACATAGACATCTTCAAAGATTGAAAGAAAATATATAAAAGCTAAAAAAAACACAATAATGTCTAGTGGTGTATTACAAGTAAAGAGTCTAGAAGTGTGAACATGCTCTGGTTGAAGTTTAGTAGCAGCAGACTAATGTAGCGGCGTTATGGTAAATGCTGTGTTCAGTGCAATATTGTTTACTTGAGGGAGTGTTTTGAAAAGCAGAAAATAACATGTCTGAAATTGTGTGAATTCACCTAGGAAAAGTGAGGTGTCGGAGGGGCAGAGTGTCGGTTTCGAGCGGGGTGGGGTGACAGAGAGCGTCAAGATGTGAGGGCAACGTGTGATGTTCGAAGGTGGTGCTGCAGAGGGGTGAGGGCGGCTCTGGGCTGGAAACTGTCCTGTAGTTTTGTGAGGTTTGTCATCACAAATACACTCTGTGGCCAAAAGTATCTGCTCACCTGCCTTGACACACATATGAACTTAAGTGACGTCCCATTCTTAACATGTAGGGTTCAATATGACGTCGGTCCACCCTCTGCAGCTATAACAGCTTCAACTCTTCTGGGAAAGTGTCCACAAGGTTTAGGAGTGTGTTTATGGGAATTTTTGACCATTCTTCCTGAAGCTTATTTGTGAGGTCACATACTGATGTTGAACAAGAAGGCCTGAGTCTCAGTCTCCGCTCTAATTCATCCCAAAGGTGTTGTATCGGGTTGAGGTTCATCCACACCAGACTCTGTCATCCAGGTCTTTATGGACCTGCTTTGTGCACTGGTGTTCAGTCATGTTGGAAGAAGAAGGGGCCAGCTCCAAACTGTTCCCACATAGTTGGGAGCACGGAATTGTTCAAAATGTCTTGGTAGTTGGGAGTTCCTTTCACTGGAACTAAGGGGCCAAGACCAGCTTCTGAAAAACAACCACACACCATAATCCCCCCTCCACCAAACTTTACACTTGGCACAATGCAGTCAGACAACTACCGTTGTCCTGGCAACTGCCAAACCCAGACTCGTCCATCAGATTGCCAGACGGAGAAGCACCATTCGTCACTCCAGAGAACGCGTCTCCACTGCTCTAAAGTCCAGTGGTGGTGTGCTTTACACCACTGCTTCTGACGCTCTAGATTGCCCTTGGTGATGTTTGTCTTGGATGCAGCTGCTCGGCCATGAAAACCCATTCCATGAAGCTCTCTGGGCACTGTTCTTGACCTGATCTGAAGGTCACACAAAGTTTGGAGGTCTGTAGCGATTGACTCTGCAGAAAGTTGGCAGCCTCTCTGCACTATGCGCCTCAGCATTTGCTGATCCCGTTCCGTCAGTTTACATGGCCTACCACTTCTTGGCTGAGTTGCTGTCATTCTGTCGTTCCCAAACACTTCCATGTTCTTATAATACAGCTGACAGTTGACTGTGAAATATTTAGGAGCAAAGAAATTTCACAACTGGATTTGTTGCACAGGTGGCATCCTATCACAGTTCCAAACTGGAATTCACTGAGCTCCTGAGAGCGACCCATTCTTTCACAAATAGTTGTGATGTGTGGCCATGGACGTGAGAGGAACACCTGATTCCAATTTTTTGGATGTGTGAGCGAATAGTTTTGGCAATATAGTGTAGAGGAAACATGAGAAGGACTCCCCTTCAACAAGTGCACAATCTTTGGAAGTATGATTGTTGCAGGTTTGACAGCAAGGTCTGTCTGAGCTGCTGCAGGCGAACCACAGCTCTTTCCATACCACTAAACCCAGAGTGAATTGTGAAGTTCCAATCTTTAAAGGGGATTCTTTTTTTTTTTCTTTCCTATTCTTTTTTTTTTTTCAACTTTGTGTGGTTAAACATGCTTTTTTATGTTTTCCCTTTCCTCCAGTGTTTTCGATTTGCAGTTTTGTTTAGGGTTTTTTTTTTTCGTGCAAAAGATCTAAAACTTGTGTGCTTTAACTTTGTGTGCTTTAACATGCTTTTTTATGTTTTCCCTTTCCTCCAGTGTTTTCGATTTGCAGTTTTGTTGGGGGGGGGGGGGTGTTGTGCAAAAGATCTAAAACTTTGCAAGGTTTTAACTGCTAGAATGATTTGAGATCTCAGCACTGCTTTTCTTCTTGAAACTTGGTTATTCTCTCAGAACATCAAAGTCCTCTTTAGACCCTGAGTTTATTCAAGTGAAATGCAGTTGCATCAAAATATATCCAAACTGGAAAAAAACTCGCAAAATGATTTAATCTTTTTTTAAAAGTTTTGACTATATTCAGACTGCCAGCCCAAATCTGATTCTTTTAGTCAAATCCAATCAGAATCTGATCTCTCTGACTGACCGTTTACATTACATATTGCATATACTGCAAGCAATCAGATCCAATCATTGTCTTTGGTGACATCCCCTTATTTGCACGGTTGCTATGGTACGCCACACGCACAGAACTGATATAAACAAATGGAAATAGGGGTGGTGAACTGGCTTTGCTGCTGTTGGCCATGGTTATAGGGAGCTGTGCTACAAACATTATAAGAAAGCAGCGCAGACAGAGGAGGCTGCTGTGTTCAGCTTTATTTCAGCAGCCACCCACCAGACTGGTGTTGTTGTTGTTGATTGGCTGCAGTTAACAAATCTGTCCAGATGGGATCTGAACTTGCTGGTAGTCAGATCATAGTATTTGGTGTCTCAGTGAGGTGAAGCTGTAGCAAAATACATCATAATAATTTCACATTCATGTTGGAGAGGCTTTTCCTCAAAGAAACGTACCAGTGAGCAACACACTGGGAGTCAGTATCTTGCCCATTGATGCACTGACTTGTTGGCTGGTGATGTTGGGGATCAAAGAAACAACTTCCCATACGAAAGAAGACCACTCTACCTTTTGAGCTACAGGGACCTCACTTTTGAACATTGAACCATACAAACCTGTTCTATACCAAATTTTCCTCTTGCTTTGATCTTCAAGAAAGGAACGGACGTAAGAAGCATTTCAAGAGAGAAATTTTCAAAGCAACTTACACAGTGATGAAGTGGTGCAAAACTGGCTCCAGGTCTGCTAGGAGAGGTGCTAACGGTCAGGTAGTCCATGAATGCTCTTCCAGCAGAATTTACAGAAAACGAAAAACTTTTAAACGCGTGCTTGTTTTCCTCTCTAGGTGTTAACTCAAAGATCACAAAGATACACTAGAGTCTGAGAATCAAAAAGCCATGATTAGTTTTGGGCCAACTTCAATAACTAACGCTGGTTAGATAACCTGGATCTTCCTCAGCATGTGGAGGCCCACAGAGACATAGAGCAAGTCAGCTTTGCCAAGCAGAAAAAGATGTATGTAAAATACATTTGTGTGTTTAAATAATAATGTCGTTCTAATTCTTGGAAAACAAAAACACACTACACGGAGGCCATCTCACCCCCTTAAACAGGCAGAAGTGGAGAATAAATTGTGAATAATAATTTAATGGTATTACTTATTTCATTTGGAACTATAGAAGAGATTTCAGTGTTTTTAAAAAAATATTTCATACATTTTGGATTTTATGAATTGATTTTATTTTATTGTACCTTGCTGTATCAAGGTGTAAATGCAGCCAAATGGTACAAAGATACAAATGTCATGAAGAGAAATAATACGTTGATGTTTTTCCTGGTCATTTACAGTATGTGTATTAGTTTTTTAATTGATTTTATTCAGTTTTACATAATCAGCTTTGTCTAGTGAATTGCAACTGCATAAGAATTTAATGCAGAAACAAAATAAACAAGACATAAAGGGTTTCTCGTTAAATTTATTTTTTTGTGGATTTTTTCAAGGAGATTGTTGTCTGTCCATCTGGAAAAAAACCTGCACTTTCCATTTCAGCTGTTGGGGAGCTTCCTTGTCCTCCTTCAGCAGTGAATAAAGGCATCTGCAACTTTTACCCCGTACATCTTGATGAATTCAAAAGAACAAGGCACCACAACACCATGATCCCTCTATTCCACCGTCTATATTTTTATGGAATTGTTGGAAGCAGTTGCGTGGGCTTTTCCCAGTGACGATGCACAGGCCAACGTACAAATATGATAATTATCATACATCTGGCACCACTGTTCACCCGTCCCTTCAACATTTAATAAGTGCTCGTGCACGCTCCAGCCTCAACGTCTTGAGCTTTTTATGTTTTTACACTCAGATGGTGTTGGTGTCTTGGCGATAAAGCAGCCGTCTATTGATGATGGTGATAATCAGCTTTTTGCCAAATGAGGGACATGAACCCACATGGTCAATTCCACAATTCCTCCCATGGGGATGCTGTATTTTCACATGCTGTTGAATGCTGCTGAATGCCTTCCAGTTTGCAACTGAGTTTTGATGCTGACCAAATTTCTACCATATCTGCCCCAATTCTACCAGTGCATCTTAGGATGTATACATTCAAAAAGTGGCTGAATAGAACACTTCAGATGTATCTTAATTAATATAATAATTTTATGTTGTGCTTTCATTGCAAATAAGAATGGTTAATATAGAATTATTTATCCTCTGGGGAGCATATCCTGTATCACTGGTGACCATGATGATTTCTCATCAAGCTGAAAGTTAACTTGGACTAAATCCTGTGCACTAGAATCTGACGGCAGACATCGCTTCTAATAAATAATAACTTCATAAGCCTTCCATCATTTCCCCTACGGCACGTTGTATGTTTAAGGGCTGTTCAAATCAATATGAGGTACATGATGATCCACTTTGATGACCCCTCTAAAGGGGTCTCATGGTGTCAGTAGGATGAATCAAAGCCAGTATTATTAGATGTTGGATGTATTTTTGCCATAACATTTACATATGCATAGGAATGTACCCGCAAATTTGTGAGTACAAGACGTGTGCGCCGAGAATCAGCGTGCTTTTACTCGGGTCCAGCAGGCATCTTCGCCACGGAGCAGCACAGCCTGCTGCCTGGACTTGAGCGCAGGTGAGACGCTTGTCAGTCTTGGTCAGTGTTACGTTAGGTCAGTGGAAAGTTCATATAAGAAGAGATATCAATCACGAAATTGTTTTGAGTTTAGAGCTTCTTGTTTTGAAGTGATACTATTTAAGGGAAATGTTTGTTAAGAAACTCTAGAAAATAAAGTGGCCAAATGATGGACTTAAATATCTTTTTGTTCTCCCAGCAACATAAATCTGAGTGACTATCACCACCTCAAACGCAAAGCTGCACAGACCTCCATTTCTGCAGAGGCTTTACAAGTAATGGCTTGTTTTGGTCCTCTACAGTTAGTAGCTGGACTCTGATGCAGAGCTTCAGAAGTGTTGACACGCACATATTTCTCCATGAAGTGGAACTCGCACATAAATCCTTGTGGTGCAGTTCACAGCTTCTGTGCCTCAAATAAAGTCATTATATATGGTAAAATGTTATGTCTGCACACCTCTCTAAGCATATTTTAAGGAAATAGGGGTATTCAGTTACAACATTTTGCAACTCTTGTACATGCTGCTACAGATTATTTTGGCAGTGATGTATAATCTCTCATAAACACCTGGCTCAGGGACAAACTACAACTTCACTGAAGATCCAGATTTTTAAATGATGATAAACTAAGTGGAATATCGAGAGCATATTGGTTTGCACAATGTCTTGCCAAGATAACAGTACAGTATGTGCAAAAAACTATTATCGTGTCACAAAAAAACAAAACAACCAAAGACCAGTATTTCTGACACACAAATAAATATATGAGACAGCGTATAACAGAGATGAAGCAAAACTGTACCACATGCTTGAAGCTCTGTTTTGATATATAATTCAACGTACTAATTTAAATTGTTGTTGGAATAAAAAAGAAGAGAAATACTGACTGCAGATGTCAGATAACATGAACCAAACCCTGCTCACAGCCAAACGATAGCCATACTTGTGTGTGTTAGATGATTAAGAGGGTTTCAGAGAGCAACTCCGGTCTCTGTGCGTTTGTAGCTTATTGTTGATTAGAAAGCAATCCGTTTTAATGGCTTTTCTTCCTTCTTTGTTAACTAGGCACCTCTGTATGCAAGAAAATGGATCCCAAATGAATGGCATGCTTTTAAATAGGAAATAATAGCTCAAAGTGACAAAACAAAAGAAATTAGGAGAAAAAAAGTCATGGGAGCACATAAACATGTGAAATCTTTTCTCTATTCTTAGTTTGCTGCTCACAGCAAACCTGTGTTTTCAAAGCCAGGCAAAACTATAATTGTACAAGCTAGTAGAAAGTTTTTTTTGTTTTTTTTTAAATGGCTATTATCCACCCTTAATACACCAGGCCTTTTACTGTGAAGCACTTAATTACCCATTTAACTCCTATGCTACTTTGTCTTGTTATTCATCCTTCAGTGATGAATAACTTGCCTGTGTCAGTAATTATTTTTCTCTGGTAATCTTTCTACTTAACTAAGAACATAGGGCATGTCTGTAGTCCCTCAACTGAGATTTATGGCTTGTGACATTTAGTCTATCAACTAGATTTGGCTTTGAATCAGTCAATTAATGCCATAAAGGAGGGAGGAGGCTGGCGGGGTGAGAATTCTTAGAAAAGTCCTGCTCTCTTGGTGAGTTGGCTTAAGTCGAGAAGGGGATGGAAAAACGTCCCTACAGCTCAGTCAACCCACGATGACCCAGGAAAGAGAGACCAACAATTAGTCCAGAGTTATTTTCAGTGCAGAAACCACCATCTGCGATGGTGTTATGGTGAAGTTGCATCAGCGCAGGTCATAGCTGACTTATACATATTTGAAAGCACTTTCAGCACCATGAGGTTTATATGTTTATAAAATATGGACCTAGCAAGCTAGATCCATATTCCTTTATCCTTTTTGCAGGAAAGACTTTTTTTTTTTTTTTTAAATAAGCATCAAAATAAGCATCACAGTAAAAGTGTCCGGTTACTACGCTGGTTTACACATCACACATTTGTGATAATAAAATTCAATGCACATTTGAATTCTAATTGTGATTTTATTTTTTTTTTTTATTAATAAAAATTTTTATTCTAAAAATTTTGCTTGCTTCTTATTGAAAATTGTCGTGTTTTTCTAAAAGAAGCGAGAGAACAGGGACATATCAGTCAATGACGGGGAGAGAGGCCTTGAACAGGTAGTATGTTTGAGTCATTCTGGTGAAGCACCAGAAGGATCAGCACTTTCAGAACAAATCCATCACGGGCTCTTATCAGATATAGAGCCCAAATGGCTCTCTCAATAAAAGTGTTGTCCTCGAGATGGTGAAAGCCTCACTGAATGTATTTTGTTTTGGAACATTCCTAGGAAATAATGTTTTTAAATCACAATATGGCACCTTTAAGGATATTTGCTTCATATCCCCTCCTTTAAAGAGGCCACGTGAAGGATTCAGTGACATCTTGTGGTGAAGTTACAGACCAAGTTAAGACGTTTTGCTTCAGTCCCCCGTCTTAGTGTGTTCTTGGTGGACTCAAAATATAAAAGAGTGTGGTCTGGTGTGTCCAGCAGTAACTTAATACACCTAAGATTAATTAAACATAAACACATGTCTCATTTTATTACAGCACAAGCTGCTAACCAACCACATACATCCATTAAGCAAATGAACCAAGGCTTGTAGTTACCTTTTCCTAGTCTTTATACTAAGCTAAACTTGTTTCTTTAAACCTGTATTGCACTGGAACTTAATTTAAAACTGAGGTTTTTGTTTTATTTGATTTGCTGTTCATTATTCTGGTTTTTAATAGTCCCTTTGTATACAGTGTATGTTTGGAAGTACAAAACTAAGTGGCAGGGCTGTGTTTAGTCAGAGTTTCTGATTTGGTGGTACCGTCAGGCATCCAGCAGTGCGTCTAAGGCATGATCTGTTTTAAAAAAAACTGACCAACCCTTGTTACATCATCCGTTTTCTGCAGTTGGTTTAAAGCCAAATATTTGGGACTCTGGAAAATGGCGTATTGGCCGGAGCTGACTCCACCCAACGACGGTCAAGTTCACCATTTTATCTTGGCTTGACTAACTAATGGTAACTAACTAACTGTATAACGATTGAATTCGTCCATCCACCCTCATTGCAGATGTCATTACCTAAAACAACATCTGAAAAGCTGCCTGCTGGCTTGGCGGTCGCCGCAGTGGAGTGAGATTAACTTGACCACTAGCCAACGGGGAGTCAGTCATCCTGGAACGGATCCTCGAACGCTCCGAGGTCCCAGCTGCTCCTGGTGCTTCGAGTGGTAGCAGCTGTCAAGTTCGAAGCCACTGGGCCACACATCCTGAAGTTTCCTTCAGCCAGGAGTGAAGATAGCTGCTTCAAGCTACTTAGCGAAGCTTTGCCCCGTCATGCAGTCACACAGCGCAACGCCGCCTTCGTATTTCCTCACTACAGGGGCTGACACGTGAACTTTCTACTCATAGTCTGCCCCAATTTGGTCTGGAGCCATGTTCTTACATCCATTAGATTAGAATCATACGCGATTTGCACACAAAGCATGCCTACGTCTTTTCCAAGACTCGAACTGCTAGAGCCTCACACGATGAAATACAAATGAAGGTAAAACAGGAAACACAAGTTAATATAGAATAGTTTATCTAGAACTATTTGAAAGTAGTTTTTTTTTTGTTTTTTTTTTTTTTACTTATTTTGCTTCATACACGTTTTATGAATATTTTAATTTAATTGCAGCTGCTGGAAACAGCAGTGTGCATAACACTCTGACAGTGATGTAAGACCGTGCTGATGCAATCTTAAGAAGACAATAAGTACTTAAAGATTGTATTTAGAGTGGATTTTCTGGCACGAGATGATAGTTGGATCATGCTCTGCTCTAAACTTCCAAGGTCTGTTTGAAAAACCGCCAACATGACATGCTCCATCTGTGAATGTGTCTCCCTCCTGATCACCTCCATGCAAAGCTGACACATTAAACAGGGCGTGCGTTCATTAGTAGCAGATGAAGCAGAGCTTTCTGAGCTGCCTCCCGTAGCCTTGACACTTTGTAAGTGTGAGCTGATGCAGTGTAAGGCCTCTTGTTTGTTGTAGCTCTGGTTTCTTCTTTTTTCTTCTTCCTACTGCACGTTTCTTTGATCTGCACTTGCACATCACTTTTTCTCCCCCATTCAACCGGTTATTTTGTGTTGTTTATTCCAGATTCCTGAACTTAGGGCACCTCGTAGAACATAGCCCAATTTTACCAAATATAAAGCCGAGACAATCGTGAAGCAGAAAAAAGGGAACTGGTATTTTCCTTGTCATTTTTCGTTTAGTTGCAAAGGATGATTTACATAAAAATTGCAAAGCAGGGCAGTGTACACATCTGTGCATAGTTAAAAATTTATAAAAAGAGAGCCATGCATACCCTCAGTTTTATAAATGTGACACATGCAGTTTCAGTTATGAAAATATACAAAGCCTGGGGACTCTTTTGAATACGGCTGCAGTGGTGAGACATATCTCCAAGGTTTTTAGTGACATGTGACCTTCTGTATCCCGTAATGGAGTTTGCTGTACAGTTCATACAAGAACCCAAAGATTCTGAGTGATGGGAAACAATGTGCAGTTGTTTGTTCAATGTTCCTGCATGTGTTGCTCCGATACCCTCTTTTCATCATGCGGCTCTGTGTTGAAGCACAAAGGCGCCACACGAACCCTGGCACGTGTCATTTTGTGAAAGCATAATGCTTTTCTCAGAATGCTAACTGGTATTTTCTGGGCAGTTTTTGATCCCGTGGAAACGTGTGGAGCCGAAAGGTTCACCGCTACCTTTACAGAAACAGAACAATCCCACGTGGGAACAGCGTGTCCTTCCGCCTCTGCCTTCAGCATCTCAGAGCTCTCCCTCAGGAGAACATTCAACAGCAAAACAAGGAGATTAGAGAAGCAACCAGCAATACCAAATGACTCCCCGTGCAGTTTACCTCCAGACTGAAGCTTTTATAGCAGCATTTACTCTACACTGTCTACGACACAATCTGTACATTTGCTTACTTTGTCCCACAGCTTGACATTTCAAGGAAATTACAGGTGTTTCTCATTACTGGGCACCTGAATGGGAGTAATGTTCTCATGGAGCAGGAAATAAAGATGAAAAATGATTGAAATTTGTTGTTCCTTCCATCCGGTGCTTGCTTGCGATTTAACTTTTTGCCTCAGCATATAGATATCTGTAGTACCTGTGTGTGTGTGATATCGTGTCTCACATCACCAGGGGCAGCGCTCAGCGAGCGCATCCCGACTGATGATGATTAGGGATGGTGAATTACAGATCAACCTATCCTGACTCTAATCTCTGTTCAGGCAACATGCTGCTACAGTTTCATGTTTTGATCTATCTTCTTAAGATAGACTGATAATGCTGAAAAAAAATAAATAAATAAATAAATAAGATGCTAACACAGCGGGCGTGAGGATCACATCCAGCCCCACCACATTAAGAGTCGTCGCTGAAATGTCTCAGATGTGACATGTGATCATTTACAATGCCAGCTTCAGGACGGAGGACAAAGTGCTGGCACAATCTTCATCCATTAATTTTGCATGTGTGCGTGTCCCTTTATGGCGCAGAGGATGTGTAGGCTTTATCGCCGCCTCGGTACATGGAGAACATCTGCTTGACAACATATTATGTATTTCCAAACACATCCTTAAGAAGTGTCTTAAGCTATATATATATATATATATATATATAGAGAGAGAGAGAGAGAGAGAGAGAGAGAGAGAGAGAGAGCTGTCGCTGGCGGTACAGCTCGGTGTGAGACCATGCAGTGAGGCGCCTGCTCATTGCGTAGTTCTCCCCGGCATCATGACTCCGCAGTCCTGCTGTCAGCTTTCATAAACGCACACGCCACTTGAAATCTGTGTTACACAAATTAACATTTGCATACAGGAATTTTTCAGGTAGATATTTTCCTTTTTGTAAAACGTAGCACTGTAAAACAAAAACAAAAACTGACAGAGCTACAAGTTTTATGTCAGATGCAGTGTACTTCAGTGATTTCATATAACTGGGCTGGACAAGTTAACGGTATTTAAAGAAAAAGTAAGTCGTTAACCAACAAAAAACAAGTTGCCGGCATGCTTTCTGCTGTTATTTGTGAATAAAATACCATTTTAAGGTCAATTCAATTAGCTTAAATCTTTTTACCAAACTGAAATGTTATTTGTTTTGGCTTTTCAATAATCTGAAACCATTCATCTGTGGAAATTTTTAAATGTGTTCATGCTTGCCAAAGTCTCAGATATTTCTTAATTACAAACTAATTAAAGGCAAATGTTTCATAAGAGGCAGTGGATCCGTTGTTAGTGGTGCAGCAGCATGAACAGCAAAGTTAAAAGTTGACTATGGTTGAGCAGCTAAAGTTATTATTTCATTAAGACCTTGGGACACACGTGTGGTGCCCTGATTCAAGCACACAGCTATCAGCCTGGAAAATCACACGGAGATTGTGTTTACATGGTAATCGGCATTCAAACTGCACGGGTCATGATCAGGAGAATTAATCTAATTACCATTATCATTATTTTATTATCTGATTAATTGGCTGTCTTGACAAATGCTCCCTGAGGATACACACGTGGAAAATGGTAAAGTCTCAGTGTGAGGAAGGTTCTGGTGGAATGATCAAATTTAAACGGCTTGCCAATCAAGCCAATGCAGGCAACTTTATTCATTTTTGGGACTCTCAGCAGCAGATCCTGGATGTTTTTTGTCTATCCAGCCAGGCAAAGCAAGCGCACCTCTCATAAACATAACTGGACCGAATCTGAATTGTAAACCTGTCCTAAACTGTCCTTCTACCTTGGCATCATCTCCAGCCCCATCCAGACCTGCTTGGCCACTCGATAAAGTTAAGTCAGAAATCGATGGCCAGGGTGGCCTCAGTTGGCTGCACTGTTAGTGACAACAAGGAAAGCAACTGGCTCGGCCTCAGTAAGCTCAGCTTTAGCGGTGGAAACTGTGCATTGTGCTCCACAAGCTGAACTGGCAAAGGTTTTTCTTCAGATGCCCTTGTTTAATGGTCCTCCCCATTTATCCGGGCTTGGGACCGACACCATGAGAACCCTGGCTTCTGATCCATCGCGGCTGGTGCAGTGGGTGGCATGACTACCCACTGCACCACAGGCTCAAAACCTGAAAAATCACGGGACAAAATGAAGACTCTGCTGTCCCTAATGGATGTTGATTGTTGTGGCTTTTTAAGTGGTGTAATGGTAATAAGATCCTTAAAAACAGAGACAAGAATCTATTTGTTTATTCTTCTGTGTTTGAAATGCAGCTTAAAAAAATGGATCAGTTAGAGCGTTTATTCTGCCTTCTAATTAAATTTCGAATAACGCTAAAATTATGACATTTTCCTTGCATAAATCAATTTAATATCATTACTTCATCTGCAAACTTTTTATTGCAGTATTTTGACATTCTTTCACTTAAAAATATGAAACTATATTGTCATATTTATCAAATATTTATGAAGTTTCTCTTTTTCCAGACACAGCAATGACATTAATATTCACAGATGATGAAAGCAATTGAAGAGACATTTAAATCTACTGGATCAAAGAATATTACATTAATAATGCAGACAGGGTTTTAAAGAAAAATTAAATAAGTCAAATGTTTTAACATTTTTATAAATGGCTTACAATGTGTTTTGTCCTCTTTATTCTCTTCTATAAGTTTGCTTCTTTTCGTGCTGCTGGAAATCACTTGAATATTTCTGCTATTTTCGAGGTGTGTTAAGTGATGTTTCATTGAATCCACGTTGATTATAGATGGCATGCGTGGCAAACCTTGTCCCCTTACAAAAATCTGTTCCCCAGGACTTTGTGGACAACTGAGCAGTTACTTTAATCTAATAGAAATGTTATGGAATAGCCTAAAATTTAAAAAAAAAAAGGATAATGTCCTAGTTGAAGCCTCTCTAAAGAGAAAGACTACCAGTAGCAACACATTAGTAAGAAGCACAGTCACATTTCAAAGTACTTTAATTGAGTAAAATTCAAACAAATAACAAAAAAATATATACATTTTCAGCTAATTTGTGATTCATCAAAATAAACTACATGCAGGCAACTAATCACAGTTTTTTTAATACTTTAACACCACTAACCTTAAGTCATACAGTAAATATGAATAACTATATGCTGTAACAATGTCTCACAGTAAAGTATATAACTGGTCGTTATTCCGTGTTAACAAATTTACTCGGCCAGAAATTATAGGACGGCATTCCTGTTTTTCCCGTCTCTCACCCAGTGAAAGCTCCGGGTCCCCCGCTACCCCGTATAAGAATAAACAGAGATATTAAAAGGATGAACACTGTGTACTTTTCTTTCTTTGCGGAGGGTAATGTGACAGAGTGAAGGCAAGCGGATAATGAACTGCATTCCCTACATATTTGGAGGCTGGACAAGCATGACATGAAATTAACAATAAGGTGTTTACAGGCCATTTAAGTCTGATGGGAACATTTACGGAGAACTTAGAAAATAACAAGCTTCCTATAAAAAAAAAAGAAAAAAAGAAAATTACACATTGGACAAGAATAAATACAGAAACACGGTTTCAGTTTTATGGAGTCATAATGAACCCTCTGATAACGGCACAATTATCTCCGAGCTAGTTGCACGCAGCTCTCGCTATTAAATGCACTGCATTTATTTTTTTGTACGCAGTTTCTCTGCTTGTGGAGTCAAGAGCTTGTTAATGATTTCAGGGCAAATGTTTAAAATAAATGGGCACATGTTGGCCTCACCTCGGCTACTCTTCAGTTACTAGACATAATAAGCAGTTGGCAGCACCTCCGCAACCTCTTTCATTCACTCTCCTCTACTGTATTTTAACCGCAGGTGGGTCTGACCTGTTGCAGAAAGCTGCCGATTGACAGCTTGATTCATAGTTGCCCGCAGTAATTAGTTTAACCCTGTCCGGTGTAAAACACCCAGGACAAAAGGATAATATTTGTCATAGTGATTTGAAAAAAAAAAATGACCATTCAAACATAAATGGAGCAGACAGCGTGACACTTTACCCCATCATCCCACACAGCTGTCTAGACAGGCGTCCTACATCGTTTCATGAGGAGCATAATGCCACAGTGCTCCAAGCAAGATGCATCACACTGGTACATTGTAGATTATTATTTTTATTTATTCGTCTCGCAGTTTTATGCTCGGGCTTTAGTTTGACGCATTCACATCTGAATCAGACCTCCCAAAAGAACCCAAGGTGCTCGCACTGTGAACAAGGCGGCAAGGATTGCGTCCTGCTGCAGTTTAGCCTCAAGTAGTTTATCCTGCTTACTTACCTCCCGTGCTGCTGTGAAAGCATTTATCACGCCACTTTGTGTTCACGCGTGTAATTTACACTTAATATCAATCACTCTAATGCGGATTGTTTATTCCAGGAGATGACTCATGTCCCGGGACAGTGTTACTCAAGCTTCTTTGTTTTTGGTGAAAAGAGAAGGAGCTGCTACAAATGCCATGCTCGCCATGATCTTGCTTTTTGGTTCACCGTGGGGTCTCCGGTGGTAAATAATCAAAATGAGTTATACACAGTGACTTGCTCTGTGGATGTTAATGCAAGTGGAAAGCCAAAATAATGAAGCCTAATGAAACAGGCATATGGTACAGCAGCAGTCTGACAAAAATTGAAATATCTTATTGCACAGTGTGTTTATACGCAGTGCCTGAATACGGTATATGACAATCTATTTTCTGTGTATCTGTTGTGCATTTAAATTACACATTGTGCATGCAATATACTAATAATATATTTCATTTCAGCACAGGGGCAAGGTTTATTACAATCAAGATACTGCACTCTCTTATATTCATGGTTTAAAGGATAGGCTGTATGCGCTCTTCGAATATTTGCAATGGTTTCTCTACATTATAGTAAAGCTGTATTTTTTACAGAGATATAAAATGCCTTGAACCTAACCTGGTATGTAGATTAGGTTACTAACAATGTTGAATTTACCGATGACATGAGTTTCATTTGTTAGTTGAAAGTTTGCGTCCACCTATATCAGTGACTCACTGACTGCTTATTAATAAAATCATAGACTGTTGCTTGAATAATTGAAAGGAGAAATCCCTGCATTCTTTATAGATTTAAAATTCAAGCATGAGAGAGGAAACATGAAACATAATCTGCATTCTTCGGTTACAACAAGACAGAAGAAAACGTATGGTTCTTGGGCTGTAATCAAGGTACCGGTGCTGGAGGAGGCTGGGTCTGAAGACCCTTTCACTCCCAAAGACTTTTGTTCAAGAAAAAAAAAGGTTGGAACTTTCCCCAAGGGAGTCTTAGGGAAGACTCACCGCCGGTGCCCAGGCACGACTGACCCTCCCAACTCCCCTGCCTCTTTGCACTCACATTAGTCCAGTCTCAGTCGTGCTTGAGCACATTTACTTGTCATCACGTCGTCACACCACAACATCGATAACCGCCCTTTTGTAAACTTCACGTGCGTGCAGTCTCGAAGAATCAGCACAATGGAGAACAACACAGAAAATTCAACTTCTTTGTTTTTTTTCTAGCTCATGCAAAATGACGGTTTTCCATTTATTCAACAGCAGGTACAACACATTGTGCACATGTACTCTACCCAAGGACACCTCTTCCAACTCTTCCAGAAACAAGGAAATGTGCTGTTTTTGAGCACAGACTGACTCAGATGACTCAGACTATTCAAATGAACCAGACTAAAGGGGTTAATCAAGGTGAAGGATCTATGCATTTGGTTTTCTCTACAGCAAGCCTGTAAAAACAATTAATACTATTATAAATCTTTTCCAAAGCAACTGCAAATGTTAACTACTGTGCAGAAGGGTGGAAGTTAACAATATACAGGACGGTTTAAGGGTTCCATCAGTGGGACTGAATATCCTACACACACACACAAACGCACACCGTTCCACCTCAGTGCATATTATATTTATTCCTACATTGGCTCTGAGCATTTATTTCTGGTGTCTTTTCATAATCCATATTTGTAAGTGTAACTATACATGGCTGCACATAGGGATGGCACCTCAGTTCTCCTCTAACCTTCCCGATGTGTGATTTTTATACGGTGCGAGAAAAACGAGGAGAAACAGAAAAAAAAAAAAAGGTACAAAGCCTTGACACTAATGTAAAAGTCCTAAGTGGATACAGAAAGGGCAGATACCTCTTCCATCAAGATTGGTGTAATCAGTGTATTCATAAAGCCACAATAGAGCAACAATAGAAGCAGCCACGTGTAGCAGTAGATGTGGGAGAAGTTCAGCTCTTTAATTTTAGAGGACAAAGCAGCCATTAATGCTTCGTTCCACAGAGGGTGAATCTGACTTAAGCAATGAGACATTGGCTGAATTAAATTTTGTATATTGTAGTTCAAATTAAGTTACGCTGAGCTAAAGCAAAATCATTGCACTTACTGCTCATGTCAAACTAGAACTGTAGCGACAGATTTAAAGAATTCGTTCTGCTTTTCTGTCCTTATTATTTGAGGCAAGCAGTAAGAGGGAGTGATTCTAGGCTTGGTTTTTGTTTTTGAGAAACTTTGAGAAAGGCACTATGAGAGGAGGAAGCAGGAACAACAATGTCAACTTGTGGTGACAGCTCTGGCTTTTGATCAGAAGATCTCAGTGTGGCATGTCATGGCTAGTGGATGATGTGGGACTGGAGTGACAGGAAGAGATCCATGCATGCATAAACAGAATGGCATCGCCACATCTGTTACTCACAGCCCTCCCATCAGGATGTACACTGCTGCATGAATACACTGAAAACACAGAATCATGTAAGGTATTTATATGTGGCTCTTAACGATGTCGCACCAATGAACGCGAGTCATCCAGTGTGTTTTATAAAAATAACGCAAGTAAAAACTTAGAAAAACAGACAATTGTGGATCGTATTATTATGTGTTTTATGTTGGTTTTTTTGGGTTTTTTTTTTTTTTTTTTTTTGCTGCTTTCTGTCCAAGTAATCACAGAAATATTTTGCCCTGAGTGTCAATGGAGCGGATCCGCTGTCATGCCTCAGGACATGCTGGACAAACAGGCAACGAGTCAACAAGTCAACAAGTACAAATCGGGCAAAGCCAAAGTGACAAGAATTAGTAGTTAGTTAGAAAACAAACATTCCACAGTAGATGGTACCTGCTACATTACCACAGGGACGATATTGTCAACACATGGTTCCTGATTAACTCTGTACCAATACATGATTGATGCAGAGTTCATTTATACTAGTTCTTTCTCATGTACTAAAGTAGAAACACATAATACTAAGTAAGACCATAAGACCGTAATAGTTTCCAATGCAATGTTAAAAGAGCGGCTGGCTTCGTAGATACATTGAAGGCTACACAAAATATATTTTCCACCTACACACATTTATATTTTTTCTTCCCAAGATGATCAACGCGTTTTTATGGGCTCACTTTACTGTGAATGGTGTGAGTTTGGGCAGAGGCATCTTCCCTCTGTTAGTCTCTCAGTTTGATATCTTTTTTGTCTTTTAGTTGTATATTTGAAGGACAGACACCAATTTCCAATTTGGGTTAAGGATGCTGACACCACCTCCACCTTTACAACCAAACTTAAAACGTTTCTGTTTAGTAAAGTATATAGTGAGTGTAAACTTTAATGTGTTAGGGCCACTAGTCACAGCTGCAGCTGCAGGACCAGACTAGGACCTCAGTGTCTGCTGTCTACAACTGTTTATATAGTCGTCTCTGTAGTCCACCAACTAACCATGAATCAGTAATGTACTCTTAGTTATCTTGCCAACAGATAAAGACTACTTATGTATCTTGTCTTTTGTACCTTTGACGGTATGTTTGTGTCTCTCCTCTCTCTGTTTTTCCTGCTCTACCCGGCTGGTCTTCAGCAGGAGGGTCCCCCATTATGATCCAGGTCCTGCTCAAGGTTTCAACCCTCTTAAAGGGGAGTATTTTATTGCCTCTGTTTGGCGTTAACTTTTTACCTGCCAGTGTTTCTGTAATATTTGCTCAGGTTCATTTTCTAGGTCTCTGGAAAGCGCTTATACACAGCTTGTATGTTAATAGATGTTATTTAAATAAAATTCAATTGACCTTAGAGTTGTTTTCAGTGATTACTATTTCACCTCTATTCAACAAAGGTTGATACAAATAATCCATTATTACTTTATGATTACATGAAAATGAAAAATCAGGAAAATCATTGATGCAAAATGTATTTTTTTATCCACTAAAGCATACGGATGAAAGCAGATGAAGTAATTATTTAATCCTCAGAAACCTCCCATTATGAATCACCCCCTTTACTAGAAAAGAGTGAATATTTCTAGAATAATTATTCAAAAATGAGCAACTAAGTAATCAATCACTATGATGTATAACTTATTGTTATACGTTGTTAATCTTATACGTTGATATTGACCCCTGTTTCCTACATGTGGAATAATGTTGATGGCAGGTAGGTTCTTGTCTGAACTTCCTGCAGGCAGACAAGTCTTCTCAGACCCCTCCCTACCGTGAGATTTTGTGCCCTACAAGTAAGCGGGATGTTGTTAGAGAAATTCTGGTGCTGTATTGTTTGACACTGGCAGCTTAACAAGGGACGTGGAAACCAAACTTAGGCACAAGCAAAATTTTGACAGAACGAGGAAAAGACGAAGACAAACAATGTGACTGATGCTACAAATATCCTTTATGAACGGCATCAAACGCGACACCCAAACGTAAGAATGGGTTCACGCCCCCTCACTGAACGGCGCATCAGCGGCCTGTCTTCTGCCATCCTCACACTCCTCATCCTTCTGAGAGGCTGGGAAGTTTTGTAAAAAAAAAAAAAAAAAAAAAAAAAAAAAAAAAAAAAAAAAAGGGGCAACACAAACCATTATGTGCAGTTTCACAATTTGTTAAAATCTGTATTTTAACATGAAGACAGAAGATGATTGTTTCAATACACATGACTCTCTGTCCTTGTCCTCTTGTGAAGCGTCATCAGTTTCTGCTGTTGCGTCCCACATTTGATCAGATGTGCTTTCGGGGCTGTCCTTTGTGGACACAAACTTGGCACATGCCGAGCAGAATTTGAACAGAATTATCTCAAGGTAGTGTTTGGTGAGTCTAGTGCTCTCGGTAAATGTATTTATTTGTTTATTTATTCATTCATAAGTAAAAGGGGCTCCTTTTGAGAATCTAATGAAAATGCCAGTCTGATTGATACTGCATTTCAAAGGCTGGCACTAATGCATCTAAAAGCTTTTTGCCATCAGTGATGAAAAAGAAGATAAACACTATTATGGTAGAGGAGAGAAATTCAATATTGTATGACATGAAAATATTACTTTTTTTCATATACAAAAACAGAGCAAAAAAAAAAACAACAAAAAAAAACAATCACAACTACAGAAACAGAGTAAGCTAAAAGGCAAAAACCCAGAATATGCTGACATCATACAGTCACAAGTGTAAACCAAGGCTGGTTTTCAGGACCAGTTACAGCAGTTTTGAGTGATTGATAGTCCGTATTTGACAAGTGCAGCTTGGGAGATCGCATCCAGATGATGCTGAGAGCGCAGTTCAGTTTTCCTGCTATGGAAACAACAGTTCAGCTGCTGCGTGACTTCGTCACAGCTCAGCTGGTAAACCCACAAATCTCTAAAAATGTTATAGTGGCTCTTGTATTGGGTGAAAACAACCTCAGAGAAACAGCAGCACAGATTTTTGTTTTTCTTTACAAAGAATGAAGCCAAAAGAAAACCAAAATAAAGAGGGAAATAAAACAAATCATGTGGGAAATACCAAGCATTCCCATAATTCGACTGCTTGTTGATCCAGCTTTAGCGGAAATAACTTAAAATAGCATTTTCGGTTTGACTTCAGTCTCTCATGTCATCGGGTAGCGCTGCATTTTAATCACGAAAGATCTTGACTTGGTTTTATTTTTCATAGTTTCTGATATAGTCATTGGACGATCTCACATTTGCATCTAGAGTATGATGCAGAGGAGTTGATGGTTGACTCAGCGACTGCCCGGTCCTGTGGCTACAAGACAGTCCCAAAGTGTCAACTCTCCACTGCAGCGCTCGACAGCCGGCACTGAGGCAGGACAACTCCACTTTGATGCCATTAGTCTGCAGGACATCGCCCCAGACTGCATTGCTGAAACAGTTTGCGAATCTCAGCCGCGCTGCTGTGTTTATCTGTACGCAGAAAAAACATTTTCTTGCCAATCCTTTAAAATATAGCATGCTTGTTCAGTATTCTTCATATTGTGCTGACACAGACTTTAACCTTTAACATGCTCTGTGAGGCCTGGGGAGTTTGCCATAGCTCTTGAGCTTTTTATTGTATTTCTCTGCTACAGCACAGTCTGACCTTAAGAAAGTACTATTAACAATGGGACCATCCACAGTGAGAACAATTCTTTTTTAATGCAGATTGTTTAACTCCAAATTGTCTGTAAATGTTTATAAAACCCTTTCCAGATTAATCTCCTGCCACAATTCTCTTAGACCATTGCTTATGTCTTTTCATCTTGGACTTGTGTTAAAACACACTTGAGAGCTCCAAACCAACGAACTGCCGACCCATCTGCTTTTATAGACGTCCGCACACCTGCTGATGATCACTTTATCAAAGACTAATGATTAGTTGCACCTGGCTGCAAATGATCACCCTAAATCCTATCGAAGCAGTGAAGGGCTGAGTCCACGGCAAACTCACAGGTGTTACATCAACACCGAGTGTTGAATTCAACACTAGAAAAGTGTGTGTATGTGTACACTCTTTAGATTGTTGATTTAAATATTTCCACACAAATCCAGTTAAATTATATATTTTTTCAACCAAATATTTCTATAAAACTTGGTACCCAACGTAAAATCTGCGTCTGCAGAAACTGGAAAGCGTTTTTCCGCTGTAAATTACGGTTGGGTTCAATATAACGCTACAGGTGTTGGCGAGATCCTCATTCCCAAAATATACAATAGCACATGATGTAACATACTCCTAATGTGTTACTTTTAATCTTTGAAGTGAATTTGTCTGAGGCTGTATTTGCTTAATAGTAAGACCTACTGTCATCAAATGATTTGTATGATGTTTTCGTACTAAATAAAATAAAGAAGGAACACAGCATGAAAAACAGCGATACCAACTGTGCTGGAATATGAATTCATTTTAACCTACAAGGCTCATCTTCAAGCCCATGAATGATTAACTGGATTATTATGAAAAATCTCATCACCTTCTTTCAATAGTAGCTTGTCAAGGAAAATTATTTTTAACTTAACAGCTCTCTGAAGGTACTTTGAAACAAATCATAAGTAATAATTCAGGTTTATAGCCTTTCATATGTCACAGAAAAATAACAATTATGATTATCCATCAAGTAAAATTAAATTTAAACCAGTGGAGCGTGTCGTACTAATAGAGCCTTTCCTTGTCTTGTCTCTGCCTTAAGCAGTGTCATTCAAATCGATTATAATTCTGCTCCATCGTATGACAACTGGGGTCCTGGAAGCATCTTTTGATGGAGGAAAAATTAAAGTCCAACAGCAGGACTACTTTCTCACTCAGGTAAGGTTTTTTTCAATCTATATCTTTTAAAAAATAAGCTAACACAGTACCATAAAATCTTTCTTTTGTTTTTATTTGAACTAATAAAAAACAGTAGATGGTTCTCGGCTCTTCTTTTATTTCAGTGAACTGAACCACTGCTGTTCCTTTGTTGAACAGAGGCGCAACAAAAATATCATAAAGCATTTCCACTGTGCGATCTGGTCCGGGCCGGTATGGTCAGGTACGTTACTTTGTGTGTTTTCATTATAAAAGGGTCCCATCAACCAAACCAAACAGTACGATTTGTGGGCCACCACCTTCCGTTTTTGGTCCATAGCAAAATGGTACGGTACAGTCGGGGCGGAGCTACTGGCGTCACACTATACAATCGGCAGACGTAAAAACGTCACTGCCCGCGACAAAAGCAGACGCGAAAAGTTGTGTTTTTCTATTCTTTTTGTGGTAATCCTTAATTGATGCTACAATACTTTTTTGAAGTTTTTAAAGTGGCCTAATCTCAGGCTTATTTTCTCAAATGACATTTTTTTTTTTTTCATGACCATTCTTGTCAGTATGGACATCGTGCACACGATGTATGTACGATACACACTGAAATTGGACCTCTGTTTTTAACCCATCAACTAGTTTCACTAGTGAGCAGTGGGCTGCCAGCATCAGCGCCCGGAGAGCTATTGGGAGTTAAGGGTTGCACTGGGGGCCCCTTGCTCATTTACCATTGTGGCCAGCCCTGGGCTTGAACCTGGGTCCTCCACACCCAAGCCCACCACTGTAACCTCCGTTATACCCTCCTGGGTATAACGAGTTGAGTTAGGAGCATCTTTAAAAAGACAGAGAAAGGTGGAAATGCTCTCACAAGTAAAGATGGACAGAAATCATTTTCATCATTTATACCCACTTCTTACTAACTCTACCATATTCCTGCTCTCTTTTGGTAACAGGCAGGGTAATCGAAGGACAGGTCTATTTTTAAATATTTTTGGAAATATTTTCTTGATGTCTACCAAGTAAGGTAATTCACTCAACATATTTGTCAGGACAGAGGCACAATGTGCTGAAAACTAAATAGAAAATACAACTCTTCACCCAATGTTAAAGTTCATTGAACGCAAAAGACTATCACATAAAACCACTGAGTCTCTGACAGCAAGAGCCATCAAACTGTTGTAAATGTCTCAAGTGTTTAGTTTCTTGTCTTGCCTCCTAAAAACCATGCAATTTTGTTGTTTTCTTTTATGACTAAATGAAGGGATGAAGACAATGACCGGACAGTTGCCTCTGGCATTTGGCTTACAATGTAGTTTCGCTCACAAGCGCAAGAGATTAGGTGGGTGTAAGTGTGTGTGTGTGTGTGTGGGGGTGGGGGGTGGGGGGGTGGGGGGTGTTCTGTGTGTCTGTGTTGGAGACTTTATCCTGTTATTGTTTGGGATCTTTTCCCCAACTGGGACATAAATCACTTGCCTGAATAATTGATGAATCCCAAGAGGATAAAAACAGAGATGTGAACTATAAGACGTTTCCCTCTCAAATTTGTTCCTCTTTGAGGCAGCTGCACATCATCTTGTGTCACATCAGTAGATATTTTTGTTACTCAACTCTTGCAGTTTTCAGATACTTCTTTTTCTGTGTGCCTCCATGTACATCCAGGGAAAAAAAAGAGAAAAATACTAATATAATAGTATCATTTACTTCTGCCAAAGGGAGCTCCAGCAGCTGTATGACGCAAATGTCAACTGTGAAAGCTAATTATGATTAGTGTTGTAGAAATATGACTACACCATAATGGCATTTTATGAATCAGATGGGGATTTTTTTCTCTGTTCATCATAGTGTGTGATTGTTATGAAGAAAGCAAAGTGGAAAAAAAAAATAAAATAAAAGCTCACATCACAAATAACTAGTCCCTTTTTTAACTTGCAGACACAAAAATGCACACTCACTCATTTCTGCATTAAATTCCTTTCAAATTTGCACCATATGGCTTCTCATATATATATATATATATATATATATATATATATATATATATATATATATATATATATATATATATATATATATATTGCATTTGTTGTCAGGTGAAACATCTGCATGAGTGGAAAAAAGCATACATAAATCATCAGAGAATGCATCCTGAATGGAAGAAACGTGGTAAAAACAGTATTGTCTGGCATGACAGGATAAAAAATCATCCTCTCCCACAGGCCTGGTAATCCTCAGGCGGATAATTAAAAAGTGTGTGCCACTGTCGAAAAGGAAAAAGAATGATTAAAATAAATAAATAAGTGAGGAGAAGGGAAGAGGCTACGCACACATCCCGGGGGGATCCATTAAAGAATGTTTTCTTGAATTGAGGTTAGGTGCATTGATCTCTGTCGAAGCTGGCACGGCTGAGAGTTAACACTCCCTGCTTGCGACTCTAACTCATTTTATACATTATTCCAATTAAATCACTGCAGCCTGGCTGCTTGCCTGCCTGCCTGCCTGCCTGCCTGCCTTTCTGTTTTCGAAGAAAGGAGGAATTGGCAAAATCCAATGTCATCTAATATGACTAAAAGAGAGACGCAATCCCGTCAATTTAAGCGGACTTAAAAGAGGAAGTATGAAGGCTAGCCGAGGGAATGTAGTGTTTGTAGCAGCCGTGGCAACAGCCGTGGATCGAATGTCCACCATGATGTATTATACACATTAGGTGCACGCTAATAGGTGCACTGTCCTATAGAGTAGATCTACGTGTCATCGTATGATGTATTGAGTGGTGGATGGGTGAGCAAAGCTATTGTTTTTGCTTTTATTTGAACTGAATATGAAAGAAAGGCACATACTTTGAGTTGCTACGGGGAACTACATCTGAAGTTCAACCAGATTTATGCTTACATACAAATACAATATGTGAATTTATCATGAAAACTTTTAGAGTCAAAATTTCTAAAAGGTTGTTCCACTGTGGCAAAGTCATGTTGCACTGCACAAACCAAAACACAATATATTTCATAGCTGTAGCCTACACAAAAATGTTTTGGGAGTATATAAGTACTACTAAGGTCATATTTGAACATGACTACATAAAGAATGATGTTTTTTCAAACAGGTGACGCTAACAGATGATTGCATTGATAAAAGCAGCTGTTCAAATAATTAACATGTTTAAAAACAGTAAAAGATTGGAAGAAATCTGCATATTTTTCCTTCCAGAGGAGACATCAAGGAATCTGAGCGAATTTCAGGTCATAAGGGAAAGGACACAAACACAAGCTTAACACTTCTGATCTTTGATCCCCCGATGGCACGGCACCAAGAACCATGAGTCACCAGTAGCTGATATCCCCATGTGAGCAAGAGATTGCTTTGGGAAAGCTTTATCAAGCTCTGTAACATGGAGCTACATTCACAAATGCCACTTAAAACTATGCAAAAATACGTTAAGGCTTGTCCATAGGCTGTGTCAAGATCTCTGGACACACGTGCTATCAGACTGTGAAAACATAAATTGTTGTCATAAAAATATTTTTATCCCAGATCTGTCCCATGTCTGGACTAAATATGACAAAGAGCATTCAGACTGTTATCGGCAATTCTAAAAGTCAGTAGAGAATGTGTGCAGAATCTGGAAACTAAAAATGTAACGGCAGCGATCCACTACTGCTGCATGCCTTTAGACATGTTGGCGGGAAGAAAAGGGCAGAGTAACAACTGAAACACTTCAACACTTCGTATCCTTTATGCCAGAACGGCTTTGGTTGTGACAAAGAGTGGCAACATTACAAACTGGTAAAAGCTTTACTGTCAGCTTTACTGCTTTACTGACTGTGTTACAGGCCTGAAATCCAAAAATGGGTGCATATGAGTTGAGAAATACTGTATATTGGGTTCATTCTGTCTGAAACAAAATAAAGGTCAAAGTAAATGAAAGAAATACTGCATGCAAACTGCAAAGACATCCTGCCTGATTACCCACACCTGTAGATAAAGTGGCACCAACTGGTGTTTCCAGGCTGATGAATAAAGTTGACCATTTAAACCAACATTAAAACAAACTATTGACAAACTTGTTGCAATGTTATAGAAGGAAGTGCGACTCTTTATCTTTGACTATTCAGTGTATTATGTTAGTGCTAATCACATAAAAAAGTAATATTGTGCCAGAACACCAGAGAGCCCAGCCGATAATACTGGTTATCAACTCCTGCTGTCTTTTTCAGAGATGGCATCAGTTCGTGTACAATATAAAGGACACTGACTGCATTTTGATGCAAGCTCAGGCAGACAGTTGTAGTGACATGCTTTGATTAGATCTTGCCAAGACAGTCCGTATCACTCTGACCTGAGGCCCAGGAGCCACCACGTCAGTGCATGGATCTGGTTAAAGAAGGTGCTGAGTGGCTGTCCAATCAATCATCATGCTGCCATATGATATGATGATAAAAAAAAGAAAAAAAAGGTGAAGTGATGGTGCCACTCTAGTGTTGGAAAAAAAATGAACAAAAAGAAGACAGAGCAGAAGTTAGACTAAAGGTAAGGATACTGAATCTAAAACAGGGAAAAAGCAATTAAGAAGTGTTTTAAAAGTTCAAAACCATTTTACAAAGTTCATAACCTTTCCCCCTGACACGATATTTCTGAAAATGAGACCATGTTTTTTTAAGAGAGGTTTTGGGACTTTCTTCCCAGAAAAGATAAAACTGGAGTTAAATGATTTAATAAGTACAGAGGTATTTTGGTCGGGTCAAAGTGATCTCCCAGGACCCCACCTGCATGTGGTTATTATCCAAAGGCCGACAAACTTAAAACACTTTATATTGTGAAAAAAAAAGAAACCTTTCGGGTTTAAGATGTCAGGAATGTTGCCCCTTAAATAAACACAATTAGATCAATCATCATATTCGTCCTGTAATGGACTGTCGACTGGTCCAGGGTGTACCTGTGCATTTCGCCCAAAGACAGCTGGGATAATGTTCAGCAGAAGATATTATATTTACCAGAAAAAGGTCGGGAACCACTGGTTTAGATAACGCATTGATAGATGGATCAGCAATCTGTTGTTGATTTCAGACAAAAGTTTCAGCATCAAACTGGTAGAGCAGCAGGAGCATTAGTGCTGCTGCATAATAACACAAAAAAACAAATAGTCTCAGCTTATTCCCATGTGTGTAATGTGGAACAGCTAACTGACTGCAGGATTAAATTGCTTTTTTGGCTTGTTTTTTCACCTTACCGTACTCCTCCATATTGCACAAACAATGACAAAAACACCATAACACAAGCAGTCAGACTGTGCTCTGCAATTGCAGGCAGAAAATGTATTTTCACATTTGTTGTCTGACTGTGGGATGATATGAGGAACAGTGTGTGTGCACTGAGATGCAGACTCAGGTCACAGATCAGGCAGGGAGACTTTACGTAAAAGTAATTCATCAAACGTTTTTTATAGATAGGACTTCAGCGCTCCGTTGGGAAATGCCTGGACACAACATTCACATTTCCTATGTTTGAAAATGCGTTTGCATGAGAAATATCAGTTCAACCTACGCTGACACCATCATCAACATCACGATGTTGCACTGAGGAGCTGCCTCACAGTTATCTGCAAATGATCTTTTTGTCTCTCAAAATAGAAACATTGATTTGGCATACTGAAATTAATGCAAGACACACACACACACACACACACACACACACACAAAAAAAAAGAAAAAAGACTGAAAGGGAGACACAAAGACAAGACAAAATCACCGGGAAAGACAGCAGAGTGGAACAATTCTCTAACAAGCCGCTTTTGATTGCACTTTGCTGTTGTCTTGCAAGAAATGCAGCTCCTTCCGGTCCCGTATCGATCTTCTATCGTTGACGGACAAGTGAAAGAGACGGTCATAGTAGAGATAAGAGGACAGAGCGGGGGGATAGAAGAGAGATTTATACTTTGTGTAAATGCAAAACATGTAGGGGACAGGATATGCTACAACTCAACACTAATGAGCTCAAACACACACACACACAAACATGCACGTTTAACTGCAGCATTTACTAAAGGAGAACACAGCTCCGCTCATCATTGTCTCCTAATGGGAACAAGTTGCTTTGCTTCCCCAGAGCTGCACGAAGACTCGCTTTTACACTGTCAAGGAAAGGAAATGAACATACAAATGTATGACAGAGAGCGGGGCGTAAACATTCATTAATGTAAGGGTGGGGCATTTCTAGTTGCTTCATGCAATTTGCACATTTCTAATTATAAGCAAGTAAGCTCAGTGCTAATTTATGAGTGAATAACACACTTTATTTGTACCACAAATGTACAGATGAAGCTGAATTCATACTGCTTGTTTTTGCATTGTATCTCCTGAATCAGTTTTCACAACATAGATGACAACAGCTCACAGCTTATATGACATGAGTCCGATAATAGAAATGTTCCTTCATGGATGCTTATCCTGCATTGACTAAACTATAATCATATTACAGGCAATCCAGGGAGTCGTTTGACCTTCTTCCATGATAGGTAGCCCGCTGTAATCTAATGTTATATAATCTGATATAATTACATCTATTGCTCACTCTAGACAACACAAAACCTAAAAGGATCATATCTCTTAATAGAGACATAATACAAACATCACTACACATGAAAAATCACTACACATGAGTATTTAGAGCATTTTTCATTTTTCTACTGAGTTAAAAAAAAAATAACTGTAAGATAAACAGCTTATAAAAGCATGGACTGCTTTCTTTATACACTCCAATAAATATTTTGAATATTCATAAAGATGAAAACGAATATAAACTAATCCTAGATTTTCCTCGTGTCTCCTACTTTCAGCCTGCATCTGCAAACTTTCATCTCGTGAAAACTAATGGAAAATGCATGCAGAGGCTCCAATCCATTTTAATCCTGAAGGCAATTACGATGTGGGGTTTCAGGGTCAGTACTGCTGTTGATTGATGGGAAGAAAAAGTCACTTTAACAAAGTGCTGTGAACTTCAACCACCTGGCTACAGCCCAAAGGGTGTTGCTTGATGCACAGTGAAGCCTTAATGCTCTGTTAATGCATTCAGTGAAAGAATACAAAATTCAGAATTAATGATTTCTCCTCTGATAGACCTTATATGTCAATATTGCCAGTGACTTTTGAATTGTAAAACTAATTCCTCAATTTCTCTGGATCATTTGCTCCTCTTGCTGCAGATGAATTTGCTGTCGCCACCAGCAGCACTGATGAAACACATTGTAGACAAGATGGTGTCACTGGACAGTGACATATTTGCAATGCCTGAAAAGCCAGGTTTGTTTGTGAGGAAAATCATCTGCTTCACTGTTTTCTTCAAGCTGCCTTTTAAGAGCCATGATCTGTATCCTAGCAACAGGACTCACTCGCCCCCATCTGTAGAGTCGCTGGCAGAGATAAAGGGCGGGAGCCCATACCGACTCATGTCACCGTCAACACATGTGGTCTGAATCTGCATTGGACCATGTAGATGACTACATGGGATGTCGAAGACATCACTCTCCTACTTGTCAGACTCTGCATCTGATAGTGAAATCTTTTGATACTACATCATAACACCCTTTCAATTCATCTCAATTTGAATCAGCTCCACTCATGTGACAAGTATGGCTTATAGTTAATATGCAAGCTAAAATTTTAATCAAAACAAAATCAAAAATATCCAAAAAATAAATAATCTGGACATGTGTCCTCTCAGCCATGGTACTGCACATTTTTCCCATCTAAGATTGTATAAAACCACAGACTCTCTCATGCATCCTCAGAGAGCACGTTTGACCTCTGATAACTTTTTTCCTCTCCATCAGGCTATATATCCTACTTTTTTTGTTATTTAGAGTTATATTGGCATAACTTGCATGTTGGTAAATGTCAATGGGTTTGTACTGAATTGTGTTGGTTTACTGTTTTGTTACTCCTCTAGACATTTGAATGACATTTAAATGTGATTTTACGTGAACATTGTTTTGGACAAAAAGGGTTTTATGGTTTTGTTTTTCTTTTAACTGCATCTTTCTTTATTCACACAGGATTGAAGGGAACATGTTGTATAGGTTTTCATTGTAAATTCTGTTGTATATAGAAAGAAGAGAGTCAGTGTAGCTTGAAAGGTGTCACATCTATGTGGATCCACAGTGGAGAACTGAACTGAAGGAACACTATAAAGGCTCGCATGTATGCTATTACGAAGCGCCAAAATAGTTAAAAGTGTCATGGTTTTCTGTGAATACCTGACCCACATGCAAAGCACTTTCAGGAGGAAAAGTATTTTAAGGAGTTTATTTCTGAAGATATGAGTGATTTCACTGGGACCTGGTGTTTTCTGGAGTCAGGAGCTTGTGCAGATGATGAAGATCCGCCAAGGAGGGATGAATGGGATCAGGAAGGATGAGTCCAAGTGAAGGTAAGCCAAGAGTAGTGTTGAGGTAATGGAGACAGCTGAATCCTGAAGTCAAGGTGAGGTAGAGTGCCGAGTATGTAGGAAGCCAGGGAGGTTATGTTGTAGCTGAGAGGAGGAAGGAAGAGGAGCCTTGTGAAGCCAGCCGTGGGTGAGGAAGTCCAGAATCTTCACAGAGGGTTTGCAGTTGGTCAAACAGAAGCCAGGAGGGTGCAAAGATTAGGCCCAGAATGCATAAAGCGATAACTACAGTATGATAACTCTGGCACTGAAGGGCTGGCAACAGGCTCCTCTTATCCTCAGTCTGACGAGGCTTGAAGATCTGCAGGAGTCCAATGCACACCTGCTGGAGACCAATGCACACCTGCTGGAGACCAATGCACACCCGCTGGAGTCCAATGCACACCTGCTGGAGTCCACCCTACTGTAGAGCTGCTGCTCTATGAGGCCCTCTGATGGAGAACTGTGAAGACTGAGGGGTAAAGAAACTGTGCACAAACTCATCATCAGATCCCAACAAAAAGTCTATGTGTGCCTTTAAAAATGCAGACACACCTATAGTTTTAATTATGTGCAACAGTCAAAAAAGTAGTGTTTTCCTTTTTTAAAACGGCAGAACTGCAAGTTTTTTCATTTTTTTTCCCTATTTGCCAATTTATTGGACTGATTAAACTGAACAACTCCTGTCAGTATTGTTGGTTTTGCAGATTACAGCCACCAACTGGACCTGCTGGACATACAGTTTACTGGATGAATCTCGATTATCTACGGGCAAGAAACTACCATGTCTGCAGAACCGATTGTTTTTTCCACATAAGTGAAACCACACACTTTCCAGTAATTTGCTGATGCAGGATTGTAGATCATGCACATGGTCCTCATATGCGGTTGTGTGTGGCTTTGTAGATGAGGTACACACCAGATGTTGATGGCCTGATGCAAAAGACCACAGTAATCTTTCATCCTAAAGGAAAAGGTGCCTTCTTAACAAGTAACAGAAAAGCCAGGAAGGGTGACATTGGGCATCTTTAAAAGGATTTAATTTCCTTGTTTTGCAGATAACTTTAGCTCTGACACCTTGTTCATTTTGAGTCCTAACTAATGATTTTTTTTTCCAACTCTTTACATACTCCAAAAGTAAAATTACATTTAGGGACGACAAAAACTAACATAGGATTTAGGGGGAGGAAATGGACGTGAGACCCTGAGAACCTTGAGACTCTTAACTTGCTTTAACTTGCTTCTTTAGCTTCTCAAGAGTCTTGAATGATGTTTTGGAGCCCTCCGTCTTATAACGATTTCATTAACACTTCTCAGCAAGTACCTTAGAAGCCAGCCACTTACCTCCCATAACAGCATGAAAATCTCTGACTGACATAAAAATAAAAGTCTGGAAACTCCAGGGGAAGTATTTGCTCCACTCACTAAACCCTGCAGGAAATGGTAACTACTGTACATGTCCTCTAGCTGTTGATCATCTTTACACACACAAAAAAAAATCCTGCTTTATCTACAACTAAAGTACAATTGTAACCCACTGATTCAAACCTCTCTCATGCTGTTCTTATTGGCCTCTGAGAATATAAGTCCTTTAATTAGTGCATTTCTTTGCTCCACCTCCAGTCTCAATACTCATGTATATCATTAGAAAAAGAGGAAGAGCAACACTTCAATACGCCAGGCTTCAGCACAAAAACAGTATGATATCCAGGGATGAATCAAAAAGCACTGCAGGCATACTCTTGATTTTAAAAACGCTGACACATCAAAGAGCTGTCCTGTCTTTTAAAACTGCAATGTTCAAATTTGTTTCATGACAGACAGCAAAATTACATGACAAGAAATGGAAAAAAATATGAATATTTTTCAGCCATCTCACAATGATTTGGAGCAAGCACCAGATTTAGTACAATATTTCTGTGACGGCCTGGTAAACGAGTGGTTCCTCCAGGAAATAGGCTTCATCAGGCCATGATGGTCCCACCTGGTGAGACTCATCAACTGAGATGCTCGTTTGCCCTTATTTCTTGACTCCTCCAGATTGGGCATGCAGTGACCTGGCTGCAGCAAACTGTGAGGAGGCAAATGTAATAACTTCCCTACACATCGCAATTAGCGCTCTTGCCAAGACAAATGAAAGGTATTTTGATTTCACTTCACTAGTTTAGCTCCAATAAAAAAAGAGGTGTCGGGAGAGCAAGAAACTGGTCCCTGCTGCAAGAACACAACAGTCAACAACGCTTCCCTCGTCCTCGTGGCAGCTCATCTATTCGAGCAAAGGTAGCATGCCTTAAAAAATTACACACATAGATTCAAAGTGCATATGGTGTATACTGCACTGATAAAGAAACATTCAATTGTAGAAATGATGGCACCCAGTGGCCAAAAGTAAAATGATTTGAAGCACAAATCAGTATCTTCTGCTCCAGGGCTTATACATTTCTGTTACTGTGGTCTGCTTTTGAGTCATACATATATATATATATATATATATATATATATATATATATATATATATATATATATATATATATATATATATATATATATATATATATGATGTTTAATTAAATGACAAATGATTTCACTGTTGTAATTGATGGAGGAGAAGCTCGGCTTGTGGTAACTGTCAGCTGGCATTATTACTTTTGTGGTACTTTGCTCCTCCAAACCTCCCTACAACTTTTATTATTATTCTAGTAGCAGATATCGGCAATTGTTTTATTAAAAGAGCTAGTAATTAGCAGTGTAACTTTCCCTTTATTTGCATGCAGGAATTTTGCAGCGTGTATTCCAGTGGGACACACAAGCTGCCTAGAGCAAGGTTACCGGATTTTAGAGTTACATGATAGAGTATTAAAACATTTTACATAAAAACACAAAGATTAAACTGTTACTCTTACACATTTTTCACCTACAAACACAATGTATATAATGAAATTTAGATTTTATGTGTCACCTTAATCAAAACATGTGTTGAAAATAGTATTTGCAAATAGAGGCCAAAAGACAAAACATTAAAAAAAAAAAAAAGATTAGGTGTTATTTATACACAAACTGATCTTTTAATCCAGCAATTCTACACTGCTTTTAATCACCAACAGAAATACGGACATGCTACAGGCCAGTGGCCACTCAATAATGCAATCACAAGCTTTAGTGCTCATTACAAGCTTTGAATTGTAATTTGAGGTGCCTACAAACAGGTTGTTGCTGAAGACTACTTTTTCCCGTTTCTGATGTGTTAGGATGCCTCCTATGGGCATGTCCAATCACAACAAGACCCTGGGGCAGACCCTGGGCATGCTGAAAGGATTCTAACTCTCAGATGACCTGGGAACATCGCTGCCTTCTCTCAGAAAAGCTATTGGAGGTAGCTTGGGATAGGAAGTTCTGGAGAATTCTGCTTAGACGTTCGCCCATGAACTAGGATAAGGTGAAATTGATGGATGGACTGACGGACAGATTGTGCAAACATAATGTATTTATGTTTGCATTAATACATTATTGTCCATATGTAGTTTAACATACACAACTATATAAGAAGAAATGGGCGAACCCCCATCAGCCACTGGTTTTCCGAAGAGTGTTTTTGAATACTGCACTTCATCATCTTGCAGTTGAATGAACAGGCCCGGGAAGCCTGCTGGGACATGTCCACCTTATTTGAGTCAGTTAGCCATTTTATCTCAGTTGATTTAGCTTATCCTAACCTTTGGTGCAAATTAATATCACTTTTTATTCATTCTCCTCAAATCTATCCAAAATTATTAGTATATTTAGTGAAATTATTTCACTAAATGCAGTAATCAACATTAACAGAGTTAACAATTAGCAATACAACTTTCACTTTATTTGCATGCAGCTGTGTTTTAGAGTTACATGACCGAGTATTAAAACCTTTTATATATTAATGCCAATGATTCCACATGTCAGAGAAACATTACTCTCAGGTATTAAAGTCTAAAATGACACATTACTTAATAGAACTAAGTTTTTATACGCCACCTTAATCAAAACATGTGATTTGGACAAATGTATTAAAAACAGTAAATCAGTCAATGGAGGCTGACTCACTTTTACAGCCAATAGTGGTCACTAGAATAGTGGTCAGTCGAGGAACTGGAACACAAATCTATACACCCACAAGAGCATAAATCTTCAAATATGTTATCTTGTCAACTGGTCTCCCAAAATTTAACTTCCCCCTCACTTGTTGCATAGAAGGTGCTGCCTCAGGGGAATAATAATATGTTCAGTTATTTATCTTGATCTACTTTCATAGCCCTGAAATCCAACCAATTACCTGCCCCCTATTTATAATAGTGACCCAGATTTTAAGGTATTTATGTCATGTAATAAAATAGGCTCACAGAGTACACAGTGATCTGAAAACATGAAGCTGCTGGCGATAGTGTTCTGTTTAACATAACTTTTTATTTATATTTGTAAAGCGCACAGTGTTGCGTGGCAGGGCAGTCCTTTTAAGTGCTTTTTTTAATGAAACGAGGGATTAAGGGACACCGTGTTGTGTTTCAGCGATAGAGGACCCAAGTGCAGGAGAGTAATAAACAATAGCCTTTATTTTAAGTGAAAATGCTTTCACTGCAGGATGAAATGCAAAAAATAAATAAATACATAAATAAAATGGCAGCACTAGGCGACAAAACACAGGAGTGAGTAGCAAACAGAGAGAAGACAGTCTAGCAGAAAAAGGAGGATAGACAAGGCAGTATGCAGAGAAACACGCAGGGAGGGTCAAGGCAAAACCAGCGGGGATAATTACGGAAGACCAGAGCAGGAACAAGAGGAAGTCAAGAGTTAAGCACACACGAGGGACAACACTTTCAAAGTAATACAGAAATGAAGCCTATGATTAAAGAACCAGCAGAATACAGGGTTTACGAAGAAAACCAAGACTAAAACTGAGGAAATCCAGAAAAAGCATAAAATAAGCCCTAAAACAATAGTTGAATGATGACAAAAAATGTACACGGAAGTTATACAGAGAAAAAAAGTGGGGGAACCAAAACCCAACAGAAACCTGAGGGGATAACACAGCCCTATTATTTGGTTTTGCTCTTGATCAGTTCCAACAAGCAACTCTGCCACAATCGACAGCCCGCAGTCTTGACTTAATGTCCTCGTCTTTCCCCACTAATACACAGTGTAGGGCCAAACTAAATGACAAAATATGCTTCTTGCTCTTTAAAACAACCATTTCCTCCATTAGGAATACTTGTTTCCTCTTGTGAATCGAATACATTTTACACAAATTAAACATTGTTAAAAAATAAATGCAAAATTTAAAAAAAAAAGGAAGCCTTGTAGGGAACCTGGCTTTAACTTACTTATTGTTGGAGACAGCAAATCACAACCCAGCTAAAACTGGAAAGTGTTCGCCAACAAAAGTGATAAAGCTTAATTGGCCATTAAGTGCCTAGAAAGGCCCAGGTTCAAGAATAACTGGTATCTTATTATACGTTGTGTTCACTGTTTCAGAAGTGAAAGTAATGACCCAGCTGCTACAGAATTACGACTTTGTCTCTGCGCCCACTCGTCAGTGAAGAGTTTGTCAGGATAGTAAAGCTAAGTTATCAGCTATATGCCAAACGACAGTATAGACACACTGCTGCAGTTTCTGGAAAGATTCAAGTATTTTCACTAGCATGTAGGTAGAACGGTGCTGTTGATATGCATGTGGTGGAAATGTGATTTTTCACGGAGCATTGCCAGGCTAAACCCGTCACACGTCACCACGACTAGTTACGCCGTTAGTGTTGGAAGTACCTGGCTACCACCCATTACCATCAGCCAGATGTACTTGAGTTAATAACTAAACTCACTTGTGCAAAGAGCATGAAGCAATTTTTTCTTCATGATTTGCATAATGGCTTTTGGATGTCCTGAGACACTTACTGGAACAGCCGATGCTGCTGTGGTCATGGAAAGACTGTCAAGTGAATAATGCTAAATGAGTTTCTCTAGGTGAGGATTTCATGAAGGCTGTTCAGTTGTAGCCTCATGTCTTTCTGTTACACTTTTGATGAAGGTACTGTTTCCATTTTTTTTTTCTTTTTGTGTTAGTTTAGAAATGTATAAGTTGGATGGGTGCCAAATAGGAGAACTGCAGCTTCTACGGTCTAGCAATCTAAAAGCTCTAGTGTGGGAAGAATTATTAAAGATAGCCTTTTTTGGATGCCCTTAAAACTGTTTTGGCAAACACTAAGATGGCTCAAGGGAAAGCAATGTTCTCTCCAAACTTCACTCAGAAAAACAGCCGTAACTGACTGAAAACACATTTTGAAAAAGCCTTTTTTCTTCCAACACTTTATTGAACCAAATCCTTCCTCCAGGTTCTGCACTGCAAAATGCAAGCGTCCATACATACAGAGAGTACCCCACTGGCCAAAGAAGTTTTACTTGACAACAACATTTTCCCTGCATTTAAAAAAAAAAAAAAAAGAAACAGAGAGCTGTAAGGGCAGAAGAACAAAAAAAAGGAAGAAAAAAAGCGAAACGTTAAAACACATTTAAAAAAAAGATTTGACTGCTTTTGTCTGACTACTTCTATTGTGTCGCAGCTTCCACTCTGCAAGCACAAATGTACTTCCTTTGGTGAGTCTTTGATGGCAGGGCTCTAAAGCCCCCACACAACAAAGAGCTCGCAGTTGTTCACATTTTCTGTACAAATCCGTACATACATTAAGCTTTCCTACCACAGCTTGAAATCATAACTGTAAAGTATTTAGACTTGCTCTTTGTTCTTCTTAAAGCACCATGCCATGTTGACTCCGTATTTTGTTTCACTGAAATCGCTCAGCAAACACCGAAAAAAAGCTTTGCGAAATTTGTAAAACAACCATACTGAAAATGTAACAAATAATGTGCTGCAAAGTTCTTTAAAAATACATTGTGACTATTTTTCAGTTGTAGGTGAATTGAAGCGTGATTTCACAGGATATGGAAGACTGAAGAGGAAAAAAAATAAGTATTTTCAGATGTTGAAGGTTTTCAGCCTAAGGGGAAGCATCTTGGAGAAATAGAGAAGATGCTCTGATCCTCAAAGGATGTTATCTGCCAGCCCACTAACTGCCTCCAGGAGAGGGCTGCAGGAAGAGGAGTTAGCAGACATCCTGTTATGAAGTCTCTGAACAAAGAGTAAATTAAAAGACAAATTATTCAAAAGAGAGTATCACAAAAATGCTTGAAAATGTCATGAAGAATATTTGCAGATTCACATACAGATTCATCAGTAAATATTTGTGTGGTCTTGGCTTTAGTGTGTAAGATGCTGCAAATATACGAACGTCCAAAGTGATTTGGAGCAGTTATTGATGGAGCAGGGCAACTGCAGTGATACGTGAGGGTGAGATGCACTGCCGGCAACGGAGCCGATGATTTCCTAATATTAATCAATTTTACAAAGATGCGAGACAACAAACTTAAAAATAGCCCAAACCAGTTCTTAATATTGTAGTCCTTTAAGTATTAGGCAGTCCAACCAGATAGAAAGAGCACACCAGTGCAACAAGAAGAAACTGGGGCGAGAGACAAAAAAAATGGAGAGTAGGCAATTTACTTAAAACCGCATTTTAACACAAACAGGCTGTTTATCAGCTAATCAAATGATTAAGACCATAGAATTAAAAGGTTCAAAATCTGCATTGTCTTGGCCTCATGATGGCAAAAGCAAAAATGCTTTCTGCCTTTGAACATGGCCTCTCGCACCCAACAGGGTGTGATAAAATGTACGTGTAATTGCTGCCTGTGCACCCAGACAAGTAAAGAGATTTCTGTTTCATGCCTTTGTCACTGCAGCCTCATTCACACAGCCAGTTTGTTGTGCTCTGTAGCACCTTCACAGTAACAGAGACGTAAGTCGATGTGGTATTGTGGAAAGGCGTAACAGGGGTACAAGAAGAGCTACAAACTCTGGAAAAGGATAGTCCATCATGGAGTTGGTAGGATATGGCAGCTCTAAAACATAGAGGCAAAAAAAAAAAAAAAAAAAGACTACCAGGTTTTTAACCATAGTGGTCATCGAGGCAGAGACATGCCTAACTGTCCATATTACAAACTTCCTTCGACCTGATGCACCACCTGCTGGAGGAAGCCTGTTGCCATGTGTAGCAACCTGAAGGACCCTCCACCAGGATCTGCATCCTACCAAAGTCTGCTGGCATCTTCCTCCTGCAGACATGGCAGCGACGGGGAAACTGAAACCCTCCCACTGTGTATCCCCCCACCCCACACACTAACACAGTTTCTTCAGCATTGTGTTTGATTCAGCGCTGACTGAGTGAAACAATCAGTGACCAGGTAAAGACTTGCTGCTGACTGTGGACCACAGAGTAGAGGACAGGGATTGTCTTTAGATTGCGGAACACTGTAATGATTTATGAGAGCACACACTGGGGAGGAATATTGCACCTTTGTGGAATCACACACACCTGGAGAGTGGAAGCAGAATGAAGAGAGGCTCCCTAGTACATCTTTACACGGCAAACGCGGCGTGAAAGTGACTTGTGAGACGAGGCTAGATGACCACAGGTGTGACTTCTTCTAAAACCTCAAATTGTCTGACAAGAAGAAAATTATAACTATTACTGGTGTGATTGAGTCATCAATGCCAAGAGGAAACACTTTCTGCACAACCAAATATTTACCAAGTCTTGGGCCAAGTACTACATAATAAACACTAATAGGTAGCATGTTAAGTTAAGAAGAACCTTTCAGAAGCAGAATGCTCCTTTGCTTGTTAAAACTGTTTCACAGTTCAAATGAGAAACATGGATAGGTCCCAAAACAAAAGGCATTGTTTGTTTTCCGTTCATCTCTTTAACATTGAGTGGGAAAAAAGTAAAAAAAAGCTCAGCATCAAAAAGTCCCAGCAGGCGCACAACTTTAAAGCAGAACGAGTTAGCCAGCTGAGCTGACTCAACCCTTTTGACTTTCTCTTTGGGGCACATTCAGCTCTGGGCAGGCAAAAGGTCTATGGACTTGACCCACATTGATCTGGATATTCAGCAGTGGACTGCTGGACAACTCTTAAATATTTGGTTTTAATTACTGCCACAACCTTTACTCTGGCAGCTTATTGTAGAAACATAATCCCCAAGGGGCTGCGAGGCAAGGGCATCACACCATTATTCACCCAGAGAGGGGATGGCAGACATTCCTGCACCCGAGCATTTCTCTCCCTTTTTTTGTTTTTTTTGTTTTATCTGTGAATTGGGACACAGCCACAGCAGATTAAACAGTATAGGCTGTCTCTGACAAAGAACAGTTGAAAATCATGAGATGAAAGACACTCCATAACCCTTAATTATATAGAAGCTAAGTTTGACTGAGCAGTGCAGCTTATCTCTTAGGTGTGGGTTGGGGGATTTTGAACTTCCCATTTGATTACTTGCCCTGTTCACCTGTCTGCCTCGACAGCCTACAGCTGCACTAATGAAGGTGTGCACTGTTTCTGTTCACGCATTTAAAAAGATTATCCTTTAATTTTGCTTCAATTGTCCATGGTAAGATGGTGTAGGAGAGAAAAATCCCACCACAGATCAGTCGCCTAAGGGTAACATCTGCCTTTGTGTGAAGCATCTCCTTAGCAAGGTCCTGGCAGTGTCTTTATGAGATATTCCTTTTTTCACTCTGGCAGTAATTATCCATAACCATCACTGAGGTTAAAAAAATAAATAATAATAATAATAATAATAATAATAATAACATTTCCATTCAGGATTTATTTAGCAAATCCTGCCCATGAGATTTGTTATTTTTCCCAAACCTGCATCATCCCCTGTTTAAAAAATTAAAAAAAAAAATGTTTTTTAGTGTGGCCAGGGATTACTTGCCTTTAGCACAGATTTTTAAAAACTTCCAGTGGGATGTGACAGACTTCTTGGCACAGGTAGATACAATATGTTAGGTAATGAAATATTTCTCTCTGGCTCTCCGTCTACACTCATTGGTACACACATGTGCAACATTGGGAGACTGATCCAGAGTTTATGGGAATAATTAATAGCTCTGATGTCTTGTACTTGTGGAAATGCCTTCACAGGGTTACCCATTAGCATCCTCTGCCTTTTGAAGAAATCATTATTTCCCTTGGTGTGAGACTAAGAAACAATAAAAGAGTGGGAAAGTGGGAAGCGTGTTTTGCATACTGGCCTTTAATCCCAACACAACTATAATTGGACAATGTCATGAGCACCCTTCAATGTACTTCTGTCTGCGTAACCACAAAGCTGCATCTATGCTACCGACTGTGCAGAGACAAAAAGCTTTCTGATGGAAACGTTGCTCTTGTGTTTTTTGTTGTTGTTGTTGCCTCTCTCTAAAACCAATGTGTACCACTCTCAGAACATCGATCCTCACAAATCACTCTTCAAGGTAAGCCTTGAGTATGGGAAGTGAGTTCGCTAAAGGGGTAAATATCGTGTATACCTGTGATCCTATCACTTCATGATTAAAAATGTCAGTGAGGCCCTGGAGGTGACAGATTGCAGGGTTGTTGGCATCCCTGGGTATTTTTGGTGCAGGGACAGGTGCAGTATGCCTAGGAGGCTTGGAGGGAGGATTCTGCAAAGGAGGGGGAACAAATGGAAAGCAGGCAAGGAGGGAAGTGGGAGCAAGAGCTGCTCATCAATGGCCGGTGGCTAGTATACATCATCCTGTACCTGGGCCAGGCTCCAGCTCAGCTCATCTGTGTCAGGCAGAAAGGCCTGCAACTCTCAGCATGATTGTAAAGGGTCCATAGAAAAAACAGGTGTGTAAGACGCAGCAAACAACACCAATCACTATCAGTACCACCACAGGTCAGGAATTGAACAGTGTGGAGAATCAGGTGCACTCGACTTCCACACTTCTTAATCCTCATGGAAACACATGAGACCAATTATACATGGCTGCTGGGACAACACAACACTGTGAAGCACAAACAGACTGCTCGAGTTCCCGAGGGCCACCTCCAAGACCGACCAATCTGTTCCCAATGGTCACTTGATTCTGACATATCTTTCAAAGGCCAGCACAGCTCTTTTGCTAAACCATAAGAAAAATTACAGAAACAGTTTAGACAGATAATATTGCCTACTGAACATGACTGTCTTAAAACCCTTCCATCTATCTCTTCAATTTCCTCAAGCTCAGTAAGAAGTTGAACAATTCACTATAATTTACACAATTTATTAGCTTCATGGCCCAATGAAACAATAGCAACGTACATGACAAGGCAGAAAATGGAGTAACCTTTTGCATAACATGTCAAGCGATACAACCATACTGATTTCAAAGTCCATACTGCATGTTTTAGATGTTGGTCTGCTCTAACACACCTGGCCCCAATTAATCAGGCCACAGACAGAATTGTGTGGACCTTATTGACAAGCTGATGGGGATCCAATCACTTGTTCTTTTAACAGGAAAATGTCTAAAACATGCAGGACGGTGGGTTTTGAGAACCAGAATGTCTCACTACTGAGAACTGCAGGCTCTCAGTAGTGAAGGCTTTATGAGCTTCTTTAGCAGTAAAACTGCCAAACTTAGAGAGGAAATCAACCAGGCCCTCCCGGCAGCGGCTGTGGGCATTTTTTCAGCTTCAGAGACTCACCTAGGCTCTGACCTGACTCCAGACTGGTTCGTTCCTGTAGACCTCCCTGAGCTGACCTCAGTTGTCAATAGAGCTGAATCATCTACGTATCTGTTAGACCCCATCACAACTCGACTACTCAAAAATGTTTTCTCTCTCATTGGTGCGACAATACTGGACCAAATTAATTTATCCTTAAACTTAGGATTATGACACAGGTTTTTGCAGTTATTTAAATCTTTTCTTTAAAAAAAAAAACCTCTCTTGACCCAGATTTTTTAAGCTAATTAGAGACCAATTTCCAACCTTCCATTTATATCTAAAATTGTGGAAAGGGTAGTTGCAAGCGAGCTATGTGACCCTTTTTTTTAGTCAGTTAGTTCAGAATGCATCATAGCACAGAAACAACACTGGTTCAAGTCACAAATTACTTTCTTATAGCTCCTTAGATTATAGATTAGTGTCCACACTGGTTTTGCTGGACCTCATTGCTGGCTTTTATACTATAGATCGCAGCATTTTTACTGCACAGGCTGGAGTATGTTGTTGCAGCTCTAGGTTGGTTTAAATCACATCTACCTGATATGTTCATGAGGTTTCTTCAGTACAGACGAGGGTCTGCTATGGTGTCCCGCAGGATTCAGTGCTAGGACCAATCTTGTTTAGTTTATACATGCAGCCCTTGAACAGGATTATCCAGAACCACTGCATTAATTTTCATTGCTATGCTGATGATACACAGCTGTATTTGTCTATGAAACTAGATAAAACAGAACCATTAGCCAAACTTCGGGTGTATCTTAAGAACATCAAGGACTGGATGTCCACTAATTATTTCTCTTAAATTCAAATAAAACAGAGGTTATTGTTTGTGGTCCCAAACACCTTAGGGAGGGATTAGATGAAGTTTTGATGGCCTCCAGTACAATTGTTCAAAACCTTGATGATATTGCAACCTTCGTAATATCGCAAACATTAGGAGCATCCTCTTCCAGAGTGATGCTGAATAACAAATTCACACACTTGTATCTTCTAGACTAGATTACTGTATTGTAGGAGGATGTCCTAAAAGGATATCCAAGTAATTCTCTGAATATCCTCCAGCTGATCCAAAATGCTGCAGCACCAGTGCTGACAGGAATCACTGAGACCACGTTTCTCCTGCGTTAGCCTCCCTCCATTGGCTCCTTGTAAAACTCGAAATCCATATTCAAAATTTGATTAATTGCGTATAAAGTCAAGGCATAATTGTGCTCCATTGTTCTTGTAGTTTGTTGTGCCGGTCTGCCTTCTTTTTCTTTCTTTCGTACATGTTTGCAGACCAGAGCCTCAGGAGCTGCATCCTGACCTGCAGTTCCACCATCTGACCATCCCAGTGTTTACCTCCACCTGTCTGTATAGATGTCTCTGTTGGATACCTGCTGACATCCTGACCTGCAGTCCCACCCTCTGACCACCTCAGTGACTGCTGTCTACACCTGTTTATATAGTTGTCTCTTTAGTCCACCAACTAACCATGTATCAGTCATATATACATGGAACTCTTGGTTCTGCTGCTGACTGATATTTATACTTGTATATCTTGTCTTTTATACATTCGACGGTGTGTCTGTGTCTCTCCTCTGTCTGTTCTTCATTCTTTCTTTCTAATCTCCCTTTTCCTGCTCTAACCAGCTGGTCTTCAGCAGGAGGGCCCCCCCTTATGAGCCAGATGTTATATAAATAAAATTGAATTGACTAATTGAAACAGGTTTCTAATACAGTGAAAGTCCACTTGTGTCATTCAAGTCTGACAAAAAAAAATGTTTTACTTCCTCTGATTCCATATATTTTCTCATAGTTTCACAATCATATTTTTATTTCTTCAATTTTTGGGGTTTGAGGAAACAGTCCCCTCTAAGGTGCTTTAACTAACTGTCACTGTTTCCTGGGAATCATTTTTCAGACAGCATCGATGTACAGTTAACAAAAGATGTGCAATTTGTCGAGTAGTTTCAAAGTTAAAAGTCGATTCAATTAAAAGTTGGGCCCTCAAAAGCTTGATGGCCAATATTGTCTGATGTACGAGTTAAAATTTCAAGAAACTCAGCTCAATTGAATTTTCTGACACTTTTACAACATCTGCTAAATTTAGTAAAATTTTATCCATGGAGATTGGGAGTGCATAATTGAAGCCCTTTAATTGTGATGCTATTGCTGTAAATCTGCTATGCGCTGTTCATCGCCACTTTCAACTTTATTCTAACATTATATTTCTCCTGTAACATGACAGATTTTGATGTGAACTGCAGCTATAAAAAAAGAATTAATTGACTTCTTTTTCACATATCCAGCAGCAGGTTCTGTGAAATCCCAAGTATGGAGGAATTTACTACCCCTTGAATGTTGCTGTATAGCAACTGGGGGAACTGACCAGTAATGTCTGGCCTGGTCCAGTGTCTGAGAAAGGATGGCAAAAGTTAGATTTGTGTTCAGACTTTGTAATTAAGATATCCACCATCCACAGTGTTTGCCCTTTTCGTAGACAGCTCTCTGATGTCTCACACATGGACATAATGAAATGCCACGGTGACTGGTGCAGTGCCACTGTCCAATGCCTGTGGTCATGAAAAACAGCAAAATCATCAGGGGCCACACTGGCATAGACAACCTCTCTGACATCTCATTCTCACATATGGACAAAAATGGCATGGCAGATGACAGGGACCACGTTTGTGCAGTCCGAGGCCATGTGCTTGTGGATATCTTGGGGAAATCCATCTCAGAAGTGTGGGCAGATAAGCAATGAAACTGTTTAATCCTTGACTATATCCATGGGGATTGCTGTGTATACTCTAATCAAAAGACCCTAGATTAAAATTTATTAAATTTCAGAGTTAGTATTTCAGATTAAAACATTCATTCACAACACATTAACTCATGAACCATGTGCAACAGTATTTAAATATCAAATGAATCACTAATATATCACCTTAGAGTAAATCTATTACTTTGGGGGGCAAAGGAGGTTGTATCTGCTTATATGAGATTATAGAAACTATTTAAAAGTGTAATATTTAATGAACAACTTCCACAGCAGGTACACAGTGCACAAAAGATGCACCTTTCATAAAGATGCACCTTTCATTACCATCTGGAAGTACGGTGTTATTTAAATGAGATATTTCCTTTGTTTTTGAACACAGACCCAGTACCACTTAGCATGGAGGATATCAGTATTAAAAAAATTCAAAGTTATTTAAAGGAGTTGCATTGCTCTGTATATCGTACTATGAAAATGAAACACGTTCCTTTGGATTCAAGTAGCACACAAGGTAAGAGTAACTGGGTAGCATACCTCAGCTGGAATTCATGTTTCTTATTTTTTTACAAACTTCTGGGGACTGGGACTCCTCTTGTTTGCCAGTGTTTCAGTGTATCTAGATAGCCTGGTAGATGCTAGATGGGCATCTAGCTCCAAGGAGTTGCACCAACGGTTGCTTACCCAACTGCCTTTGGAAGTGTTGTGTAAAAGAGCTTGATAGAACAACAGAGCGGGCAATGCTGTATAATGGAATCAGGTGATTGTTTCCATTTTATAAGAGAGAATTTGAGAATAACTGTTGTGCTTAAACACTTAACCAATATCTTTCACACCAGGCAACGTTTGAAACACAGCTGGCCGCAGCTGCCGTCTACACTAAAACACGTTCTGTCGTCATGGCGTCCTAATCATCCAGAGAATCTCTCTGCAAAGATAGACTGGTTTGATTGGCTTCCCGTGACTTTTGGGCATAGCTCTAGCGGAGGGTAGCTAAATGTACCTGCAAAGCAAATTTAAATTTACTAGAGGTAGATCTAGCTTTCTAGGCTAGAAACTAGAAGTTCTTTCTCTAAATGTTATATTTCTAAACCATTTTTGTAGTCTTGAAGATCATATTATGACACTACTACTTCTGTGCTTTGCTCTGAGGACGTTGGCTTCTGACTGAGGATTTACTGGACACAGATTCACACTAAAAATGCTGGATCTGATCTGAATAGTCTGATCTATGCTCCCAACATTACCATTTCTATCAATGAATAATTGGTCACATTGATCATTTTCCTCATTCATGACATCTGAAGATCAGATTTTTGACTTCTTTAGTAAGTTTTTTCTATGTAAAATCATTCAGTCACACCTAATAAGTGCACGAATAATTGTATTAATGGTATAGGCAATACGTTTTTTAAGCTGCCTGTCAATGATCTCAAGTTTTTACTAGATATCTATGTATTTTAATTTTTTTATATTTTATTTATATATTGTACAATATCAGTCAAAAATGCATTCAAAATAATGCATATACAAGGAGATGAGTCTAACTTTATAAAATAAATTATGATTTTGTTGTTAATAAGATGAAATTGTTTGCTTTCTAACTTAAAAATTGTGATATTAATGAGAGGTAATACACTTTTTAGTCAATTTAACTGGCATTGCACTGAGCTATACTGACTTCAGCTGCGTACTGCAGGATTTCTATATTTTCAAAGGGAAAGTAGTCCCATGTGGAATACATCAAGAAAGAAAATATGAGAAGGATAAAAGCACTGGAAAGACATAGTGATAGAACAGCAGGTGGCAGAGATAAAGAGGCAAGTACACACAGCACAACATCCCCATAAAAAGAGAAGATGGGTAAAAATGCCATCAGAGCAACTGAAATGATTGAAACTAAATTAATGACCAGCCTAAGATTGATTAGCTCATTACAGAGGATGTATCTGGCATGGCTTTTCGGTCGTGCAGAGCTGTCAGTCCACGACAGGGCCACTCCTCTTCTAAGTCATCTCCACAGAGGGCTCACGAGCTTTTGTTGCTGTCAGCAAGCCCTCACAAAAGCAGACACTCGGCTTTCATAGTCATTAGCCAGCTCTGATGTGATGAACTCATCAAAGGTATTGTAATGAGAGAGTTGTGAGGAATGTTTCCTGCTCTTCTCCCATATAGGCAACATAATTTGAACTTAGCCCATAATGGAATCAGAATTAATTGTAAGCATTTTATTTCAAAGGGAAAGTGTGGCAGAATTGACACAGAAGATTGTCTCAACAGCTGTGAATGTTTGAATGTGGCTTCCTGGGTGTGAGCCAAGCTGACAGCCATGTCAGTTGTTCTGTGTTGCACAGACAAACACAAACACACGCTCATGCGCGCGCGCGCGCGCACACACACACACACACACACACACACACACACACACACACACACACACACACACACACACACACACACACACAAAATGCCAAGCCAAAGAGAAGCACTCACACTGTGCCAACACTTGTGTTGCACAGTCACATGCATATGCAAGCTAACAGTGTAATGCAATATAGAACATAAGAGAAAACCAATAAAGAGCTACAATATATGAAAGAGAACCTACTGGCATGCAGCAATAAAAATAAACATTTTTTTGCCTACTGCTGAAATAATTGTGCTAATTGATGCGAAAATGTGACAATCAGCGTCAAGTTTTGGAGTCTACAAACCACTGCAAAAAAGTTAAAAGCTTAATTTAGAAAATTTAGAGTTAGACAAGTTAAGTTGAGTCAAAAGTGCAGATGTAGAAATTATTTAAATTCTTCTGAAATTTAGATTTTAACAATGTTAATTACAGTACTAAAATTGTAACTCTAGCTTAAGTCTCAACATTTCTTTATTCTGCCACTGCATTGTAACTCATTGTCACAACTTGAGGATGTAGGACCCAAATGCAGGAGACTGGGGCAGCAGGAGTTCCAAACAGGTATTGTACTAACAAAAAGCACTGCACAACCAGGAATCCAAAAAGAATCAACCAAACAGTCCAAACTAGTCAGGACTGGGAACAGACTAGAAACAGAGAGCAAACACCAGAAACAAAAAAGTAACCATGGCAAATAACAGTACAGACCAGCAGGAGGAAAGGAATGACAAGACAAGATATACTCACAGGACTTGACAAGACACAAGTGCAAACAATCAGGGCAGATGGGAACAAAGGAAGGAAAAACAGAACTAAAACACAAGGACACAGGCTTTCAAAATAAAACAGGAACAGATATAAACCCAAACCATGATGCTCATTTTTTTTGTTTTTATTGTGTAAAGCACCTTGAATTGCCTTGTTGCTGAAATGTGCTATACAAATAAACTTGCCTCGCCATGACAGTAGACACTCTCACAAAAACACAGGTCAAAATGTAAAACAATGTTTAGCCCCTTTAGCAGTGGTGGATACCCCACGTTTGCTTTTCCTTTTAAGATTGACTGATGTGGGGTGGCGTGTCGAGTTGGCCCCGCAAATAACTTGACTCCAAGGGTTCACTTAGTCGCAGGTCAGGTCTAATGTAAACAGAACTAATGCAGGATGGCGGGTTGTGGGAGAGATTTGTTAATCACGTAACCTAAGTGCAACCCACCAGGGGAGGTTTTTTAATTTATCATTATTTTTTTATAAAATAAGGAAACAGCAGATGAGCGTAATAACAGCAGCTGGATGTCACAAGTAGGGCCTTTTTTTTTTGCAAAATGAGCAACTGGGGGGACAAGAAGATCCATAAGCTGCTCAGCCTCAGAGCCGAGGACGCCATAAACCGGCGTGTATAGTTCACTGTTTGAACTAATGGCCACAAAAATGATAAACCAGAGCTTTGCAAGAAGCAAAACAGCCAAAAACCATTCATCCCAATGTTCGTCCATCCATCCATCCATCCATTCATTGTTTTGAAAAATTATACCAGCACAGTGCTGAATGTAAGATAACCATTTTATTAGACTTAATTTTACATAGTAAAATTACTCTAGAACCCTACTTGGAAATGCTTTTTCAGATGGCAAAGCAAGGCCTGTGTTGTGGAAAAACATAATATGAAAGCATCCAACTGACTCCAGTTGAATATTAAGAAAAAGAAAGACCTTTATTTTACTTGCAAGGAGAGTGGTTCATACACACACTCTGGTATTTGTCTGAAGTGCTCCAACTCCAGCATGTTGCCTCTCTGTTTTATAACAGTGTCTGGGGGTGAGAAGACCCCCCTTCTCATATAACCTCCATCTCAACAGAAAGGAAATTGCACACACAAACAAAGTATACAGTAAACCAAAACCAGAGACCACTGTCTCTTTACAACATCCTCCACACAGTTGCAGACTTTTATTACTTGTGACCTGGTTTACGACTAATGACCCCGTTTATGGCCTGGGCCTGCAACAGAAACAACTAAGCTCCCCTGAGTCAGTATTTTCTAAACGTAAGAGGCAAAATCCCATGTCATGAAGAAAGAGAGGGAGAGACAGACAATTAGTACACTAGAAAACTAGAGTATGAGAATAGCATATATGTCTACATTTTCCTTTTACAGCCTGTCATCTGCAGACATTTCTGCATGGATATCACTCAAAAGTAGGAGAACAAGAGTTTTTTCTGCAAGAAATGTGCGAAGATTTTGTGCCAAACATAGCTCAAGTGTGAAGGAGCTGCACGATACACACCTGGAGATTGAGGTGGCAAACTGAGGTATGAACTTTGAGCATTGTCAAGCTTTTCAAGCCAAATAATTATGATTACAATATTAAGTTGGAAATGTGTTGCAATAAATATGAATTACATAGCTTAAACATATAATTTCTTGTGTGATTTTTGGAATTTGGAAATAATGGTTATTTTTTATTTAGAAAGGACCTACATTTGGAAAAAAATGAAGGGATATCTTGCAATTTTTTTTTTTTTTTAGGGTACCCACAATCTATACCCTATACCCTATTAGGCTGATTACATGGGTCAGAACATTCATATGGACCAAAATGAAAAGCTGGCAATGTTTGGGCTTACACGTGTTATAGCCATAGATGGTTTTAGTAAAAAGATCGATGCTGATTCTACAAGGCCTGTGAAGAACAACCTTTCATTTTATTAAATATTTTCAGGTTATAGTCAAATCCGATTCATTGATTAAGTACCAGATAAAAACAACTTATTGAGTGAGATGATGTCCTTTACATTTTGGCATAAATATATAGGATAGACACATGTAAATAAACACACAACTGATTAAAATTAAGTTTTGAAAGTTGTTTTATTTCATTTTTTTTTTTTTTTTATCAAAACATGACTTTTCATCCATTGGCCCTGCAGTGCTCAATTACGATATGTGGGACCAAGTGCACACAGGTCACAACTAGGAGTTTTATTCAACAATTTTATACAAGAGATGCTGTCAACCGATCGCTGTGACCAGGAAAGGTGTCCTTATTTACAGACATCATCCACAAAAGGTACAACTGCTTCAGCAACACACTCTTTGTTGTATGAATGCATCAGATCATTACTGTCATTTAGTTCAGCGACAAACTTTACTACTCCTTACAACTGCTGGGCTCAACATGTCATTGGAGATGAAACAATGGTCTGTTTTAAGCAGGTTTAATATTGAACTAAAGCTGAAGCAAACACACTGGTTCTCATTTCAACCTTAACCCTTAAATTCTAATCATGGGATAGATCTTTATACACAGTTTTTATTCACCTTCCAGAACCAATGTCATCAACCACTTCGGTGTAATACTTCTGAGCAGAGGGGTCGCCCCAGCGGATCATAGTCCACACATTGATTTGGCCCGATTTTACGCTGGATGGCCTTCCTGATGCAACCCCGGACACACCTTCCAGAACAAATGTACTAATGAAAAATCTGTGCTGCAAATGCAGAATCATACAGTTGAACAATTCTGGCCCAAGGCAAACAATCGTGTCACCTATCCGGTTAAGACAGCCCTTCTTCAGATGGTGGATCAAGAGGAATTAAACATGGATGACAGCTGTGTGAGGTACGGCGTTTCAAACCTGACTTGCCAATTGTGTCAGATTGGTCTTGCAAGGGTGATGGAGGCCTGGAATGCTCACCGAATTCCAGGTGAAGTAAACCAGTGCTGTAAAAATTATTACAATAGGCATTTGCACACTTCAACGCAAACGTCATGTACTTTATTTTCTAGGAAAAGGGGTACCAAATGACTAGGCTGGCAGCGGATGTGCTAAGAAAATACCACAGAAACTGTTGCTTCATTCATTGCATCAATTGAAACAGCAGACCTTTATAACCAAGAGATAGGATCCTCGCTTACAACACATTCTGCCTTTGGAGATGATCCACTTTCAACTGAACAAGATAAACTCACAGTTTAGAGTCACTTTGCATAAATATATACACACACAGAAACATCAGCCAAATTTGAACTTAAAGAATGGGGAAAAAAAAGCAACAGGAACAGTGACTTATTTCAGTGTAACAGCGGTACATTTTAATTTCCTTCTTCACAGTTTATGTTAGGGACCTATATATGATGTTCAGCTCTGAACATAGTTTGTCTAATGTAACTGGAGTTGTTTGACGATTTGTGTTTGAACGAAGCAATCAAATACAGCACATGTCTGTTAACTAAATCAAAAGTACAAAACTGTACTCCTCTTCAAAAAGCATTTCAGAACAGAAAGTACCTCTGACAGACCATTAACCTCAACAATATTGTTGCAAACAGTGTTTCCTCTACAATTTGCTTAATGCACAGATGTCTCTAGCCACTGCTCCACACTGCAATGATTGGCAAAGACTGGTTCCTCAATAAACCCTAAAAACCAAGATGAGAAAAAGCTTATGACTACAAGGTGACACTGTTTTGTTGTTATTTACATTAAACTATTTTGATTGGGGTTTAACTCTGAACATATTATTAACTGCAGTAGACAAGGTTGTTTTTGGTAAGAGAAAGTAAAACATTAATGCATGGAAGTCACTGGCAAACACAACAAAATGGTGCATAATTACTGCCTTTTGCATACTTACTCATACAAACAAGACTGCAGAACCCTTGTCTGATGGTCTGTAGCTGGGAAGAGCTCAGGGTGACTCCCTGACTGACAGTTAGATTGGTGAGCTCTCTGATTGCTGCTGTGACATCTGGTAAGCTCTGTGATGCCAGCACAAGCTCCTCTATTTTCTCTGACCTCTCCAATGCTTGAAGCATTTTCATCTTTCTGGCTGTTTTAAGACAAAAACAAAAATGATATTTACTGGTTGGGTTCCAGCAATTTTGAAAGTGGTGGCTGGATGAAATATGTGTATATATCATCCAAAATTACTCTTGTCACTTCAAAGCAGAGTGGTGTGAGAGCTTTTTTTTTCTCTTTTTTTTTTTAACCATGGAAAGCATACGTCTAAGTTAAAAAGAAAAGATAAATCATCACCAAGGACACCTTAGTCGTATTCTTTTTGTGCCTTGCAACATCCGGAAGTCCCATTCTGGAACAGCAAGAGTCCTTTATGGGTTTTGTTTCCAGAATTGACCCATGTAGTGAAGACACCAATCAGGAAAATATAACCGAGGTTGTCAGTTCACAAGTCATTACAAAATATACAATTTTCAATTGCAAAGACTGTAAAACAATCTACCTGAAACTGTAAAACAGTCCACCGGCCAGTTTCTCAGTCATCCTCTCTAAAAGACCTCTTTTGTTTTTCCGTTAAACGGCGTATTGCTCCATGTTCCTGGTGTAGCCGTCCGTCTTGGTGCCCTGCCTCACTTTCTTCAAGTGTGACCTGTTGACCTCTTAAGCCCCTCCCATCTCAGAGCCTCTCTGTGATCCGCCCATAAAACTACTACTTCCGGTCTGAAAATATGTTAAAATGGTTTTTCTGTGTTTTTGTTTTAATTTAAAATGAAAATCAAGCCAATAAATCCAATGACCAAAACATACATGGACCTGCTATGCCTATCATATGTGTTTCATCTTTGTTCAAAGTTAATTTGAAATAACTTATTAATTGGTATTATTACTGTTGTTGGATTCCTGAGTTTTTATGAGTTTGTTTTGTTTTGTATTAATTGTGTTTTAATTTATCACTTACAAAGTTGTTCCTTCTATAACAACATCAATAGGATAATATTTGTTTACTTGAACAGACACTCAACAAAAAAAGACAAGACAAAAAAAAAGTCTTTTTTAACTATGTTTCTCTATACTAGCAAATTTAAAATACATAATAAAATACATTCTGTAGGTTTGAATTAGATAATCAACCAATGTTGCATTAATATAACTAAGATAAGAAATGCATAAATGTACATTGCAAGAAGATTACCATTTGGTCAATTTCTTTTTCTTTTTTTCATTCTTTATTTTATTAACTACACTGTTCGGTCTAGTTATCACTCGCTGCTAAGTCAGGCAAACATCACACATGCATCAAACATCACACATGCATCAAACATCATACATGCATCAAACATCATACATGCATCAAACATCATACATGCATGTATGCATGATGGTCATGTGTTTGCCGGCAGAAATCAGTTCTCATAGTGGAGGTCTGCAGTCAGATACTTATGTCCAGTATTACTTGAAAAAAATGCTCCCTGTCATGACCTCAACCTCTCCACCCTCCTCAACTTCATGCACAAAAGCATGATCCCTCCGCCTATCAGTAAATGGATGGAGCAATGTTTGTTATGGTCTAGGAAGGGGTGGGCTGCCCCCACTCTATTTGTCTCCATGTTACAAAGCCAGGGCTGTGTATGAATAAATGATTGAAGCACCTAAAGAACGTGGATAGCATGCATATCGAGTCATATACAGAGGTTTGAGAGCATCAGCGAAAATAAAAGTCTGAAACAACAAACTGTTTAAAAGCAGAAATGTGAGTACAATGAGAGATCAGAGTTCAGATGGAAAAGGTTAAAAAATGAAATAACATTTAAAAGAACTACTTGTATAAAAGGAGATTACAAATTTTGGATGTGCTATAAGGCTACTGTATACTGTCCACCATATTAGTATGCAAAATTAGAGCTCTTGAAAGGCATTCAAAGAAATAGAGAAACAATTTAGAATAAAGTTGGAACATTGTTTTCTGTTTGCACTGTTGTTTAAACACAAAACAGCAGCGGAAAAGAGAGTTAAGGTTTCTGCAGACTGCAGGATTTTTGCAGTCTTATAAGATCATTACATTTCATATTTTATGACTTGGATCAAGAGTGGTGTACACAGACTGTATGCGCCATATCTGTGATTTGTAAAGTACGAAATTCCCCACAAATTGCCTACCCGATTCCAGCAAACACTGAGGTCACAAGATAATTGTGATCCCGTCCGAATGCATGTCAGACATTTGGTGAGGTGCCGGCAAGAATCTTTACAAAATATATATTTTCATGGCCTTCTCTGCCTCTTTTCCTGTGTAATTGTGGCAGATGTCGTATATAGTGTGATATTGTCTTGTGACTTTAGCCTATGTCCTCTACTTATACCGTAAGAAAAGTCATCTGATCAGTTGCTTTTAGAGGTTCCCAGATCAAGACTCAAAAACAAAGAGCAATCGAGCTTTTAAGGTTGCAGCAGCTGAATTTCGGAACAAGCTTCCACTGAACATAAGATGCGCTCCCATGTTAGGACTTTTTAAATCTCTATTGAAGACCCATCTATTCTCCTTGGCTTTTGGCACAGGTTGAGTGTTACATTTTTATTAGTTTATTTAGTTGTATTAGTTTTACAATTTAATTGGTTCATTTTAAGGTTGTTATTACGTTATATTTGCTTTACTTTATTTGATATCACTATGTATAATTTTACTGCGTTTGATCTTTGTTTTGTGAAGCACTTTGGTTTTAAAGCAGCTGAAGAACGTCAATGAGTTGATGACATTTTTTTTTTAGTTCAATGTGAATAGTAAAGACAACCATTATGTCACATGATGCATTGGTTTCCGAAGAGGTGTTTTGAAGGCTCGTTGTCGTGTACTGCATGCAACCCTGTTCCCCTGGAGGTCAACGGGAACATGCCAACTGCGTGTCAGTCAAAGTTGGCTATGGTTACCAATTCCTTCAGCGGATATTTTGTTTCACATGTTGATTCGATCACTAAATAAATACTTAATGCTGCTGACGCTGGGTTGGTACACACTGGGGATGGCTTTGGTAAGCATGGAAATATGACAATTGTGGGTTGTATCAATGATGGACAGGAGTCTGAGTACAGAGAACTGGTGGACCGCTTTGTGGCATGGTGTGGGAACAATCGTCTCATCTTAAATGTGAGCAACACAAAGGAGATGATTGTGTATTTTAGGAGAACCAGAATTAAGTCAAATAGTTTTTCCAACATGGGAGAAGGAGTGGAGGAGCATAAATACCTTGGTGCTCAGTGTTCTTGAAGAAGTCCATTTGCAACAAGATGCTGTACGTCGTCTATAACTCTGTCATGGTGAGTGCAATCACATCAGCAGTTATCTGTTGGAGGAGCAGCATCAGAACCAGTGACTTAAAGAAACTGAACAAACTGATAAAGAAGGCCGGCTCTGTTCTCGGGACTGTTCGGGAGCCTCTGGAGCTGATTGTGTGAAAGAGGATACTTCATGAAATGAAGAAGACGGAGCGTCTTCAATCAGATGCTCCTTCAGATCCACTGCAGCACAGACTCACAGCAATAAACCTCTACAATAAATCTCTGACGAGACTTAAATCATGACTACTGCAACAATCGATTTCCCTTTGGGGATTAATACAATATTTTTGAATTGAATTGAATTAAATTAAAATGTTGGCTTGGACATACATCTTTGTTGATGTGGAAATTATACTAAATCATGATTGTAAAAAATGTGGTCCCTCCCCTCTGGCAGCAAAAGTAATTACACAGATATGATAGAAAGACACTTTTGTCATACATGGCAATCTGACTGGTGAGTTTCTCAGCAGTGGCAGTAATTCACGTCCCATTTAGTCACCACCAGGCAACCAAAACAGGCTTCAACTGGGTCTTCTCTTTCTGTTTATACAAAACAGCCAGTTTATTCATGAGACAATAAACCATGGAAACCAAAAATGTCTCCCTTTTATTTATCAGATAAGACTGTATTATTACATTATTGATTTACCAAAATTAAATGGCAGTTCCTTTATTCGGCTCTACTAATGTTTTGCTGAAAACAGTGATGACTTTGTGTCACGGTGAGCAGAATTCACTGCTTTCAACCCCCTGCATACTCCTAAAAATGTTATGTTCCTGGGCTGTTAAAGAACCGCAGACGCCCAAGCCACACAGAACCTTTTCAGCATCTAGCTGCCTATCATGGAGGTAAATGTTCTGTTAAAGCTCATGTCTAAAGGGTAGTGCTGGCATGTTTTCACATCGAATGCATTTACATTTAATTTCCATAGATCACTTAATATAGGACGCTTTAAATATTACCTGTATACTTATATAAATCCGAAAAGTGTTTTATTCATTTATTTTTTTGCAGTTACACATTTATAAAAAGCCCACACTTGAAATTCCCCCGCAATCATTTGTTGTATTACTATAAAAGAGAACTAAAGGAAGAAAAATCTGTGGAAACTAATAGTTTGCTATAAACATAAATGTCACTTAATGGAACTGCTGTGATAAGACACTGCGTTTTAGTGTCAACACTAATAAACCCTCGCAGTCGCGCAGCCACTAAACCTAATTTTATATCAACATGATTGTATTGTTATGGAAGTATGGGAAATAAAATGCCGTTAGTGATTGTTTTCCAATGAGAGATGCAATATCACACGCCGCTGCCTGTTTATGCGGGACGCAATGCACATGCGGGAAAACTTTAAAAAGAGAGGATATGGTCTGTACCTTTTTGAAGTTTCGACGGCTATGTGTACTCATGCAGAATAATGCAAACTCATGAAAATGCATATGAATATGATCCCAGGTTTATAGGAGTGAAAGAATGTAGTATGTAAGCTAATTGTGTTTGCTCAGTGATTAGGGATCCAAATTTATAATTCATCACAGCCCTGCACTGTAACTAAACCTGTATCTGTATCAACATGACAGGGAGTCATTTGGGAATCAGCAGAGGATATCTATTGTGTCAGGCTGTTACAGTCTGAAAAGAATAGAGCTTGGCTCAATGAATAGATTTTCATATTCATAATTGGCCGTGCCTTGTGTCTCTGTGTAGTTTTCTTTTCATGCTTATCGCAGCAAAACAGAGTGATAATCGTTTGTTATCTCAATCCCCAAAACTCTCATTTCAACAGAGGTTATTAGAGAGTAAAATAGTTAGCCATATACCCCTCTCTATATTCTATGCACACACGCCCTCTCAGACAGAGTAAGAGGCCTCTCATCTACTTAATAACTCAATTTACCCATGATGATGAAAACATATTTCCCACTTACCTTTTCATCTAAAATGTTATGTTAAGCTCATGTAATTCTTTTGGGAGAATTTAGAAACTGTGAAAAGTTGAGGAACATCATTATTATTAATATTATTATTATTATTTTGAAATCCCCTAGGCTGATACATCAACAGTGTCCTCTGGTGGCGGCGCGGATTTAGAGGATGATGTTCTCTCTGTTGGTTGAATCCAGCTGTCCCCAGATTTATGTCGCTCTGCCAAAGATGCCTTGACATCTGCCAGACACAATTGTGCTCGAATGTCTCAAAAGGTGGCAGAAATGTGATTTCCGAGGAATTTGTGGTTGGTGCTGTGGTGGAAGGAAAATCTGGTTTTCCAATTATCACATGCAGCATTTAGGTCATATTTATTTTTCTGCCCATCATGGACAAAAAAAAAAAAAAAAAAAACTTTCTCCATCTTCAGGTTTTATTAAAACTCAGTCTTTATTATTCCCCATTAGAAAACGTTTTGCATTCATAGCATCTAAACTTGTACTCACCAATTCAGGTCATGCGTTTGGATCTGACCTTTCATTTAAGTGTGATAAACAGCTGCTAAGCAGTAATCACGCTTTCCTCATAAAGTGTTTTGAGTGCGAGTGACTGTCAATGAATAGTCATGATCATGCACATTTCTTTTTAACTGCTTCCCCTCTGTATAAACGCTGTAGTCCAAACTGGTGCTGGTTATCTTCTCCTCAGAACCACCTCATCTCACACTTCTGTTTGACTTCCTCAGAATTTTTTTTTTTTTTTGTCTTCTCCACATCCAATGAAAGATATCTGTAAGGCATTTGTGTGTGTGTGTGTGTGTGTGTGTGTGTGTGTGTGTGTGTGTGTGTGTGTGTGTGTGTGTGTGTGTGTGTGTGTGGTGTGTGTGCGTGTGTGTTTGTGTGTGTGCGGGCTGTTACTGAAATCATCCCAAATGACCTTGCATCCTCATTACGTTTTTTGCTGCCAGGCACTTCAAAGCGAACTGTGGGACGGCAGAACTGGAATGATGAAGTGGTGTCTGATCTCACACTGGTTCCTGCTCAGTCTGAAACGTACTTGCATGCTTCTTGCTTGTGCTAATATAGTCAACATAATTACAAGGGTAGGAAGAAGAGCGCCTTTAAAGTCGTCCTCAAAAAAGGGTGCTGTGTTTCCAGCATTGTAAATAATTCAGAACATCTTGCAGTACATTCGCTAATGTCACTGCAAAGTAGTTCAACAGGCTTCCCTTTGTTTTTCCCACTATGGCTCAGATGGGCTCTTAAAATGAAGGAGAAAGTATGATCCCGCTTGCAAAACTAAAATTGTCTGTTACAATCAGCTGAGTTATGAACGTTAGATGAGGCTGGGGGCTGATTTCAGTAAATCGATTAATAGCTTTGAGGGTGCCTCTGGTCATGATTGTTGTAAAACATGTAGGTAGAATCCTCATTTAGCAGATAGCCATTTGTGGCCCTTTAATGCAGCCTCTTTGGCATTTCCCTCTGGCATCCAGCAGAGAATTTTATGAGGGGAGGTTTTATTCTGCAGAGATAAAACTTGCTGTGCACCATCACCAACCTACATCCCTAATATCTCCTTTCACACATACTGTATTTCCTTTGCTCACTCTATCAGCCTCCCTGTTACCTCCCCTCTCATTCTGACAGACCTGAAGTCCTAAGCCCCACTTCTGTGCACTAGCTGGTTGTGGGCTGTGTCGCTGAGTGCCTAGCTCCTCGTAGCACCTCTGCCTCACGAGATAACGATATTTGAATTGAACACCTCAGACCCCAGAGAGCTACACTGGATATTACCATCGCATGGGCAGCAGCACTGACACCAGTTAAGGATGATGTCTAATTCAAATTCAGGAGTCAATGCCTTTACAATATGTTTATATAAGAGTACCTTGTACACAATTTCCTCCTGTAATTCTCTCAATGTTATTATCTTTCATCATCAGTGCACTTCTACCACCAGTAATTACAGATAAAATATGAAACGCCTTTAACTATAAACCCTTAAGCATAGACGTGGGGGAAAATAAGAGAAGCATTGATTAAACATAATCACCCAGGATTCTACACTGAGTCTATAAAATGATTTAAAGTATTTCACTAGTACAGAAGTGGTCTCCAAACATCAACGAGACTCTTTAGGAAAATTGAAAAGTGTTTTTGAGTCCGTCAATCAGCCAAGCAGGAGGACAAGGGTCAGGAAAAGGAAGCATCTAACAAACATGGTTCTACTACATTTATAAGACCCTACATTTTTAAAAAGAGCAGCGCTCAGGTAGCAGTTGGGGGATTAAGGGCCTTGCTCAAAGGCCCACAGTGCCAACCTGGGAACATGTACCTGGGTCCTGCAGGCCCAAGCCCACCCCTGTTACCACTAGGGTACCACTCACCTATTGTGGCCCACAAAGGAAGACTATTACATTTAGCCTATTTTTTATTATTGTTTGAATACAATTGATCAATCATTTTCTGATACTGTGATGGACTGGCAACCTAGCTGGAATAGCCCAATCGGCTGAGAGGAGGGGCCTGCACCCCTAGTGACCTTGGAAAGTATTAAGTTCAGGTTTAAATCCTTGCAGGACCAACTATCTAATTTAGTCAGTGCTGAAAAGAATGACTAAACACTGTATTATGATAAAATCTGGAACATAAAATCACAGCGTCTGTACATAGATTTTATTTATTAGTGAATTTCTGTCTTCCATCCAATAGTCCAAAGTTTATTCTACATCGATCAAGCGCGTTCACTGGTTAAAATTTGTGAGACATCATTAGTTGGTACTTTTGCCTCAACAAACCTCACTAAAACCGCCCTCCTCACTCCCCAGTATGTCCTTGGGTTTTTGACTTGTCCTCTCCTTTCTGTCTGCCTTAATATCTCATTGTGTCCATTGATTGCTGCCAGCGATGCCTCATTTGTGGAATCAGTTTTGTTCTCAGTCTCTATGTGTCCATGTGGACTGTTTTCCAAACAGCATATACAGTGATCAGCCTTAACATTATGACCAACCATCCTAATATTGAGCAGATCCTTCTTGTACTCCTTAAAAAAAAAAACTCTGACCAGTCAGTGTCTGAACAAAGAACACCTGAGGGAGTCCTGGAGTGTCTGGTACCAGGATATAAGGAATAGATCCTTTGGACCATGTTGGCTGAAGGATGGGTCTCTGCTGATTGAGATCGCATCCCACAGATGGGTACCGTCAAATTGGTATTTGAGGAGATTGGAGACCAAATGAACAGCTCAAACATTCTGTTGTGTTCTTCAAGCGCTTCCTAAAACATTAATTGAGGGGGCCACTGTTGACCTGCTACAGTAGGGGGACGATTTTACCATGTTGGGAGCTGTGATTAGTCTGCAGACATTTTTTGGTAGGTGGCAAATGACCAAACAACCTCCATGCGTATGCTCAAGTAATTACCAGTTCACCCATGAAATATCAAGTTTTATCAGCAGAGGATTGCATTGAATCAGGATGAGCATAGTATTACTCATGTAACCAGTGAGTTGTCCTAATGATCTGTGTGCATTACTAGATTGTATTATTTACTATCCAGTCTGCCATGTTTCCCAAGCTATACCAGTTTGTTTTCAATGGTGTGGTAGTGCTTTTGATTTAATAAAAGGACGTTACAGCTACTCCTTTCTCCCAATCTCCTGGATTTTGAGTGCTTCAAAACACCATTTCTGACACCAGGAAGGTGAGGGGAGGAAAGTTAGGTCTGAAGGGACTCTTTTCCATGGATAGAATTACTTGTACCTTTGCCATGACAAATTGCTGTGAAATGGGTTTCCGTGTCCACTAGACGTAATCAATATTTGTCTAGATGATCTCAGTGGAGTGGAAGAAAAGTTCATGCACTTCTAGGTTTTAGTGAGGAGATGCAAATCTGTCACTTTCGCTGATTCTTTAAAGAAAGCTTACTTTGTTTGACTGAATTGGGACCAAAATGTTTGCAGGCTTGTTTATCGATTGATGACTTAGTGATACCTGGTACAGGCAATTACCTTCTTTTAGGATTTTATCTAAAACTTTGGGGGTTTTTTTTGCTTATCCTCTTGAGAAGGAAAGCAAAAAGGAGAAATGCCAGGATATTTGTCCTTAAGACCTTTCTGTAGGGCTCCAAAAATATACACACAGTGTACAGACATCACAGGGCATTGAGAGGGGGAACTGGAGCAGGTAGCGCACACCTGATTATTGCAGTTTCCAAGTTTGTCCATGCAGCAGTGTAAGAGTGCTATATTCAAGTCAGAAAAAATGAGCCAATCTGCTCTTCACTGTCTCCTGGAGTTCTTATCAGGTAATTACCAATTCACCCATGAAATATCAGCATCGGGCTAATACATGGGGCTAATGATGGTGGAAAAGCAGCATAGGTCATCTTGTAATTATTCGTCCTTCCTTCTGCCTTTATTGTCTTTGCATAATCATGTCTATCAGGGCTCAAATAATTGATTCCCCATTTATGCAAATGGTATGGATGTGGTGCGCTGAGGAGCAAATACTCAGCCATGCTGTTTTTTGGGCCTGACATTTTAAATGAAATAAGGAAAGTGTTAAGATTCAGACAGCAGGAAGTTTTTACTGTGGCCTTGGTGACGGCTTTGACTACAGGCACCAGGTTGCACTCGTACTAAGCAGACCAGACACTGAACTGGAACAAGGTTTTCAGATGTATTTCATCACTGCCTGTTTAGGGACCTTCACTATTGTGTATCAACCGATGGTGGTAAATTAGATCGCACTCATGCATGCAGAGCCTTAGCAATTAATCCCATTACCAACCAGGCTATATGAGGCTGAAGACTCACACAGACGCAACAAATCCAAACAGGCTCACCGTCTCACCCACAGAGACACATATGGGCAAATTTGAAGACGGCCATATTTGCATACACACCTACAGTCAAAACAACTGCAGGCCAAAACACGCACGGTTATACAAACTCACACTATTTTTTTAACAAGATTATTTCATAACTAAATAACTCAAAGCCAAGGAGCGACCTTGTCTTACTTTCTGCTGACATATTACACGAATTTTAACTCTTTCTTAGTGATTAAAATGATAAACATGAACTGTATGCACTCGGTTTTATTCTTTATTGCCTTTTAAAATATTCCATATTCTCTTCATTTTTGTCTCTTTCAGAGGTTTTATTCAGTATCATCTTTTAAAGAATAGTATATTTTGTAAATATTGGCTGATGAATCCTTGGCAAAAGGAAAAATTAACTTCCACTAGTCCTTTTTTTTTTTTTTTTTTTTCCCACCAAGTGACAATCTTACCAAAATATCTGAGCTTCATAAAAACACATTAGATCATTGACTCACAAGTACCTCTGAATCCCTCAGTGCTTTAACGTCAATCACTTGTTAGGTCACGGCTGATAGGCTGCCAGCAGCCCAGCAGGCTGCTTGTGGCATAAAAAGGAGGCACTTGTGCTTTGGAATAAATGCTTTCTGGTTACTATTCATGACATGAGTAAATGGCTTTGGTGTCTAGTGTGTTTTCCTTGGAAAGCTAAAGCATACCGATGTACGAAAGTGTTTGTAAGGCTGAGAAACACCTCAGCATATCTGTTAGCACTCACAGTGAAATTTCACTTTACCAAATGAACACTCATTAAATTCTAACAAAACCCACGCACCGGGGAGTTTCAGTCGTAGCGTATCCTGCCCGGACAGCTTTATCCACAGAGAAATCCGCTCAAACAACGCCAACATGGTAGAGAGGGAGGCGTGACACCTCTATCTTGTTCTCCCCTGCCACTCACACAGAGCAAACATCAATCACAGTCCACTGGCCTCAGCTCCAGGCAGATCTTTGGATGCGCAGGTCCTTCAGGTGCTGACATGCTTCTAAAAGGCTCAACTAGTCTGCTGAAGTAACTGTCCGCACTGTGTGTTAATTAAAATGCTTTGTATCCAAGAAATAACCACTGATGGCTGTAAGGATAATTAAAGGAACATAAAAACAACCCTAGGTCTTTTATTAGATGATAAAGAGTGTAAACTTTCATTAGGGACTAAAACAACATCCACAGAAACAGTTTTAAGTCAAAACAGAATACGTATTTGCCGCAAAATGCAAATATCTGTTAGCAAGGGGACAATCAACCTACATCAGTGAAAGTCTCTGACAAGACTCAAAAAAGTGATTACACTGAAGTGATGATCCTTTTGCTTCCAACGCTTGCTTATTTTGTCATGAATATAAAAGTACTGATCGGGTGCTGTGGATCCAGATAGCGTTAACTTGGGTGATGCTGGTATTGTAGTGTCAAACGTTGAGTATTCCCAAACTTCTGACCGGAGCAATTCTCCCTCCACGACTCACAGAACCCACAGCTCAGTTCAGCAACGCTTGACTTCGCCCCCATTCAAAGTGAACGGACAGTGACGCTTAGGGGGCTCCCAACGCCTATGTGCGAGCGTACAGTTAAAATCCCACCTCGTATGGTTTAAAACCGTACGGTTAAAATCCCACCTCCCTCCCTGCTCCAGCTGTAGGCTTTGATTCTGGAATAAGGTTATGTCCATTACCCCCAATATCTTTATATTTGTCAAAAAAAAATGTTTTTTTCTTTTTAGATAAGACACCAGAACTCATGAAAACCTATAAAGTCTCTATTCCAGGAGATGACTGACTGAAATTCCCATTTTGCTGTAAATGAATATTCTATTCTCAATCAAAAGTGTCTTAATATCATGTCCTTTTGTTCTCTCTAGAAGGTGTAAACCTGATTTATGCTTCTACATAACAACTGCACACATAACCTACGTATGTGTGTCTACATGGTCACGTAAGATATGCATTATATAACATACAATATATAACATGTAAACAAAAGGAAGCTCAGTACTGTGAGCCGCAGTGCTGCAGAAAAGAATCCGCACCACCACCTAGAGTTGGGTTAAATGTAAATGAAGCATGCTCTTATGTGAGTTAGAGCTTATGCATGTTGAGCATCAGTCACTTTTACTGACATTGCAGCAATTTATCTTTCAGCCAGCTTGAAAACGACAAAGAAGTAGCAGCAGGAAATACTAGAAAGAAGAAGTAGAACAATAATACAGAGCTGACAAGTCATATTTGTTGAGGTGGAAACTGACGTAACACCTAACGACACGAGGAGAGAGGTGCATGTCAGGGTACAATGTAGCTTATGGGGCAGGGTTCCCTGCTACTGCATAGATTAGCCATTGGGTCAACACTAGAGCATAAAGCAGGATTTAATAAGAGGGTTCTTGTAACGCTTGATGTTACAAAGATCACCTTAACAGATGAGCACAAATACGGCTTTTTTTTTTTTTTACGCTGAATGAAATATGTATTAAAACAATAATACTAACTAGAAATATATATTTTTCTTAAAAATAAAAAACAAATAGATTAAATTATAAATATTTTGTCAAAGTGTGCTGGTAAAGAACCTAAATAAAGAACCTAATATTTGAACCTAAATATTTTCTCGTACTCCTGAACTCATCTTTACCATGAACCTTTTAATCCTGCGACAGAGTACTTATGAATAAGAGCCCACGTTATTCAGCGGCTGCTGCTGTATTCATGTCCCAGTGCCTCTGCATGTATGGTGAAAGGATACTCCAGCAGGGAGGATACCCCCCACCCCCCCACCTTCAAGAGCTATTGCTATTCTCAGTGAGCCCTTCATGGGAGCAAGCTCCTGAGAAGAGGGTGTGATGGGCCCAATTTAATGCTCCATTATGCAAATTGATCATCTCAATTGACCATCACTGGGGTAATAGGATGGGCTGCCTCAGGAAGGTGGGGGCGGAGGGGGTCTTTTGAAATCTTTAGAAAAACATTGCACCCAATTCCCAGGTGCTAAAAATAAGGGAAGGTGAAGTAAAAACGTGAAGAAATGTATCTCAGCTTTCACCAATGAGCCATGACGGAGATGAATGACGGCGAGTTAATGACTGCTTTGGTGACCTCTCTGACGTCCAGTCACATTTAAAAGTCACCTGTCTTTTTTTTTTCTTTTAGCGAGGCTCTGGGACACAAGGATGAGGAGCAACATTTGCATTATGAGCTCCAGGTTAATATTTTCGCACGTTTGTAGGCATGATTTGGCTTCTTTCTTGTCCCCCCCCCCCCCCCACAGCGTCTCTCCTGATGATAACTCCATGATTGGAAATAGATTCGAGAAGCAAAGTAGGGATATTTCTTTTCATTTCAATCTTACTTGGAGTTGACATTCCACAAATGATGCATTGTAGTGAACACGATTTTAGTTGGGTATTCTTTACTTAATGAGAGGACTTCCAGCCTGCTTCTCCCCTGTCCAACACACTTGAGTTTCCCTCAGAATGGACAGGGCATAGGAAAGTCAAAATATGGGCGAATTCATTTTGTCGGTGGCTAATTGCATTTATTGGCCATCCCTGCCACCTCCTAATCCTGGATTATAATGATGCATTAACAGCTGTGACTGGCTGTTTACAAGGAATTTATTTTGCGGTGTCAACATAACGAGACAAATTCCACCTATCGCATTAATCACCTCACTGCCAGGAGTATGTCACTGCCAAGAGTAGAGCCAGATGATGCAAAGGCCACGGCTGCAGTAAAGCTGCTTCCTATTTTCTTGCATTAGCCATTGTTATATGGCAATCAGATTAGCTCCTCAGTAACTGTCAGCCCAGCAGCACCATGGCGACATGAGACTTTAAATGAATAGAGGCTAATGGATTGGGAAGGGGGGGGGGGGGGTTGCAGATAACGGGAGAAGAATTGTGGGATCAAATACACGGTTCAGTGCATCAAACAACAAAAACAATTTTCCTCTCATAATGCTTCTTCTCGAAGTCGGGTCACTTAATTACAATCTGAGTTTTGTTTATTGTGAGCCTGTCTCTTCTTCCTTTTATTCTGTTGATCTGTCAGTTTCTTCTTACACTTCAGTACCTCTCATTTTCATTTTGTATATTCATATTTGGGAATATGAAACAAAAACAGTGCGCGGAGTGGTGGGTGACGTACTAACAAATGATCAAACCCTGTGAAAGTGTGAAAATGATCCCTCGAAACAAGTTGCATAATAGTCAGATGCACTTTCAGACATCCATACTGTTCTGTTATTATCAAAAGAATGTAATTACCACTAAAAATAAACAACTGCACATCACAATATCTCTGATTATAGAAATTATACAAATATCAGAGGTTGACACTGTGTTTAGAAGGGTTTAATTCTCTGCTGAGTTCTCCTGAAAGTGATCCACAAAAAAACTGAATGAGTCTGGTGAAAAGCCGACAAAATTATTTGAGAAATGACACTGGAGAATGTCCCTCTGGCCTTGCTTAAATAAAAACAAGGGTTTGTGTGTTCCTCTTTGTTCCGTTGCACAGGAATCATCGAGAGAGATCTCCTCATGTTCTGAAAACAATTTATCTGTGCAAATCATTGATTCTATTTGAAGAACTATATCTGGTCTCAGACTTTGTGCCAACATCTCTCCTCTTCTTTTCTGGCTGGTGGTGGTCTGAAGGAACTTTCACATTTGTCAAGTTGTGACAGCGAGGAATGCTGGAGATCATCTACACATTACTGCGGTCGTCACTAACGGAGAATATGAGTTCAGTCTCATTTTTTCACATCCAATTTCAGTACATATTCATTTCAATTACAAAAAATATGAGACAAAAAAAAAAACCTCTCTCAATATAAATGGCTTCATGCTACTCGCCTCAATAGGTGAGTACTCAGGAGTAAGTATTTTAATGCACTTACACAATTATAACTGACGATCCGATGGAAGCTGCTCCATCTTGCATTTTATTGCTGCTAAACACTAAATGTAACGTGGACTATTTTAACAAGACGTTGTGAGACTGAATGGTGAAACACATGCTCTGTAGCTCAAAAAAATGAATGTACTATAGTGATAAGGACCGGATAAGCAGCCAAAAGACATGGCACGATGCGATGGCAACAAGCTGTTTCGCCGTGCAGTAGTTTGCGTTGTATAATCCTGATGGGGGCTCTCTGGCACCTTCCCCGTCACCTACTGAAAGTCTGAACACATATGGTTTCCTTTCTTCCTGGGTTTGACTGTCCTCTGACATATGTGCAGGAGCAAACAGACACAGGCCTTTTGTGTAAGCGGCATCCAGTTTACAAGTACTCCCGCGGCTGACATTTGCTTGGCACGGGAGAGACGCGTGTCACCATCCTGAGTAATGCTGAATCATGATATTGGACTAAAGTGGTTAGACTATGCCAGTATCCACGAAGGTCTACCTCTTCACCCTGCTCTTTCTCTGAAATAGCTCGACACCATCTGTCAGTGCTGGAAAGGCACAGTGGCTTGAAGCAGGTTTTTCCAAACCTTCACACGTGGCTGCCTTTCCCTGTCAAGAGACGCTGCTGTGCATGAACCTTTCAGCCATAACCGGCCACTGGGCTAGAAAATGCCAGAGTCAAGCCAGGGTCTCATTGACACCCATGAAAAAGCTCATTCAGTACTGTTATTGACCAAGGACATAATCAGATGGCGGGCCATACTTGGCCAGAAAAGGACATTGTAAAACTAAGCAAGCATGATACCGCTTCAATATAATTAAGTGTTGTTTACCTCAGTGACATTTAATTACCTGATTTCTCTTTAAATATTTCATGCAATTCTGTGCTGCAAATAAACATAGCAAAACACAATGTCTCCTTATTAGTTATTCATGTCTTCATTTGCTTCATATTTCCCCTTAATCGTTCTGAGCAATGCTGAAAGCCATCCCAAATTACATCCCAGTTATCACTTCTATAGCAGCAGGGAGAAAAGAAGCTATTTAAAAGAAAGAAAGAAAGAAAATGTTAAGTAAACAGCATCCAAACAGCACAGGGAAGCTGTCTTTTTTCATACAGTCGACTCTGTATTATATTGTGAATCATACTGATGAAGGTCCAAGAATCATTTCCTGTGAAAACTAAAATATAAACACATGCCTCCTTCATTTTTGGAACCTTATCTCGGCTGGCCCTTACTCCAAATACTCCTTGTGTTGAGCTCATAAATAAGGTGATACACAACAGCTACACAATGGTTGAAAGAATGCGTGATTATAAATATCTTGCTCAGTTCATCTCCATCCTGCCCAAGACGTGGAGAACAGCCTCCGCAATCTTGTTTCACCGTGGTCAGAGATGGATAAAAGGAACTGAGAGCAAAGGAAAGACGGTGAAAGACTATACAGATACAGCTGCTGGCATGGCTTCAGGGTCACACACTGGCTGTGACAGCAACCTCTGAGGCACTTTGATCTCAACCAGGAGGGTGAGAAACAGTAGTTATGGAGCTGCTTGAGATCTAAACTATAGTAACTGTTAAATCATAACTGCAACGTTTAGTCTTTCCTTCACTCTAAGTGATGCCATTTATCTGTCAGCAACACTTCCCACTTGCTGCAGGTTAACCAGTCTCACAGCACTTTAAAAGGATCTCATGTGCATTTACAAAACGCTCCGAGTCAATCCTGGGCTGGTATCGCAAATATGCCAGTAACACCGAGGGCATTCTGGTTCTTATATAAATTACACAGCGAGATATTTAGTGAGAACCGTAAGTATATGTTTTATCTGCTTTGAATGAACCTAAACTTCTTATCTTCCAGTATAGGGACCATTTTAGAACAACGCGAGGTCCTTACCTCGGTTTCCTGCTTTAACCTCATCTGTGAGATCACTCTACTCCACTACTCCACCTAGCAACTTACATTTTTGAGATTGTGGAAGGAAGGTGAGATATCTGAAAATCCATCCATCCATCTCATTTTGCTTATATGGGTCAGGTCGCAGATGCTCATCCCAGCCGCTTCACATTCGGCTGCAAACAGCTCCAGTGACAGTTGCAGGTCTTCGCCTGATGAAGCCAGTACAACCAATCGTCTGCAAAAAGCAGAGACTCATTACTGAAGTCACCAAACTAGACCTCCTCCACCCCTTGGCTGTGCCCAGAAATTCCTCGGCCTCAGGCAAAAGGTGGGAGGTAAACCTTGGACCGATTGCCAATCCATCATCCACCCATTCATTCTTTTATCTAAAACCACATATTCCTATTCAGGGTCACTGGGGTCTACTGGAGCCTGTCCCAGTAGTAGACTGTCCCCCACCGGGCTCCATATTGACGACCAGACACAATTACAACAAGGGTCAATTTCAAAAAACCAATTAAAGCTTAAAGTTTTTGGACAGTAGGGGGGCTGTGAGAGGAAAGTGAATTACTCAGAGGAAACCCATGCATATTCCACACAGAAAGGCCCTAGAGCTGTGAGCCTACAGATCCCAATAGGATCTACAAGTGCTCCACTGCCAGAATCTGGTTCCAGACATCACAGGACACCATCAAGGCTCTTGTGTCCCTGAAGTGACAGTTATTTTTGCAGAAGAAAATAGGACCAATACAGTCTTCTAATGCTGTGGCTGATATATTTAACTTTACCAATACAGAACTGAAGTATTTGACCTGAATACTAGTCTACTTCATTTCAAGTGGCACACATACAGTAGCCTAATTGTGTTATTGTGACAGTGGTCTAGAAATAGAGCAGAGTGTGCATAACCGAAAAGAAATATTTTCTTATCCGTGTTTAGGCAGCCAAAGGGGAGAAAAATGTATGAAAATATGTACAAAAACATACCGGTGCATATAAAGCTGCTGTCCTACTTGAGGTTTTTTTTTCCTCTCCACACCACAGCCTTGCATAGCCCTGGTTAAAATGAATAGGATATTGTCAATGAGCAGATAAAGCCTAATAAAGCAAGGGGCAATGTGAAATAAATAAATTAAAAAAATAGTTTTAAATGTTGGTGTTAATTGCCATCTAGTGGCCAATGCTTACCTTACAAAAAAAAGACAGAAAATTCGCTTTATCGGAGTTTAACGGTGCTTAATTTGGATTCTGATTATTTATTTTTAAAGAAGAAAAAGTGTGAGAAGATAATATGCGGTTACTTGTTATTCAAAACATATAAATGCGTCAAAACTTAAAGTCTGAGGACTGGTGATCTACTATCTCGCTTTGGATGTCCTCCATCATGTAGGCGTCACATGTCTATGAGCTTTACTTTCTCCGATGAAATAAAATAAAATAAAATAAAACACACGCACATACGCCAACATCTCCCCACGTGACCCCATGACAGCTGAGCGAGGCGTCACCACCGACCCCCTAAAGCTGGTTAAATGTAAGTTGAATAGATGGATTGATGGACGGGGTGGTGGACGGAAGGATCTATTATCGTATTATTACTGCTGAGCACCATGCTTTCATTGTTCTTTATTGATAGACACTAACTGAAGAGATCCTAATACATTTGCAACAAGGAAACTTGTTTTTAAAGATGACTAGTATTTCGTCCTTGCTTCATTCACGTGAATTCAGAACTTGTATATACTGTATTTTGTGTATGTTCTAATACTTTGAAAAATGTAATTTTCCAAGAATGGACGATAACACGCAGTGGTGCACTGAAGTGGAGCCCCACAAACAAGCCTAGTAAAAATGCTGGCAGTTTCTATTGTGTGACGTGCATGTCATGATGCGATATTTTCGAAGAAATTGTAGCAGAACCCAGGTTAACCGCTTACTGAAAGACACGTGAAGGCATCACCGGAAGGAGGCGTGGCCATCGACTTGAGCTAGCTCCCGCATGAACACGCCGAGCTCGCCGTCCCGAAAGACGGACATCAGCCAAAAAATGTCGGGCAAGAGCTTTCGCGTCAGCGACGGGGACTGGATCTGTCCAGATAAAAAGTAAGAGCGCACACGCAAGAGAAGCCGGCGGCGCCGTAAGCGCGGGTTACATTTGGCAGCGCACATATTTGCAGATCATGCTATCTGAGGCCTTCGAGGCTGCTGCGTGTGCTAACGTGGACGAGCGGCGTTTAGGTGCCAAAGTGACTTCTCAAAACCCCAAAAACAGTGTGGGGGGGGGGTCCACCGGCACGGCGCGCACGTCCGAGGGAGTGCGCGTCGGTGTTTTTTGTCTTTTACTTTGTTTTGGGTCCTCGGTCACCTCCGTGCGTGTCGTGTACGACGTCGTCTTTGATCGGGTTTGCCGCGGTCTGCAGGACTGTCATCTGCAGTGACGCTCGCGTGAAAAGCAGACAAACGGGCGTAGATGGCTGCAGATGTCGGAGCCAAACGTCTCGACGTGCAGCCTCACAAAGTGTAAAGCGGAGACCGGCGCGGCTCGTGGAGGCGCGGCTGCCCACGGCGCTGGAACCGGACGAACACGTTACACAATCGGTCATTTTCTTGTCTTTTTGTTTTTCAGGTGTGGGAATGTGAACTTTGCTAGAAGAACCAGTTGCAACAGATGTGGCAGAGGTGAAATTGTTTTTGTTTTTTGTCCCCTCAGTCTTGGTGGAAGATAAATGCACCTATTCACTAAACTCCTTTGCTGGACTCACTATTTCTTTTCTGCAGAAAAGACCACAGAGGCCAAGATGATGAAGGCAGGAGGAACAGAAATCGGAAAAACACTTGCTGAGAAGAGCAGAGGCCTCTTCAGTGCAAATGACTGGCAGTGCAAAACGTACTCGATCATTAACATCTCTGTAGTTTTAATTAGTCTTGTTCCTCGCAGGGGCATGCAGTGGGACATTTTTACCACAATTAAAATCCCAACAAATATGCATACAACTCACTTAAATGGATAAAACCGATTTATCTAAGTTGTTTTTTCTTGTTTTTATAAAGATGCGGTAATGTGAATTGGGCTAGAAGATCAGAATGCAACATGTGCAACACCCCAAAATATGCCAAGCTTGAAGAAAGAACAGGTAACCCACCGGTTTGTAAGGTTTGTGTGGTTTAACTCCAGTTTTTGATTCACTTTTTTTTTTTCTTCCTCTGAATGATTTAGGTTATGGTGGAGGTTTCAATGAAAGGGAGAATGTGGAATATATTGAAAGGGAAGAATCTGATGGTGAATACGATGAGGCGAGTACCAGTACCTGACTGGAAACGTTTACGTTCCCAAATCGTGTGACAGCAACTCATCAGCATGAGGCTGATGTTTCTTTTTTCTTGCAATTGTCATAGTTTGGTAGGAAAAAGAAAAAATATCGCCGGAAGAACAACTCTTCGTCTTCCTCAAAAGATAGCGAAAAGAAGGAAGCGCCAAAAGATGAAGAGGAGGAGGAGGAGGAGGAAGAGGGTGACCTATCCAAATACAAACTGGATGTAAGACGATCAGTGATTGGACTTTGACATTCACATGCATCTTCATGTCTCCGCGAAAGTAAAACTTGTACGCTACTTAAACCCACTTCTGCCCAGGATGACGAGGAGGATGAAGATGATGAAGACGGGGATCTATCGAAGTACGACCTGGGCGCCAGCGACGACGATGAACAGCCACCTAAGAAAAAGGGCAGCCACTCTGGTTCGTCCCGCTCCTCCGTGCGCTCCTCCAGCTCCAGCTCTCGGTCCAGGTCCAGGTAAAATGGTGCAGGTCAAGGGTAACTCCGGGCAAAATGTCAGTATCAGCTCAATTTTCCTTCTGACGTAATAATCTATCTTTTTTTTTTTTTTTTGTCATGTTTTACCTATTCTGATTTTATTTTCTTTGCCCCTCACATTCTGCGATATTAGAAACCTGACGTATGGATTCAGTGATCTTTCTCGTTGCATTTTTGAAATGTCATCGACTCGAGATTGAAGGAACGCGTTATGCATATTGTAGTTTGTCTTTTAAAACGCTTTGGACTTAATTTTCTCTTTGGTTTTGCTACGCGTTTCTGGACTCTCTTGCACCATTCCTGTTTAGCGTTGTGGTGTGTTTCGACTCGCGTCCCCCAGTCGGACACGAGTAGATTTCCTTTACTGGTCGGCGAACATGGAAATCCGGTTTAATTTTCTACCTGTGCGTTGGCGTGTGAACCACATACATAGGCGGTTTGCTGTGGTTAGAAAAAGTACTGGAAAAGTTTTGTTTTTCTGTGTGTCTTTCAGGTCCCACTCTCGAAGCTCTTCCAGTTCCAGATCCGGATCTGGCTCGCGGTCTCGCTCCAGGTGAATGAGGTCACATGCACTCTCTCCCTCTGGAGAGTGTATGTAAGGGTCAATCCAGTTCCTAGAAAGGAGAGAAAGGGAAAGGAAAAAAAAAACATTTAGCAGACACTGCAGATTTCGTTATGCCTGCGAGTGTAAACGGTACAAATATTTACCAGCTTGATTTGAGTTTTATCTCTACTAAGACGTCCAGATAGAGATCTTGGGGTATTTATCACGCCTCTCTCCGGAGTCGTAGCTGCTTAACCCAGAGAGGGGTGATGTATGATCTAGACTCAAAGGTGGACACTTGCTGAGTGATCAATGCAGCATCTTTGCTCAGACATTCTCACTGACAGGAATCCATCATAAGGGTTTTTTTTTGTTTTGTTTTGTTTTGTTTTTTTATAAAGCAGGGAAGCCTGATAAATACCCACTCTAGTAAGACCACGTGTTCATTTTACTGACCTTGGTGCTTGGTTTATTCCTCCAAAAGATCCAGCTCCAGGTCTGGAAAGGGCTCCTCTCCCCGGAAGAGGTCCCGTTCACCCTCCTCCTCACCCGAGAGGAGACAGAAGCGCAGTCGCTCCAGGTCCTCATCTGGAGGGAGAAAACGGAGGCGTTCTAGATCACGTTCGTCCGAAAGGTTTGGGTTTCTGTGGAATACCACACTGGCACTGATTATTTCAGCCATCTGTCGGCTGGCTTATTGGAATTAAGATCTTATTGGAATTAAGATTTACATACTTATGTTCACACCTCTGCCATGATGATTTTTGTTTTTTCTGGTGACCTTGTTTCATGTACTCATACTGTGGTAACAAGTGAGTCCGCTGATCTTGTCATTCTTCCCCTGATGTTTGTGTGATTTCAGGCGCCGCGGCCACTCGTCCGGATCGTCGCATTCTGGCTCCAGTTCAAAAAAGAAATAACTTTCTTATAGCCTTGAAAGCAAGAAAGGGAATCTTAACCAGAAATGCATGTTGTGTTTGCAAAGAAAACAACCACATCCCTTCAGTATGCTGTTCATGATCATAAGATCTCCAAAGTCTTAACTTCCCTCAAGACAGTCCGGTGACATGACTCCTTCCTGTCGTTGCCTCCGTGTAAAAACCACATACATCCCAAGTGTTCGTAACTGTAGGTGTCCGATTTAACAAATGTTTGGTCCTGAGAGAAAATCTGATGAACTCTGTAGAGGATTTATCAATTTTTCGATCCATTCTGCTTGATCTTGCCTCAGCAGAACATTTAGTTTTTGGGCTGAAATGTTCGGAAATTGGAGCAAAGTCTATTTTTTTTAATCTTATGTTATTTTTCTTATTAAAAAAAAAAAAAAGCATCCTACTACTTAAGCATCAATTTATAATAGCTGAGATGTAGCTACAAGTTTTGGCCTTTTTTCTTATATTTTGTTTTCAAGGTAAGTATTTTAATTTCTGATGTTTTAATTGAATGCATTTAGTTCAACACTCTGGTGTAGGTTAAAGTGTACTTTATTTACACAGTTGTGGCCTATTTTGACACCTTTCTAACAAATTATCTTTGACATTTGTGAAACTTTTTTTTTTTTTTTTTTTGCTCCAGTTTAGTGTGGCAAGAAAGGCTAACAATAATATGTGACAACATTTTTTTTAATTGGTAACATCTACAATGTACACGTGTAAATAAAATCCTTTCAACATTGCTTTTTGCTGTAGTAATTTTAATTTAACAGTGTTGAGAAATTGACGCTATAGCACAGGTATATTGTGCTTTAAAAAATGCAATTAAACAAGCCTGCAAATGTTTAAAATTAAACGTTTGTGAAAGTTGGAGCTTTTAACACAATTGCCTGAACTTAGTGTTGCAGTTTGTAGTTTTATGTATTTTTTTTTTTTTTTTTTTTTTTTTTTTTTTTTGAGGTTATGCATAAAGATCACATTAAGATGAGATTCTGCAGCAATGCAAATGAAATTACTCAGATTAGTGGTAAAATACTAAAATACACATGTTGGGCGTCTTTAGAGCATATCGTGGTTTTCTTTATAAGATAAAACCATATCTGCAGAGTTTCACTGTAAGAATAGAAAAGCACCTTTGTCATTCACATGCATCAAATATGTATACTAGGATGAAATGGTGCATTGGCCTGCCATCAGACTCAATATAAAATTTTCAATATTTAAAAAAGGATAATAAAATATGTAATTTTAAATATAAAATCTAATATTAAGAGAGACTGAAAAGTATGCGCACCCAACCAATATCAAATGTCTATACAACCGAGAAAGCAAAAGAGCTTAAGGATTGGATGTAATATGTAAATGTATTGCACTGCAAAATATCAGGTTGAAAAATAAATTCTATATAAACACGCACATTACAAAAGGCTACTTAAATGCAAATCATTTGCTGAGAAAGTTGTCTCAAAAATGTTTATCTGCAAAGATTTGCGTGTAACCGGAACTGAAAACTGTTTTATTAGCGATTATACACACTAATCTTTTCATTTTTGAACTCATTTAATTCCGTAATTTAAAACGGATCTTGTTACTCGGCGTGGATTGACCATGACTGTTGCATTTCGCTTTACGGCCAGCAGATGGCAGCAGTTGCAACTGAGTGGAGCACGACTTGTCACAGGTTTGTTTTATTTGACCTGTGCCTGAAGGTTTATTGCATCAATTAGCGTGGTTGCCCCTTATATTTAGTCGCCTCTGTTATTAAACAATATATTATGTCAGGTTAGATAGAGTGCAAGTATGAATAAAAGTTTAATATAACCTTGCATGTCCTGATCTCCGCTGTCACATGTCCAGTGACTTTCGTTAGTTTTTCCGCCTGCAACTTGCCTGTGGCATTGTTGTTATTGCGCAATGTCGTCCTGTGAGAGAATCGCCTTGATTTTGGAGATAATCAGTACATTGTTGAGCAGAAGGAGCGTTTAAGATGTTCCATTCCTCTCAGTTGCTCCAGCCTCTTCTCGCAGGGGAAATTAAATTGTAGCCTAATAATCTGATTAAGCCACGAAAACACATGTTAAAATATTTCCTTATGTCATGTTTTAGGACGTTAATGTGAAACATAGGCAACGCCAGCTGCGCACCTCCTCGTGACGCCACATCGTCCCGCCTCCAAGTGCGTAAAAGGCTAGACGCGCTTTTTACGCACCGCATTCATTTGGAGAAGCTGGGAGCGCGAGATGATGTTGAGCGGATATTTGTGGTAAATTAGTTCACTTTTCCCGAAAGAATTACCACAGACTGCTGCGAGTCTCCACGGGGCATGAAAACCAACATCGAAGAGATGCTGGGATCCAACGTCTCCAAAACATTGTGCGAAAGCAATAGCACCAAGAATTCCAGCTGTGGAAATGTATCTGTTGGATTCCCGATAGCCATGATGGTAACTGGCATGGTTGGAAACTCTTTAGCGCTTATGATGGTGTATATATCTTACAGAAAGAAGGAAAATAAAAGGAAAAGGTCTTTCTTGCTTTGCATCGGATCCCTGGCGTTGACCGACCTGTTCGGGCAACTTTTGACTAGTCCGATTGTGATATCAGTTTACCGGGCTGATCTGACCTGGGGACACATCGACTCATCTGATCAGCTGTGCGCTTTTTTTGGTGTATGTATGACAACTTTTGGCCTTTACGCTCTTTTTTTGTCCAGTGCCATGGCGATAGAAAGAGCCATGGCCATAACAAACCCTCACTGGTACTCAAATCACATGAAGACAAATGTGACAAAGCAAACGCTGGCTTTCATATGGTGTCTCGTGCTGCTCTTTGCCCTGCTGCCCATTGCAGGGGTCGGGGAATACAAGGTCCAGTGGCCGGGCACCTGGTGCTTCATCAACACGGAGGACAGAGAATTCACAGGCAATATTTTTTTCGCCACGACCTTTGCTGTTCTTGGAATTTTCTCCCTGCTTGTGACAATTTCCTGCAATGTAATGACCATCCGGGGGTTGATCGTCCGGTGTAAAACAAAGTCTGGCACGTCTCAGTCCACAAAGCAGTGGGAGCGTCTCACCACGGAGACCGTCATTCAGCTGTTAGGGATTATGTGCGTCCTGCTCATATGCTGGTCTCCTTTGCTGGTACGTTTGTTTGCCAACTGGGGCCTGCAATTGTCTCACAGAATTAAGCAGTTTATCTCACCCAGGATGATAGACGGATGTGTTTTAATGATGCAAAATGACTTAATTTCAAAGTAATCATGTTATTGAATGCTGCTGGCAGCTTTATTTAGGGATAATTAACTTAGGGGTCCATGTCACATGTTAAAAAGTCCTTACTAGAATTGTATTTAAAGCCATGAATATGAAGGCTGCCTTGTACTGCTGTTCATTTGATACCGAATGGTTCCAGTTTCACAGCATGTTAAACAATAACCTTTGACAGCAAAATCGTAAACTAACATCCTCCCAAAACATTTCAGGTTAATTGTATTTCTGTTCAAACACTCCCTCCAGGTGTTGATGCTGAGGATTATCTCCAGCCAGGTGTCCTTCCACAACTGTAATCCAGCATCACTAACCTCCAATCAAACGTCCAACCGGGATCTAGACTGTAACTTGTTTCTAACAGCAATTCGTCTGGCCTCCCTCAATCAGATTCTGGACCCGTGGGTCTATCTCCTCCTCAGGGAGATCCTCTTCCGCAAGTTTTGCATCGTTGCCAATGCTGTCTCCAACTGCTCCACAGAGGATCAGAAAGAGACCCAGACAGCCCTGAATGCTCTTGACAAGCAGAATCAAGACGGAAAGAACCTGTACAAATCCCAAACTAATTAAGCCATCCTTTGAATATAATTACATCATGGCTCTGGAGGAGGAAAGCTTTCAAAAGAAATGAAAATGTCTGGAAGTGGGAATAAAAATGTGAAAAAGGAATGGATTACCCCTTACGTAGGAACTTTGTAAACGGGATACATCCAAGTCTGCTTTACACGTTTGTTTTGCTTACAACCCATTCCACTGAACGTCACTAAACCAGCATGTGGAAGCATGACCATGTCATCTATTGCGTTTGGCTGCTGTGTGGCCGCCAGGAACTCTGTCATTGGCATTTTTTTGATAACAAGTGTGCGCCAGACCCAAGATCTAAATGTGGGTGACTGCAAAAACTGACAAGTGGTGCATCTCACGATCATTGCTTTCAATGAAGCCATAAGCTAAGTAATTGCCACTTTTTTTTTTTTTTTTGTGAATGTTTGAATGTTTGCTCTTGAATTCGCTTGTAAATGTTGTTGCCTTCGTCCCGCAGCCCTGAGCAGGATAAAGTGGGTATAGAAAATGAATGAATGACGCATGTCGTGTCTCACGTGAAGCATTTACGCATTTTGTTTATAAAAGAATGAGTGACAACTCAAAAAAAGAGTATATATGTATTCTAAACTGGAGCCAGTTGTTGATTATGTGGTTATTTATTAGTGTCTGTAACATGAATCTTCTGCAGATTTTGATGACGCTATATCTGCTGGGTGTCACTTGTAAATGACTAAAACGTGTCCATTTATAACAGTATTCTACTGCATGTGGCGCTCTGTGGCTTGAAGCCAGGACTATAAAATGTGAAGCTTTTAGTTTTCTTGCAGAACGTGAAAAGCACTTGAACATTGTTCTAAACAAATATCTTTCTCAGCTATTTTTACTTAGAAATATCAGCAAAGCCACTGTTATTAAAGAGTGACAGTGTGCAGGAAAGGATTGTAGATTAGAGGTGAAAAGTAAAAAAAAAACAAGAAAACAACTAAAACTGTAATTGTCAAAGTGAGTTACTGATGCCAGTGAGAAAAAAAACACGCTAACTGTACACTAACATCACCAGCTGAAAAAAACACACAAAAGTAATCGTATGATTTTACTTATAAAAATCACTTATAAAATTACAGTAAAGTCAGGGCTGTTTTATCAGGAGACTGTTGGAATAAAGAAGTTAATGTTTATTTGGCTACAAGATCGAAAAGCCTTTGAAACTGTTATTACAACTTCACATTGTGCGTTAATAACGTAAGAGGGTCATATTGTTGCTGTAAGTATAAGTATATACCGTTTCTCTGCCAGCTTTAATCAGAAACATCAAGTCACCTTTTTTTTCTTGTCTTTTACCTTCGCCTCAGTCCTTTAACCCGTCATTTGACTCTATAAAACATGTTCAGTGCAACTATGGTAACAGCTTGACCCGGACTTTTAATTGCACTGCTCTCCTTTAAAAACCCTCCCGTTCGGCTTGTAATTGCACAGCATTTTCCAGTTGAAGTAATTCATCCCAAACTGACACAATCCACCAACAGTTTAGCTGAATGTTGGTTCAATGGCGATTAAAACATAAGGTATCTTCACAGTTTTACACGTATTTGCCATATAGTTATTTTTTTTCCCAGTTTCTCCATCTGTTGCGTTTGGATTGATCAGGAACTGTGGAGCAGGTGCACGGTACATTATGGGTCCAATCAAAGTTTGAAGTGGCTCAAAAACACGCTTACATGTTATGCAAGAATTTTGAACGACATCCGTCCTTGTCTGAAGACAACTGTCATGAAATGTTTGAATCCACTTTGGATGTTCACTACTGTACATGCCGTATTAATTCCGTACCTGGGTGTTTTTTTTTGTTTTTTTTTACTGTCTTGGAGGAATATGATTTTCAACTTTTTTTTTCTCTCCACCCAACTTATATGTATTTTAAAAGTCTGGTTTTAGTCTGACTTGCACAACATGATCTAAAGGCACTGACTACTGTGAAATGTGTATTAGGTTGTAACGTGTGCACACTGTGATACCGCTTTAGTTTATCTCCTCAGATACACTGAGAATCTTTTGGCATATCACCGTTTTTCTTTGCATCACCTAATTGTCAACCCTGTCATCCCAGTACAGTCCCTAAACAGAGCCTTTAACATGCAAAGTGCAATTTGTTTGCAGATAAAGTCTAAGATAAAATCAATGTTTGTTTCAAATAGATGCTTTGCTCATAGTGATATTATTTTTGAACAGAAAGGAATTGATGACCACTGATTGTAGACAATGGTGTATTTCTTTAAGCTACTGTAAATCTGCATTTTCTGCTGTGCACACTGTGTATATTTTGATCAAGCCTGAGGCGGAAAAAAGAAGAAGAAAAAAAAAAAGAAAAATATTAGTTGTCATGGTATTCTTCAGGTTATGGGACAATGTCTCGTCACATCTAAAACTACAACTCTGCTTTCTCAGCACATCAGCCCACCAGATTAGGTTAATGTGTGCCATCTGCCGTGCCTGGTCTTGGCTTTGCCTTTTAGCCGCTAAAAGACAGCTCGGTGATAACAACCCTATCGGAAATTGTCTCTGAAAGCCACGTGAAAGATTAACATTTTCTGTTTCCACGTTTCTGTTCATCTGCCAGCAGAGATTGAGCGGATGTCGCCCTTATCTTGTATTGACCGTGTTTCTAGTTGGCTCTACTGCTCCACTTAAAAGATCCATCCTGTCTGGTGAGAAACATTCTTTAAAAAGTGTAAGGAAACAAAAGTGTATGAAAACAAAATGATCCTTTCTTTTCTTTTTACCACTAGTAACCAGTTGATGTTATTGCTGATTATTCAGGAGCTCATTGTCACCTAAGAGTTATAAAAAGAAGTTTTCATCAACAAGAAATCAGTTTCACCAGGAAAGTAGTGTCACACGGATGCAAGTGGTTCGTCATTGATGAATAATAAAAGGAATTCATCTTGTGGTTGTGCATTAAGACCATTTATCCTGAGCATATGTCCATGTTGTGCAGCAGGTCATTTCAACTTAAACAGCCCACTCTATGGTTTAATCTTTGCATTTAAAACAATTAAGTCCTGAATTTACAAGAGGCCGGGGGATAAGGGTCAGTCAGTTTAGACTCAACTTTACTTTACGTTATATTTTTTCAGTCCTCTGAGACTTCCTGCTTTTCGACAAAGGAGTAATAATTAAACTAACAAACTTATCTCGAAGATGATCAGCCGTACTTGCGGTTTTGAATTTTCAACCGTAAGACATCACAACCAATGCCTGCAGTGGAAGCAAAACAGAATATAAGTAATTCATTCAAACATAATACATTCCTTAATGGACCCAGTCAAAGGCAGCACATTTCCTGGAGGCATTTCCTGTTGTTGTATTGCTGCCGTATGAATTATGAATGCTCGCTTGATCCAGAAGCGAGATGAAAATATCAGCACCTTAACTTTATCGATCCACAAGTCGCAGCCTTCAAAAGCGTTAATGGTTAACGCTCGGCCTCATTCAGACGTGTGACACAAGTTTTCTTGTTTCCCGCCACAAACTGGGCGTTGCATTAAAGGATCAATGAATGAAAAGTGAGCCTTTTCAAGAAATCATACTGCTAATCAAACCTTGATTATAAGGCCTGTTGAGTGCAGTTCGCTGCAATGTGCTGAAAGGGAACTCATTTATGTCTGGATCAGGCCGTTCCAGCTGGGAATTACACACAAGAGCCTTGCACCGGGATAGTTTGGAGAGTGCAACTATATAATGAATTTATGAGGCCGACAGAAAGCAGAAATGCCAGCTGCATCCCTCTTGCTCTCTGAAGTCTTTAATGCATGGAAGTGATTTGAGTGATTGCCTCGTGAACTTGATGTCTTGAGATTTTTGGATAAAAAGAGAAAGACAGCTTTTTTGTTGGATACTTTGCTGTTAACTGTGAACACTGTTTCAACTCGTCTCTACCAGTTAACCAGTCTAGAAACATACAAAATAAATGATGGATGTTGGATGATATTAGTCACTTCGTCACATATATCTCATTGTGGCATTTTTAATATTGATTGTTTCCCAGTGACAAACATAACATGACCTTTCCCCTTTATCAGTCCAAAGCATCTCACTAATAGTTATCTTGGAAACTTCCACTGCTTTTTTAGTAAAAAATCTTGCTCCAGATATGATCACATGCTGTAAATGTTAGACTGTCACGTGTCAAGTGTGTGACATTAACCCAACCAGACCCAGTAAAAATGGTTTTTGTTTTCATAAGTCTGAGAGTAAAAAGCTTTCAGTTTTCCATAAATCCCTCACTTTCTAAGTTTTTTCTAATTAGAACGTAAGTCTTGAATGGGTGAAGAGATGAGATCCCGAGCAAAGGCGTCTCTTTAAAGAGTTAAAAACAACCCTAGGTCTATCATTAGTAGTTTAAACTTTCATCAGGGATCAAAACGTAGTTTTGGGTTTGAACGGGACATTTGTTCAGAGCAAAATAGCAAGTAATGTTAGTGCTGGGGGGGTGACATCACAATAAACTGGTATTTTAAACCTCTGATAAGACTAATAAATGTCATTGCATTAAAGTGATAGTGTGGATGGGCTCCCTGTGGAGAAATCAAAGTAGTTTTCACTTTGTATGTGCAAAAAAAGTGTATAAAAAGTATAAAAAGTGTATAAAAAGTGCTGTTTGAGCAGGCATATTCTCCTGTTCTCTGCCGTCTTTTCATAAGTTTGTAGGCGGCCACCAATGTTACACAAACTACCGTCTGTCACTACATGCAAAAGCAACAGCCATGATGAACCCTGCTTCTGAATTTGGTCAATGTTGTCACAAAAAAAAGAGAAAAGAAGCAGAGGCCATAAATTCTCCTCCTTTGACATCTGCGGCTTCCGTGACATCACTAATCGATTTGTACAGAAGTAATATGGCAGCGACAGAGATGTCAGGGGAGACACGGAGTATATAAACAAACAGTCTTTTTAAACATTTTCGCACACTTACAAAGTCAAAATGACCTCAGTTTGTCAGTAGGGACCCTATCTCCATTATCACTTTAGAGAAATTACATCTTTGAGTCCCGTCAGAGGCTTAAAATAGCATCTTATTCTGATATAGGTTAAATTTCCCCTGTGCTTACATTAATTGTCATTTTTCCACAAACACATACTCTATACTCTAAGGTTTATGCTCATAACATATCTAAAAGTAGACTTAGGATTGTTTTAGCTGTCTAATGTTCCTTTGAGGAAAAAAACAAGGATCACACGGACACATGTTCGAACTACCTGTCAGGTATTCCTCAGCTAAATTAAAAAAAAAAAGAAAAAACAGAAAAGGCCTCAGGTGTACATCTTATCTTTTGCTCACCTGATGCCTCTGCTTTTGAATGTCAAACAAAATATCTGAAAGTGCCACAAAGTCTTAAAAAGTCTGAGACACGATTGCTCAGACGAGGGCTACCTGCACTCTCACGCTGCAGCTGCTTCTGGTATCGTTTGCTCTCCGCTGAGGAACAGTGGAACCATCGAAACCTTTTGTGTTTTGTCCCTCAGATATTTAACGTTATCTTTCATAGTTGGGTTTACGTAAGTTTTCTGGTTTGAAAATAGATATATGTGGCTGCCAAGCAGAGGCTTTGTCGTCTGCTCGACTTGTTTGTGCCAGTGTTCCTGGCTTTTGTTGGCGAAACTGAGCTCCTTTATGTAATTAAATATTTATCATCACTTTTGTAGTAATTAATGGCTGGTAAAAGCAGATGAAAGCCACAGGCTTCCTAAATTCAGCCGTGTCTAAACAGAGCAATGAATTTAGCAGAAGCAGAGAAAATGCGGCCGACTACGAAGAGAAGACTATTAAGTGCATCCAGTTTCAGTACGGCAGGGGATGGTTGTTGGAAGTGTCTTTATCTAGGCTGTCCACTACACTAAATGTTAAAAACAATTAATGAAAGGAGCATGGTAAAAGAACCGTAGCTGCTCCTCTTGAGCAGAAATTCCTAAAGCCCAAAAACATTGCAGGAAAACCAAATTTAACCAAATAAACTCGTGAACATCCCTTTTAAACATCTTGCTTTTGGTGCAAAAAACAAGTGACAAAGGTGTTATTTTGTGCTGGTGTATGTATGCTTAAAGCGATGTGACTATTTTACTTCTAACCTTATGCAATGTGTTTCTCATGGGCCAATAAACAGATCCATATGAATAAACGATTTGTATGTACAGTGCAGTTTACAAATGATTGTCATGTTCTGACATTTTTACATTTAAACAGTCCCTGTTTTGTGCTGCGCTCCTAGTGTTAAGACATTCAAACCTGGGAAGAATATCCTTAAGGTATGTAAACTATAAGAGATGGAAAGTAAGATCAGCTTTACCTTATCAATTCTTGGTGGGACCACCTTTTACCCTCTTAGATTTATCAAAGGTGCTGGAAATAATCGTTACAGCTTGCGGTTCATCTGGCTAAAATAAGAATGACATAGACGCAGCAGATGTGTAGGAAGAGCCATCAGTGGGTGAATCAAAGAAGACGAAGCTTCACATCCTGAAGCTGATGGATTGGATTGAAAGGGGGGCGACTACAGGTCATCTGAGGAGTAAACTCAGTGTCTTCTTCAAGAATCCACACAACCTATACGATGTGGCAGCTTATCCCTCTGAAAGAAAGAAGCCATTAGAAGGTGAGTAATCTGCAGTCGTGTGGAGATGTACAGCGTCAGCAACAATAGCCCAGTAGGCGGTGGCAACTCCTGGTGTTTGATGCTGAATTGCCACAAAGGCGCTTAAAGGGTGCCAAGAAATACCCCACTATACACACACACACACACACACACACACACACACACACACACACACACACACACACACACACACACACACACACAGGTTGAACTTAATGTTCATGTTAATTGTTTCATGTTAATTGAAGCTAATTTCAGCTCCGTCATCACAATGTTGCTGTAAACATCAAGACTCGTCAGGCCGTTTGGTCGGCCCTTTCATGATTTAGGATTTTGTTGTCCAGGTAAGCATTTCCAGTTAAGTTTTGTGTTTTGTAGACCACTTTTCAAACCCTAGAGACAGTTTTATATAAAAAGGTTTAGAAGCATTTCAAACAGGACGCCGGAGCAGGCGTCACATTTATGGAGACTACAGTCCTCATGCAGCCATCCCAGGTTTGAGTCCCTTTTCTGAGAATCTTCTCTTTAATTAGCTGATCTCAAATGTCATAACTGGAATTACATGAAACCTATTTTCTCTAGCCCTGAGCGGGCTCTCGATGTGTTGACCCTTGGCCACGTCAGGGTGTAATTTTGCCTCGGAGAGGTTTGAAGATTGACGCATAAAGTTCAAAATACTGTCTATCACCTTCCGTGTCATCTGTGACTAATTTGAAAGCTTAAATTCAATCAATCGTGAATTGTCTACTGGCCGAGTCTCCTTGCACACCGTGTAGTCATTTTATTGCCGAGTAAGGGCACTGTCTGGATCTGATAAATTGTAGCGGGCCCATTAAAAGCTTAAGTGCCCCATTACTCACTGCAGTTAAGCTCAATAGGCTGAATATTGCATGAGGAAAATGCAGGGAAAGATAATTTTAGGTGACATTTGGACATGCTTATTTTTAGTTACATACTTGCTCATTAAAATGCAGAAAACCTAAAGAAAACAGCTTTTCTCTTGTTTCTAGTCTTACAGAAGTAAATGGTGATTTTTAATATGTTTCTTGTTTATAATGATTCTGTTTTTGCTGAAGCTGAAGTGCATCTGTTTGTGAATAACCTGTTATTGGGTATTATCAGATAAGACTTTACTTATTCTATCCTCTGCAAAACACGAGTGATTTAATAGGAATATAATGTAGAAGTCACGTAAAATGTGGTCTTACAGGACTTAGACTACTACTGTCTGATAATGGTTTTAATCTATAAACCATTATGCAAAGAGAGATAAATGCCTGCTTATTCTAAATGGCAAAATTGCTCCTCCAGAGTCTCTGAAAGAGAAGCAAAGACTCGACTACAGCTAAATTAATTAGGTTGCTAATAGATGCCTCCACTTTACCTTCCTTTCGCTGTTAATGTAATCTCTGCACTCGTAGTCAGAATTTCATTTGTAGGCTTTGTGCTCGGTGAATCGGGCCTGAACGTGCCGCTGTGCTCCGAGTAAGAAAGAAATATGATGAGGTCAGGTAAACAAGCAAAAAGGTTGGCCACTAACTGGGCAGAGCATCCAGCAGCAGTCGTGTCCCTGCACACACTTACTCAAATTGCTGTGAAGGAAGTCTGGCTGTATCTTATATTGGCAACTAATCAATTTTCACCACCGTACAGCCGTTTGTATGAGATGCAGGAGCATGTGTGGAAACGCTCCTGCATCTGACTCAGAGTGAAATCGAGACGGACAGATTTGTGATATCAAACTCACGCACCGAGTGTCTCCAGAGTAAGTGTGAGCAGGCACCGAGCATTTTAACAAATTCAGATGATCCCACTTCTCATTTCACTTAATTCCTCATGCTGATGAGTCACAAAACATTATAACCACGGACAGATGCAATGAATGAAATCAGCTTGGTTACCACGTCACCTTTGGTGGCGGTTGCATACTTAGAAGCAATTTAAAAGTCTGTTTTATAAGTCATTGTGTCGCAAACAGGAACAACCATTAAGTGCAAGGATCTAAATGAGTTTAATGAATCGGGATAGCTAGAACGACTCCAAACCAGCAGGCCCCGTGTGGGTCCAGAGTCTTTTCCTAAACATAGTTCCTACATTGATCAAAAGAAGATTGAAAGGTATTACCAGTGTTAAGAGCACTTTGCATGCTGCTGAGAGCCTATCTTGTTCTCAGCAGGGTAACTGGTGTACGGCTGTGAACCGGCAGCAAAAGAATGATTTCTGTTGTGAACCTGCACAATTTCAGTAAGAACTGAGAGAGGAGTTGGCTGCTTTTGAGCTTTCTCGTGTCTGACAGGCATAAGAGCTAACGTTTCTGTTGAGCTGTGGTTTTTGGTGTGGGAATAACTTGTTGGTTTAGATCATTAACACGGAGTCAGGTCAGAAGGTTATGCAAGCCAAACTGGACGGGCTGTATTCCTTCCAAAGCTGTACTCAGAGCAAACAACTCCAAGTCTCTGTTTTCTGCAATAATGAAGTGAATTTTTCACTCTAAACTGTGACCACAGTGAGTTGTGGTCAGATAGAGGGAGAAAAAACACACACAGATTCATCTGTGTCTGTGATAATGATACTTACGAATATGCTTGTCTCTATTTGGGAAACAAACATTACTATGCACCACCTACCCCAGCAGAACTTCAGACGGCATACACCCCTCTGTGGTAAACAAGCTCTTCAATAGAGTTGGCTTCAGCGCAGGTTAAAGCGTCTTGTCTCATTTCAAACATTTGTTCAGGAATAAGGAACACAAAAAAGTGATGCTAAATCAGCTATTATTATTATGCAGTCCACAGAGGCCCCACCTCATAACTCGAAGGACTTAAAGGCTCTGGCGTAGCGTTTGGTTGATAATACCACAGGCAGCTTGTGATTAGACAGTTTGTGTCTAAACACAAACTAATTAAGTCATAAATCAATTCCCCACAGGGTTTAGCACTTCTACTCCAGTGTTAAACAGATTAAATATTAGCAATATTGACTCTTGAAGCAAACTAATGAAGAAAATCTATTTAAAAAGCAATAGCAAGCTGCTATTAAATCTTAACCACTTAGAAGGAAAACTATATAAATAACTGTATGACTTTTAATATGAGAATGGAATGAATGAAGCTGTTGGTGCACTGTGGACGTCAATGATCAGTGAAAGAGTCTCTGCAGCCGTTTCCTCGGCTAATATTGATTATCCTGCTGCATATTACATGTGATGTTATTCACTTTTGTGAGATCCTGCAAAGGTAACGTCTGATACAAGGAACCATGCTGCTTAATTACAGCTCGATGTTAAATTCTCTCTCTCTGTTGTAATCCAAATAATTATTTAAGATGTGAACATGGCGGTAAACAGTAAGATCCAGCATGTTATAAAACTGTCATTGATGTCAGTCACCAGGCTGGGGCTAAGTTCAGGTTTTGGTTATGCATGGATTGGTTATAAGTAAGCAGACTAAGCATAACATCCTTACAAATGCACCTGATCTTATTATTTTTATGACTCTTCTTTAGGTGTTTCCAGACTCTTGTAATTCATCTGGATTTTGGCTCCTGCTTCATGTTGTGATTTACAGGACACCTTGGTATTAAGTAACCATAGCAAAGAAATGTGCTGTAGCTGAAATCATTGTCCTCTCGTAATCTTAACCAAATAGTTTTAGAGCCTGAGCCAATGGAAGAAACACTGCGAAAACTTGGTTGGTTGTTTTGTTGTTTTTTATAAATAAAAAAAACAACAAAACACAACCCTTGTTTCAAAAAATTTAGAAGACTGTTTTATTTAGATTATTTTGCTAATTTTAAGAATTCTAGTAAAGTTGGGTTTTTTTCTTAATCCATTGGCAAATATATTTTTGCTTAAAATAGACAAAAAAGACAATTTTGACTAGGATCGTGGAATCTTGGCCTTTTTTCTAGGGGGGCCGTTTTTGCAGTGTATGTTGTCTCTCCTTAAAGTAGCCAAGGGGCAAAATGGGGGAGTGAAAAGCGGTTTTAAAAAAAAAGGAAAACAGGGCAGTGAATGTTTGTGTACTGTGGTCAAAATAGCACTTGATGATGCGATGCTTTTGTCTGTTAATGTGAATGCTGATGTTGACAAGAGCCAGCTTGTCTGCACACCAGGCATCTACGGCGTCCTGATAAAGACAAAGCAATGTTACAATAACGGCAGGAGTAGGCGATGAGCGGATGAGCAGTTGAGCAGTTGTTTGCGTTCCCTGGGGACCACCACATCGTTTTAAAAGCCTTTGTTTCCTCTGTAAGAAAAGGCTGAACTAAAATGAATAGAGCAAGAGCACGTTTGTGAGCTCAAAAACAGTGAAAAAGCTGAAAATCAAAAATGTAAAGGCAACTAAAACCTTTGTTGCAAGAGTCGACTGAAATTTTTGAGAAAACCACATATGCTGTACAGTAATTTATCTTTCACAGCCTCTATAAACCTTTAATTCGTTTAAATTCTGAAATCACTATGAAATCCAGACTACTAACAGTCAACCTCCGATGAGAGGAAATAAACCAAAACACGAAACAGCAACAACAACAGATGCAGCTGTTATTCTTCTGCCCAGGCAGCTGTAAAGAGCTGTTTGCCAATGCAACCAGATGTGGGAGCAGGACTCTTTCAAAGCTCGCAGCTTACTTGTGTTACAAGTAAAAAGAAATTGATTACTTGTTTATGGTATGTTAAATGTTATGTTATGTTCTCTTCTGTCAAACACCACGTTGCTCCAAAACCTGTTAATCAGAATTTAAAATGCCCTCATAGGTGAACAAGTTTAGATTATTCTGCACTCAGTGACAATGTTCTTTAGAAGATTCCTTGTCCCAAAGCATTGATTTCCATCACATAATTGTGACTGTTTTTACAGCAGTGCTTCTGCAGATGTAAATGTTTTTTTGTTTTTTTTTATGTGTGCGTAGGTGTGTGCAAGTGTGTTCCCTTCACCAGCCCTCATAACAGTCTAACTGTTTTTTATTGATCCCTGGAGAAGAAAACCAAAAAAAAAAGAAAAAAATTAAAAAAAGTAAAGGCAGGGTAAAAGAAGGGGGGTATAAATATTCTGCCAAAGAAGGCTAAAATCTGCAAGTGTGGAATGTGAAAAGACTAGAAATAGAGAAGTCTTTAATATTAAATGCCAAAGATCTCCCCTTTATTACATTAAATATGCTATTATCAAACTGTTGAAGTAGCAGTGCAGAGAGTTGGTCAAAGAGTTGGAAACTCGTCTCGATATTAGTTTCTTAAAGACTCAGGCTTTCTGGGATGTACATTAACTTGACTACTTTTAAATAATATCTCAAAATGTTATTCAGCTCTCTGTTGTCCTTGTCACAAAACAAGCATTTAATTTATTGTGTTTTGTTGTTATTTTTGCACTTTTTTTTGTTATATGTCATATCTGAATTGTTTGCCATTTAATGAAATGAAAAAAAAACTCACTAGATACTACAGTGTGATATTTAATACGTTTATCTACCTAAACATATACTGTAAGGATGATCCTGCTGTTGACCTCATCTCTTTCTGCAGTTCAATATGCAGTCAGCTCGGTCAGATTGATTTGTGCTCTTAAACCAACCCATAGTCAATAAGCTGCTGATGTTTATTTGCATTTTCATGATGGAGCAATACCTGCTTGAATGTTGCACAGTGTTTCCATCCTTGTACATTCTCTAAGCTCCCTCCTTTTCACACATGGGGTGGGGGTGGGGGGGGGGGGGGGGATTTTAGTAAAATTCTTAGACAAAAAGGAGAGAGTGGAAAAATCATAAAACATGGTGCTAGTAGCTCCCTGCAGACTTTTATGCATAACTGCAGTAAACGCGATGCAGCATAATCATCTCCGAGTTTCACTGCCGCCACATCCACCAGAGAACCCCTGCAATAAAGACAGTAATACAGTTAGAAGACAAATATCACCCAGTGCTTCGTTGCCACTACTTTCACTGTCTGTCACGCTTGGCCCTTCGGTTCTGCTCCTCCAGCAAAACCGAACCTCTTTCTTTCTTTTTTTTTTTTTTCAGTCTGTTAAAAACAAGCTGCCTAGAAGTCATAAGACTCTTTTCCCTTGTGTCTGCAAGCAGTTATGTGCCTTGAGAACGGTTTTGGAAAAGACGTGATGAGGTTTGCCTCCGCTCAGTCTGCTTGGCGCTACTGGAGCACTAAGGGGCCAAATCCAGCTACATCCATCTTTATGACTGCAGTGTGCCCTGCATGTTCATCGTTTGCTGTCCAACTGCCACCCATACTCTTTTCCCCTTTCAGGGGAAAATAGAATTTTATTGAGAAAAATACTCCTGTGAGAGTGTTTTCATGCTGTATGTATCATGTCATTTGTGCTGATGCAGCAATATAAATTATGATAGCATGAATTCAAAGACATTTGCATCTCATTTGATCATACTTTTTTTAGTGTGAAGAACAGTAAAATGCATTAGCATTTTACTGTTCTTCAATGCATTAGTATTTTACTGGGTACGGACCCAAAAGAGCAATGATGGAGTCGAAAATGAGAAAGTGAGACTGAACAAGAGGAAATCTCGGAGCCCCTGAGTTAAATACCTACAGTAGTTCTGCTTTAAGCTGCAGCGTATCGTCAGCAAACAAATTGCTCGGGTTATTATGCATTTTAATAAATGTACAGTAGTACTTGTTTATGCAATTTTTGTGTCAACAGTTGTCAATATGTTGCCATCAACACAGGCCGAGTGAAAGCCTGTAATCACCATAAACCACTTGTGCTGTGGATGAATATTCTTCATAAAAATCTCCCATTTTGAATGAACTGACAATGATGAAGTGCAGATTCACTATGGAAGCAAAACTAAAATAAAGCAGCTTAATTGTCATCTGTGGTATTATCTTATAGTGTAAAAATGTATTGATCTTGGGTTTTCTCTCAGTAGTGAAGGTTGTGCGTTTTAAATAATGAATTGACTACACTGCTAATCTTTGCTTCTCTGCAGGATGTAATGAGAACTATTAATCCACTCCCAGCAGAAGACAAATATATCCCTACTTCAGCCTCAACAGGACTCTCGACCTTTTCTAAAGAGTAAACAGTGAATGCGTCTCTGTTCTTCCTGAAGGTGTTTGAAGTTGGAACAGAGGGTTCATTGTTCTTACCAGGCAAAACCAGCGCAAAGAAACCACATGAAGACAAAGTTAACACCCTCAAAAACGTGCTGCAGGGTCTCTTCAAACAATTACATCGGAGGCATAAGGACAAGAACATAAACTTGGATTTCTTTTATTTTTTTATTTTGATTATTCTGCTACTCTGCTGATATTATTCAAAGTACACTGGGAGATTATAGAGAGCATAATGTGTGATTATTATCATAGATTAAGTAAAAAGGACTGGGTATAAAAGGGCATTGAGTATTGATACTTAAGTAATGATGGGATTCATCAACCTCTGAACATCATAAAATCTCTCTCAGACAGTCTCTCAGGAGTTTGGTGCATGCTGTCTTCCAGATTGTTCTACTTCTCAATTATCCCCTCCAGCGTCTCATTTACATCCACTGATCTGACTGAACAGATGTGGACGGGGAGACAGGTCTACTCTACGCATGAGAAGATAAATGCATGTTGTTTCTTCACGCTGCTTTGTATCTCTGCAAAAAGTGTAATTTTGTGTTTAATAAGGAAAAAAAAAATTGGTCAAAATAAAGTCACAGCCTTCAATAACTGATGCAGTTTTGTCTGTGAGAAGCTGGAGGTGAAGCAACGTTGCATTGATGCAACTCATAAAATCGAAGTCAGAATGTCTAATTCTCAAGTTTGGTGATTAAATATGCTACTACTACTACTTGTTTAAAGGCTTTACAGAGACAATAATATTGTAACAAAGAGTTTACATTTACCATAGCAATAATGTTATTAGATACAGATGATGGGAGATTGATCAATATTGCTTTTTCAACCAGGTTGTAAATATACATCTGCTGTAAAAGTTACATTTTTCTGACACGGGAGTCAGAGATTGATTTGCTTTTATAACCCCGGAGGTCATTTGAGGATTCCAGTTTTTCTTTCCACTCCTGAGTACTTAACTTTGAAAACTGGATGTTGCCCACTGGGGCCAGATAATGTTCTAAACCACTCACTTTTTAATGCTTTTACTCTGAATACTTGTGTACATTTGATATGAGAACGTTCCATGTCATACTTACAGTAAAATGTCAGATACTTTGAGACTTTTAATCCAGAAATTTTCTAAAAGCCAACTCAATTTATGCCAAACTAATTTTATAGTAAGAAACTTGTAATTTCTTAAATTCATGCATTTTGTACAAGACCAGCAAACCAACAGTTAAATATGTAAAGATACTTTTTGCACCATCAAATATGGCACAGAAACAACTGAAAGTAAGGAATGTTTCTTGTGATATTATGCTTGAAAGCGCTCTTAAACATTAAAGGGCGATTAAAGAGCCGTTATCAGTTGGCTGATTCCATTTGTAAATCCTTTTAGCTGCAGCCATGACATAATCCCACAAGTACCTGCAAATGATTAAATGGAAGTGTTTGGAAATGAAACCTTCGGGATCCACATTTCCCAGGCACTCTAGGGAGTCTTGGGAAGGGTAACAAAGGAGCGGGAGGACGGGGGGGTGAGAGTCTGCTGGACTGGCTGTTCTATAGAAGAGGCAACAAGGTCCTGAAAATGTGCAAATTAGTGAGAAAATCAAGTGAAATAGATGTGAGATACAGAGCGGTGGCAATAGCTCACCTACAGACACACACCCACTGCATGAGCAGATCAAACTCACTGCATCTTTGGATTTCATGGAGAAACAGGAAGATGCTGATGTACGGTATCTTTCTCTGCCTGGATGCTTTGGCTCGTATCAGATGATTCCTGATGCATTTTCCATTTCACCCAGTTACACTGAAGGAAATCAGATGTTTCTATGTCATCGATCCATAGACAGAACTCAAGCTTCACATAAAAAGCTGATTTTGTGGGCATATTGTGTACATGATTACCCCCCCCCCCCCTCCCCCCATCGGGTGCTCCGTATGGCGTCAGAGGAATTTCCTTTTATGGTCATACTCTCCAGGCAGTGCATCTCCAGAAGACCAGCTGTTTAAAACTATGCAGCAAGGTTCAAATATGTTCTCCATCCCTGCTTGTACTTCTTAGTAGGCAAAAGCAATCCAATGAAAGCTGATTTTACTTGCGTCAAAAATGCTTTCTTCATCTGAGGTACAATATAGTAGCAGACGTTTCACACTTCTATGCTGTGTCTCAAATTCGCATGAAAATAATCATTTCAGTTCACCTCACAAATTTATTCATTTTACTGGTTATCATTCCAAGACAGTTAAATGTTGGCAAAACCAAAAGTAGTTTGGTGTGTATGACCAGCAGCAGGAGTCGTGTGTGCTCTTGACCCATCAGCTCTGTGCAATAGCTGGGGTTATTCTCCAAAGCTGCTGTAGAGTTACCAGAAATGAAGATTAGATGGCTGAACATGGGCTTAATATTTGCACTTTAATCAAACAATGACACAGTGTAAGATGTTGTGTGACAGAGGGCGCACCTCTTCTTTTTCACATGAACAAATATGCTATAATCTCTAATAAATAAATAGAATTAAAATACAATACTGTCATTAGCTGCTACCTCAGGATCATGAAAACTGAAGACGTAATTATAAAAATATGTGAAATATCAGCCCCTCGGTCACACTGCACATAAACAAAAATATGTCTGAAAGAAACATTGTACAAAAAAGGTTAACTCTGAGTGTGTGTGTGTGTGTGTGTGTGTGTGTGTGTGTGTGTGTGTGTGTGTGTGTGTGTGTGTGTGTGTGTGTGGGAGGTTTGAGCTCGAGCAGAGTGACCACTTACTGAAACAGTCTGATATCACAAACAGCCCGTGCTCATGACTGGGAGTCTGAGGATGCACAAGGTCATTATTTTGAGTCACATGTGAATTCTGAGCACACCAGTGTTTGGGTTTTGGGCTTTCCTGACAATCTGTGCCAATTTACAAGCTTGCAGAATTACTTTTTGTCTTATTCCCATGCTGTTTTAGTGAGCCTGCAAGTTCTTTTTCACTTCCGGAATCGATGGCTCTTTTTAAGTCGGAGTTTCCTGGGAAGACGAGGGTCAGCACCATGGAAGAAATTTGACTTAATGTCATCATGTTTTTGTAGTTTGTCAAATGTGTGGAAAGTTCATATTTCCAAATACGTCCAGTGAATTAAATGTCCTGTGATTACCATTTTCATGACTAATGTACTATTTACACTGGACTAAAAATGTTTTTTTTCCTATTTCATTTTTATTGATTCCTTCCAACATGTCAAAACTAGTATGAATCTATAAATAAATTAAACTATATATACACACACACATTTTGAACATATAGAACCCCTTGTAAATAAATCTATATAAATAAATGAGTCTTATCAGTTTATGTACACAAAAATCTATAAAATAAATCTTTACCCACTGTGCACACACACACACACACACCTATCTATAGGTACATACCTATATACATGCACACACATAGCAACACATTTAACACATATATCCTGTTTAACATGTCTGAAACATGGTGGGAAGATGTAAAACGTATTTAATCCTACCCCTTCTCCAATATTTCATAATTGCACTTTACATTCTTCCAAAATTACCTCTGGACCTGCAAACTTACACCCCAACATCTGTATTTAGTTTTGCACCTTCATGCTGGATAAGAAAAGTCTGTTTGACTATGATTTCCAGACACTGATCCCAGAAGTGACGTTGAGGGCTTGGATTTTATTAAACAATTAGCTTTTATTTAACATTTAATTGAAAAATTTTGTCAAAAGGCATCTGATCAGAAAATAGATTTCAGTGATGACACATCACATTTTTCACAGTAAACGTAACCAGAGCTTTTGTTGAAACCCTAAAAAGGTTTTGCATAGTCAGAGACTTTGATTTTGATGAAAAATAAAAGGTTTCTCACTGCTTGATGCAGCCACACGTGTCATCGTCTCGTTGTCGTTCTACTGATCTGGACTTTTTTCAAAAGTCTCCATGTGAAGCTTGATGTTGATTAATTTCTGTATGATTATCTAAAAATATTAGGTCATTACACTATATGGGTGGGTATAGGCTGAAGCTTACTAACATGTGCATTTGGGTGGGATTAAAATCTTGTGACCTCTGTGTTTTGTGAAATAGGGTAAGATATTTGCTGTGGAATATTTACTTTACAAACCACAGACATGGGTCATTTGAACAGGATTAAACTTAGACAATTTCAATCCCATGGGAATGGTGCATGAGTCTGTACAAAGTCAGAGTTTAGATGCTTAGAAATAAACTAGAGTGAACCTAATGTATTGATATTGTCATTGCATCATATCACATTGCATCCATCCATGTGCATTTTATCCTAATTAAGCTTGTGAGGCCAACTGGAGCCCGTAACAACTATCCTTGTCAAGCACATACCTGTGTTCTAATGAGATATCCTGTTCATCAAAACATTTTACCTAATGTGCTCTCTAAACATTCAAACGTTTGTCCATGAGCCACTAACTCGTGTCAGACTGAGAGAAACCATGACACCATTGTGTCCATTCACTCATAAGAACCTGGATAACATCATACATCACCTGCTGCCTTAAGGAGGAGGGGTACCAGTCTTATTTAATGAATCATTTCAATGTAAGCAGTTATCTCCTGGAAGTTTTCAGTCTTTTGAATAAGTGGCTTTACAGCTGAAGGCCTCATCCAGAGTCGTGTTTCTTAATGTTTACAAGCCTCCCAAACACTGTGCAGACGGTTTTGATGATCTCAGTGAATTGCCGTCTATGATCTGTGTTGATTTTGACCGTGTCGTTATCGTTGGGGAGTTTAACATTCATGTGGACAACCCACAGGACAAAGGGACTAAAGACCAGAGTAACACTTTGGACAACTTTGGGCTGACAGGTTACCGTGTTGGATGTGGGCCTGTCTGATCATTACTGTGTTTTCTTTGAGAGTGCGATTTCAGTGCACACAAATGTGTCAATAGCAGTGATCACAAAACACAGTATAACTAAAAACAGGTCTTTAACCAGGTCTCCTCTATAACACCTGCCCTCTCCGGTGGGTTCAGTCAATGAGCTCATCAATAGCTTCAATGCTAAAATTTTAAATGTTATGGACACTATTGCTCACATTCGGGTGAAGGTTATCTCTAGAAGGAAGAAGTCTTCATGGAGAAACTCCACTCTGGTGAAAAATGGAAAAAGAGAATGTCGAAAAGCTAAGCACATGGAGAAAAACAAATCTCCGGGATATGATATCCATAAAGAGAAACTTTCACTCCTATAATTTACAACTGAGGACTGCAAGGAAGTCTGTAATGATCCTGCCTGGCTGGAGAGGTGTGTCTTCAAAGTTCTAGGTTGGGCTGATCAGGCTCCTCAGGTCACAGGCAGTGCCTGGATGTCTCCTGCTGCCACACCTGGTCTTCATCAGGACACATCAACATTCCCTCTTAAGGAACAGCAGGCGCACCAGCTTTCACCAGATTGTCCTCTCTGTGGTAATCAGGCTGAGTTTTGTGTCCCGTCGCTCTCAGTAGCTTTGTCTTGAAGAACTTAACCTGTTTTCTTAGTCCACATTGTGCAAACCCTCCTGTGTCAGTGGCAACTGCACTTCATTCCCCCATGAGCTGCAATGACTTTCCAAATTCTTCATAGACGAAATCCTACATTTTAGACAAGCAGTTGGTACGTCAACAGCAGGTTCAGGATATGTACCTTGTAATCTGGGAATGGTTCTGGATCTGAAGCCACATTAAACTAGTGAAGTGAGCCTATTGTCACCTAAAGAACAGAGGATTTAAGGACTGTTTTCTCAGCAGACTTGTTCACGCTTTTATATTCAGTAGACGGGACTACTGTGACACTGTTCTCACGAGTCTCCCTAAAAAACAAATCCAAACAGCTGAATCAAACAGTCCTTAATTCATTTCATAATAATTTTCCAACAACAAGGTTATTTCATCCCATGGCTGCTCTGAAGCAAAAGGATGCTTTCATTTTTAACAATTTACTGTTTCCTAGGTTACCAGATTTATATTACACACAATGAACAATGTGATAAGGCATCCTATATGTTCTCAAGGTCCCTGAAGTTCTATGTGATAGCTTTTATTTTTCATTTCTTATTCAGACCCTGTTGCTGTGTAACACAACTTTGAAATGTTATATCTGAGAGTGACATGACTCCCTATGACGCAGAAGTGCTTTGCTTTTGTTCACTCGGTTCTGACAGCAGTACTAAACTCTCTGAACCTCAAAACACAAGGTTGGACTGGAAATGAGTACTTTACGTTGCTGCTTATCATAATTAGAACCAGGAAAAGCTGACAAAGAAGTTGAGTATGACAGTCCTTTAGTCACTTTGGGAAAATGACTAAATTTAACTTCACAATTTATGATTCTGAGAAACTCACTGCATTGCGCTCCCTTTTAAAACATTTCCAGAAAATAAGCAATTTGTACAAGCATCAAACAACAGATACTGGTCCATAGAGTAATTAAAGTAAATTTCTATTTAAATAGCACCTTTTAAGATAAAAATCACAAAGTGCTTGACAATAAAACAGAACAGTAGCAGGACAGAACAGGAAACATAAAAATAAATAGAACTAAGCAAAAGCAAGTTTAAAAAGATATGTTTTAGCTGCTTTTTTTTTTTTTAAAGAGATCACAGAATCAACAGATCTGGGGCTGAGAGGAAGGGATTTCCAGAGGGACGGAGCCACTGCTGCGAATGCTCTGTCACCTTTAGTTTTAAGTTGTGTGTGCTTTACGACGAGCAGACCCTGATCACGGGATGTCAGGGACCTGCTGGGGACATAAGGCTGCAAAAGGTCTCTAATATAAACTAGTGTTTGATCGTGTAGAGCTCTATATGCAGAGACACATGATTTTTATGCCACTGTGAAAAAATAAAAAAAGTCAAGAAACATCTTGGTGTTCAGAGACTATTAAAATCTTTTAGGGTTTTTTTTTTTGTTTTTTTTTTACACATTTGGATGATGATTATGTGAACTGCTCTCCAAACAGAGAGCTGTTCATGTCAGGTTTATGTCATAACAGAAGGTGCTGATTTTACAAAATGATAAAAATCCTTTTTTTACATCTGCAAAATGTATTTAAAAAAAAAAAAAAAAAGAGGTCATGTATGAAATTTGTGATTTACTTTCCAAACCCACTGAGGTCACATTGTGGGAGGTTTATGATTTAAAAAGAAAGAGAAAAAAAAAAGAAATAAACTAAGCAACTAGTGCTCCCTCCTGAGAATATGTTCTTAAGAATAGGAGGATAATGAGAGTGGTACCACTGTGGAGAAATTATGGGTCTCTACCTTAATTTGATTTTGGAATCCAGACTCAAAAACAGCTTTAATTATGTGAACCTCATTTTGTAACTTTAACTTCTCATGTCATACTGGAAGCTGCCATCCCCCACCCCTGAAAAACATGCCTGTGGTTTTTTTTTTAGTTTATTATACATTCATTTTTGTATTTTAGGCTTGCAACACTTTCCAAAGAATCTTGGTAATGCATTTTCCACTCTGCTATGTTCCCATTCCTTATCACATAAATTCAAGGTGATCTGGCAGTGAATGAGTAATGAAGTGTTTCAGTTGTTTTTGTCCCAGTATTTCTGCAAAGTTTGAAATAGTGTGGATAGTAGTTGTATTCTCCTCGGGGACAGGTGAGGACTACAGATAAGCCAATCTCATACCTGTACCATCTTCCGCCTCTGCAAAGTTTTAGTAATGTGTGCAGAATGTTGTTTTGCATTATATTGTTGAAGAATACATAGATGTCCCTGAAAAAGATGTGGTATTAAAGGCAGCATGTGTTGCTCTAAAATATCAGTGCTCTTTTCTGCATCACTGATATCACAGACACATAAAAGATATTTGCAATGGGCACCGTCAAAACTCCCGTAACTTCAGAGACCTTGGCTTTAGGACATCGAGATTTGCTGAGAACAGTCTTGATGCTTTTGTCTGCAGGCCTGGAATACTGATTTGTCTGATCAGAGTACACATTTCTAGTATATAATGGTCCTACAGATGCTGTACTGATCTGTACTCAAGTTTGACAAAAGGTCTTCTAAAATATTCCCCTGCCTATATGGGTATTTCAGCTTTTTGTGAATGACATAACTTATACCATCTTATGCTTACACTTATACCATCTTATGCTTACCCTCTATTCAAAATTCCTCCATTTCCTTGAATGGTTTAACATTAAGCACTGGAAAAGGAGAAATTTTGCAAATCCCTTCCTATGTTCCTTTGAAGAACATTTTTATAAATCATTTTCACAATTTTCCTCATGCATTTGTTGAAAGGGGAGATCCTTTGTCTGTCAGTTTATAAAGCAGCAAACGGACACAAGCGCAAACATCACTAAAGTAGAGTTTAACAGCAAAAACGCTGTACATAAAGCTACACACAGAGCCACATATACATTGGTGTAGCCCATATGGCGTCTACTACACAATGATCTGGGTCTCTGCAGGGTATTAGTAGGCAAGATAACAGGTGAAACGGGTGAGGGTGATGATGAGGGCGCAGGTGCAATACATGATGAGTAGAACTGAGGAATGCTGGGAGTTGTAGTGTCAGGACCGGTGATCAGAAGGCTGGTGATGCTGACCAGGGTAGCGTAGGAGGAGCTGCTGCTGCTGCTGCTGAATCACCAGTCAACCTGATATGGGTTTTTTTGTTTTGCTTTTTTACAGGTTAAACCCTTTTCTGAGGCCAGTGTTCACACCATCAGACTCGTGCAGTCCTGCATGTGTTTTCTTCATTTTGTAACAGAACACAAATTCAACAACAACTTAGCAGATTGTCGTCACTGTCCATTTTGTTCATTTTGAAAATGATAATTTTACACCTTCAAACGGAAGACTCAAATATGATTTCAGGAATATGAGCTATGAATAGAAATGAGCAATTCCCTGCTCTCCTCAAACAGTTTCCATTTGACTCAAGGCATCATGGCTGAGAAATTGAAGTAGTAATACCAAAATGTTTGCAAATCTCTATTAAGATCATGTTAAAATATCTTACAAATGATAACTGCTGACGTGCAAGCAGATAATATCTGGTACAAAACTTGATTGGATAAATGATAATGTCCTCATTCATTATACATCCCACATTTCCTATCTGTGTCCGTGTTCATAGCCAAGGAAAGGCACAAAAAAAAAAAGACAGGAGCACAAATGATATGTGATCAGCCTCGATGTAAACAGATGGTATTTGGACAGCAGCTTTAAGCTCAGAGCAGTTCAGAGACAAGGACAGGGACAAACAAGGCTCAGCTCTGCTCCTTAAATAACTTGAGCGTAACTGTGCCGCTCATATTTTTAAATGCCAACCAAAATCACAGTTTAAGCTTGAATTTAATTTAATTCACAGTATATTTGTGGATTTGTAACAATGCTTGTTTGTCAACTTCATGATTACACTGAAATGATAGAGTCTCTGTTTAAAAGTTGTTTACGGTTTAGTGTATTCATCTATAATACTGTATATAGTGAAATTGTCTTTGTTTTTAACAGCTGTTCAGGTGGAAAACATCTGTTCTGTCCTTGTCATTGTGAATAAAACAAAGCCAGACGGCTGCGGCTTATAAAAATAAAATTTTCTTTTAATTTGGATTATTTTCAGCCATCGTGCCTATTGTGTCCAAACCTGTTGGGGTTTTTTTAGGGTTGGGGTTTCTACTGTTACAATTTAGTTTACATCTTTAATAAATACATTTCTCAAGAATAATTTCAGTGGAGGGGAAGATTAATTCATCTGAACGTTCTAGCCTCGTAGATTTTTCAAAACATACCATTAAAAATAGCCAATGTGCTGCACAAAAGTACTGGCTTGTTTTCACCAAAAGTAAATAAACTACAATATCATAGAGATTACTTTTTAACAGCTGTAACTATAACGAATCATCTTTAAAGGTCAATTAAAGCAGCTTGTGTCTTTGGCTGCATTTATGCAGGAACATTATCGTAGGATCGATATTAAAATTTCTATGAACAAATTCAAACATACTGAGGAAGATAGTGAAACTCAAATTACTACTACTACTACTGTCGTTTAGCAGACGCTTTTTTCAAAAGCGACTTACAAATTTTTATGACGTTTCAGTCTCAACTCTTGTATATAATCTGTCCCACAGACAGAGGCAGGCATTTGTCTTCCCGAAGCAGCCTACTTTGCATCTTTATTAATATTGCATAAATAATGACGTAATCTTATCTCTGTCTGTCTGGCAGTGTCCAGCAATGACAGAAGCTCACTCTTTTTTATTACCTTTGCTCTAGCCAAGACTTTAAAATTGCTCCCTGGAGAATTATGGATAAAAAAGCTTTTCTTTTATTAAAGCAAACGTGGAAGTGTATGCTGACTCATTGTAAGAGCAGAATATGTTTGAACTGAATTTAATAAGTAAGTTGCCAGCCACAGTTGTTGACATTATCTGGTCAAATATCCACTGATTTTGTTGAGACCTACAAGCTGAAGTACACTGACGCTTGAAGGTTGAGCTGAGGACTTACTTCTTTAATTACGGCACGTTCAAAAATAAGACAAAAATCAAAACGTTATTTATAAAGTGCTTTAGTATGCCATAAAGCAACCAGATTTCTGTAAGGATTAATAAAAATACAGCAAATAAAACCATGAGATAAAACCATTACACAAATATAAGCAGTAAGCATCATCCCTAAAATAAACAAAAGTTAATGCAAGGATTGGCCTATTGATCGTGCTCGCTGGCGTTAAAAGCCAGCCAAGGACAATGTCTATGTAAGAGGTCAGAGAGATAAGGAGGTGCTAGACCATGTAAGCATTTAAAAGCTAATAGTAACATTTTAAAAGCAAATCTAAAAAAAAAAAAACAGGCAGGCAGTGAAGAGAGTGCCAATGAGGGTAATATGCTCACACCGTCTTGTCCCCGTTAATAGGCGGGCAGCTGAATTCTGGACAAGCTGGAGACGTTGAAGAAGAGACTGGTCCATCCTACTATAAATGGAGTTGCAGTGGTCAAGTTAGAAAAGATAAGGGCATGAATGACCCTTTCAAGGGCAACATAAGGAAGATAAGGCTTAACTCTGCCCACTTAGCCTCAAATGATAAAAACTAGAATGGACTACTGCACTGACCTGTCTCTCAAATTTGGACATTTTCATCAATTTCAAGATAACACTAAGATTCAGAGAGTTAGAAAGATCCAAAGGGCCAACAGCACTGCTATATCTTGTCAGTTTTCCCTAACACAAAGACTTCTGTTTTATCTTCGTTTAAGCAGAGGAAGTTCAGCTCCATCCATATTTTGACATCTTGAAGACACTTCTGCAAATTCTCTACACAATGGGCTCCACCAGATTTTAAAGGTAAGTAAATCTGGATGACATCTGCATTACGATGAAATGCCACATTATATTTTTCAAAAATGGAGCCCAGTGGAAGCAGGTAGAGAGAAAATAAAATAGGGCCTAAAATATAGCCTTGAGGTACCCCATTTTGAAGTGGCGCCTGTGAAAGACAGGCCAAGTTGGACAGAAAAACTCTTGTCAACTAAAAAGGACTTAAAGTAATAAATGCAGTGCCCCCTACACCAAGAGACTGCTCTAATCGTGATAACAAGATGTCATGGTCCACTGTGTCAAAGGTAGCAGTGAAATCAAGAAGAATAAGAACAGCGGAAGCTCCAGAATCAACTACTAAAAGCAAATCATTGCACACCCTGAGAAGGGCTGTTTCAATGCTGTGACATAACTTAAAGCCAGTCTGAAAATTTGCAAAAATGTCATATAGCTCCAGATGTAACTGAAGATAAATTGCCTTCTTTAGAAAGAAAACACAGCTTGGAAATTGGCCTAAACTTTGAAAAAACATTAGGATCCAAGTTGCTCTTTTTAAGAAGAGGTTGTACAACAGCATATTTAAAAGCAGCTGGGATACGCCCTGTGAGAAGTGAGCTGTTAATAAAACTAACTACCCAGGGACCTACAACACTAAAGACCTACTTCAACAGTCTGGGAGGAATACAGTCACCTGGACAGTATGAAGGCCTCAGGTGTTGCACTAGTCACAATGACACGGTCAAAATGATCGGCAGGAGAGGAAAGACGGCAGGAGATACAGGCGAAATAGCAGGATCAGGGGTGCAAAGTAAGGGTAAAAACTTGATAGCATTCACATTATCGATAAAAAAATTAAAACTTTCAATCAATTTTTTTTTTAAAAGTTGCACTAGGAAGCAAATACAATTTATTGTTACCACATCCAGAGTTAGTGAGTGCCCATGTTGTATTTCTAATGAAGTGCATGCTGTGCCGACTTCATATCGTCTTCTGTGCATGAATATCATTACCCTCCTGAGAGCACGCAAACAATTTGAGTTCACACCACAATACGGTGATAGAAAAATACTTCAGTCAATTTTATTTTCCAGTACATCCATTTCTCTTGTCTACATGGGTGGTTGATACAATTATTTTATGTGTTGAACTGTTCAAGAACTACAAATACGAAGGCTGTTATGCAACAGCCGGCCAGTGGTAGATAGTCTCATAACTGATTGGTAAATTAGTTCATGCTGCAATTCCTCCATATCATATAGGCTCCATAAACCCTGGTTTTACTTCAGGTCTGTTCCGCTGGTAATTGTTTTATGTTTTCAGAGGCTAACTTTAAAATGTGGATTTCAGCATTGGCAGTTTTGTTTCTGCAATGGTGACTTCTGTCACTGTGCCAATGAAGCGCTCAATAACAGATAGAAACAATGACAGGAATTTCAACTCCTGACTGGCTATAAAAAAAAAAAACCACAAGCAATAAGTTGGATTTCAGTATTATAAAAGCTACTGAATGACACCATACATTCTGCTTAGGTTTGACCAGTTTATGCCCCTTTTTACAAATGTGTCACTAATATTTAAAGTAAGGGAACCTTCAACAAGTTTGACTCTCAGTACTTTTTCCAACAAAATAGCAATAATGTGAGTAATTAGAGAAATTGGTTGACTCACATGTATATTTCTGAAAAAATAGGCAAGTGTTAAAAGCAGATCTCACCTCCTTTTCAGCTATTGACAGCAATGGTTACAAAATTGGTAGTCAACTTGTATGGCATTGACCAGACAGAGATGGCTGTACAAACTGGTCATTTTGTACACATACAAAGGTCAAATTACCTCCATTTGTATGTAGGTATCCTACCCTTACCTTTTTTGAGTTTTCTCAGCGGCTTAAAATATTTTATTAAAGCAATTTATTTGGACATAGCTCAAAACACATAGTCACAGCATTGCTTACAGCAAACACATAGTCCATTCTCACTTAAAACTGCTTTGATTCACTTCATTTTGATCTCTAATGAAAATGTTCTCTTTGGGTTTTTTTAAATCCAGAATGTTCCTTTAAAGCTGAGATGGGTAGATAAACTGTAAAAGGCAAAACCAAAAACTGGAAAGTACCGCCATCCTTTTCTGGCTTTTTACTGGTCAACATCTCTTCCATGCGCCATTGTTTCCAAAGTCTAAAAGCTAAAACAAGTAGATCCGATCATTTTAATTATGATATTATCAAAGGTAAGTGTGGAATTTCTTCTGCTTCACGAGTTAGTGGGTGTCATTCATTTATTTTATTTTGGGTTGTTTTTTTTCATACACAACATCACAGGAGGCAGGATACATCCTGCACAGGTCAGCTGTCCGCCACAGGACCGCACAAAGACAAGTGAAACAAACACGCAAGTTTATTTTGATTGGTGTAAGTATTTACAAAATTATTTACAGAAGCTTTTGTGAGTGTATTGATCTTACTTGCACTGTCAACAATGCCAGTTACTTTTTGCTGTAGAGCTTCTTTATAACTAGATTACCTTTTTATGGATGTCAAAATCCTTCTGTGAAATTGAGCGCAGGCATGCCAAGAAAGAAAGTTTTAAATGAGTGCATGACAACAGGGCTGTGTTTTGTTTTATGTAGCTTTTAAGTTAGTTGGTTCCAAAAAAGAAAGAAAGATAACTTTCTTTACTTATTTTTTTTGTTAGTACATATTTAGACATTTTACTCAGAACAAATAAACCAATGAGCTCTGGACCAGCTTTATCACAATGTCAGATTTTTTCCTTTATATCAGTGTGAACACAGCTATTATGGCCAAGGGAAGCCACAATAATTGTAAGGATATTCAAAGAAAAACATCCCTAGGGGGTTTAATTATTAAACTCAAAACATGAACACAATAAGACACAAAAAACATGAACACAAAAAGAAAAAATAAAGTATTATCATACTTTGTAGGAAAAGGGCAAACACGACTGTCATGGTTTGGGTTTAGTTATGTTTTGCCTTCATTTGTTAACGTCTGCCCGGATTGTTTGCACCTGTGTCTCGTCAAGTCCTGTGAGTATATCTTGTCTTGTCTTTGCCTTCCTCCCTGCTGGTCTGTACTGTTTCTTGTTGTGGTTAGTTTTGTTGTTTGCACCATGTTTATACCGTGTTCCTGGTTTTGTCTAGTTTGGGCTTTTTGTTTGAGTCTTTTGGGATGGTTATGAAACACTTTTTGTTAATTAAATATCTTTTTGTTTGGAGCTCTTGCTATCTCAGTCTCCTGTATTTTGAGTCCTACATTCCCAAGTCGTGACCCAAGACTACTGAACAAAAGATCCCCAGAGTTTAGTCATCAATCACTGAAGCAATATCAGTTTCCATTCATTATTTTTAGGTCTTTATTTTTTACATCTTGGCCTTTTTTACAGTTTTAAACAGCACCACATCCCATGACATAAAGTAGTATCAAATGGCCTTGTCTTGACATGGACTATTTTACATCTGCTTTTATTTTTTGGTAAATCATGTCACACTGGCTCCATCCAAGTCAACTTCCGAGCCAAATTACACTGCTGTCAGCTTTTTAAACGCAAGCACAGTCTTTCAGACACACATTTATGATCTCTCAGCATACTTGCACTTTTTTTGTTTTTCCCCCAAAGCTGACCAAAGAAATTCTCTTAGCACATAATTTTCAGTAGCAGAACCTTTTTTTTTATAAGAATCTCAGAGGTGCATCTCTGCATTAGAAAAGTAACTAATAAAAAGGAGAACCGAATAGAACTCTGCTGTCTTGCCTTTTGCATTGCATCCATAATCAAAAAGCACTACTTTTTCATTGATTTTGTTTTATTAATATAAGTGACACAGCTGCATTCTTTGATATGTGACAGTGGAACAAAGGAAACAGGTGGCGGCTCTAAATCCCACATCTAATGATGCATTTTCAATATCCACTTGTTCTCCAGTTTAGAGTGGTTTATGAAGTTGAGGTCTACAGAGACAAAAAAAAATGCACTCATGGCATCCAGCTTAATGTTAGGTAAAGAGGCTAGTGAGAATTGTTTAGGACATCAAACCAAACAAGTGTATAATCCATTTGAGAGTCAATGTCTGCTGTGTTTGCCCAAAACGTTTTCAAAAGTCCATCTAGAGCTCTTCCATATCAAAGCTTTTAGAATTACAAAATTAGCTTTACTGATTAGAAGTCAGTCCTTGATTTATAATTCTCCTTCAAACAACCCCCTTAAATCTTATCACTCTAACACATATTGATTTATATTCCAATGAGGAAGGAAGGATGGTGGTTCATTTTTAGAAGACTAGACATCTCGGGATCTATTAGCATTGTGTTACAATAAGACCGATGAGAAAGCATATTTAGTTTGCAGTAGGACAGAGAATGATGGACCTAAACGGCTCAGAGCAATCTTCACAGCAGTTGTCTCCTGTGAGGCCTCTCCTTCCTCACAGCCATCTGGATCCCCCATCATTATCACTGCAGAGTAAACATATTTATCACAAGTGGAATTGGGTTAAATGAGTGATGTCTAATCAAATCAAGAGTTACTTTCAGCTGTAGTTGAGTTATAAAGAGGAGGAAGGTGGTAAATATCCAAACTTACTTAAATTCAGTGCTGCTGTAATTACATTGAAAGGAAACCTCAAATCTACCATTGGTAACACTCATGTTTCTGTCTGATGGTGTAACTGTTAAACGACTAAAAAGAATAATAAAGCAGACTTAATTTTTCTTTATTTAGGATTTCTTCATCATTCATGAATAGACTGTGTCTATTAACTAATGCTATGAAAATAATGGCAAATGAGGCAGCTGCTGTAAAGCCTGCTGCTCTGCAGGATGTGCATTTTTACAGGAACATTTTTGTTTTGTTTTTACATCCCCACTTTTCAGGTTGACAGACTATAAAAGGAAAGTTCCTTTCTCTTCACTTTTCAACAGGTACAGCTCACTGCGTAAACTTCTTTAATCCCTCCAGGAATGTTTCACTCTACTGCAGCTGGGACATTTAAAAAGCAATGGAGCAGAAAAGCTCCTCCATCAAGTCATGTACTCAGTAGCCTTTTTGTGAAGTCCAGGCAACTGAACTGCCCTGCACGCTATCGCTGCATGCTGCATGTGTGCCTGTGGTCACTGAGTGAAGCCAAAAGGAGCCAAGGAGCTGTCAGCATCGTCAGTGGTAACACAAAGCAGATACAGAAATCATTTCTCTGGTTCAGCTCAAAGTCAAGACTGTCACACTATATGCACTATAGATATGTTTTGAAGCATTACAGCAAATAATGGAATAAAGTTTTTTTTCCTGTCTGCTGGTGAGGGAAAAAAATAGTGGTCTTGAGCTTCATGCAATATAAATTTCTTTTAGTCTGTGGGGTAGAAGGTGGGAGAAACACAATCGTAATTTTATACACTGTTGCAGTAATCATCTTCTTTTCCTCTGGTTATATGTGCGTTTAGAAAAATATATAATTGGAGTCAGGAACTCTTATGTAGTGTCTCAAACTACATAAAGTGGATGGGGAACATCAGATTGCCATGTTTTTGGTCTTACTCATGGTATTTCTACATTAGCTCAACATCCATCACACCTCCACACACTTTAATTTCTGAAAAAAGGTTAGAGATAGTCGGGCTCACCTCCACGCACAGTTTGGGCTCTGGAACCCAGCTCCTTAAGAGGGGCTGGACGCTCCACTACTCTGGAGTTGCCCAAGGTGAGCTGTGATGAGTTGGTGTAGGCATGCTTATAGCCCGTCAGCTCAGCCACCATGTGTTGGAGTTTACCCTGGCGAATGAGAGGGTCCCTTCCTTACACCTTCGGGTCAGGGAAAGGTCTCTTACTGTAGTTTGTGTCTATGTGCCGAACAACAGTACAGAGTACCTGGCATTTTTGGAGTCCGTGGGAGGGGTACTCAATAGTGCTTCAACTGGGGACTCCATTGTTCTACTGGGACAATGATAAAACCTGGAGGGGTGTGGGTTGGAGGAACGGCCCCCCCGATCTGAACCCAAGTGATGCTCTGTGGGGGGCTGCTGACTGGAACTGGGGACATTGTCGGACGGTGGAAGGAATACTTTGAGGATCTCCTCAATTCCACCAACATGCCTTCTGCTGAGGAAGCAGAGGCTGGGGACTCTGCGGTAGACTCTTCCATCACCCGAGCCAAAGTCACTGAGGTAGTCCGTAAGCTCCTTGGTGCCAGGGCACTGGGGTTGGATGAGATTCACCCTGAGTAGCTCAAGTCTCTGGATGTTGTAGGGCTGTCTTGGTTGACATGCATCTGCAACGTTGCATGGAGGTCGAGGACAGTTCCACTGGAGAGGAGAATTCAGCCGATAGTCGAACCTCGGATTCAGGAGGAACAATGCGGTTTTTGTCCTGGTCGTGGAACACTGGACCGGGTTTATTCCTTCCGCAGGGTGCTGGAGGGTTCATGGGAATATGCCCAACCAGTCTACATGTGCTTTGTGGATCTGGAGAAAGCATTCGACCGTGTCCCTTGTGGTATTCTGTGGGGGGTGCTCCATGAGTATAGGGACTGGGGCCTTTTGCTATGGGCTGTTTAGTCTCTGTACGACTGGAGCAGGAGCTTGGTTTGCATTGCCAGCAATAAGTCAGACCTCTTCCCTGTGCGTGTTGGACTCCGGCAGGGCTTCCCTTTGTCACCGGTTCTGTTAATAATTTTTATGGACAGGATTTCTAGGTGTAGCCAGGGGCCGGAGGGGGTCCAGTTTGAGAACCACAATATTTCATCTCTGCTTTTTGCAGATGATGTTGTCTTGTTGGCTTCATCGAGCCAGAACTTCAGCATGTGCTGGGACAGTTTGCTACTGAGTGCAAAGCAGCTGGGATGAGAATTGGCACCTCCAAATCCAAGGCCATGGTTCTCAACTGGAAAAGGGTGGCTTGCCATAGGTGGAGATGTCCTGCTTCAAGGGTAGGAGTTTAAGTATCTCAGGTCTTGTTCACGAGTGAGAGAGAGGTTGGTGCTGCGTCTGCAGTTATGGGGTTGATGTACCGGACCGTCGTTGTGAAGAAAGAGCTGAGTCGTGGGACGTAGGGACGTATTCCAAGTTCAGGTCCATGTCTCACTGGGAAGAGACCCCGGGGAAGATCCAGGACACGCTGGAGAGACTGTGTCTCAGCTGGCCTGGGAACACCTCGGGGTCCCCCCTGAAGAGGTAGAGAAAGTGTCTGGGGTGAGTGAGGTCTGGGCATCCCTACTTAGACTTCTGCCCCGGATAAGTGGATAAAGATGGATGGATGGATAGATTACATGTCAACATCTCTGTGTGGCACAGCTGTCATTTAAATCTGGCTAAAGAATATTTGTTTTAATACCAGAAAAAAATATTTGTTGCTTCCTCAGCACCAAATACACACTTGTTCTACCCAGATGTAATAGGAAAAACAAAAAAAAAAAAAGAGAAACAAAACTGATCACTTCTTGGTGCACTGTTGAAACCATAAATGTGTCTATAAATATCTTAACACTATATTAACTGTTAACAACTATATTGGCTTGGCCGGTGACATTGTGGCACATACCGAGATGCTGTCCTTTTCATGAACCTGCACAATCTATGCACCGTAGTAGAACCTGCCCAGTCAAGGACAATCCCCACCTTATGAAGTAGTTGGATCAAGTCCTGAAATAAAGTCATTGGTGAGACTTGGACACACTGTGGTTATTTTGGAATACAACATCACCTTTGATCCCTATAGTAAGAATTCATCATTACACTATCATTACATCATTACAGATACGTAAAAAAAAAAAAAAAACATGCCATGTCCACTTTTAAAGTATTTGTATGATGTGTTAATGGTGGTCAAACGGTGGAATGTGGAAACCTGTCATGTTTGCAAAAAACAAACCCATGTTGCCTTAAACCTGTTGTGGAGAAAGATGCTGACAGATGTTCAATAGGTGAACTACTGCTGAGGACGGATTGTCCTCTCCTTCTGCCATCCTCCTGCAGCCTTAATATGTTAGAAAATCAGAAATGTTCTCTAAAGTTGCGCTTGAAATTAACAGCAGAAAGGAAATATAAAATAAAGGAACATGTTGTCCAGATGTCACAGGATAGACTCATGTTTGTGTCTATGGAGAAGTGGAAGGAGGGGCTTCTGAAAGGTGCATCAGCGTAAGCTTACAGTATGCTATAGACATTATTAACTCATCTTCTATATGGATTAAACATGGGGTATGACGGATGTTTCTTGGCATGGATCTGCCATGCCGTGGACACCATCAGGCTCCAGGAGTGCTCTATTGTATCTTCTGGACTTGTTCCACCTCTTTTGGTCTGCAGTTCTTGATACATTTTCACAGATTTGTGCCAAAGAAATTAATTCTGTGCTATCTTTTGGAATGGCTTCACAGAGGTCAGGTCACAGCATCTCAATCATGTGTCATTACCTTTTCATCCTTGTTTAAAAAGTGTGTAAACCCTTTATTGAACACACATAAATACGCATTTCTAATCAAGTATATAACCTACAGCTCCCTCTTCATCTTCTGGTGGTCTTTTTCTTTCCTTTCATTACCCTTTCATGTCCGCAGGAAGATATTGCATATCTTCCATTAGCCTGTGATGGACAGTGCAGTCTTATCTGCAGTCATCCCGTGGGGCAGCAGCATCAGAATCAATGACTTAAAGACTCTGAACAAATTGATAAAGAAGGCCGGCTCTGTCCTGACAACGAAAAACACATCAACTTTACATCACAGTGATGAAAGAAAAGAGCTATTTACTGGCTGAAAGTATAACTGATTCTTTTCTTTGTGGCATGTAGTATGTAATATAATTTTTGTAACTTGATAATTGTCTCCAGCCCTTTTCATGCAGTCTGCTCAAGGCGTCACTGACATCTCTGAGCCTGCAACAGACGAAGTCATACTGAGTTTATTTTGACATGTGGACAGGCACGATGGAGCAAACTGACGTTACCAACGCTGTTTTTTTTTTTTTTTTAGCCATCTGATTCCACAATAACGGCTCGCTGTTAATAAGCTCACCCCAATGTTAGACTGAGGCACTTCTGTTTAGTCTGTCAACAACCAACACTGAACACCGGTGGCTTAACAACAATGTCCCGTTTGAGTCCTATATGACACAACTGCTGTGTGAAAGGGGCTTCTGCTTAGTACTCTGCTGTCATACCAGTCTTACTACGTTTAAAAGAGCTTTGTTTGCTGTCGATTAATATAGTAAGAGTATCTGATTGTTAAAGTTGCAAGCTGGCTACCTGGCATTACAAACATGGAGAGGTCATTTCTCGTGAAATGTCGTCCTGCGGGACTTCTTTTATGAGCGTAACCCTCCTATCATCTCGTCCTGCGAGACTTCTCTGCAAAACAAAGACAAAAAACTCGACTACAAAGAAGATGGACGGAAACCACTGCAACTGCCGCTGTTGCAAAAATAGTGAACAAAAGACGAAGGCAGCGGATGATCATTCAAATGGTCACATGGTCTGGTCATATTACTGATTACGTGACATCCAACTGTGTGATGCCGGAGACGAGCCAATGCAAAAAAAAAAAAAAAAAAGTGTTTCCGTTACACTTACTCCAAGCATTAAAAATAGGCTCCTCATCACAACTCTAAATGGTTTGCGGTTGCAAAATGGTTGAAGCTATAACTGACACATGCATGCTGCACAGTCGATGTGGATGCTCTAATTGGTAAACATGTGGGCTGAAATAAAAATGGTGCCATTTCCTGCCATTTCCTGGACTGGAGTGAGAATAGAACATGAGCAGGATCACTGGTCTTCACCATAACCTTCATACGGTGTAAATCTTAATTTTGTACCTTTCAGCAAAAGATTTTATATATTCATCTCTAGGGTGAAGGCTCAATAAAGTCCTGCCTTACATTAGTTTTTATTAGCCCAATGTGCTCATAAACCACGAAGTACCTGTATGCCATTGATGCCCTGATGTCACTAAGTGGCCAGCTGCTTTCTTATTGTTTCACAGGCTGAAGAGACATGTTCAGCAGCAAGCAGGGCTCTGGTACAAGTCAATTCCTGTTAACTAACCGCTTTGGGTGAATGACAAGGAGCCCTTATCCTGCCATGGTTTCTATGGAAATCCTCCTAGATACTAATCTCTCTGAACAGCCTTGGTGCTGCTAACTGAGCAGCTGTGTTGCATCATTTGCAGCATGCTCTCTCAATAACTGCCTCCGTTTGGAAAGATATACATATATATATATATATTTTTTTTTTCCTCATCTCAGATTAAACCTGGAGCTCAGTGGCTCATTCAGCCGTCTTAGATAAGTCTAGTAACGTTTATGGATCACTGGGTCCTCCAGAGCAGTAAAATATGACTGAATGTTCCCTTTTTCCTGCTGTAATATAAACACTGTGACTGTTGTTACGTTTTTAATGATTTTCTTCTATACATTCAATAGATATCATCCTAAACTAACCTGAATATATGGCCTGAAATAAGAAGTCTGTACTTACACACACAAAGCAGTTTCTTTAGCAGGGCAAACTGCTTTTCTGTATAAAGCAGGTCAAAAACTGCTATGTGGACATCGTTTGGCCCCGAGATGCTCTGCAGTGTACCAGGCACTGGAACTTCGATTTAAAGGTGGAAAACAACTACAACCTATCCATAAATGTTCAATTTTAAACCATTTACTTTAGCTGTAATGTGAACGTTTTTGCACAATAACACTGATTGCTGGTAATTTTTCTGGAAATGTTTGTAATGCTCTTCTCCTCCTGCTTTCTGATTTTTGACATTACAAGAAATCTGTGTGTGACAACAAGCAAAACTGTTTATACTCCATCTGACTCTGTTTGTCATTCTATCCAGACTGTTTCCCTGGAGACAATGATGTACTTTCCATATTTTCTTTTTTTCCTACTAATTCCTGATAACATCTGAGTTCCTGTTCACAACAGGTCTGGTTGCTGTAGAATAACTCTGATTTCTGTTTTCCTTTTAATATTGACCAAAAAAAAAACAAAAAAACTTCAACCAATCAGACTGGTGGGTACGCAATTGGAAATAAATATATTTTGTGTTTTTTTTTTTGGTAACAATCTTTTTTGGACTCTGTGCTGTGTTTTGTTTCAAAGGTCTACACCATTTTGAAGTATTAATGAACTGTTTGTGACACATCTTCAAAAACCATAGAGGTACTTTTTTTCCGCACTCGCTTTTCATATTTTTATTATGTAAAGGATCTTGAATTGTGTGAAATGTGCTATACAAATAAATGTGCCTTGCCTTGCCTATACAGATCAATATTCCCCAATCCAAGTCCAACACATGCAAGGCAGCAACCCTCGAAGACTTGGATTGGGGAACGCTGGTACAAAGGCTCTTTTTTCAATCATGTCTTTATGCCTTTGTTCACAGCAGCTGGTTTGTAGGATCGGAGTGAATTTAAACAGCTCAGTCCTCCACCTCTCCTGTGGGGTATGCCTTAGTTGCAGTTTGGTGTGACAGCTTTTCTCCACCCACTTCAGAGGTGCATCACACCATGGCATTGTTCAAAGCTGGGTGGATATCAATATGAGGATGCTTGTCTGTTGATATGTGATGTGACAGTGTTCTCCAAACCACTCAGTAAATTATATATTTTCAGACACTAACAAAGCTCTGTTATTTCAGAGATTTCTAAGTCTCTTCAGACACTCAGAAAACAATCAAGTGTCCCCTTGGATCCAGTAAATCCAGTCAGAATGAATGGGGGCGAGTTTTTAACCTGCTACCAGAAGCTAAACTGTTCTTTTGGTCTTTGACTTGAAGTCAAAAAACAGGATGCTGGAAAACATCACTTTTAACTCTCGATACTGTGAGAAGCTTCTTCTTCCTTTTTTAATGTGAATGTGTAGTTGTGGTTTTAAAATTTTGAGATTACAAGTCTTACAGAGAACCATCGGAAACGCACTGAAGAATGCTGGTTTAAACCTAAATGCTGGTCTACTGCTGTTGGGTTGGGTTGATTTGACCAAACGCTGGGTCAAACATTTTAAAACAAAGCTTATTTGGTTATGGATGAGACTTTCTTTACATGACTCTATTTTTTATTTGACAAAGTCCAGATCAGACCCCCCTGGACCCCTGCCACAGGACGAAAAGGACCAAACACACCTTTTTCCTTTAGCACTTGCCATTTTTTTTCTCTGAGTGTTTGCGGGCGAGGCTTCAGGCTGAAGGGAGGCAAACCTGATCAACAACTGCAGTTTCAGATCCCTGGTCCTGTTCATAATTTCCTGACCATTCTGTTTCTATCGCTACTGGAGTATCCGAGGTCCCATGTCAGCCTATCGCTGCTATTTTACCCCTGTAAATATTATAGGCATAAAAAAAAAAAAAAGTTTTTTGGACTCCTCCTGTGGAAATTTTGGCTTACATTTTTCAGTTACCAAGATCTCTGGATATTTTTTCTTTTCTTTCTATTCAATTCAATTCAATTTTATTTATATAGCGTCTATTACAACACAAGTTGTCTCTAGGCGCTTTCCAGAGACCCAGAACATGACCCCCGAGCAATTATTACATAAACAGCGGCAGGTAAAAACTCCCCTAGTGGAAGAAAAACCTTAAGTCAAACAGTGGCAGGAAAAACTCCCCTTTAGAGGGAAGAAACCTTGATCAGGACCTGGCTCATGAGGGGGGACCCTTCTGCCGAAGGCCAGCCGGGTAGAGCAAGAAATAAGAAAGAATAGAGACATAGAGACACCGTCAAAGATACAAGACAGGATACAATAGTAACTATCATCAGTAGTCCAATTAGACTTCTGTGTATATGGGTGATATATGGATAGACGATGATCCAAGGGGATGAGGACTGCAGGTATTTATTCTACTGGATGGTGAATTGACCTTAACAGCCACCTTTTCCATCACTCTAAATTCTGATTTTCAGTCTCCTTCATGTAGCAAGCTACAGATATTTTGACGAATTAACCGTTTTATCTTATTAAACTAAACATTGTGTGTGTATTTTTTGGTGACGTTTACTTATGTAAAGAGACCTAGAATTAAAACAAACAGTAATTTTAACTATTAAAAAAAAAAAAGACATATAACCAATGTTAAGTTTATTTGACCTATAACTGCAGTAGGACAATAAGCTAAATTGGGTTATTGTTGTTAATATTCAACACATAGCGCTTGAAAAGAAATATCTGAGAATTTAAGAAGAATGCAGTCTTTTCCAAATGATGAATGGCATCAATAGTCCGGGAGGAGGCTCTGCTGTTGTAAATCTTATAGAGACCAACAAGGCCCGGCTAAAGAATCACAGTGCTGAAGTGAACTGACATGACTGCTGCTGCTTTGATCAGTAATAAAACCCATCTCTAGATTCATTGGATAAACCTGAATCTAGTACTCCCCACCCCACCACCACCATAGTGAGTAGCACTAACCGCTCCAGCTCAGACACACGTCCGCGATCAATCCTTACTCTAATGGCTGTGAACGTTGCGGTGATTAGTGTTTCTCTCCAGACAGAACCTGTTCCCACAACAGATGGAGCGACTGCAGCTGGGGGGAAGCGTCGGCTCTTGTTTAAACAAATTAGCCAAAGGCAAAACCTCGACTGTTTTACCCTTCGTTGCACAGACGCGTTCATAAAACCATCCGTATCAATGTTCCCGAGCATAACCTACTCTGCAGTGTCAACCAGATGGCTACAGTCAGTCGAGGCCGGATCTGATGAATTCTGCTGGAGCTTTATTGGTTTTGCTGATGGGGATAATGGTTGTTTTGTTTCAGTAAAATGTTTGTTCTTAATTATAGTGTAAAATCATCTATGAATGTTGGCGGACAAACATGTTTTTCTCAGGTTGACGTGTTTAGGGTGTGTAACAGCTAAACAGATGGAGTTTGTGATCACTTTACATGGACTGTCTCATTTCGTCTTTCAGCTTGTTAATGGTTATTCTGCAGATTTAACGGCAGGCTCGTGTCCAGACTGGTCAGACTCCAGCATAATGTTCCAGTTTACTTCTTAATAAACATGTTTTAGACTTGGGCAATTTTAGTTTGTTTTTTTTAAACCATCATTCATTGATTAGTTGAACACTGGAATTCTTTTTCTCGCTGTTTTTGAACCATCATGTCCATCTTTCTTTATAAATTATCTTTATTTCAGTAATGAGTGTCTTTTGTTTATTTCTGACAATATTCTAAAATCTGTTTCTTGGCAAAACTTCAACAATGTGGTTCTGGAGGGTTTCTCGTAGATGAGTATAGTCTCCCAGCTGATCGGACGTGGTGAAAACAGCTGAGGAAACATGAAATAAGAATCAGATTTGCAGCAAGTCAAGCACATGTGTTCAGGAATTAAACAGGTCAACAGATGGTTCAGCTGCTCTTCTCCTTTTTTAAATGGCAGACCATAATAGCCTAACATATTGCCTCTCCTGACAGTGGAACCTTATTACTCCATAGGTATTGACAGTGTGACACGTGTTACTATGGTGACTGATAGCTTTTTGAGACGTCTGAATCATTATTCTGACATTGGCAGTTGTGACTGACAGAGGACAACTGTGGGTAATTAAACCCTGACACAAAATTCATGAGATGTCCATATTAACTCTGACAAACTCTTCTTAGACTGAGAATAAGCAAATGCAGACATATAGATCCATTCAAGGAATGCGTCAGCATTATACAGATATTTGACTAGATTTTTCTTTTTAAAAAGACTCTTGAAGTCCAACAAATGCATATAGAGAAAGGAGTTTTATAAGTTAAACGTAAAACATAGCTGTTGCAGAGTCAGCGTTGGGAAATGAATGTGGTGACACATCGGTGTCATTCATCCGTTTGTAACTCTGTTGAAACAATCCCTGCAGAGGACTTATTAAAACGGTTCGCAAGAAGACGCTACATTCTGCAAAAATGGTGTCAGAACTGTGGAGGCTCCCATTAAAGTTCCATTAAAGGTCATGAAATTGTTAAAGATAAATCTCACCGATTGACTGCGAGGAGCTGCGGTTCATAAAGGTCATTTGAAACAAAAAAAATTAAAGAAGAAAAGGGCCTTAAACTGGTGTTACAACATCTGTATGTAATCAAAGTGATGACTTTTAACTGTAATTCAGGAGGTTTCACATCAGTTTATTAATTACATCCATTTTCAGGGGCTCAGACATGTTTTGACACAGTGACATTATTGTAAATATGACATATATGATAATATTTGTATCAAATCTTTTGCTTTCATTGACTGTCTGCCTTCCAAAAGTCTTGATGTGCTTTCGTGGTATGTTTAGGGTCATTATCTATCTGCAGATGAATGTGAGCTGAGATAACGTCTGTACACCTCTGTAATAATAATAATGTCTGTACCATCATCAGTAAACACCAGTGAGCCTGTTCCATAGGCAGCCGTGCATGTCCATGGTCATAGCATAACACTGCATTAAAATCAGATTAGCAGCAGGTCAAGCACAGATGTTCAGGAATTAAATAACAGGACAACAGATAAAGAAAGCGGTTTCTCCAAAAGGATGGACTGCACTTTAGCTGAGTATTTGAAGAGAAAGGGCAAAGAGATTAGCTCTTACCCCCTGGATGAGTTGATTACGACGAGCCACATGCTTTAGATGGTTGCGGAGGTGCTTCTTGTGATTTGCAACAAAATGAAACAGGAAATATGGAAGGAAGATCTTGATGACAGGCCTCAACAGAAGCATCACATAAAGGAAGGCCAGTAAAGGCTCCAGTGAGAACAACTAACGGGGCAGCACAAGACTCTCTTCTTTAAGCTTTCTCTCTTTATTTACTTAAAAATCCCAAAAGATAAGGATGCTGCTCTCCCCAAGGAGCTCAAATGATAAAAGCCAGGCTACGGATGAGCTCTAATGCCATTAGATGTGCTTTCAATGGAGATGAATAAAAGAAATAAGATAGAACTTTAATTTAATACATATGAAACATGTTTACCTTTATTTAAGATTAAACTTATTGGGCTGTTACTCACTGACAGTCTGAGAAACTGTCCAGATGACATAAATAACTGTCTGATGGGAAAGTTGCAGAATGTTCCTTTTAAATTTTCCATTTAAAATCCTTTCTGAGTCTCCAAACTGAGCGCTTCACTCTTCATTGTGGCACTATTATGTTTGGACAAAGCTGCAGTCACATCCTCTGAAGTGAGTCAGACCCAACATCGCCAAGACGAGAAAAATTTAACGGTGATGATTCACCTCTAAATACATTTCTGGCAGGCATGCTCAAAGCTGGGCCAATTCTTTACAAATGACTGAAAAGAAAATTGGTGTTTTCTGTTTTTTTTATGTCTTTTTCAACAGACAACACCAGAAAATCCTTTATGAGACAAAAGGAGATGGTTCATTTCATAAATCAGCAAGACAAGGGGTGACTAAATACATTTTTTTACAGTACTGTAACTATTTTGTCTTTGTCTGGCCAGAGTGTGTAAAGGAAATGCAAAAGTATAAAATAATCCCAAAAAAAAAGCACTCCCATAAAATTTCAGCTCAACAGATCAACAAAAGATATCTGAGATAACCGAACCATCTCATGGGATAGTTAGACTCCCGTTAAGACAGATAGGGATTTTCTTTTTTTCCAAATAAGTGTAAAAGTACCTTGTTTCGGTTTGTTCCTTTTTTTTTTTGTAATACCCTTTCTCCTTTTTATTTTTTTAATATTGTAGTCTTTTTCAAAGCGGAGAAACAGGCTTTAGTGGGGTTTAAAAGAGAAGTGATTAAGAAAAGACTGAGTTCTCGTTAAACCACTTTTAAGCATGAAAAGGATGGACTAACATTTAACAGGCAATTGCTTCGTATTCATTCTGCGTTAGTCCTCGCTGGAACGTGTCACTGTACCTGCTGTTTTTCAAAGGCTTTCCAACAGCAGTGTCGCAGATGGTTCGTGTAACAAGCCATCTGGCATGTCAGGTAAATTCAATCCAGGAGGTTAGAAATATAATTTAGGAGGCATTACAAATTGGCAGAATGTGAGGCATCTCAGTACACATGTGAGAAAACATCAGTCGTCATCATTGAGTCAATTCACGTACAAACAGCTACACAAAGCAGATCTGATCTGCCTGGCTTTCATCCAGCACGAGGCTCGGTTGAATGAATTCAGACACTGCTCGACCCAGATCAGTAATTGGATATGATTGCTGTCTCTTCAAAGGAAAGCCTGAGATTCAAGCTCAGAGTTTTTGCCCTCTGATTACTTCACATGCTGCACATCACAGTGTACGCGTTTTCATCTCGATTGTCACTGGACGGGTTTGAATCGTATTACCTCTTAAACATCAGCTGTAATTAGTGGAGCATCTCTGAAGCGCCACAGTGTCAGATGCTGATCAACGCACACATCACGAGTACTATTCATCTCTGAAACACAGGTTGCTCCCAGAAAACCGCCAGTGATCAGACGGTGATTACTGGGAATTTCTGGCAAGACTTGACTAGAAACTGGCATCATGAAGTGAAATTATTGTTCGTTTTTTTTTTATCAAAATTTGGTTTCACAATCACCCCTTATGAACAGCTGTGTGTTTTTACAAGCTACTCAACGGCCACCTTGCTGCTCCCCACACCTCAGTTATTTGGGTTTTTGGGCGTTACATCACTGGGTATGTGTACTCCACCCAACAAACAGTGGAGGACCATCTGATTATCACATTGCTACAAAGTCTGATCTTCACAGTGGTTGATGATTATCCTGGGAAAACTCCCAGGGCTGCTGTGCCCCCTCCTGTCACCAATTAAACGAGTGATTATCCATTAGGGAACATATGATGCAGCTTGTCAGCAATCTGAGCACATGAAAAAAGTTTCAAACCATTATCAGAGCCAGGGACTATGTCGAGGGAATTGCTCGCTTTCAGGAACACCTTTTTGTGTAGCTTATCCCTCTTTTATTGGATCTTTTAAGTTTTGAAACTATAGCCTTTAAACTAGAATTAAAACGTATAGACTCCTTCAGTCTATTGTGGGTTTGCAAAATGAAAATACAGTCAAATACATGCCAGGCATGTTATGCTACGACAGCTGGCTTCGTATGGATGATACGCTGGTTTATAAAATGCTTTTGTGTCTAGGCCTGAGCTTGTCTTTGTGTGGATGGGGCCTAAGTCAAAGTGTGTGAAACAGGGGACGTTTGGACCCGTTTCCCACAGTAAAGAAAACAAAACCACAAAACCTGTTTGATATTTAAACTAAAATAAAACTGCATATAATGTTTTTTGTTTTGTTTGCCTTCATGCTGTGTATAAACGAACTATAATATTTTGCATTCATGAAATCAATGAAAGACTTCAGAGAAAATGAAATTACATTTCTGCATGCAACAGAAACATTTTGAAGCTTCATTTTAACTAAAATACTTCATGTCTATTTGAGTCCTTTGGTATTTTTTATTTCATAAATAAAAAAAACTATACTATTCCGCCATCCTCTCTCTTTGTGTAAATGCAGAATTCACTCAAACGCCTCGCTCTGCTGGACGAGGAGGTGGTACAGGCAGTCTAATTTCCAAAAAGTAACATTTCACATCCATTCATCCCGTCGCTAACTGCTCATCACTTGAATATCACACAGTAAAGATCTCTAAACCCTTCACTGCATGTATTCTGGTCATAAACCGCCCTCCAGGAGGCAACATAGATGAGTTCGTCTCTGAAATGTACACAGTTCAAAAAAGGCTTCCAGTGACCCTGGTAGGATGTGAAATTATTTTCCCTAGATAAGATTTCCCGGAGTAAAAGCGGGAACAACTGGCAGGCAACTGTATCTGTGATCTACATTTGGACTTGAAGCTGTAGTGTCCCGGCAAGAATTTACTACACAATTTGACTTAATGGAGCCTGCGTTTTATGATCTGTTGCAACATAAAGACTATGATTTTGCTCTCTGACACAAAGTAAAAAGGAAAGGAGGACATATTGGCCATTTATTACAGTCTTATACACTCATAAATATGCTTCCCCAGATCTATTATTATATTATATATTATTATAGTCCTCTCTGCTCCACCATGTTCTGCCCAGGAGAATTTGAAGTCCTTAATGCAATAGTAAACTGTCGATGTCAAACCTGATCGAGAATGAAAATTCAGCATTTAATGGGTTGTTTCTTCTCAAACTAAAAAAAAAAAAAAAAAATCACTTTTGAACATTATATGCCCACACAGTTAAAATCTGTATGGGCAAAATTACTGAATCGTGATCACTGGGTTAATGGAGCATGCAGCACAAGAGATGATTCTCATTGCGAGGAAAGTTAAGCATCTTTACTCCAACTCCTTTCTCTAAAGGAGCTTCCGTTACGTTAAGAATATTTCTGATCTGATGTGGGATGACACAATACCCCGCAAATATGAAACAGCTCGCCAAATGACACATTTTCAGACTTAAATTGCCCCAAACAGAGTTAGAGGGTTACATTACATTGTAGTTTTTTTTAAACTGGCAGTCACTTCAGACTGTTGTATGCAAAGGAACAACAGGATTTGGGGTCCAAAAGATAGAAATCTTTTGACCTTGTGGCCTACTTTATCACAGAAAGAAAAATAATCACCAAAAAATGAGCAATCACAAAGCTGTGTCTCTGGAATAATAAAGTGAAGGTGTACTAATACTAAGTCTTTAAAAATGAAGAAAACCAAAACCAAGTTGGGTTTGGAAGAAGCTGCCTCATGCCGCTGACTCCCAAATGAATGCTTATATGCGGAGAATAAATAGATTTTTTTTTGCTGTTGTTTGTTCATTTCAGAAAATGTCCCCTTTTCGAAAGTATTTTCTTTGTGTGTTTTGATTTAAGGTCTGAACAGATATTTTTCTCTCTCTCCTTTTTTCCTCAGTCACACATCAAGCTCTTTGATTCAGCTGATCTTAGATCATGTTGATGTCTATTTATCTATTCACTCTTTTGTTTCATTTTCTATGAAGAACTAACCCATAAAAGGAGCCGGAAGAGGCCACAAGGACACGATAAATCTGCAGCTTCACTCAGCGGCTGACAGAGTTATGACAGGCCAGAGAGTGTGAGAGCAGGTTCGTGCCTGCTGCTTATCCGTCATGCACACGTCTCATTCACCAATCCACACTGTGGCTATTGATGTCACACAGATCCAAACCTACTAAGCTTATTTCTTTAAACAACAAAACATCAATGCATGGGATGGAATAAAAATGATGGAGTTTTTGATTGTTGTGAATCCTGCAAAATTATGATTCTATTGGCTTTGAGTCAGTTTCATTACATTAAGTGTGCAAAGTTAAAGGTCCTAAATGGTAGTAATGAGCAATTGTCACTCTAAGAGTTTGCCATTACTTTCCAAAGTTTTTATCACCTTTTTGGGTGAAAACGTTTTTGACAGTTTACATTATCGCTTAGTTTAATTCAGTCTGTCTCCCACAATTTATTCCTCTTAAGAAAAAGAAAATGGATCTCTGAATCTTTTCAGAGGAGCCAGGACTTAAAGGAGAAAAAGGAGCTTTTTAAATGTCAAAACAAGAGACTTGCCCTTTCCACATGTCTTGAATGGCAATGTGGAATTTTGCAGCATTGAAAGTTGGATTTAAAAAAAAAAAAAAACATTTAAAAAATCTTCTGAGGCAGAAAGTAAATCAATAACTGTCTTGTGTGTGGAAAATCTGCCCCAGTAGGCACTCGGGATAGATTGATGCAAGGGTGAAAATATCAAGTTAAACCAGCCAATGGACTGAAATATCTCTTACTGCTTTTTAGAAGCCGTTTTATCTTTTAGTGCTTTTAGTGTTAATTACTGATGTGAGTCATAATGCCTGAGCGACCTGGTTCAGGACGTCCCTCTTGTGCTGGGCCCGTTTGCGTTAAAGTGAGTGTGAAGGTCACAACAGATGATCCATGTATTTTTTCTTCTGCTTTCACTACATTTGACAAAAACTCATTTTCCAGAAACACGTCTCCTCCAACCTTTTATTGATACATTGTCTGCTTCTCCTCTGTGTAGTCAGGTGCGTGTGTTAACAGATAACGTTGTGCTTCTAATCACTACTTGTTTGACAACTAGTTGACGTTTTTTGCATTTTGATTTTCTTTTTAGCAAAATTACTTTAAAATTTGACCTTTTATTTGGGATTGGGAGCCGCCACGAAGAGATCCGTTGAAATGCAGGGATGGTACTCTGCAAAGATGGCCCTGACTTCATGTAAAACCTGAACAATCCAGCTGTGGTAACTATGGTAACCAGTCGAGTTGATAAAAGATTAAAATTTCACCCAGGATGCAGGTCCTAAAGGTACAGTTTCCTTTCTTGGCGAGTACATGTAAGTTTGTTCGATGGATAACTATTTACACATAAACACAATGTCCTAATATATTAATTTGTTTCCTACAGTTATTCATTAGCTTCCTCAACACACTTAGTGACATTGACGTGGGAAAAAAAAAGGGCACTTTATCCTCAAGTTCCTCTTTTTTTGTGCACATCTGATTTTATTGTGTTTTACAATAGAGACAGATTAAGATGCTTGGAGTGGACACTCCGTCTCTGAAGAGAGAGGTTGGACTACTGCGGTGGGTCTGTGTCTATACACTTATCTATTGTGCACAAAATACAGGCCAACCGAGAGAAAAGAAAAGAAAAAAATCTCACATGGAGCTGAAAAAGTAATCCTCCCTGCACCATGTACTGTGATTCAGTAGGAGTGCTGTGGTGCTCTCTGCAGAGACTCTGCCCTCAACACAACAACCAGTGACGGGTCACTACAATAAGGACTTAGATAACAGAGCAACAGTGGGGCTACAAAAAAAAACTAATTATTACTCAGGCCACTACTGTTTTTATAAGACCTGATAATATAGCAGAGATTTTTTGAACTCTTAAAGTAGAAGTAAAACAGAAAACGTCTAGACAGAAATACATCAGCAAATGTCAAAAACCAGGTGATACGCGCACAGAGGGACGGAGACAACATTTAGTGCGAATGTTTAATGCAGATCCAGATGTTCTAATTGGCTCCCGTAAGAAGATGACTATCAATATGCTCCTGGAACAAAAGCACATCTTCACGGTTTCCATTTAACGCATGACTCACATCCTATTTTTGACGTTTGTACATCTTTTAATATGCATATCTACCGCTTTACCAGAACATGCTGCTGTAAAGTACAATAAACTTTTTTTTTTTCTTGAAGTCCTCCAGAGCTGTCATCTTTATCAAAACACGAGCCCTAATATTTGTGTTATTTCTCTCAGTGTTTGGTTGTGTGTTGCTGAGTCATGGCGGTTTGCTGGACTGTCGGCCTCATCTCTGAGGACATCGAGGGGGGGAGGACATGAGGTTCACTGAATAAGTCCGGCTGAAATACTTTTCAAGTGATGACCGTGACGGCACTGATGAGAATTTCTGGGAAACGAATGAAACATCCGATTGATGTTCAGCGCAACTCACCTCCTGCACAAATATGTCATACGCCGTCTCTGTACAGGGTCATGGCTGGGAAACGTATTGCTTCCTTTTCAACCTGCATGCATCCTCGCAGCTTTCACAGCTCTGGACCATACAGTCTTGAAGTCTGGTTGATGAGTTTGTTGACTTAAATCAGGAGAGAAGACTGCTCTACTAGGGTCAAATCAAAGCAGTTTTATATTGTTAGTCAATTAAAAGCAAACAAACATAAAAAAGAATTTAAACTGTCAGCTGTCTTTTTCTTAAATGCCTAAAAGAGTCGAGGGCCGGTGATCTTCCGCTGTTTTGCCAGTTGCAGCTGGCTCTGTAATATACTGAGGAACCACTGTGGAAAATTGTGCACAATATGGAAAGAGGTTTCCACCAAATGGTGCATGCATGAGCAGTTTTATTGCACATGGCGAGTAGTTTTCGCACTTGTTACCCTTTTTTCCTTCTACATCCCTGATCATATCTACAAAGATACAAGCAACTGCAGCCTAGGCCCCGACCTTGAATTACATCTTTGCTGAAAACTGTAAAGAAAAAATTGCATGTTTTCAGGAAAATTAGATGCATTTATGAAGCAGTGGTGTTGGCGAGATGTGGCAGCTCCTCCATCCCACCGCGTCCACCCCCCGAAACACTTGGCCTCTAAATGTTAATTTTACCCATTTACCCACATCTATTTTCCGGTTCGTCCAGCATGCCCCCAGCCATCATATCATTATAAAAAATAGCAACTGTGTTTTAACAGACATTCACTGAGTGGCAGCCAAATTACAGAGGTGGAGACAAATTTGATTAGAAATATTTGTTTACAGGTTGCTGTCACAGTCCAGTGGTTCCCGTCAGCGAGTTCACAGAACCAATCATTTACAAGATCAACAATTCGTGCCACTTCTGGTTTTCCCAGAACAGCAGCATAATTGACGTTATTCAAAATCAATACAGGAGTAATTATGTTCTTTCCCTCTTCAAAACTGAGAGTTTGGGAGCAGAACAGTGACTCAGGCCTTTCAGACACGTAATTGTTGTTCACTAAATGCTTGTAACAACTGACGTTACTTCCGTTGGGCTCATTTTGTGTGGCCTTGAAAAGAGCAGAGAACATTAACTTATGTACGTGGCATTTCTTTATATTTAAACACGTTGGTGCAACCTGAAGATGGGAGCAATAATTGATTAGGCGACTATGCGGAACCAAATGTTTCTGGGCTTTGGTCCCATGTGTCCCAAGTAGGGACTTTGGAGTTTAAATCATTTAAGTATTTTATTGATTGTTATGCAACTACACTTGTTTGTGTAATAGCAAAAAAATGGCCAAATGTAGTCCCCCCCCCCCCTTTTTTTTTTTGGGTCGTTCCCTGGTTGGATGCACCAACTTCCTGGAGGTTTTCGTGGATCGATATGAACCAGTCATGGTCACAGTTTTACCAAATGTCTCATGTTATAACTGCATCTAAAAGCACAACGTGTTTATTTAATGGCGTAAATTAAATTCATATTCATGTGAGGTGGGAAAAAAAAATCTCCTTCATCCCTTCAGATCTTTTATTCATTGTGGAAACACAAACGCTCAGACTGTCGAGAATGATGAATAAAGCCAAGCTGTTTGCATTCGATTGAAAATCTAAAATCGGTACTTCAAACTACTTTTGATGCTAAAAAGGTTGGCAGGCTGCACAGTGCCAGTGGTGCCTGCACTTTCACATCTCTGACTTCAGCTGTAACAGCAGACGGGTGGTGCGAGAAACCCAACGGACAATATGTGGAGATTGTGAGGTTGTTTTTTTTTTTTTTCTAAACTAGTGAAAGCCCAAATCATTCTGCTGCAAACAATCGTATCTGTGATATAACCAACCAAAGTTCTCCCAGACTCACAACGTAGATACTCATGCATAATATTTACTGGGAAGTCTGTTTTCCCTCTCTGTCCATGTTTGAGACCAATCTCATTGAGCCATGCTAAAAAAAAAAAAAAAAGTTAAATAGGTTGAAGCTGAAAACAGCAGCTGAATGATGATGTCTTCCACACAAATCTAAGCACACCCTCTGTAACTAATCTACCTGCAGTCAGGGCAGAGATGCTGGTGGTAGCTGAATCTCAAACACCTCAGCAGCGCCTCTCACTCCTCCGCTTCCACTTCCACCACTTTCTGAAAACACCAAACCAGGTTGGCGTTGTTTTATGGGGCTCTGAGGCTGCATGACATTTGCTCAATTAAGTGATCAACAAATTCAAATTGAGTTTTGAGAGGTGGGAGAGGGACATGAGCAGCCCACGCAGATGCTCCTCACATGTAAAATCCATTTTACGTGAAGCTTTACTAAACCCTGAACCTCAAAGACGATAGCTGGTCTTCTTACAGGATAGATAGATGATGTGGTCATTAGGATGGACAGAGCATCTTAATCCACACTGTGTCTACTGCTCACTTAAAGGTGGACCGACAGTCGGCTTGTTTCTGATACCAAACTAGCACATTACAGTGTTTACAGGAGGAAAGTTGGAAAAACATATGAGATCCACCATCCTGTTCACCATCTTGTTCTGCAAACAGATTTTAATGGATTAACCAATAACATTGACAAATGCATAAAACCCAAAATAGAATTGAGTCGTGACCTGGAAAAAAAGAAAAAAGAAAACAAAACTGTGCTTTTTTTCATTGGATAAAATGCTGACTAAAAAACAAAAAGCACACGCATACACACCTGTACCTCGTCAGACATTCCTCAGAGAAATCCGGCTACAACAACCTGCTCTTATTACTTTAAAAGAAGTCCCTTACAGCTGAGCTGTTCTGCTCCAAATAAAGGCATGTGCATAGCAAATCCTCCCACATTTTTTTTTGGTAAAACAGTCTCATTCATCTTTACAAACACAGTTCTCATACAAAGAAGCCTGATATTCTGGCCAAACAAAGCTTAAACGCTGCTTTCTTTTTATTTAAGTTGATTGGCATTTACCTAAATCTTCTAAAACGTTTGGCCAGTAGGTTGCAGCATGTGCTCAGAATGTGTTCATGACCACTAAACCAGTTTTACAACTGCGTGTAATGAAATATTTCCATTTTAGATTATACTTGTAACAACAAAGTATTATTTTGTTTTCTCTGGAAAATACTTTAGTCTTGAGTCAAACATTTCCCCCATCAAGCTTCGCAGAATACATAAAAAACAAACATTTAAACTAGAAGCAAACCAGCATACGATAAATTAAATTCCATATGTTGCTTTAGTAAAAAGGCAATACAAAGATTCTCATGTAAAATTTGGGTTAATTATTCGCAGGTTGCATGATTTGCATTTTTGCTTGAACAAACTTTTCCCTTACAGGAGGCTTTCACTGAACTGAGGTACCAAGGGCTGATCTTCGGCGGTTCGCGGCTTCAGGCACTTCCTTCACACATCTGAACAACCTCCGTATGCAGACCGCGCTGCAGACATGTCAGTTCTTCAGCAGATACTATCGAAGGCAAAAGAAAGAAGAAGCAAAAATAACCCGTGAGCTCAAAACTCGATGCTTTTAGACAGACGTGCGTTTACACATAAGAGTTTGCTGTGATGCAACGTGCATTTCCGTTGGAGCAGAAAGGGGAAACTGAATGATGAGGTGAAGTGGGGCACAAGGCTGTCTTCAATAACGGTGAGCCGAAGGCAGGTTAGCAGGCCAAGCACCGATGATATTTGAGCAAACAAAAGACCTTACAGTTCCATCACAAAGACACCCTTTGAGAGCTCCAGACGATTAAACAGAAGCCAAGTTTGGGATTCAAATCTAACACTTGAACTGAGGACACTTGACCTGCTGTCCTCGCCGATTAACAGCTTCGCCCGTCTGAGGAGCCTTTTCCCGGGAGCACCAAACCATCAGAGACATTTGTCTCCATTTCATTTGCTACAGATAGTCGGTGGAAAACAGCAGCACCCGAATGTCGCCGAGGAGGTTCAGGCTGCTGTGTAGGACACAGCTGAATGAGGTAGGAAGGGTTTTGGGAAATTTAAATTCCACCCTGGTGACTCTGATGAGCCAACTGTCTTACCAGCAGAAATACTTGTTTTTTTTTTCCCCCCCCGTAACAAAAAGCATGAAACTAATAATTCAACCATCAAGTTGTTTTACTGGAACACATGAGTGTCTTGGCATAACTTTTTTTTTTAATAAAATTGTCTTTTTTTTTTAAATATATAAACAGGGCTTTCCAGTCAGTGCAAATGGAAAAACTGTGCCGACTGCAGCACAGATACGTGACGTGACGGATCTACGCATGCAGCAGAGAGAGGAGGTTTCTGTGCCCACTTAACTCAGTCCTGGTCTCCAGCCCTTTCTGTCCTGGCTCTCTGTAAAAGCCGCCATGACACCACCGCCACTTCCCAAGGCCTGATTAGTCTCACCTTCATCGTACAGACTGAAAACAATGTCAGCTTGTTTAAAATAAACAAGTGACTGGTAACTTGTTCAGTGGGTATTGCACATCTTAACATCACCAGTTCATGAACGTTTCCACAGAGCTCTGGGAGCTCTGGGATCTCTGGGATCGCGACACAATGTGGTAGTTTGCTTTACATTCCCACCCTCCCCTTGAACTCCCGCTCGGTACTACTAAATATACAAGTCACTGGAACATAAACTCAAGTTTATTATGTATACCTGACAATACATTTGCAATAAAAGTTAATAATCAACAGTTCTGTTTTAGAGGGTTCCCTTGTTGCTCAACTCATCATTCTCAAGGTCAAAAACACGAGACAGTTTCTATTAATACTCAACCAGAATTGTATCCCGACGATAAACAAGTTTCTCTTGCAAACTAAAAGGTTTATTAGGGAGAAAAGGAGTACACTTTTGTTCTTGTCACTCAGAGGGACAACTGACTCCCGTGCTCATTATTTCACCGTTTGAACAGTTCATATTGACTCGACACCGTCTGATACTTACAGCAGCATTCAGCGCCTGGTTCAGGTCTTCGATGATGTCTGATTCATCCTCCAAACCAACAGAGAGGCGGATCAGTGTGTCACTGATCCCAAGAACAGCCCTTTCCTTTTCCGGCACTGACGCATGGGTCATAATCGCCCTAAATTATAAACAGACACAGTGCTGCTTATTTAAACCCTAAATACAGAAAAACATCCTGAGGTTTAAGTAGCAATCAGAGCCCACATAATGGAAATATCTCAATTAAAGTCAGGTTGTTTGCAAGTTTAAAGGACTTCCTCTTGGTCTCTGCTGCCCCCTTGTGGTGGTTTATACATTTTAATTTGAACTCCACTTTAGGTTACAGTGAATTTAATAGTCTTGCATTGAAAAGGAAACCTAAAAAAATTAATAATTCTTTAAAAACATGCTAAAAGACTGTGCTCTCCAGGCTTACTTACGGATGTTCTGCTAAACTCTCATAACCACCAAGACTTTCTGCCACAGCAAACATCTGAAAACCAAACAGGACATGAAGTGAAATCATAAGAGTTGCTTACGCAATCACACAAATAGTAAAGGGTACAACAAAAAATAGAGCAGCAAAAATAAAGATAAATCATCAGATACAGAAACTAATAAGGTCATTCCATCCTTTTTGGTAACTTTTATTGTGTGAAATGTTTTTATTTTCTATTTCATTCAATTCTTGTCAGAATGCATCTCACGATACACCCTGAAATTGGACCTCTGCTTTTAACCCATCACTAGTTTTCACTAGGAAAGTGCCTAGGGTCGAGGGTCCTCCAGGCCCAAGCCCACCACTGTAACCACTAGGCCATCACTCCCTTGTGAAATTTCATCTCACCACCTCTAGATGGTACTTCATCACTAAACTATAACTTCATTGTAACACTGGGGTTCCCCTCCCCCTCATACACTCTGATCCAGTTACGTAGTACGTTGCCTCGTAGCCTCACACCACCCTTTATAAAGACTAACCAGAAAAAGAAAATATTGTTCAATAATATAAGCCAAGTTACCTTAAGGCTGCTGAGGAAAGTGGTGGCGTGTTCAAGTTTGCCCTTAATGTAGAAGGTGATCATCCCAGGACAGCCAGTGCATTGTTTCTTCATCACCTCATACTGTGGGTGAGAGGGCAGGCCTGTGTTGAGGACAAGAAAAAAAAACAAAAAAAAACTAGTCACTACAATTCACTAACATCTAACACAAGAAAGAAGGTGTGTCCTTCACAGCAAACGCACGCACACTTTAAAAAAGGCAAAAATATCAGAAACAAGGACATGCACGGACAGATAAAGATGAAGTTGCAGTTACCACTGCACCAAAACAAAACAAAAAAAAAAAGAAAAAAAAAAAGCATGGCATAAAGGTATGGGTTTGATATCAGAGAGCCAGCAGTTGCAGATAATTAACCAACTCCACTGGTATGACAACTTGAAGATGAAGCAAGAGCATTGTTTACTGGCATGAACACCACACTACACGTGAGGGAGGAATCCTGGTTGAAAAGGTGTTAAAGGTTAACTCGCTACATGTGAGAGGTTAAAGAATTGTTTGAGAGTCCAGTTTGGACTTTGGACCGTTTCTGGTAACTACCTTCTCTATGCTAATTGACTCCAATAAAGTGGAAATTAAAAATGCAGAGAAATTGTTGCCATTTAAGGACAGAAATCATGTTCAACCTGGGAATATGACACGCTCCACCCTGGGATCGGCCTCCAGAAACTTGGCAGCAGCCATGGCGTTCTTGAAGTGCCGCTCCATCCGTAAGTGTAGCGTCTTCAGTCCACGGTTGCACAGGAAGCAGTCAAAGGGGGACGGTACGCCGCCCAGTGCTGAACAGAGTCATGGTCAAATTAAAAAAAAAAAAAAAAAAAAAAAAAAAAAAAAAAAAAAAAAGAAAACAACGCAAAGATATTACAAATAAATCCTCCCAAAACCCAGATCAGGAAAACCACAGAGGCAGGAACAAACACTTCCCGCTGAAAAGGTTTAAACCGGTTCAGAGCTTTGGTCTCAGTAGCTTGTGCTGGTTGTTTACAAAATAAATGTAGGTCAGCTTTAATTCACCAAACACCACCAGACAGACAGAAGAACATTAAACAAATGCAGACCATCTAATCCATATGCATCGCCTGCGTTACCCTCTAATACTTGTGTGTTTGAAATGTACAATGAATTAAAACCGGAACCAACAGAGGGTTAAAGCCATAGACAAAACAATGTTCACAGACTGAGGATGGTTGTCAGAGGACTGATATCTCCTCACCGTTCTGCAGAAACTTCAGCCGGTCATACAGATCCTCTCTGTTCACCGAGACCAGACCCATCACCACGTCGCTGTGACCTGCCAACAAATGACCATCATGAAGAGTCCAAGTCACATGCACATCACGCTGCAGGGGGAAATGTGTCATTATAGTCTTTCACGGCCATATTGAGCACAAAATTGGAAAAGTTTGAATTCATTTGTCTTGTTCATTTTTTTTTTTTTTTTTACCTAAACGAAGTCCTGATATTTCTCAGTCTCACTTCATTTTTAAGAATCATGAAAACAACTTGGTCACTTTTTCTAACTGGCTTAATTTTTCTAAAATCACTTTTTATTAAGTCTTTCCCACCAATTTTACGTTTTCACTAAGAATGCAGTGTATTACGGCAGACTAACCTGATTCTACATGCGTTACAGCTCATGAAAGCATTATTTGAGCAGTTCAGCTCTTTAAATGTGAACATTTATTTTTAGATGTTTATTGGACAAAGCAGACATTCGATCAATTTTAATTTTTCTTTTTTTTTTTTAACCATTCAAACAATATTTGTGTCTCATTGCTACCAATTTCAGATATAAATGTAGATGTTACATTATTGCATGAATAATTCTGAGTCCATTTTCTGAATCAATTATGGATTTTTGTTTTTTGTACTTCTCATGCCGTTGCTTGGTTTTTAGTTTTTGACGCATCATCATTCTCGTACTGTAGAATATTCTCTCACCATTTTTTTTTTCATAATATTTAGATCCAGTTTTGACTAAAAGAAAAAAAAAAATAAAAAATCTGTACAAAACATACCATTCATATATTTGGTGGCAGAATACATGCAGATATCAGCTCCTAAAGCCAAGGGGCGCTGAGGGTGAACAAGGCAAACACAGCAGTTAATCATTTCATGAGGCCTTTCCACATGAACTGGAATTTGATTGCAGGAAACCATCAATCTGCTGTTTCAAAACCAAAAGGCCGTGAAATACGCTTCTGTCAGCCTCACCTGGAAGTAGGCCGACATGAAAGTGTTGTCCACTACCACGACGATGTCTTTGCTCTGCTCGTGCACCAACTCGGAGCAGGCCTCGATGTCAACCACCTTCATGGTAGGGTTGGTTGGCGTCTCGATCCACACCATCTACGCAAGCAGGCAGAGGACGTCATTTCACTACAGCAGCATGTGTAGAAGACGGTGGGGGTCAAAGATGAAGCAAATGCCTACATTTTACCTTTCTCGTTACACAAAATGCTGACTCATAGCGACTGGTTTGTGCAAAAAAAGACACCCAGCACAAACAAAAAAAGCACAGCATATAAATGATATTGACAACCCAACACCTGCTCTTTTTTTTCTTGACCTACTTTTGTGTTGGGCTTCAGAGCAGCCTTGAGCAGCTCTGGTTTAGTGCAGTCAGCAAAAGATATTTCCAGCCCAAAGTCAGCGGCAACTCTTTGAAAGTAGCGATTTGTTCCTGGAAAAAAGAAAAAGAGAAACCAAAACTCAGTTACCGCCACTTAACCTGATCGCGTTGCGCTTTCACGGCCTAAGCAAATGTCTGGGAGTCATGGCAGAAAAAGCCCGTTGAATGTGAGGAAACATCCAGGAAAAATCCTGAAGCTCCGTGAGCGACAGAGAGGCCTCACCTCCGTACACGTCGTCCATACAGATGATCCCATCCCCTGATTTCAGCAAGTGAGTGATGGTGACTGTGGCTGCCAGTCCTGAAGCAAGGGCGATTGCTGCGGGGACAAAAGCACAGAGAATGTTGGAGAATCATCCATTAGTGGATTGTTAAATGTTGTTAAATCTATTCCGTCTCTGTGGAACAATTCTCAACTAACAAGCAGTCTTACTTACAGTACTTTGCTCCATCTAGCGCTGCCACAGCCTTCTCAAGGCAGTTTCTAGTAGGGTTTCCACTCCGGCTGTACTCAAACCCCTGGGGGGAGAAGAGGAAAAAAAAATGCATTTTTGGAGCATTCCAGTCAAGAGAAGACATTTATTTAACAGTCAGTCTGCCCATAAAACTACTAGGTTTGTCTATAAAGATACACATCAAGGAAACGTCTTCCCGCTGCTGAGACACATTCACGTTAGATCAGGAAATATGAGTGCATCACAGAACAGCTTTTGATTTCTTCCAGAGGTATCTAAACAGGTCAAATGTAATGTGGCCAAACTGCCTTAAGCAGTAAATGCATCATGAGTGCAAAGAATTTGTCTGTACTTATCAGCGTAAAGGTAAAGTCACCTGCCCCATTGAGTTTTGCTGCAACATATGTAAACATCCTGCTTCTCTTAGGTTATAAGACTTTTGGTTTGTGCAAATCATTTACTAGTTTGAAGAAATGAACTAAAAACCACATGTTGAAAGCACAAGGGAGACCATCCAGCTGTTGTAAGAACATTTTACCCCCAAATAATTTAACTAAAGATTGGATGAGACTTGTTCAGGTTTGGCACCACAACCTTTGCCTTTGAGTGCTTTACAACTGAACAGCAGCATGGGTGTCTGGAGTGATTAACAAATCAAAATACCCAAAATACCAAATTATACACATTTCTTTTTTTTTTTTTGGAGACTTATATCTAAGTAATGTGCCATTCAGGTAGTGGTTCAGATCTGCAGGGTCACGTGACATCACAAACCAAGATCTGAGCAGAATTACTCAACTTCCTCATTTAAAAAAAAAATAAATTAAAAAAAAAAAAGGAGTCATGCTGCATTTGGATTTCTTAGGAAGTGAGCAGTGAAGAGCTGAAACGTTGATTTCAAAAGAGGCTCATCCCACAGAAGAGGGGAGTGCAAGGCACTGACTCCACCTCCCAAACCAGCTGTTGAATAGAGTGTAAAGACAGTTGAATGGGGGGTGGGGGGGGGGGGTTGTACTGTATCTCCGTGGTATTTTTGACCAAAGCATGTCGAAGGCATGTGACAAAAAACATCAGCAAGTTGTCTTAACTTTTGAAAAAAAAAAAAAATGGCATGAATGCTGCAAACCACACAGGATTAATCTTAATACGACATAAATGCTATTTGTTGTCTTTCGGGCAGCCTAGTGTCTAACCTGTACTCTAAAAACCAGTTTATGAATCACCTACTGTGTAATGATTGAGAGGAATAATGAGTGGCTTCGTACACTGGCTGCGCTTAGTCCGGACTCCCAGATTTGTCCTCAGGTTCATTCCCACGATGAGGGAGGAAATAAAAGTCAAAACAGGCCTTCACTTTTAAGACGGGTCCACTTTTATCTTTTTTTTTTTTTTTAAACATTTGGCAGGTAGCATCGGTGTATGAACACACTAATTCGGATAGGCTATTTTTTTTAATTCAGTTACGTTTATGGAAAGTCTCAGTATAATTATCTCCTACATTATTTGTGGAACTCCCAACACATTGTTGGATTAGTGCAAATAATGTCTTACGGTTATTAATGTCTAAAACGATCCTAAAGACAAACCCCATCAGCTGTGGTGATTTATAACCCGCTTCAGAAGGTGCATTACAGGCACGTGCACTTCGCCGGCTCGGGGCCACCTCATCCCCACTGCCTCCCTCCCTCCCAGCCTCAGATGACTGACTCATATCGGGCTACTTACGGCGTGGTTTCCAGGGGAGAGCTGCTTGAAGGTGGTAGACAGAGAAATCGGCGGCACCACGGCCATGGACGTCCATTGCTCTGGCTCTTGACCTACGTGTATGGCCTCAGTGGCAAAGGACTTAAAAGCCGTGCGGAACCCGTCGAACACGTCACTTTGTCCGTCTTTTTTGTCCGTTTGAGCCATTTCTGTAACACGCAGCACAGACTGTTCTCGGGATGAGTTCGCATTACAATAAATGGTAATGGGAAATACTATTATACAGGGGGAGGCTGATGAGCCTTTCTCTCCCAGCCAATCAGCGCTCGTCAACAAGCAGTGGACGACTCTGATTGGTTACTATGTATTTTGCGTGCCCAAATGTCACGACAGCACGTTGTGTCTTTTTTCCCTCCTACATCCTATATCCTATATCTGCGGCATGACGCAACGTTTTAGTTGTTTGAGTCATTATAAAAAAATAAATAAAACAAAACTGGTAGCTGGTAAGTAAACTGATATGCAAGTCTGTAGTGAGATTACTACTAAAAATACTCTCAATTAAAATTAATATAATGCAATTCCTTAAAGATATACATTTCAATCGAAACCGTAATGCCACCATAAGGGCGACGCAACATGGAAATTGTAAGATTATTTTTTCTTCAGTTAGTAACATAGTTTTCTCCACTTTTACCAAAGTGGTTACTTTGCTTATGAAAGGTATTCAAGTTTCCCCATGGTGCAAGCTGCGGGTATTTCCACTTTTGAACCACAGAGGGAGGACGCGCTCTGCGATGGTTATTTTGCAGTTTATTTCCTGCGACAGCACAAGTCATGTTTACCCGTTTAAATCTAAAACTTGCCTGTACTGCGGTTTGTATAAGTCAGGTTTTGTGAAATAGGTGAATGCAGGTAAAAAAGTGTTATAACATCTTAAGAGGAGCCCAGATTTACAATTTAAAGTAAGAAGTTATCACCAGTTTTGGAGTAGGCTACTCATGAAGGTTTTAATGGAAATCAAAAAGGAGGACATTAAAGACCTACATGCCAACGTGTTCTCTAAAGTTTGATGTACTTATATGTCTAAAAAAGATTTCTTTTCCCCAATAGTATAAGTTTCGTCCATATTATGCATGATTTTATATTATCTTTGATGTATTACTATACACGCATTTACCTGACCAACACCTCTGTCTGGGTCTACAGCTTTGAATCCAACCATGGCACTGAGTAGAAGCTGGAAATGATTGCATTATTATTATTATTGTTGTTGTTGTTTTACTTTCCTACTTGTGAAAACTTAAAGCAAAGACTGGATAACTATAATAACACATGTTTTTTATAATGTCTCACTACAAGAAAGGAAAAGAACGGAGAATCTATTTGAAAAATGCTTTGTATGTATATACAATAATAATATTCAATATACATTGAAAAATGAAATAGTCCAATTTTCCAGACAGTTTTACCTCAAGAATACAGTGTGGTGCACTTGAATGACCGCAGGACAGCAGACTATCCCAGGAGCGTAACATAAATTCCCTTGCAGGGTTCAAAGGGTTCAAATCATATAAAAATGGGTTATCTTAGTCTGTAAACATGTTTTTGTTTGAGTCACTGTTATGCTGTTGCAACTAAAAGAGTTTAAGAAAAATTGTTACTTTACTTATAGGTATTCATTGCCATTATTCTAGGTATGTTTTGTAGATTTTTTTGTCTATAATTTCGCGTCAAACATTGAACCTAGTACTTGTTTCTTATTATTAGTTATGCAGAATAATGTGTTTTACCAAAAAGAGTTTCTCATAATCATTGAAAAAAAGATGGGAAGAAATAAATCCAAATAATACCAACAAAGACTGTGCAGTGTTGCTTTTTATAAAACCCGTTATATAATCACTTATGATTGGTTTCAATATTTTTAAGCAGACAAGCAGGAGTATCTGCTTTTACGTTAGCCAACTTTAACTGTGAATAAACAACCAAGAGTAAACAAATATATAATAATATGATGTTTAAAATTAGTGTGATAAATATTTACTTGACCTCTGTGACCCTGCAAAGGACTAAAACGGGTATAGAAAATGGATAGCTGGGATAGTTCACACGGGGATTGAATTTTACTCGGGTAAAAAAAAAAGGAAATAAAAATAAAAAAGAGCCGTTTCAATGACCGAGAGTAACCTTTCTTAAACTCTCGCGATGCTACGAGGCGGAAGCTGTTCGGCGAGTCTTGAACTGCTTGTGTTGTACAGCAACGACAGTTGAGGACGGCGGGAGGGAAGTGAACACTTTGTTTTCACAATAAACCGGTTAACCGGAGCCGCTACTTGTTCATTTCGAGCAAATGGCCGTTTCGCGTGCCCAGTGGGTATTTAATTGTTGAATTAAATGTTGTACGACTGCCAGTATTTTCGCGGAGACCTCCAACAGGCGAGTCGCGTTAGTTCGCCCGGAGGGTCATCGTCAGCGACGACACCCTCTGCTCCGTCAGCGCCGACCGTTTAGAAAATGACCGGGGAGAAGATCCGCTCACTGCGCAAGGACCACAGGCCGAACAAGGAGGAGGACTTACTGGAGCCGGACGAAGAGGCAGCGACCGGGACGTTCACCGCTCCCAAGGCGAACAACAGGAGCAGAGCGAGTAAAATCTTCAGCAACCACAAGTTAATCAAGTCGCCGTCCGATCATCAGCAGCAAAACCAGCAGTCCCAGATTAACGCTAACACCACATCAGCGTCGGAGGTGATCGATGACAACAACAAGAACCCCATTATCCGCACAGGACACGACTTTCCGGTGCACGAATGTGTTTTTAAAGGTGACGTCCGACGACTGTCTTCTCTCATACGGACGCAGAATATCGCCCAGAAAGACGTCCATGGTGAGTTTAAACAGCTGCTGATCACATTCGCCCTGCAGGGTCCACTGGAGCTTAGTTTTCACTATTAGGCCATGGAAGGATAACTCGTGTATTTGAAGAATGGTTTTATTCAACCACACTTTCTTCCAAGTCAGAGGTGTTAGACGTTTTTTCCATCAGAGCCAGCCTTTCAAACGATTAGTAATGTTCACTGAATTCCTGTGAGAGGAGTCACCTTGAGTAAACTGGATGATCCACTGCTCCCCAGTTACAGCTCGTGTACTATGATATCCCGTGTGAAACTCTGGGAATCCCAAAGTGATAGTAACTTTGCAGGGCAAAGTCTGCTCGGGTATAAACATAATTTCTTAACAATCCCCCCAGAGTGACAAAACTACAAAATGATTTTGTTATGGCTCACATGTCAGGACAGCTGTTAGTCCGTTGTGTCCTGGAATGTGGTCGTCTTTAAAGCCCCGACGTGCCATAATGTGGCAGGATGTCAGACAGGCTGTGATTGTCAAGTCATTTCCCATCCTGTATTAAGTTGCGTTGGGCCAATGGCTTCTTGAATGTTAACCCCCAATGCCTACATCAGTTCCTGGTGGGGCAGAAAGTGCAACTGGCAAGTCACAAAATTTTAGTTTAACTTTTTATTATGTGGTGCATAATAAATAAACAACTTTGTTTTAAGTGGATATTTTTTCGATTTTTAATGATGAGCTACAATATATTTAGTGTATTGCTTGTTAAAATCCTGCTATATGTATATGAGATACTATTTTCCAGTTTTGGTGACCTGACCCTTTAGGTGCTAAACTGGGGAAAAAGCTGTTTAGTTTAACTGGGATAAAACATCTTCATCTTAATAGAAAACCTGCACCTCTTTCTTCCTCTGCGGTCTCTGCTCAGCTTGTATTTTCCCCTTATCAGGGTTTGTACTGTGCAGGCACTCCTTACTGCTTTCAAGCTCCTGTCTCCTGTAGAAGAAGCCTGGAGGAGCTGACTGGACAGTTTTATCTTCTTCTGAAAGGATGCTCCAGTACTTTATAAAGCTCATTTTACAGCCTCTTCACACACCTGAAAAATGTCATTTTCACCAGTGCATTTCCAGTTTTTCATCCTCACTGAGCAGTGTTTTACATTATGTCTGTTAACAAGCCATGACAGTACTTATTTCTTAAAGATTATTTTACGTTGCAGTTGGTTAACAGTAAGTGAAATAGCTTGTCACGGGAGCAGGGCTCACAATGGGCATACATAACCATATAATTTGAAATTTAGTGGATTCTGCCTTCCAGTTTGAATGTCTAATTCACTGTAGCCGTGACAGTCTTGAAGGCAAAGTGCTTGTCACAGTTTGTGGTCTCTTTGCTGTTATTATCAAAGGAAGTATACAAATGTGGTTTTCTTTCTTTTTCAGGAAACACACCGTTACATCTCGCTGTTATGATGGGACACAAAGGTGAGCAGTGTTGAAGCCGTCACTGGTACATGGCTTATTTTTGTCTCTGTCTGTCTGCCTGTATCTGTGTTGTGTTGTTTTTTTTTTTTTTTTTTTTTTTTTTTTTTATGAATCTCCCTGTGGCCCTATATAACTTGCTTGTGTTTCTATTTGATTATTTGGGTTTCACTTCAGTCTCCTGCCTTTGTTTGGCCATTTTCTAGCATGGCACTACCATACATCTGCCACAGATCAGCGCACAAACCCCAAGACCACCTTGCATGAGTAAATGGGTGTTAATTGATTTTCTACTGGTCCAAGTTAAGATTTAACCAAAAACAAAACACTTCTACATTCTCCTATGCTTTTCTGCAATACTTATTTCAATAGAGCATACCAGACTATACAGACTCATAGGGAATTGGAAAAAAAAAAACCTAACTATTATTATTCTCTGACAAGACTAAAAAATGTAATTCAACTTAAGTGATGGTGTGGATAGTCTCTGCAGACAAAGCAAGGTTAATTTTAGGTTTGTATGTGCACCAAAAGTATACATAAACTACTTTTTGCTCACACATCACCATCTTGTTGCTGCTATTTTGATACAAGTCCATACAACTCAACTACCAATGCAGTTTGTCAACAGAGACGAGTTCATAATCCTCTGTGGAGCTGGATTGGTACTGATATGTTTATGGTGTAATAAGCGTTGGAAGAAGAGGCCAGGAGCTCTTCACCTTTTGTTGACTTGTACAAACGTATGTCAAGATGGCAGTAACTGGACAATCAGCCTCTTTTATTAGTTAAAGTCACTTTGGTGTGTCTCTAGAGACCATATCCACATTATAACATAAGTGGAATGATATTTCTGCTTTCTTGTCAGAGGTCATAAAATAGTTATTTATTTTGACATAGCGCAGGGGCAAATGATCTAACATTTATTGCCATTTCATCCTCACTCAAAACCGCTTCAATTCAAATCTTAGTTTGCACTTTTTTTTTTTTTAAAGCTAATTTGCACTGCACTAAAGATGTGTATAAAACATTAAGTCAGGGCTTCTAAGGTTGTTTTTACTCTGGGATGTTCTTTTCTTTTTAGTTCCCCTTGTTTTTGTTGAATGATGTTACACTGCTGGCCCAAAGACTAATAATTTCAAGTTGGCACAAGAAGTGATTATTTCATATAATTATTAGATAATATATGCCAAGTCTTCCACTATTAGCTTCTCTGATGGCAACTCTTGTGCTGAGTTTGCTGGAACAAATTGACACAAGTAAATGTTTTACACAGATTTTGCAACTCTGTACATTTTCCAAAATGCAAATCTAAAAAAAAAGAGAAATGTTGCTTGTGTTGGAAGACCTTGAACAACAACAACCTTGTCTTGAATTTGTTATGAAGTATTAATATCTGTGGATTTTTTTTTTTTTTTTTTGCTGATTTGCCGTGCACTGAAGGCATGTGCATAAAACATTAAGCCAGTGCTTCTTTGTGATTTGATGCTTACAGTGGTTTTCAGGGACTTCAGAATGTGCTTTTGAAAAATTAATGCTTTTTTTTTTTTTTTTTTTTTGGTTTTGTTTGGAACAGGCACATTTCAGGCATGTAGATGCTTGTAGTTCACATTTGTTTACCATCTGTCGCTGAAGCATGGGTTTCAATTGATTTCACATTCACAAAGGTCAATTTCTGTCACAGGCACGAGGCCCTTGCCGTTACCCATTGGTGATTCAAGCAGAGGAGTGATAAAGTGTTGTGGCAGATTGCAGCATTGATTTTTGCTAATGAGGTTGCCTGTATGTTGCCTGGGTTGCTCAGTCCTCTGGGGATGCTCAGGCAAGACAGGCTGAAGGCTACAGTATGAGATCACAGTCTGGGTGTGGCCCTATTGGGATGCAGAGGACAAGGCGCTCTTTGTGTATGGCTTTCTGTGTACATGTTTTTTTTTTTCTTATTTATAACAGCCGTTATGACAGTTATGCATATGTGTGGTCTAAAAAAACTGAGCAGTCACAACGGTGGAAAATCTGTTGTAAAAGGGAAAGACGTGTCAGTTTTATAACAACCAAGGCGAAGCATAATGCAGATCTGATGGCTGATGTACTAGTCTGAGGCATGAAACCTGCCTCCTGCCATGTCTTTATGCTGTCTGATCAGGTTGCTAAGTGTGTCATCAATGACCAAAAAAAAAAGCCATTAAAAAAATCTATCTATTCTAGCCTAAAGCTCCTTTTTTTCTTAGTATAAATGCACAAACTGTAGCATTATTTTTAGTGCTTTATTAGTTCATATTGATAGTGAAAGCTGTGTATGACTTGAGCAAATCCTCCATACTAACACATAAGAACAATAGCATCTTATGACTGTGTTGCATAAAATTTGTATCGCTTTGAATTCTGACAACTCTTAATCAGTTTGTTCAGATAATGTTACCCATTACTACTAGTTGTCAATATGGTCTATACAAATTTTTTTTATTTGTGTTTTATGATCAATATTTAGTGTTGTATTTGTGCATTCTTAAGCACATAGTTTACACCTGTCATATAAAATGAGTTACACAAAAAAAGGAACATGGTTGATATATGTTAGCTCAGACTTTAAAATAAAGACATAACTGTTAGTTACAACTTAAATGTCACAGAGTTTACATGTCTTTGTACCTGGGATTGATTGATTCCATCAAAATATCTGCCTAGAAGTTGAAATGTGACCAGATTCTGGTGCTTCTGGGGCATCTGCAGGTATTGAATCAGTGTTCTGTCACATCACAGCTATTCAGAAGCCTGTGTTATTTCCCTATGAAGCAACCGTCATGAGCTGCACAGGGGTAGCAACTGAAACCATCCTGAAATGACTGCCCGTTGCTGGTATTTGTTCAAAATGGAGAGAAAATTAAACTCCCCCATCAGTGTGTCGTCATGAGTTAACCCCAAAGTTCACCCGAAAAGCCAGACTAAGTACTTAAATATTAAAAAAACAAAACAAAACAAAACAAAAAAAAGCCTAAATCCAGACCAGGAAGGTAGCAGGTGTTCAGTTAAGGACACGATGCTTTGCTTCTCTTTTCATGGTTCTGCATATTTGCTAAATGTTGTTGTTGTTGTTGTTATTATTACACAATCATCGGATTTAGCACAGTGATGTAGAGGTCAAAGGCCTAGGGGGATGCAAGGCCTCCCTCAGAAGCTATCAAACATTTGCACATTTGCTCGCCTGCATTTCCTCTGCGTTCCCTTTATCAGCCCCATCTCCGGGTGCTGGCACTAGTTGGCCGAATGGATTAACACAGAAGTTTGCTGTTTACTTTGCTGACGTTGAGTTGTTGGTGATGCATTCTGCTGCAGCATTCCTGTTTTTTCTTCCAACAGAGCTTGTTTATTTAATCACAGAAGCCATGCAATATGAGCAACATTAGAAGATCTTTTCTAAATAGGCCAGCTTTAAGATGGTGCTTAGAATTGACCATAGAAAGTCATCTGGATTGCTGACATTAATGTGTTAACTTCCGATCGCAGTCTTTTTTCATATTGAAGACTATTTGCTGTTGTTTGTCGTGGCTCCACCTTGAAGTAAGCCGTACATTAAAGCTATTGTGTTAATGTTAAATCCTTTTGATGGGAATGTAGCATAACTGCTTTGGCTGTTGTCACAACATGTTTTATTGTCCTGCAAATACAGTCTTTGAATAGTCATTCTCTTCTTTGGTGTGTCTATAATATATTCAATTAGAGGAAGCTTCAAAATGTGTTCCTCTTTGTCATTAAGAATGTATGAGACCTGGTCTCGTTCTCATTCATAAATCATGAGTGTGTAGATGGTTGGTGGGTTATTGTGACAACATGCTATTCTTAAAAGGCAGAATGTATTCAGGTCGGCTCATGAAAACACCACTTAAAGCCTTTTTTCCCCCCACTGTCTTTATACTGTTGTCAGCAGTAGAGTCAGTGTGATCAACTTGTTTTTTCATGACTTATAAAGCTAACTCGAGACGTTTCCTATGAGATGTCAGCTGTTTCGTGAGCATCTGTATTGTCTGTCACCAGCCCAAGTGGTCACTGAAAAAGCTGGTTAAACAACTATAAAATAAGGCACTGCCTCATCAGCTGAAAGACCTACATATCCACTCATCAGCAGACTGTCACCTCTGAGCCTCTGCTATGCATTTGTGCGAAGTGCAGCTCACAGGAGCCCGACTGTTCCAGCCCGGTGCTGAGACAGAGCTGTACAGATGCCAGCGTTATAATTAATGATGTCACAACAAAACTGGCAGCTGAGCTGGAACAACAGCCTTCATTTTTGGCTGGCTGTAGTCTGTTTGACAAGATGCCCAGAGACTGAAGGGATTTTTGTGCTGCACTTACTGCCAAGCTCGCCACAGAAAAAGGATGGAGGGCTTTGGCTATTTTCCAAATTTTGGAATTTAAGAGTGACTTTACACAGTACCAAGGAATGTCTTTTTAAGAGTTTTGGGCTTTCATTCCTCAGAATCTGTTGACATTTTGTAGTAATATCCAAAAAGAAAAAAAAAGATGCTGTCTTGTGTAAATGCACACCCCATATGGCTTATTGTTTAATGGGTCAGCTGTCTTATCTCTCTCATACACAATCTGTCCTTCTGTAATACCAGGATTATTTTTAAACCACTGATTTGCTGCTACAGAAAACGCCTCTTCTTCACACGAGATCTGATACATGGTATGGATCTATCAGGAACACAGTGCAAAGTTTTAGCTTAAGTTTGATAAGACTACTTGATTATCCTGAAGCATCTAGAAAGGTCAGAGTGGAACAAGATGAAATTGAACTCAAAATTAACGAAAAAACTTAAAAATCTTACAGTGCATTTTAGTGTGTACCGTAGATTAACTGGATGTCTTTCTTCCAGAGTGTGCCCATTTGCTGCTGGCCCACAATGCACCAGTAAAGGTGAAAAATGCTCAGGGATGGAGCCCCCTCGCCGAGGCCATCAGCTACGGAGACCGACAGATGAGTAAGTATCTGTAAGACTGCAACAGCATTGCAATGAAACAGAGCTTTGAAACTTGGCCACAGCTGCCAGATGGTGGTATGAAGTCCACCGTCTCATTTGGAGACATCTTTGCTTTCAGTAGGGTGTCAGTTTGAGTTTTCCTGTGTGAAAATACTGATGAGACAGAGACATTTTGATGCAAATCAACGAATGGCTCTGTGCATTCTTTTGCACTGCCGACTCTCAGTGAGGCCGTGATGCCGGCCTGCCGCTTTTGTTCCTTAGTCAGAGAACATTCCTCAAGACTCTCCAGCTTTTGTGCCCCGATGAAAGGCAGTTCTGTAGATGCTGCTTTCACTTCTCATCGAGTGATTCTGCTAAAGTGCTTAACTTTCTGGTTTTTATTTGAAATGTTCAAAATATATCCTATCAATTCTCTCGGGGATGTGCAAACTAAATCATACTCGTTTTTAAATAACAACAAACAGAAAGAAACAAATACAGTTCTTTTAAGTGTGAACTACAAAGCACAGCAGTCCCAATATGTATCAAAATTAAATAGTTTTTTCTGTTTTTAAAATACTTTAAAAACTTGCCAAAGGAAGTTTCTAAACTCGGTGGATTAACCAGTCAGAGCGGTGCCTAATTAAGCCATAAATCTACTCTGACATAAATTTGACATATACCACAAGGGAACATGTCAAATAAAACTAGTTTCAAATTAATTAGTTGATTTATTTTTAAAGCTAAGTTTACTCTCAGCTCTGAACAACTTTACCAGTGCATAAGTCTGAGTAATTCTAAAAGTGTACAAGAGGTCTGATATATCAAACAGCTGAATTTATGTGATCCATCACAGTTCAGTTCTGCAGTTACATTTATAGCTTAAAGCAGAAGTGTTTCTATTACTTCATGCTTCATGCGTGACCCAAATAAATGTCCATCTGTTTGGTTCATTCATTAATTTTATGAAATACTGCATGAACGCAGCTGTGGATTGTAGCAGGATTTTCTGAAAGTGACCAAGTTTTAAGGACTGGAATCTGTTACTCCACCTTTAATTCCATCATGGAGAATTGAGCTGCACGTAAGATCAAGAGGTAGGGCTGCTGCAAAAAAGAGGTGGGGGCTGGGGCAGTGTTCAGCAGGCTGAGGGCAGTGGGATCTCTCCCACTGCACTCAGCCTGCTCTTGTGCTGCCCTGTTCTCTTCTGCTCTGTTCTTGTGGCAGAAGGTCCTGTTCCTGGTCTTGCGAAGGCTTGGAAAAGGTTTGTATCCAGGATGAGAGGGTCAGATGCAATCCTGGCTGCACATCTCCAGGTCCTAGAGATATACAGCTCCTGGAGAGATACGAGGTTGCAGCGGATCACCTTCTCAACAGATGGGATGATGCGCTGCAGCTTGGCCTTGTCCCAGGCCACGGCTGCTGCAAAACAGAATTTCACCCTGTTGTGAATTCACTCTTTATAGATGAAATGTATTTGACCTTTTGTCAAATATCAGTTTTTATTTATTTTATTTGTCAGTATCTTATGAAACACACTGAAATTTTTCCTCTGCTTTTAATTCGTCACTAGTTACAAGCGGAGTAGTTTTAAAGCTTTTCAAGCAAATAGGATTTCTTTAAATCCAACTTCTGCATTGCAAACGGGTCACCAATAGTTGTCAGACACTCAGACCTTAAATTTTTGTAGAGGTCAGATAACAAGTGGCCAACATAAGGCTAAATCTCACCACATTCTAGGATGGATTCATATCTAGTTTCTTAGGATGCATTTTAAAGTGATCTGGAACCATGTTTACCTCTTAGCCTGATCACCAACACGTCCTGGGATGGATGCAGGGACTGCCCAGTAAACGCTTCATATTCTACTTTAATTTTAACCAATGTCGGAACATGTCTTTGTTTGTGTCCCATAGTACATCTGGGGCAATAATGAATCTTTGTTAAATATGATTTAGGAATAAAAAGCTTGAGACTAAATCATGCAGATGCTTTGGCAAAAGCAATGAGAAACCATAAAGGGAAGAAACTTGAAGTTCCTCCATCGACTGCTTCATCTAACAGGTTTCAAAAGCCACTTATCTTGGCTCTGTATTGACTAAAGTCTCTAATGAACTCAGCTCTCACACTTCAACAAAGAAAAAGTCTCTTGCAGAAGCCACCATACAGCTATATGCTGCAATGTGGGCAGACAGTGGCGCTTGGTTTTATTTTTACTCCTCCTTTCGCACACATGCAGCAAGTTTGTGCCTAGTGTCTGGCAGTGGTTTGTTTACATAGTAGAAACATAATATGGGCTCGATGAAATGGTCAGAACAAATGTGTCTCAGGATTTTCAGAAGGGCAGATACACAAACAACAGTACTTTGGCATGGTTTGTTAAACAAATTACAATACATTTATTTATTTAGTTTTTCATTATAAAGAATCATAGTAAAACAAAGTGCAAAAAATAATTAAAAAGTTGGTGCACTCCTCGGCCCTGGAAACATGATCAGGTTGTGAAGCGTTGCTTGTAGTCACTTATGCCTTTTATGCAAAAGACAAGATTTACTAACAATCTCTGGGAAAAGGCCATTTCAACAGAACTGCACTTGTGTCCTCGATCTGAGCTCAGCAGACGGATTCAGGCGCAGTACAGTCGATCAGTCTGTTGATTGTCTGGATTAGCTGATGGCTTTTTGAAGCCAAAAGCGACTTTAAGCCATGTCGCAAAGCATAAAAAATTTAAGCCACTGAAAAGACTGTTGTTGTTTAACTTTGTTACTCTCCAAGAGACCTGTAATGTCGTCTGTGTTGACATCTTGTCTATAAATGGATGACCCTGCACATTATAAGACAAACACACTTGGCCTTTTATATATTTGCGTCTGATGATTACGTCAGTCATGATTTCGTTAAAGTTGCCGGAGTGTTTACACTGTTACTTTTCTCTATTCAGCACAATGAGTGTTAAGTTCTTTACAAGTTCAAGGTTAGCCCAGCACAGCTCTGCATTCCTGTTCGTGAGTGAGGGTTGACTCAGGACTTTGTGAGGGAAATGGAGACCTGGAAGCCTTTTTTATTTTGTGTCTTTTAGTTTATCCATTCCCACTAGCATTGTTAGAATAAAAATGTTCATTTTCCTGGTAAGGCAGTTATAAGATGTGTGTATTTGCTGCTGTTTTTGGACACTGATTTAATTCTGCAGTTTTTGTGACTGGGTTTATTTGACACCTAAGTTTTGCTTCTTTCTAACAGAAGGAAAAATACTGGCTCAGAAATGGATGTTTTTGCGTGTTTTGCCCAGCTGAAGCTATTTCTGTCCTCTGTTGCCTTTCACTTATGTAGCTGTTTTGTCAGCTTCAGGAGCTGCTTTAAACACCGCCCTAGTCCTGCTGGTGTTATTTCTGCTTTTCCACATTGTCGCCTGACAGTAACAGTTCATGTAGTTCCAGGATGTCTGCTTTAAAGGTTGAGATTAGTTGACTTCTCTATAATACATATTTAATTGGCGTGTTTATCTGGGCTAGTATTATGGTTTTCTGAGTTTTCTGACTTTTCTGAATTGATTTGTGAAGTCTTGGTTTGATTTGTGAAGGCCCTAGGTTGCAAGAACTGGTTACGTAAGAGTGACGTTTCCTTATAAAATCATGGTCTGTGTTCCTACAGGCATGAGACCAATTGGATGACACTTTAATGACAAACTTTGATTTTTAACTCTTTCTCCTTGTTATTGTCTATTTGTTGTTTGAAATGATTACAACTGTTTGGACCAAGCTTTTCTGAGGAGCAGTGCTTTTCTAGATATGAGTAAACTTGGATATATGTAATATGTAATATGACCAGGTTTATATACACTTTTATAGTGAAAAAGAACCATACGTTCAGACTATAGTTTACAATCAGTGTTTGTTTTACACACTTTAAGTAAAGTGTGTAAAATGTATATAAATTTACAGCAAAATTGTAATGTTTTGAATAAAATGTAGTGTTTGCTAGGATTTAATTCTTTAAGTTTCATGGTGAAGTGAAGGCATGTTAAAATGTTAAAACAAAAACGGCTAACAAATAATGCAGATTGAGATAGTAAGATAAAAGTGAAGAGTTTCTTATGCTACATTTAGTCTCCTTGTAAAAGTCCCACAGTGTGCCCGTGTTGGTTTAAACTGTTCCTAGATTCCTGGAAACCTGTCACTAGCAGTTGTCCCCTTAGATCAAAGGCCTAATTGTTTAATAGTAGCACTTTGTGGTAATCGGAAGGCAAATTTGGCCCAGCGCTGTCTCTTTTCATTAATGTGTGAAGGTGAAACTAACGAGAGCCCTCACTTAATTAATGCCAAGAAAGTGGCCTTATCTGTGTGAATTAGTGCCAGCAGATTGGTCAGATTGGAAAAGCGGGCTGCATTGGGTTCTCAGGCCTGGTTGGCTGGGTGGTCTGTGGCCAGATGGTGAGATTGTACTTCTTTTTCTTGTCGTGCTGAGAGGAGGTGAGGATCAGGAGGAGCCCCATCCAGAGCTTGTCCACATTTATTAAGCAGCCGGGCCACAAAGACACCCTCATGCCGTAGTTGTGTCTGTGTCAGATGGTGTGTGTGGTGTTATGTGTATCATTGAATGTGTGTGCATCCCTGTGCATGCACGCACTCTCATTTGTCTTAGTTTTACAGGCCAAACAAATGTTATTTTTTAATAAATATTTACATGGCTGTAATTGGTTCAGTCATTTTGTCATTTTATTTTCTCTTCATGGGTTTATCAAAGGACTGATATTAAGTCATGAGCAACTGATGCTCCTGATTTACATAAATGCTTGGTCCACAGATATAGATTGTTTTATTTTTTTTAATCTTTATCTACTGTTTTCTTTTGCATGTATAAGAAAGCTTACTGAGGCCAATACGCTAAAATCCTTTGAATCCTTGTAGATGTGACTGGTTAAAAGCCTCTTGTGAGTATGCCGCTCCCTCAGGTCATTAAGTAGGTGAAAGGCGCCGCTCATTAACAAGCAGACTCATATATGCCCGACTTGTTTCCTTTGAACTTCCCGGAACGTTTTGATCCCTGCAGGCGGCAGGATCAGTTGAAAGATGCTGTGAGTGTCCCATCTGGCTTCAGGAAGTTGGCACATCTCTCAGTCAAAGTCCATTGTTGCTGTAAACTGTATGGTCTGTGCCCGTAGCAGTTTTCAGTATTGTAGTATTTACATAAAGAAACTGTTAAGATAACGGTGGTGAACTGCATTATTATCTTACAGGTGGATGTATCCTGTCTTCTACATTAAAGCTAATTGCTAGGAGCTTGGTCGGGAAATATGTTTTCCAAGAAAGAGGTTAAATCTTCTGCTGAGAGATGCAGTAAAGCAAAAGGTTTTTCAGTAAATTAACCGTGCCAGCATTTTCTCCTCAGAGCCAAAAAAAAAAAAAAAAAAAAAAAAAAATCAACCCAAAATGACCTCAGTGTTGAAGTGTTTAGTATCAGATGTTCTTAACTTCATCTGTTTTTCTCCTCTTTCAGTCACAGCGTTGCTGAGGAAGTTAAAGCAGCAGTCCAGGGAGAGTGTTGAGGACAAGAGGCCCAAACTCCTGAAAGCCCTCAAAGAGGTATCCAACCTTATTTAAACTGCAGATTGACCAACAGGACCCAGAACTTTTAACATCCGCAGTTTTTTTTTTTTTTTTTTTTTTTTTAAGGCTGTCAGAGATTACATAAGATGACTTTTGTGACGGTCCTCACTGGAGTGTCTGAAGGATGCCGTGCTGGTCAAAGCAGCCAACACGGACTTGTAAATCAGGAAGTCCTCTTAAGCGCTATTAACTTCATTTAATCTGTTCATGCTTGTGGGAATCAGCTGGAAGATGCAGCATAAGATGTAGTAGGAGAGGAAGTACTCTGCTGGAAAAAACAATCAAAGCACTAAAACATTGCATTTATTTACCAAATGTTATTATTTAATTCAATTGAATTTCAATTTTATGTATATAGCGTCTATTACAATACAAGTTGTCTCTAAGTGCTTTCCAGAGACCCAGAACATGACCCCTGAGCAATTGTTAAATAAACAACGGCGGGTTAAAAACTCCCCGATGGGAGAAAAACCTTTAGCACCACAGTGGCAAGAACAAACCCAGGACCTGGATCATAAGGGGGGACCCTCCTGCTGAAGGCCAGCCGGGTAGAACAGAAAGAGAGAATGAAAAACAGAGAGAGAGAAGGGGCACAGATATATTGTCAAACGTACAAAGAAAAAATATATATTAGTTTTTAATTATCCGTTAGCAGGAGAACTAAAAGTTCTATATACATATGACTGATACATGGTTAGTTCTTGTACTACAGACACAATTATATAAATAGATGTAGACATTTAGACACTGGGTTGGTCATAGGGTGGGACTGCAGGGCAGTATGCAGCTCCTGAGTCTCTGGTCTGCAAACGTACGGAAGAGAAAAAGAGGGCAGACCAGCCCAACAAACTACAAGAACAATGGAGCACAATTGTCCTTAATTAAGGATTGAGCTGAAGAAGAGCAAGATAAACAGAGGAGGTGAGGGGCACCAGTCAGTGGATCATGTTGGTGTCCCCCTGCAGCAGGTCTACAGCAGCAGATCTAGGATGAAGCTGTGTTGAAGACCAGCTGCTCTAGTCTGGTCCTGCAGCTGCAGCTGTGACTACTGGCCCTAACACACTAAAGTTTACACTAACTATATGCTTTACTAAACAGAAATGTTTTAAGTTTGGTTTTAAAGGTGGAGGTGGTGTCAGCCTCCTTAACTCAAATTGGAAGTTGGTTCCATTACAGTAGTCTAGTTTAGAAGATACAAATGCATGAATTAGTTTTTCAGCATCACTCTGGGAGAAGATGCTCCTGATCTTTGCAATATTACGGAGATCGAAAAACACAGTCTTACAAACTTGATTAATATGCTGTTTAAATGACAAATCCTGATCGAAAATAACACCAAGGGTTCGCACAGTTGTACTGGAGGCCATCGCAACACGGTCTATTCTCTTCCTAAGGTGTTTGGGATCAAAATCAATAACCTCTGTTTTATCAGAATTTAGAAGCAAAACATTTGTGGACATCCAGTCCTTGATGTCCTTAAGACATGCCTGAAGATTGTTTAATTGTTCTGTTTCATCGGGCTTCATAGACAAATACAGCTGCGTATCATCAGCATAGCAATGGAATTTAAAGCTGTGGTTCTGGATAATACGTGCAGTAAAACCTGTGCAGTAAAATGCTGTGATCTATAGTATTAAAAGCAGCGTTGAGGTCCAGCAAAACCAGTGTGGACACAAATCCATTATCTGAGGCCATAAGAAGGTAAGTTGAGACTCGAAGCAGGGCTGTTTTCAGTGCTACGATGCATTCTGAATCCTGACTGAAAAACTTCCAATAGATCATTTCTATACAAATGGTCACACAGCTGGCTAACAACTACCTTTTCCAGAATTTTAGATCTAATTGGAATGTTAGAAATTGGTCTATAATTTGCTAAAATGTCTGGGTCAAGAGACGATTTTTTTTTTTTGAGTAAAGGTTTAAATACTGGAACTTTAAAAACCTGTAGCACATATCATATATTAGGGATAAATTGATCTGGTCCAATATTGTCGTACCAATGAGAGAGAAAACATGTTTGAGTAGTTGGGATGGCGTCTAACAGACACCGGATGATTCAGGTCTATTGACGACTGAGGTCAGCTCAGGGAGGTTGACGGGAACAAAACAGTCTAGAGTCAGGTCAGAGCCTAAGGGAGTCGCTGAAGGTTGGGGTTTAAGTTCTGGGTGCTGTTGGTCATAATGTTCTCGCAACATCTAATGGAGTTCTATTGTGCAAGTAGGGTGTCACAAATGTTCTTTCATGTGTGTTTTCTGACCTTTTTTTTCTGAACTTGTCTTTTAATCTCTCTCATCTGCAGAAAAGCACTGTTTTAGAGGTAATAGATGTCCAACTATAACAGAGAGTCAAAAAATCATCCCTCCCTGACTGTCATTCACAAATTACTGTTATTGCAACAAAGTGCAGCCACATAAACGCACATTATCCAAAGGTCAGAGCCAAAGATTTTTGGGCTAATTGAAGCCTAACAATGCTCTTGTGTTGGGGTGACATCATTGATTCAAATACACAAAGAAATGCTGACCTGTGTGAAAAATGCTTCAGGCTTTGTTGGAGTTCTCTGTGTAAAATAATCTTACAGCATATTATAATGATAAAGTCATGCTTGCACTGGCATATAGACTTTTAGGAGCTACTGGATGACAATTTCAGTGTTGTTGTTGTTGTTTAACTTGGAACTCTAAACTGTTGGTGTAATCATCTGGTGATGTTTTTTTTCCAGCTGTGTAGCAATACCGCCCTCAGAAGTGAGTCTGTGATGAAGCAGATAAACAAATATAAAGCCAAAAGACACAAACCCATAGAGGTAGCACCATACGTAAGTGGATGAAGAAAGGTTTACAGCCTTTCTGTGTTGCCATCTCTCAGAGATGAGTAAGATCCGATCTTACAGCTTGAAGTTATTCATGTTAGAAGGTTTGGTATCCGCAAGTGGGAATGATTCTACTACACTCCAGCTCTTCATAGTAATTAGTTTTATGGAGATGTCTGGGAGAAGAGAGCAAACACTGTCCCACGTCTGCCAGGGAGATAACATGGTCATGGTGCAGCCAGTCTCAGTGGTGTACAAGGGGAGGCAGCAGTATTTGTATAATTTTATTAGCCGTTAAATTGCATCAGAAATCCAAAACCAACAATGAATTGATCCTACTAAGAAGCATTATGTGTGTATTCCTTAAGGTCATAGCGCCTCATTGTTTTTTTTTTTTTTTATAATCATTAAAATCAGATCACTAAACCTCAAAATTTACAGTGAGTTTGGAGTTGTTCTCATGTTCAAGTTCCTGAAGTTAAATATAACAGAAAACATCATTTTATTTTATTTTTGTTAGCTCTGACCAGTCAGGGTGTGCAGAAAGATAATCTGAGGGTGTCCTGATGGGGAATGTGATAGTAATAGTTGGTAATCAATTCTTTTGGGGCTGAGGAGTCTGGAGCGTACATATATTTGGTTTGCTTTTCCCAGATGCCATCAGATCCCAGGAAATTGATATCTCGGGGGTTTGGAGGCTGGGTGAACGCCTCAGACTTTTTTTCATGTTTGTTGAGCCCGTACTAAATTGTTTTGCGAGGCTCACTTGCGCGATGCTGTAAGATTGCTGATGTCATGTGGCAAATTATTGCTTTGTAATAAGACGTGTGTGAATTTTCTGTTACTCACTTTACCTCTCTACATTTTCTTTTTTTTTTAATTTATCATCTAACATTAAGTTTTCCATTCACAGCTCGGAGACTTTTACTTGGAGCTTCACTGGGACTTCCAGAGTTGGGGTGAGTCTTATGTTTTCCAGTCCTAAAGCACTGAGGTTAAAAAGGGACATCTTCATTTTTCAAACACTGTGGAATTGAACTACTTGTAATCAGATATAGTCTGATACACTAACGGAAGGATGTCACAGGAAGGGCGAGGGGATGGATTCAGTCAGTGTTTGTTCATGGAGGGACATAAAGGGACACAGTGGCCACATGCTGAACGTTACTCCTCCTGCTGGACGTGAACTGACACCCCACCCACAGATACTAATGTTTCCGCATTTTAGGGCAATGCCTCTAATATTTAGTTATCTGAGAGGTGCAGTCGTTTCTTACTGAATGTTCACTAGGTACAAGTTTATATCGCTGTTCCTGTAAAGTGGATTTTAAGCAGAGGGAACATGTGCGGCCACAGACTAAATGCATCGAGCAAAACCGGTGAATCGGCATCTGCTTAGTGATTATAGGAATGACCCCAGAATGCGATTCAGCGTTGGCCTCTGTGTACTTCCCTTGTCTTTGTGAATTATTGACCAACTGAGAAGAATTATATAATGCACACAACAGCTAATTTTGCAGCTTTGAGAGCTAAACTGAAAAATGGAGAAAGGATGCGTTTAAATCAACACTCTTTGATCCGTGCAAACACACAGCAAGAGTTCCACAGCTTCACCTTGTACTCATTGTACCTTTTTTTTCAGTTTTGTGTTGAGATTGAACTGTGAAGAACCCAGTGAAGGCTTTGAATTATTAAGTATTCAGCTGCAGACCTTGATGTTATTGCTGATATATGGCACTCTAGTCTAAAAAGTTAAGTTACATTTTAAGCTGTGTGCTGTCCAAATTTAGACACTTTCTAAAGTCTTTTACATCTCTTTGCTTTGTCTTGTCACATTGCAGTGCCTTTGCTGTCCAGAATCCTACCGTCAGATGCATGTAAGATCTACAAGCAAGGCCTCAACATCAGGCAAGTCCTTTCAACAAATGTTTTTTATTTAGATTAAACAGATACAGTTGATCAATCTGTATCAATTTAATACAGTTAATCATAAAGTTATTTTATTCCATTTATTCCATAGGAATAGCATTATAGCAATTCACTGGTTCTGGTTTCAGGCTTCCTTCCTCTTATTCTCCTGTCTTTTATGGGGTCTGTCAGAGCTCCATTCTGGGACCTATTATCTTCTGGCTTTTTATGCTCCCACTGGGTAATATTATCAGAAGATGCAACATCTCCTTTAACTTCCATGCTGACGACACTCAGCTCCATCTCCTGTTAAAATTTCAGGATTCTAAGCAGCCACTTTTGGACGGCGTTGAGGATATTACAAACTGGATCACACATTTCCTACATTTGAATCTCAATAAAACCAAAGTTATCCTCATCTTACATGGTGCATCTTTTCCGCTTTTATATGACACCTAGGTCTTTTAGGTCTTTAGAAAGGTTTTATGTGTGTCACAGTCTTGGCTTGTAAAGCTGTCAAACTAAATTTTGATGTTTGCAAATGACAAACGGCGCTTCTTCTTTTTTGTTCTTATCTCAAAGTAAAATGAATTATACATTATATAACTGAGTTTGAAAGTAACTCATCAATAACACCATTTATTAATATACATTTTTTTACCCTACCCTCCTGTACTGCGCACAACCAGCATTCTTCCCTTCCCTCCCTACTTCCCATTTCCGCTCCTCAGCTCACCTTTGTTAACTCGAGTGTGAAATCAGCACCTGCAGTAGAAGGAAGCCGACTGGCGATGCCTCTCATCACAGATCTGTGACTTCTGCGTTTCCATTTGAATCAATGTCTTGTAGATGAAGAGTTACTGTAGTTCCTGCTGTGTTGATCAGCTGGGAGACTGACACACATTGGCACTCAGTCACCACAATGAATCTTTGGTGGGAATTCATGTCACTATGCTTCATTTGCCTGTGAGCAAAAAGCTAAAACCGTGCAACAATCACCAGCTTTGAGGTATAGCTCGCACAGCTGTGGCATGTCCACATGCATTATAGAGTTCGTAGATTTATTTTTTACTTTGGTATTTAATTGGACAAACAAATACAGTTTAGCATTTTCTAAATATATGATAATATGTGAGTTTGATATAGAGCATCTCAATATTCTCTGAAACTGCTTCTGGCGATCTAACTTGATATTCAAAAAGTCTTATCATTATCCCAGATCCCAGAGCTTTTCTGAGGAAAAGAGAGAGACTGAGGGTGAAAGGGAAGAAAATGTCACATCAAGTTGAATTGCACCCTGCTGCTGCAGCACATCAGGCTTTTCGAGCCCACTCGCAGCACTTTACACTATATGTCTTCTCTTCACATTCAGATCAGTTATTCTCTTTGGTGCCATGCTTTATTCAAGGACGACGCAAAATACATTTTGAAATCTGTTGGCGGTCTCCCATAGTAGGGATTAGCATGCTTTCAATGTTTAAATCAGGTGCAAATGTCTATTTTTTTTCAGTTGTCCCATTGTTATTACTACTGACTTTAAGGTTGCCAAGTTTAAACTTTGATGCTCTGTTATAGTCTGTTTATTCATTGTCTCTCCCTGTCAAGTCCTCTGACCAAAATATTTTGCTAATTCACGTGTCTTTGTGTATGTAGATTGGATACAACCCTGATAGACTTTTCGGATATGAAATGTCAACGGGGAGACCTCAGTTTCATCTTCAACGGGAATGCCATTCCCTCTGAGTCTTTTGTTGTGCTGGACAACAAACAGAAAGTCTACCAGAGGATACATCACGAGGTCTGTGACATCGTAGCAGCTTCTTGTTGATTACAAGTGACATGAGTAAGAAATGGTTGGGTAAAAACAACAGACTGAGTTGTAGAATATTTACAGTCTTCTGAGTAGTGGGGAAAACAATGAGAGAGTTAAACTAATGGGATTTCTGTGTTAAAACCACTGAAACAGTTTTTTTTTTCTATCGGCTAGTGAGCATGAATGTGACTGAGTAAATGATAAGCCAGTTTTATACATAACAGAAAAAAATGGTTAAAGAGCAGAACTAGGCAAAAGGTGAGAAGGCTTCAAGCACATGAAACTTCTGAAAAAAGGTTTTTAATCTCAACAGGTTTTCCTGGTTAAATTAAAAAAAAAATGCAAACATGAGCAGGTGTCTTGGAGAATTATGGTTATTTGATAAAGTTTCACTCAGTCTGGAGAATAGCTTTGAGATATCTTGAAATGAAGATTTGTCCTCAATGTAAAGAGTATTGGACAGTTGAGTATTAAGTTCCTTTTATGTTTATGAAAAAGGTGAATACTACACCAATATGAAAAAGTACAAAGGTTAAGCTTTTTTTCTCAATTTCACATATATCTGGAATGCAGTTTCACATTTTAATGTTATTTCATTATTTAATTTTTTTGGACTGAAATAATAGAGCTCATATGATGCTCATTTACAGGTCTTTAATGCTTTAAAGGGTCAATTAAAAAGGTGAATTACACCAATTAAATTGAAGAAAATGTTCTTTTTTTTTTTTTTTGTCACGTGATTAACAAATGACCCATTCTCAGGCTAGTTCATATCTCACCTGCAGCAGATGGGTTTAGGGTACCTCTGATGCAGTGACCACCATCTGATGCTGATGCTGGTCTACTAGCTGCTCCGAATGGTGACCATAGAGGAACAGAATTTCCTCAACAACTCGAACCTCGTGATGTTCATAGTCATTCCAGCCAAAGCTGGCCATCTGCATCTGACAGTTTCACGGACCGGGTCTGTGTACCGCGGTCCATGTGGCAACATGATGTGGACTTCTGTTTTACTCTTCAGTGGCTCTAATTCTCAGGAGCTGCTAGCCTCGCTCTCCATCACTATTCCCTCCCGAACCCCTGAAAGCCTACAAAACTATAATATGTAGCTTTTAAAGTTTAACAAAAAAAAAAAAGAACCAAAAAAAGAAGCAATGTTATACTGAAGGGAAGGATTGAACTTTCTCTTCCAAAAAGAATGTGTCCTGTAAGATAACTTGTTATAAAAGTAAATGCTTGAATAAGAACTGGTATTGTTCCTGAATAGAGTATCTAAAAGGTAAAGTTCATTATTGATTTAGTTACCTGAAGCCAATGTTAAAGTTCAGTCTGCGCTGTACATGCAGTTGGGTTCAGTTCTCCGGCGCGCCTCGCTCAGCTTTACCCCTAATGTCCCGCATTTACAGGAGTCGGAGATGGAAACCGAAGAGGAAGTGGACATTCTGATGAGCAGCGACGTTTACTCCGCTACGCTCTCCACAAAGTCCATCACCTTCTCCAGAGCGCAGACTGGCTGGCTGTTCAGAGAGGACAAGACGGTTGGTGACAGTTGTCTTATTACTCCCACAGGCTCATGTTTCCTATTGAACTTCCATGCCAGGCAGGAAGAAAGTAGATAGGCGTGATGTATCAGCAGTGATAACCCCAGGACAGAAACATAGGTGGGGGAAAAAAAAAAACAAACACAGGAAGGGTGGCGGGGGGGCATGGAGGTAGTGAATGAGATGTGTAGGCATTGCTTTCTGTCCTCTTGATCCTTTCCCATTTTATACATGTGTTTAGACAGGAAATTGATGATGCTACATGGGGGCTTGTCTGTTTTTTCTAACTCCAGGAGCGCGTGGGAAACTTTCTGGCAGATTTCTACTCTGTGAACGGCCTGGTTCTGGAGTCCAGGAAGAGACGAGAGCATCTGAGTGAGGAAGATATCTTGAGGAACAAAGCCATCATGGAGAGTCTGAGCAAAGGAGGGAACCTCATTGAACAGAACTTTGAGGTGAGTCATGCTCTGTTAACCCGGGCTCATCTTCATTTAGGGATATTTTACAGTTTGCCAGTGAACTCTGGTTTTAATAAATGTTTCATTGGTATTCGTTTCCTTATTAGTGTCCTTTGGGGAATTTTGTCTACTAAAAGAGAGTCATGTCTTACATGTTTTGTCAGGATAGAAAATATAGGAGAGGTGGAAATGTTTTTAAAAACCCATTTTAACAAAAGTGAGAACAAGGTCAGTGCACATGCTCTTCACACATACCTGCAACATGGTCACTAGTTCAAACCTGAAACTGTCCTTTCCCATGGGAACCTTGGGGTAGGACATGAGTCTCACAGACAAAATAAACTTAGGAAGTACTTCACCGCTGTACGCATTCAGAGTTAACCCCGGGGAAGCAGCAAGGACTTCCTGACAGACTCTGTGGAAAAAAACTGCCTTGCATGGTTTATTGGAAAATGGGTTTCAGCTGGCATTTCTTTGATGTCTTATTTGTGTCTGACACAAACAATAAAAAACAGAATGAACATCAACCCCCTCAACAGCTTCATTTCATGGACTTCCCAGTGGAGTCCCAGTGCTGCCACCCACTGGTGACAGCCTCAAGGTTGCGCCTTGTCCACACACCAACCCACCATCTCTCTACAGTATGTTCCAGAGTTTGCTTAGCAAGCCCTTGTCTAAACACTGACCATAAAGCCGGCCACACAGCAAAGACAAAGCCTCTCAGCACTCAATGGATGCCTTTTAACTGCTCACTTATGTTTTGTGGAGTCGCCCTTGTTCTGCGCAGGCCTTTGTTTCATCGCAGCATCCCCCAGTGGTCTTCCAGTTGTTTTATAGTGTCATGTATTCACGCCCGTGTTGTAATGGACTGAAGTATATCTGTTTAAAAAAGTTTCCCCTTCTGTTTTGGTGTAAAACGGTACATGGGAAGTGGGCAGCTGCTGGAGGGGGTCGGTGTGTGGACACAGGCAAACGTGCAGGGCTATCAGACAGAGCGTGATGCTATTGATCACACGGATGAGGGGTAAAACCCCCGGTGCCATAGAACGACGAGCGCTGGAGAGGACCGGCATACCAGAAGATCAGGGTCTCGGCAGCTTGCGTGTACTCTGTCCTCGTCATAACAACGAGGCAGAGCTGGAACACGGTGTTTCAGCGAGCTTTTATCGAGGCCACAAATACAAAACACCTCTTGTGACTGCTGGATCCTCTCACAGTTTTTTTTTTGTTTTTTTTTTCTTCTCACATCACATTCAGTTGTTTCTGGGTTTAGTTTGGTGAATCCACTTCCACAACAAATTCTACATTTTTCTGCCCTAGTTGCAAGACTTTACTAAAAAAGTTTAGTTTAGGGAAATATCCATTTTTGGGATCAAGACTGGCGCTTGCCCCAGGTCCAGTTCAAGTTGTTTGTCCTTAAATGAACCAACACCAAAGAAAGACATTGATTTAAAAAGACTGAGCCTCCTGAGGATCACACTGCTAGTGTCTTTTTCTAGTTAAACCTTTTTTTTTTTTTTTTTTAATAATTTTATAATTTTTCCTTCATCTTTTTTGTCCATTTATCTGTCCACAGCCTCAGACTTTTGAGCTCCAAGTTTGTTTGTGGAGCTAAAAAAAATAAGTCAAGTTTTATCCTGAATTAGCAAACCATGTAAAGCAGAAGGTGTAGGAAGGCAGGTCTGTACCCTGGACAGGTCGGCAGTTCACCACAAATGGGTAAGAGAGCGGGAGAAAGAGAGGGAAAACAAAAAAGACAGTATTTCCCACTTCAGCATAAATGTACAATGAAGGTTGCTGCAGTCTGACAGGGGTGTCTTTGTTGCTGTTCATTTTTGCTAAAAAAAAAACAGTGAAGTGAGGCAGCTGTGGCTCAGGAGGTAGAGCAGACGGCTACCAATCAGAGGTTTGGCGGTTCGATCTCTGGACTCCACAGTGTGCATGTGGACCTGTCCTTGGGTAGACACTGGACCTGACTTTGTCCCCTGTACATCATCGATGCATAGTTGTGTATTTAATGAAGACTAGGTCTAGTCTAGTCTGTTACATAGAATTAAAAAGACAAAAATCAAACAGACTTGACTGAGAAATGATGTATGAATGCATGTTTTAGTGTTTGAATGTGGACATGACAAGATTAAAAAATTGTTGTATTTTTTTTTTTTTTTTTTTTGTTTTAAATTCAAAGTGTGAAGCGCAAAGTTCAGAACTCCGGGTTGTTATTCTTGTTGAAGTTGAAGAAGTGTGTACAAAATAAAGCAGAGCACACACAGTCAAGTGATATCCAGTCTCAGTTATGTGCATGGACAGACTGTACAGTACATTTAGCAGTATAGTTTGGTTACACGTATGGGTTTGAGGTCAGTGGCTACTGTTTTTTAGTAGATGGCGCCCCCTAGTGACGTGTCACTGCCATGAGGAAAATAATGGAACACATGGTGTGTGTGTGTGCTCCATTATTTTCCTCATGGCAGTGAGCCAAAAGAATCTGCTCACCTGCCTCGACTCCCATATGAACTTAAGTGACGTCCCATTCCTAATCCAGATTCAAAATTACCCTGGTCCCCCCTTTGCAGCTATAACAGCTTCAACTCTTCTGGGAAGGCTGTCCACAAGGTTTCGGAGTGTGTTTATGGGAATCTTTGACCATTCTTCCTGTCACACACACTGATGTTGGACCGGAAGGCCTGGCTCTCAGTCTCCGCTCTAATTCATCCCAAAGGTGTTCTGTCGGGTCAGGACTGTGCAGGCCAGTCACGTTCATCCACACCAGACTCTGTCATCCAGGTCTTTGTGCACCAGTGCACAAAGCAAGGTCTATAGTCATGTTGGAAGAGGACGGGACCAGCTCCAAACTGTTCACACAAAGACTCGTCCATCAGATTGCCAGATGGACAAGCGCCATTCGTCATTCCAGAGAACGTGTCTCCACTAGTCTAGATTCCAGCATTGGCGTGCTTTACATCACTACATCTGACGCTCTGCATTGCACTTGATATTTGTCTTGGATGCAGCTGCTCGGCCATGGAAACCCATTCCGTGAAGCTCTAAGCGCACTGTTCTTGAGCTAATCTGAAGGCCACATGAAGCTTGGAGGTCTGTAGCGATCGACTCTGCAGAAAGTTGGTGACCTCTCTGCACTCTGGGCTTCAGCATCCGCTGACCCCGCTACCACTTTGTGGCTGAGTTGCCGTCGTTCCCAAACACTTCCATGTTCTTATTATACAGTTGACAGTTGACTGTGAAATATTAAGGAGCGATGAAATTTCACGACTGGATTTTTTGCACAGGTGGCTCCTATCACAGTTCCACGATGGAATTCACTGAGCTCCTGAGAGCGACCCATTCCTTCACAAGTAGTTGTAAAAACAGTCTGCATGCCGAGGTGCTTGATTTTATACACCTGTGGCCATGGAAGCGACTGGAACACCTGATTCCGATTATGTGGATGGGTGAGCGACTACTTTTGGCAACATAGTGTATCTACAGATGGTTATGATGGTATTGGAAGAGATCCAGGTCCAGGCTTGTATTCCCCGTTTTCCTCTCCCGCGCGAGGGTGTGAAGGCAATAAAAACACCACAGTCACTTCTCATCTGTGTCTTCTCCCTGCTTTATGTGCAACAAACACCCTGTTATCAACAAATGAGTCTCTTTGGCAGCATTTGTGGGGGTGTCCTTATCCACCTGAATCGCCTCCAATGTGGATGACAATTATCAAATTTAATGCTGATGCAATGTTTTGGTAACCACCTAAATAACAGCTGTAAATAAACCCAATGACACAGGAGAACATAACACTGTTAACTGGGCTCTTCCTTTGGCAGGTGACCCAAACTGATTCCAGTTATATTTTTTATTTTGTTTATTTTTTTAATCCAGGACTTAAACTGTACAGCTTTCAGACTGTAGTTTTATTTCTTCTTCTTTTTTGTTATACTTTCAAGTCAACAAGGAGGCAGTCTTTAACTCCACCCTCACCCAACACTATATCCTGGGAAGAATACATCACCGCTGACAATGGAAAGTAAGTGTCAAACATAAGTGCATCTGTTCATTTGCGTACAAAGAATTTATTCCCACAATAATCCAACAAGGTTGTGTCGGTTTTACTACTGTAAACGTACGTGGAGGAGTTCCACATCTACATACGGATGTACTGTAGGTTCCTCCTGACTGAGATGTCCTTGTGTCTGCTGCTGCTCCTTTCTCAGAGCTCCTCATCTGGGAAGAGAGCTGGTCTGCAAAGAGAGCAAGAAAAACTTCAAAGCCACGATAGCCATGAGTCAAGACTTCCCTCTGGGCATTGAATCGTGAGTCGTGTCTTTGAACAGCCCCCCAGTAGCTTATTAAAATAAAGGCTTTACATTTCCTCATGACATGTAAATACTGGCCAAAACGGTATGAACACGACTACAGCGTTGAAGTTCGTTTTTACATTTCAATGCTTGAAAGTGATTTCATTCGGTGATCCGGTGCATTTGTTTTTGTTTTCCTCAGGTTACTGAATGTTTTGGAGGTGATTGCACCCTTCAAGCACTTTAATAAACTCAGGGAGTTTGTTCAGATGAAGCTCCCCCCCGGCTTTCCAGTCAAACTTGGTGAGTTTTACACACAAACCAGCATTTGATCGTGGGAAAGGGGGATATTCCTTTATTTATTTCATACTATATTAGACTCTTTTGGGGGGGTATTACATCCATATTTGAAGTAAGTGATTGTTTTTTGTTTTTTTTTTTTAACCCCCCCCCCCCCCCCCCCTCCATTCTTCTTAAATTTTTCTGCAGACATCCCCGTCTTCCCTACCATCACAGCCACGGTGACGTTTCAGGAGTTTCGCTACGACGAGTTTGATGATACAATTTTTACCATTCCCAACGACTATAAAGAAGACCCAAGCCGCTTTCCTGACCTTTAACATCTTGCATCGGACTTCCAGTAGGCAACGATGTCCTACTAAACGTACCTTTTGAATTAGAAAAAAATAAAAAATAAAAAACAACCCAAAACTCCTGATCCCTCACACACTCCTTCCCTGTAAACATAAAGTAACAGAACGAGCAGTTACGCGTAACAAAGCTTACATGGACGAGGGCGTCTCTTCGCATCAAAGAGTTCTGAACTGGATCAGCAGAGGTTCTGACTTCTTGGGTTTGGTTTAGTGCAGCAGCCGAGGCAGGAAGTGACAGGGCATTGGAGCAGAGCAGGTGAGTTTTCCGTGTTTGGGGTTGGCATAGAAAAGGAAAACCCGTTCAGTTGATGCTTTGCGTGTGAGTATATAAGGAATATTTATAAAGGGACTGTCTTTAACTGACTTGTAGTAAAGCACTGAAATTAATGTGTGAGAGGCTGAAGAGGAATTCCACTCAGTTTCTTTTTTTTCCTGCTTCTCAAGCACACTAGAGCAAAAAACAAGAAAAAAACTTCAATGTGAATGAAATAAAATAAAATGATCATCACTCATATGTAGTCTAAGGTGCATACCTAAACATTAGTAGTATACTTTTTTTTTTTATTTATTCAAATCCAGAAAGTGCATCTATTATAGATACAATGTTTAAAAAAAAAAAAGGTTGTTTTTTTTTTTGTTTTTTTTTTTAAAGAAAGATCTTTCAGGTCCAAAACCTAAAGAAGTGCTTTTTGTTTTTTTGTTTTTTTGTAGAATTCCTCTTTAGTTCTGCACATCAGAGTTGTGCATAACGGTGGTTTGTACGGGCATGGAGCAGCGTTTAATATCTGCAGCTGAGTTCACAAACTCCCCCTTTGTGATACTAAGCCTCTGATTTGCATTTGATATATTAATGTTTCGTCAAGGCAATGCTCTGATGCTGCAGATTTTTATGGTACATTCAATTCTCTCCAAGTGGCAGCAAGTCTGAAGTTATGTCAGATCAAGTCTTTTGTCTCTTATTTCACTTTTTAAACAGTTTAACAAGCTGTACTACAGTCCTGTTTTAAAAGGCAACCTGAGATTGTAAAATGAATCATGTTAAGGACTGAGCGAGTACAGCGTTCATGGTATTCTGACAGGAAACCAGTCTTTGCTTCTGCACAGTATCTGAATTTTTGTTTTAGTTAGGTATTGGTTTGTCTTTTTATTTTTATCCTCTAAACTGACTTTGTGCAAGAGGAAGAATTATGTAATTTTTTTTTTGTTTTATGTAACATTTGAAAGTTAGTTGTTTTGTATGTGGTGGCACTTTTTTTGTACATTTTTTTTTTTTTTTTAAAAACCAGTCTCTTAATTCTGTTATTTCCCCTCAATAATGAACTATGAACTTCTATCAGATGTGTTGAAATTATCATTTCATTTGTGTGAAAGTCACAAAGCACCTGGGAAGAAACGATACTGGAAAAAAACAAAGCATTTTAAGGAGAGTTCATAGATGCTGCTAGTGTTCTTGTGATTTTCCTCACTGGTACTTGCAGGATGTTTGTACAAGTAGCTCCGGAGCCGTTCAACATCCCCACCCATTTAAACTTTTATTCTTTATTTTTTATCTGTTCCATATAACAAAATGCATATTTATGATTGACATGACATTCCTTAGCACAGGTAAGTGCAGCTAGTGGAACCGTGCCTCCTCACTGATGTGACGCTTTGCATTTATGTGACGTTCCTTACCAACTTCAGCTGCTCCAATTGAACAGTCTTTTTTTTTTTTTTTTTTTTTCTTGGATAATATTCATCTATCTACATGTCAGTTGTAAAGCAAGAACTGTTGTACAAGTGTCCAACACTATTTTCATACAAAACGTACTAAAATAAAAACCCACGTTAAGTTTGGACTGCATGCTCTTCTATATTCATTTTGGATCTGTTCAGTGTCTGGAGACGAGAAGTCCAGCCCTGCATTTCAAGGAGGAAAAAAACAAACCTCAATGGAATTTTGATAAACTGGGAACTGTACCTTTTTATTGGTCTCTACGTGAGGTTACAAGTCAAGAGTTCAATCTTATTTTATTTGTGAACTTTGGAAAAATCTGTTGCAGACTATTTAATTGCCACAACATTTCTATCTACAGTGGATCTTTTAAAGAGTTGTAGATGAGAGCGGAAACATGACGTTACAGTGCATCACAGTTAAAGCAAAACTGAACCAATAGAAGAGCTGAATCCTGACAAGTATGATATTTACAGATATTTCACACAAAATGTTTAATATTCTACTTTCAAATAAAATCAGGTTGGAACAAAAGCTTAAGAAAAAAAAAAAAGGAAAAATACAGCAATGACAGTTTAAAACCATGTTTTGTGTTTATATCAAATAATGACTCCCTCCACAATACTTGTACAGTTAAGACAAAAACCAGTTCATCTGTGATCAGGCACGGACAAATTGTGGCCCATATTAAAAAATATAAAAAGGACAGTGAAAAGATTGGTTTGCAAAGCTGTTAGTCGCTCATCTCCATGTCTTCCTGATGGTGATCATCTCCATTTAGTTTGGACTTTTTAGGGGCGTGAGCCTTCTCTCTCTCCACTTCTTCTGGGCCTTTGGGGGATGAGATGGAATCAGAGTCGCTCTTTCTTTCATCCTCCTCCTCCTCTTCCTCCTCCCCCTTTTCACTGTCATAACCTTGCTCTTCCTCGTCGTAGTCTCGGGTCACCTGTGAAGCAATGAATCACGTCACTTGAGATTTACGTCAATGCTGCCTCACATACATGCTTGAAAATCTCCAAGCTGTTACAGGTCAAAGTAGGTGGAGCAGTTAAAAACAATATGGTTTGATGTTACAGATGCCACGTTTTTAAGTTTAATAGTTTACACAGAGAAATCAAGAAGAGACAGGTGGGTCGATGATCATCTACACACACTGGACGATGACTTGGACTTATCAGACAAGATGTAACATTTGTGGATCAAACAGTTGTGCTTATGTTAAATTAATGAATCCACAATGTGCACGCGCACACGCACGGCACCATTCAGGGTTATTTTCACACATTAATATAAAAGGTGCCGCTCCACACATACCTTCACATCTCCTTTCTCACTATCAGACTTGCGATCCCGATCTCGTTCCTTGTCTTTGCTTTTCTTTTTCTTGCTGGCGGAACGCTCCCGTTCGTCTCTGCTACGGTCCCTGTCCTCCCTCCTCTCCCGCTCCCGCTCCTTCTCACGGTCCTTCTCCTTCTTCTTCTCCTTCTTGTGGCTGTTAATGTAATAAATGTACACGTTTTAGTCTGTGCAACTTTATGACTGCACGTAAAAACGATTGACTGGATCACACACGAAAACTTACCGTCTGGGCGACGAAGACCGGGAGACCCTCCTCCTGGGAGACCGGGAGGCACTCCGACTTTTCCTGTGTCTCCTGAAACACACGTGGACTTTGAAATGATTTGCTGCCCTGACCACATGTAAGAACTACGGAGAGATGACGAAAGACGTCAAAGTCATCGCAGCAAACACCGGCGTACTCACCGACTGATGCTTCGAGACCTCCTCGCACTGCTGTAGCTTTTAGGGGGTGTCTTGGACCTTTTCTTGGACTTTTCCTCCTTTCTCCTGTCCCTATTTAAGACATAAGAACATTACTATACAGAAGCAAAACCAAGGAACTATATTTTTAACTAGACATGTTCATAACACACGAGTAAGACCAATTAAAAACGAAAAAAAAGAGTGGAGTTGCTGACCTGGATTTACTGCGGCGGTTTCTTTCACGAGAGCGGGTCCTCCTCCTCCGTGGGCTCTTGGACCTCCTCCTACTCCTGGAATGAGACCTACGGCGGGACCTGCTCTTTGAACGTCTGCTCAAACAAAGAGGAGGTATGTCTGAATAGGATACAAATCAATCCTACACTTTTATATTTTTCATAATTATTTTTGAAAAAGTAGTGACTGTGATGGAAACTTCCAGTCACTCTGGGAGGTGTTTGGAGTCCACGCAGCTCAGACCAGTATTTGGTCTGTGCAGTTTTGAGAACTGCAGGTAATTTTGTCTAAAGGGCACCGAGCTCCGTTCTGTGCAACTCGTTTCGATGCAGGAATGACACAGTCACCAGTACGCCTGATGCATGTTTGACCCACTTGCCTGCAGCTACTAAACCATGACTCCTCTCACGCCTTTAGTCATGATAATCCAATGAACCCAGTTTCAGTCCAGATAGTCGCCCAGTGGTTTAAACATATTATACAGAGCTGTTAATATACGTTTTCCACCACAACAACAAAAAAATAAATACCTGTGTCTTGAGCGAGACCTGGACCGTCTGCGCCGTGACCTCGAACGGGAACGGGAATGTTTGCGTTTGTCATCTTTTTTACCTGCAAAAATAAAAGTTACACAACCTTAGAAGAGCCCCGTTGCCGAAATAAATGAATAAATAAATTCAATGGTGTTTTCCTTAGTTGTAAGGACATACAGTACATGCATGTATATACTGAGTCACTGATCATTTACAAAAATTATCCCAAAATACAGAAGCAGTGTGTAGAAAAAACAAAGTTCTTGACTTATTAAACTGCGTTTGGCCGTGAGGCTGCATGTCGACACCTACACTTCATACAGACTATGAAGGTGGTAGAGGGGTGATTTGGGTTAGCAGCCACAGCACCTGTGCACCAACTATGAACTGATACCAAAGCGTGGGGGGGGGTATATCTCAAACAGCTGAAGTTCAGCCAAAATTGGGTCATGCTCAAGGACGATGATCCCGAGCACACAAGAAAATCAGCACAAACGGGCTCAAAGTTAAAAGGATCAATGTGTTGCAACCTCGCTGAAATGTAGTAGGAACTCAAGAAGTGTGCGTTCAACGCTCACAAACGAGTATGAGCTGAAGCACATCATACAGAAGAACGGACCTAAATTCATCCACACCAAGTGTGCAAGATCGTTAATGTCAAACAGAAAACTCTTACTTCCAAGTTGCTGCTGCAAGTTACCGGATCACATTTGGTTTTTCCACACAAATCTTTAGCATTTGGGAAATTTAAGTGAGATGGCAAAAAAAACTTCAACACTGAACTCACTTCCGGGTTCAATGGCTGCAGAAATGAGAGACTGGGCCTCTCTGACTCTCTTCATAGCTTCCTCGATCTCCTTGTTGGAGGCATCCGCCTTCAGGCCAGCATTCAGGGTTAGTCCAGCTGCTAATGGGTTCAGTCTGCAAAAGCCATAATTTACATTAAACCAAATAAAACGTTGCTGATTATACTCTCCCTTGGCCTGCAGGAGAGAGTTTTGAGACTGAGTAATATATCTTACTTTGGGTCCATGGACTGCATGAGCTTCAGGAAGTCTGCAGAAAGAGCCTTAAGAAGTAAAACAAAAAACGTTATTTAAAAACTATTATGCTTTTGAATTCTGCAACTATGACAGTAACTGATCATCACCTGGGGGTTCATGTTAGGCCCTGGAATACCCATGGCAGCCATCTGATCCATGTTAGGAGCTCCAAGACCTCCAAATGGTGTCGCTCCCATCTAAAACATCGGACATTTACACTCAATACTGAGACACCTCCATGACCTTTGTGGCCGATTATAGGTAGGCTGTAGAAGAACTTTGAACCCTGAATGTACTCGTAGCAACAGTGTTTCTGGTCCAACAGGTTCAGATGAGTTGTGTTCACGATATTTATGTTCACATGAGTATGTAACGTAATTTAGAAATCCTGATTAGCAGAGACCCCCCCGCCAGGAGGTTCCTGTTGGCCAATCAGAGTACCTCTCCTACTACACCCCATAAAAGGTTCCTGAAGGCCACTTTTGCAGGCCTGTTCCCGGAAGACGAGCGTCAACGATCCAGTCCCCAAAGCTCTACCCTGCTGTAGGAAATGCAACAAAGACTTAGGCCCTTGAGGAAATATTGTAACCCAAACTCACAGATGCCAGAGGGTTAGGTGTTGGAAGGAGACCTCCCCCAGGCATCATTCCTGCAACAGCATTGGCTGGAGCCAGCAGTGACATAGCTTTAGATTCATCAGGAATGACTCCTGGAGAAAAAAAAGAAAGAACATTCTCACCACGTGCCGCAAGGAAACATAAACAACACACAAACAAGACTTGCAGACAAGCCACCTCAGTCTAACTACTCTGTTGTAATAAATAAAAAAAATTTTAAATCCATTTTTTTTTTTGTCTTGTCTGTAAATCTTGATCCCTGACTGTTTTGTGCAAGTATATTTGAAGGATTAGCAGCTATGAGATTAAAAGTCACAATACACACTGTTGTCAACACTGCCAAGATTTTATCACCTGTACTTGTTTTTTAAGTCATGAACCAAACGTTAGCAAGCACAGCCAGTTGTCCCGTGGGATGTGCTCTCAACTGTCATAAGATGTTTTATGAACAAGCGACTCACGCCGGCTGCTTCGCTATAAAGCACACAAAAACATTGAGATACAGAAAACAAAACATGATTTGGGAGTAGACACATGGGTACATTTCAATATCACTTACCATGCCCAATAAAAAAAATTAATAAATAAATTAAAAAAAACAGAAAAGGCTCAGTTATTTTACCTTTTCAAGGTGGCTACTTTGCAAGATCCCACCATAAAAAGTATTATTTATGGGTACAGACCAATAGTATGTTATACAATTTTTTTTTTTTTTGTTAACAGTTTTAAAGTAATCTGTACTTAACAATCAGGGATATTGCCTGCAATAGTTGTGATAAAATCATGAAAAATATGCCCAGAGCTGAGAGAACCAAACAGTAAAATCAAAGGGAAAATCTTAAGTGATGATCATCCATGGCTGTGCAATCTGAAAACAGGCTATTTTTAATATGACATTTTTCCACATTAAAAAGAAAAAGAAAAAAAAAAAAAAAAAAGAGAGAGAAAGAGTCACACATGCATCCACACACACACATACACACACAAAAAGACACTTGAGAAACAGGATAAGGCTGCAGAAGACAAAACTGTTGGTGGCATTTTCAGCGGGGCCTGGTATATAGGGCTGGCTGAACCAGGAAAAAGAACTGTAAAACACAACAACAAAAGAAACACCACTGTTAAACTTGAGATTCACGCAACTCAGTCAGAGCTATGTGTGGAGAGGGTCAAGTTTAAAAAAAAAAAAAAGCAACATCAGCAGAGCCATGAGACAATCTTTAAAGCAGACCGACACTAATTCAGTCATAAAACAAGATTTATAAAAGAATTTAATGCAAAACACAGCTCGTGCGCGATCAAAAACCCACGCATGTTGTAAAAAAAACAAAAAAACAACCACCCTCTTTATACATCATAACTGTATGAATGGTGGTTTTAAATTCTAGTCTAGCATGCACAGAAGACTGGTTCACCTCATACTTCAGGGTAAGTGCGGGGATCACCCCAAAATCTGTTTCTTTAAGAACTGGAAATGTTTGGCTACCAGGGCACACCGGATCTCTGAACATAAAGCGAGGCGTCTCGCTGTGGGGAGTTACCTCTGGCACTTCTCAAACATGGTTATTCAGTATGTCCACGAAATCAGAGAACTGGCGTTACCCTGATAACCAACTATCCTCTTCCAAACATTGCTCAGTATCTCACCATGGGAGATGTAGCTCACTCTCTGATTTGACACTCTGAAGGCAAAAAGCCCCTCGGCACCAGATTCCCATCCCAGGGGCAGATGCAGTTATGTGCAAGTACTAAAAACTGAGTCCACCAGCAAAGATGTTGTCACATCCAGATGTTAGAACTTGTAGGGGAGGCACCAGACAAGCAGCTGCGCACTTTTCTCAAGAGAAACCTTGATCAAGCCCGTGAAACCGAGCTCTGATGGAAGACACAACCTTGTGCATGTCGACATCACAAGGCCCTGGAGGGGGTTGTGCCCTCTCACTGAGGGCGCTGTCCAACTGCTATGACAGCACAGAGAAGGGACTGACCTCCTCTTCATTAAGGAAATCCAAATTAACACCCTCTTCTCCAGAGATGTTTTCTTCTCATCCACCAGGTCACCCTCCCTTACAAGTTGGTGCTGAGGTGGACTTGTCTCCAGACATTGCTGAGACACAGAGGCTGGCTTTTGAGGCTGCTGACACCTGCAGAAAACAATGTAGGATCGGGGGAATTTTAAGGGAATGTTTATTTGAGCCAGGAGGCTGCTAGTGACGCCCGAGGGTGTTGCATTGAGAAATCGTTCGTCACACACACACGACGTTAGTTTACCGACTTCCCCGATGGTAGTGGAGCTTCACATTGTGAGATACTGAACAGAATTTGAAAAAGAATTACAAACACCAAGTCTAGATGCAGTTTTTATATTTTCCTTTTTATTTCCTTGCACAGAGAATTCTTTGCCACAAGGAATTTAACATTTGAGAAGCCGACCGTGTCTAAATGTTTGCTAAACCGATATTTATGTAGACACTGAAGCTGGACACCTCCAACAGCCTCACAGATGTTTTCTTCTGCTGATCAGACTTGTAACGGAGACTCTGCAAACCCACATCAGTGTACACAGCCTCTCTTTCCGCGCCCGCTCTTCAGTTACACTTACACCACGGTCCATCTAAAAACAGGTCTGGTCAGCCAGCGAGTGAAAACATCTGAGAGGATGTTCAGGATATTTTATACTTTCTGGATGCGTAGGATATAATTTAACGTAAAGACGCATCATTTATTTTTTCAACCAATATTTAATATTTTGAAAGTTGGTGTAGCAAGTGATTAAACCAGATACAGGATCAAAAATGGCTTTTGCATGGTGTCCTCATACATCATAAAAATAAATAAATTCAACTGTAACCACTCCACCTGGTTGGGGCATCCCCAGTGTGGTGCATGCCTGCTTTTTCACATACTTTAACCATGTGAATAATAGCCCTTCACCCTCTTCCCAATCCCTTCATGAGTTGTGCGGCTAATTTTCTCTTAAAATAAAAAGTGCCTTGAACAGAGAGAAAAAAAAACAAGTTAATATATTACTGCAGAACAAGAGAGAAGGGGCTTGCAAGCCTGGAGCCTTTTTTTTTTCTAATCTCCTGATGGCAGCTGAGGACCACTTTCAGCCAGCAAGGAAGGAGCTCTCTGCAAATGACTTGTCCACTATGAAAACCACAACACAAATAACAGAGAGAGAAGTTTACAGCTAGATTGCAAGACATAGAAACAAATGTGCATTTCCCTTTTACATACCTAAAGACGCCAAGCGCCGAAAGGCTTAGCTTAAGAGGGAAAAACAAATAGTCTCACCATGACCTGGATCATTCTACACATGATATATACTCAAAGACAGTCATGTCAGTGGGGAGGGAATTAAAAAGAAGAAAAAAAAAAGACACCCACCTTCCGCAAAAGGGACCACGATCAAGGCTCTGTCCACAAAGACGGTGTTTGTCAGGTGTTGTGACACTCCCACTGACTCAGGCTCATGGAATTTTACAAAACAGACACGTGAAGTCACAGGCAAGGGAGAGTCACTGGAAGAAAACACAAATATGTTGTGCAAAGAATACAAAGATAGAGAACTAACAAACTGTTCAACCCCACTTCCAAGTACAACCAAGTTCATTATGGATTCATTAGGGGGCGGGGGGGGTGTTTCAGAAAGGAGGTTTAACAAACCCCGAAGTTCAGGGTCAATGAATCTACCTCATCGTTCCTACAGACCTTCTATGCAGCAAAAAAAGGGTAAAATCCTTCTCTGAATTAGAACAAGAATTGCTGCCAGAGGATAATGAAGATGAGAAAGGTGCAATAATGAAAAAAAAAAAAAACAATACCTGCCAGTTTGCCAAGGAGCATAAGCTCCTTGGAAAATAATTACTATCTGGATAAATGTGTCCACTCATAGGAAAGAATTTTCAGACATTTTACAAAAAAAAAATCATTTTTACTATGCCATTTTCTGGTTTCTCACAGCATATGATATGTTATTTTAAATTGATGCAATTCAATGGATTCTAAAAAAAAAAATCATGGCAAGACAGGAAAATGAAAAAAAAAAATAAAATAAAATAATCAAAATGGCAAAAATCTACCTAGAATCATATGTCTAAACGTATATGAAGTTTGGGCTGCCTTTTTCTTTTTTCTTCTTTTTTTAAATCAGACCATGGCTCCTTCGGCTGCTAGTTCAATAGGACTGAGGCAAGAAATATTTAAAAAGTTAGGCTGCAGAATGTTTAAAAATATTCAACAACAGTCTAACGCACAGATTATTCGTCCTTTTGCATGTTTTTGTGGATCCTTAAATAGCAATTGCTATTGTGTGATGGTGACCAAGTCATAGCAGGGAACTATGAACTTCAGATTCAATATAACCTGAACAAAAACTCAGCCTCTTACAAACTTGTGATGCCTCAGTGATGAAGGAAAAATTTTTTTTTTTTTTTTTTTAAATCAAAAATGTAGGTTTAACTGCTTACTCTGAGAAAAAAAAAGCCTGCCTTCTGGAATACCCCGCCCGCTCTCTGTCCTTGGTCAAAAATAGTATTCAGAGTTTTGTGATTGTACTTATCAAACCAGAGTGAGTGCCTAATCACCACCACCAGCAAAAAACAAAAACAAAAAAAAAAAAACAACGCACCACCAACACACACATAAAATTGATCCATATTAGTGACCCGGTTTTGGTTTTGGACACTTTTGCAAATATTTTTGATTCTGCATTTTCTACAAGTGCAGTAGCAACTTGTAATTTAATAATAATAAAAAAACAACAATAATTCCCTTATTTTCTGTGATAAAATGCGATCATTTATGTATTTCATTTGCCAGAAGCCCAGTGCTGAGGGCTGTGGGATACACAATGAATTAATAAAATAATTATTTTTCAAACGTATCTAAAATGTTAATTGTAACATAATCTAGCACTGTTTTAGGTAGCTTTTTAATGTAAAAAAATACTTCACATGTGCTACTTTATTATAATTTGGTCTCATTTCTTTATCAAAGAGCTTGAACTTTCCATTAATGTCAATAATATGACATTCATAATAATTTGATGTTTTTATTCTTCTTAGTTAAAGGTTGTTTTGCTTGTCTGAGGAACACATCCTGTTTATGTTAGTATTTAACCCGATAGGGTGACAAAGCTTAAAGGTAAAAGATCAAAGTAAAAAATAAAAAAAGAAATTAAAGCGATGCACATCAGAATCATGACTCTCGTATAACGCATTTCTGGAACTACAACATCGAGGCCAATTATCTGACGATTCGGGATCTCGTTTAACCGTGACCTGTGTACACGAAGAGGAAACTGAATATGCACCAGTTCTGTTACATAATCAGAGGAGGAAACCGCATTCATTTGTGTCTCGTGCGTGTACGCGGAGGGGAGTGACCGACCGCGCGCGCAATTTCTAAAACTACAGGGCGAGCATTAGCAGGATTAGCATGCAGCGCAGAGGCCTGGACGAGCGCCCCGCGACGGCGGGCCAAAAGCGGCTCCGAAAGACGCCTCACTACACCGTAGCACGGGATACTCACTCGGGTGGAAACAATTTGAGCTCCTCTATGTTTCCGAGGAATCCAAATAGAGTCCTCATTTGCTCGGACGTCGTACTCGGGGAGACGTTTGTCACCTGAATGACGTGCGTGCTAGAACTCATTGTGCAAGTGCTAATCGGGCTAGCCTGGCGCTAGCGGCGTCCTGGAAATCACTTCAGATACGAACTGTGTAACGCTTGCAGACTGAAACTCGTCAGAAGGATAGCAACGTAAGCATCTTTTCTGCAGGCAGGAGAACGTCTATATTTGATCCGGACAAGACCGGGTTCGCAGGCAGAGCGCAACAAAGCGGCAGCAAAATGGCCGCAACTGTCGTGACTCGTGAGACTCGTGCGGCTGCTTTCAGGTGCAGTTTGTGGGCTCGGACTCGTGGCTTGCCATGTGATGATAAAAAAAAGCGAACCCTTCTGATTTGTTTAGCTTTATTTGCAAGTAGGCATGGATGTCATTCAGTCTTTTATTGAAGCAAAAAAAATTACCATAGTGAAATATTTCACTGTTCAAGGAAAGGTCCTTTTTAATATAGATAGATATTGTACATTAACAAACAATGACATACTCAATTGACTGCAGTGTGTATGCCCCTTTTTACAGCCACATGTTGGTAACATTGATAGTAGCAGCAACTGAATAAAAAGGAAATTTTAAAAAGGCCATATTAAAAAGTGTAAATTGAATTAAGAGATAGTATAACAGCTTTAATAAATGTAAGTTACCACATATTTATTTATTTATTTATAGCAATGGAGTTAAGAAATTTTTGGAGTGTTAAAAAAAGAAGTACAGAAAAAAAGGTTAAAGCCAGATTAACCAGGTCAAAACCCATCTTTTGATTCAGACCGTCTCATCCCACATTATCATTTACCCCCTTTTCCCTTAATTTCATCAAACTTACTTTGCCCATCTTTTTTACATGTCTCATCATTCTTTAAATATAGTTTTAATTTTTTATTGATATATATATATATATATATATATATATATATATATTGCTTAATATTTATTTTATATATTATATTCGACTTACTATCATCTTATGTGATGGAAGGGGCCTATATAAGTGAAATGCGATAGCCTATTATTAATGTTGTATAAAACTATGAAAAAGGTATAAGTTTTTATATAATGTAAATGCACTGTAGATGAGTACTTAAAAACTATATTTTGTTACTTTCCATCAACGATACATGCATAACATAATCATAAGATACAAAAGATAAGGAAGCGGTGGTTTTTCTGACAGTCCCTAAAGGCAGCATAATTGAACACGGTACAGGTCACGGTGGGCGTGGTTACGATGGTTGTTTCTTGCTGGTATGTTTTTAGCTCCTTTCCTGATGATTTTCGCGTACATTTTCATCTCGAAATCTAAAAAGCACTAAAATAAGCAAACGCGGGCTTGAAATGAAAGACGCGTGCAAGTACATTGAAGCCATTTTCTCCACTCAACTCGTGCTGAGGCATGTGCTTGGGTCCATCACATTTACGCGCAAAGTCGTTGCTTGCTAACTTAGCAGCCGCGTTAGTTGGCATGACAACAGGTTGCAGCAGTTATCATTTTTTTATACATTAAAAACCACGGTGTCATTACACTTTTGTGGATTTGCGAAGCTATAATCGGGTGTTTCGACATAAATCAACGGATCTTCGGCAGCCTAATCCCCGAACAAGCGGTCGAGGTGGAGCCGTTGACATCAACGACTCTGAACAGGCATGTGCATCCCGTTTTCTCTGGTCGATGTTAACGCATAAAATCGGCACAAAACGCATTTAAACACCGTGTGCAGTTCTGGCTTATCATTATAATTGTGAGACACCAAGTTATATTTGATCAAGAAAATGGTTTGTCATGAAGATCATTTGTTAAAGCTTGAAAGCGATACTAGAGCATTCATCTGCATTTATCCACTGAACAATGTGTTAAAGGGGGCATATTAAGATACAAATACAAACTGCCTTTGATACCATTTACTTGGGTGTTTGAACTCAATACTAACTCCAAAAGGTTTTGATAATACATTCCAAACAGTTAGGTTTCCCCTTACTGTTGAAAGCATGTCCTTCAGTGAACCTCCCAGAGTTGCAGGGATCAGTGAAATCACAAACCCCCCTAGAACCAGCTGCTACGCTCAGAGCAGTGCAGGTATGGTTGTAAAGGGAGCTTTTGATGTTTTAACCAAAGTATGTCAAAAATATTCATTAGATTGTTAATATGTCTCTCCATGATGTTTAAGCAAAATGTCACAAAACCTTCAAACCAAAATCGACAAGTACAAATTGAATCAGAAGTTAAATATATCCAAACAAAGGCTCAAGTAATTGCAAAAATCTGAGTTGCTGAAATGAAGTATATTTACTAGCCAAGCTCTGATTTTACTTTTCCAAGTCCCTTTACACTTAGTTTATTTAAAACGGTGTCAAACCAAATCCGTACAGTGTACCAGGGCTGGAAAAATTAGGAAGTTTATTTATCAGGCAAGGCAAGTTTATTTGTATAGCACAATTCAACATTAAGGTGGTTCAAAGTGCAAGAAAAGTTTCAATGAGTAATTTTATTGCATTTCTGTTAAAGCAAAGAATGTTGATTGATGGTGCAAGAGTGAATGATGATAAATCTGAATATATATATATTTTTTAATTTAACTATTTAATACTCTCTCCACCTTCTCTTTGCATCAGAATTTGAAATAAAACATGCATTTTTCTCTTACAGGAACATGCTGGCAATTTACAAAAAAGTGACCAGGGCAAAATGGTGACTGTTTTCCCACCTTTGTGCGTACCTTCATTTGACATCAGAAGGTAGATATGGGCTTCTTAAGACTAATTGCCAGAATCATGGGTAGGATCAGTACGTTCAGGTCCTATCAGTTTCTGCTTCTCCTGGCTGCTGCACTTGCTGTTGTTGCTTTTTATTACTTCGGCTCAGAGAGGCAAAACTTCTCCAGCACCACAAAGAGGATAAAGCAGACCCAGGCCAGCACCAACAGAAATGATGCAGACCTAACTGTGGACACCAAGATCTCTCATCTGGTTGGATCTGAAGAGCATGGAGGGGAAGAACGGGTTGTAGCCGAGGAGAGTGAGGGTTTTGGCTCCAGGAAAGGGAAAGCAGAGAGCCGTGGCCAAAAATACCATGCACTTATGATGTTCACCAAGGTGGACAAGAGCCGAAGCCTGCAGGATAAATTCAGAGTGGCTGTGATGTCGATGGTGAAACATGCACGTTTCATGGAAGGAGAAGTATTGGTGCTTCATTTTGTGAGTGACCAGGCCAGCCAAGCACTGGGCCAGAGGATGCTGCAGGAATTTCTCCAAGATGCAACATTTAAATATGAGGTAAGTATTGTCTCTGTAAACCGCAGACTTTAGGATAAAAGAAGTCATGTCAGTCTGTGATGAACTCATGATGGATGGTTTGTTGTTTATGTAACAGCAGATGACAGAAGTGATATTTAGGGCTAAGATTAGGACTTTGAAGTCATACAAAGCCCAAGAAGCAGTTTTGGCTCAAATTCTTTCTGTCTTGAATTTGAAATGTTCAGCTGTAAGTTACAGCAGATTTTTATTTTTATCCAGACTAAAAATATCCGTTGCTGAACTAAAGTGGATGAGAACATGTAAATGTCAGCAATATTTAGCTTTTGACCTATGGCAGAGTTTATTAAGCAGTTATGTAGTAATTATTTACTTATATGTGAATGCAACAGGTGACAGATGACTGTAATCATTTGGTTCAATTTAGTTTATGTGTAAGCACAATTTCCCAACAACAGTAATCTCAGAGCATAGAAAAAGCAAACAAGTTCAATAGAAGTTTAATTAAATGCAACCCAAATGTGTCAGGTTCTAATCTAACTGTAATCGTATTTATACAGTATACAATGCCAGGTCTTATAATGCAGCTGAAGAAGCAAAACAGACTGCATGAAATGTACAGTTTGATTCAGTCCCCGTCATGAGTACGCATGGGGCGGTGCGCAGCAGTGGAAAGCAGAGAGACTTCCATCTTACCCAGGATTAGGGAATGGGAGCTGTGTGCCTCAATCAGATTTACATATTCCTTCTTCTACAGTGCATAATATAGAAGAAAATGATTCGAGGGATCAGGAGGAATTTCAGTGCGTAAATGGTAAGAGAGTAAACTTTAGCTGGACACCCGTGATCTCCAGTTGTTAGATGGAACTGCAGAGCTGTCATTTATCCATGAATGACATACCCAGCAAAACATTACTTTCAAGGTGAAACACATGGGGGCAGTGTTGGCCTTCTAAATCATCTGTCAAATTGAAGGATATCTTGCTTATAGGACTATTCCTGCCAAAAACGAGGATTATGTCCCCTCACCGTCTGGCTCATGAAATGTCCTGCCCACTTTGTCTTCTTCTGTGTGCTACTCACAGCACACAAACTAAAACTTGTTTATAGATTACTTATCACTGATCAAATCCATCCCAAGAGCCAGAGTCTTTGTTTTTCACCTCAGTAATATCTTGGGTGTATAAAAATACAAAGTTAGTTTCTAGAGGACCAAAAACATGCATTGAAAGGGAGTCATTGCAGTTTTGCTTTGTTTTTGTTCTGATGGACCAGATTACCTTACACAAAGGCTGTCTTTGGGTGAAACAAGAAATGTTGGGAGCGTGTTAAAAAAAATTAGGAGGCTGTAGTCAGTGCAACAGGCTGCAAGTGCTGAAATATTCATGGAGGATTGTTGGAGGTGTTGGTCGGCCTTCCAACGAAGTCTTCACTCCTTACATGACATTTTCAATGAATACCATCAAAAAAGGGCTTGTTGTAAAACAAATAATATGAAATGACCTATTTGGGATTATTATGGTCTTAAACTGAACTCAAAGAAGGAAAAACGAAAGAAAGCAATTTGCAGTCCTCAAAGTTGTAAAGTACCAGCTGCCCGATGTTTTCAACCTCTATGATCAAATGAGTGATGAGAGCACTTGTACCAGGGTTCCCAACCCATCACACAACTGACAAAACAATTGTGTTGTTTTGTTTTTTTTTTAAACAAGAACCAGGTTTATGTTTACATTATTTATGAAATTAAATTTTCAACCTTTTCCAATTGGTTTGCGTATTTGTTAATTTCCTTCAAGAGAGCGGGATAGTACAAGGAGAGATTTGTGACTTCAGGTAATCTGCTGAGGCGATGAAAATGGGAAACGGTTGGATCCAGCCAGGCGTTACGTTTGTGGTAATCACTTCATCTCAGATGAGTCAAAAGAAAAAAGTCATTTGTTGCTTGCCTGCTGTTAAAAGCCATAATAGTTAAATGTGATGCTTCATTTAAAGGAATAAATTGAGTAAGGTAACTATAGATGTCACGTTGTGACACTTCTGGCTACTTGGTGGGATCATTTATCCACTTTGACAGAAGTAGACTGAATAGATGTTCCTTCATCATGATATCTGAAAGTTCCTCACTTTAATGCTGGTGGCCGTTGGTCTGTAATGACATGTAATGAAATAGCTACAAAGCATGACGGCCGTCATATTTAACACCTGTATATTAGCCAACACCTGAAAGTTGTATTTACTCCTGATCAAAAAGAGGCGAGGGCACTGCACAAACACAAAGCACCCAGATGTGTTGTTCTCATCTATGGTGTCAATCCAGACTGGTTCCTGGCTGGTGGTTTAAGATCATGAATGAAAACATTGCTCCCCAACCGCACATATCTCAAACACTGCTGCTCCTAATGTGCACATATAAAAAATAGACACAGAGAGACAAGTCCATAGTTTATAGATGAGACAGGAACTCCCCGGAGCCTGACAGAGACAGTGAAATGTGAACTTGTTGATGTTCATGTCGGCTTAGCTCGAGTTTCATTCTTTTTTATTATTTATCTTTAAGGAGCGTGGAGACTAGACAGCAGTTATGCAAGAATCTTTGCCATTACTTCCCAACAGCAGCATATTCAAGGACCCTCTTGACATTTTGCAACAGTCTGCAGAGTCACACTGGCCAGAGGCTACGCTCATTACTGCTGCCTGTCCTTTACACATCAGACGGAAGTCCTGAGCAGTGTTAATAACCGAGCAGGAATTTAGTTTCATCAGTTTATGAAATGGGTTTCATTTAAAATGTAATAAGGCTCTTTGACCCTGTATGTGTACCCAGCAATGTTCCCGCAGTAGTTAAAAACTCCCCAACCTACTTGAGGTTTTTAGAAGTTTACTTCCTGCTGACTGGGACTCTGATGTGCACATTTTAAATTGGTAGCTCTCAAAGTTCTTCCTCTCATACTTATTTCCCTGAGGAAATGTGCAGAGCAAGTAAGGCTAGAAAAATCATTACAGGAAAGCTTGCACGGTTGACGTTCGTTCAAAAGGCAGCACAAAAAAAATCAGTAGAAGCAATGCAACTTGCAAGCATGACTTTGAAGAAAGCTGTGTACAGCTAGTTCTGACCAAATATACTGAGTGACAAATGTGTTTGTTACTATAGATGTAATGAGGGGAAAAAAGAAGTATTACTTATTGCTAAAATATTGCTTGGCAGTCACAGAACAGCTTGGGGGAGGTCTGCTGTTGCGCTCCTAACCATAAATAAGTTACTTTTATTGATTTTATGTGACAAGTACTCTTATATGACTGTTTCTAAGAGTAGCACATATTAAAACACATGAACTGTTGTGTCTAAAAGTGACTGCTAGTACACTGTATATTAATACTACTTCAGTTCAAGTCAATTCAGTCCAATTTATATAGCATCTATTATAATACAAGTTGTCTCTAGGTGCTTTCCAGAGACCCAGAACATGACCCCTGAGCAATTATTACTTAAACAACAGCAGGTAAAAACTCCCCTAGTGGGAGAAAAACCTTAAGTCATACAGTGGCAAGAAAAACTCCCCTTTAAGAGGGAAGAAACCTTGATCAGGACCTGGATCATAAGAGGGGGGGGGGGGCCCTCCTGCTGAAGGCCACCCAAGTAGAGCAGGAAAAGGGAGATCAGAAAGAGAGGATGAAGAACAGAGAGTGAGAGACACAGGCACAATGTTAATGGTACAAAAAACAATATATTAGTGGTCATTATCCATTAGCTGGGAGAACTAAGAGTTTTGTGTGGAGTGGAGTGGTTACAGAGGTGGGGTTAGGCCTTGAGGACCCAAGTCCCCAGGTTGGCAACAGAGGCGAACCACTGTGAACCACTGAACCCTGAGACCCGTGACCCTGTAACTGCTCTCCAGGTTCTGGAAACCACTGCTCCTAGTGTAACTAGTGATGGCTTAAAAGCAGAAAACGTATGGTGTGTTTCACGATAATCTGACAAATAAAGATTATTATTATTATTATTATGTACATATGATTGATACGTTGTTAGTTGATGACCTACAGAGGCGACTATATAGACGAGTGTAGACAGCAGACACGTTTATTTATTGAGTGTAGTTTACTCTTCTTCTTTTTTTTTTTTTTTTTTATTCTCCAGAAATCTTCCATCTGATCTAAGAAGACTCACAGGAGCAATTAAAACATTAGACCAAAAACTGACACACTGACACGCGGCCTTTGCCACTGATGAGGGCTCTAAAATTGATTCTTTACAGATGTCTTCTTTGATTGCTAGGATACATCAAACTGATGAGTCATATAAAAGTATATGAATTGCTTATTTCTGGATCTTTTGTTTGCTCACATCTTTATCATGACAGTCGTTGCATTATAGTGATTGTTCTTGTTGTGGGCATCTTATTGTTATCACTATGCAGCCTAAACAATAAACCGAAAGCTCAAATTACTGGGCTTTATTCCAGGTTTATTGGAAATATTATCTATTGTCTCTGTGGCAGTGACGTTATATTCTATTAAATCACTTTCCTAAAAAAGCCTTCCCTAGCATTCTAGGAAAAAAATGATTAAAATTAACAACCGAGCGCTCACTTTAATCTACCAAGAATCATTAAATAATGTTTGTTGAGTGACAAGCATAATGCAACAACCATATTGTCCAGGTTTTATCTGAAGTCTTTAGCACATACCCTGTCTGATGTCAGGCTTAAACAGAAAATACTGTTTATCTCTAACCAACTCGCATATATCTTTCCTTCTGCAGTAAAGCCTCAGCCGTGATCAGTGCTTAATGTAATTTAAAAAAATCCTCTTTCTGTAATCTGCAGATATCTGCTGCAAATGATCTGATCACAGACTGCTGCCTCACAGCTGTTGTGGCGTTTAAAGCTCACAGAGGCAGCAGTGAGAGGCAGGAAACCTGGATTCAAACACAGGTTGATAGAAGTTGGACTGTTAAACGAAATGCACATGTCCAGTGATCAATTCAATCAATTATTTGTTCCTACAGAATTTCTCTTCAGCTGAGTGTGAAGCAGAGCGCAGATGCTGCAGCAGCACCACGCTCACACTCCCAGCTACTCCAAAGTCTGCTAAAAATGTATTCCATCGTTTAAACACATACATTTGTCTAAGAGAAGAGTACAAACTAATTGTGTCATGCTAAACATGAGGTACAGCAGTTTTGATGTTTGTGTTCTTCTAACATGATTCCACTTTGTTCCCTTCAGGTGACCTTTCACGACGTGGTTGAGCTCACACAGATGCTCTTCCCCGTTGTGGAGGCCATGCAGAAGTACTTCAGCGCCGGCTCTGGAGCGTACTACAGTGACTCCATCTTCTTCCTGTCTGTAGCCATGCATCACATCATGCCTGACAGTAAGATTGTAAATAATTCATTATTAAGCTTGAGATGTGGGTGCATTTTTAGATTACATTTGGATGGCTTTTAGTAGTATCACAAATTGTCAACAAAACAGAGAGTGTAGTGATATCAAACCTGTTGTTTCTAAATATTTTCCCCTCAATTTGTTACCATGTGACTTTAAACAGGAAAAAAAGTGTCATACCAGTGCTTAAAAACAAATCTTTGTAATTATATTATACTATAATGTGTGGCCGACTGCTCTAAATTCACTTAGATGCTCACTTTCCAAACTTGACGCTGGTGGTGCACAGCTGGAAAAAGCCCTTTATGCTGGTATCTAACAGACACGTGGCATGCTGCAGAGGCCCCGGGGAGTGAGGAAGGAAGGATGTGCTCTGTCGCGACTGCCCACATTAGTGCCCCCTGTGTTGGCGCTGACGGTGATCTGTCCTCTGTTGTGGTTCACTTCAGTGGGTGTGCAGCATGGGGCATCACCCTGCAGATGAACAAAATCTTTAGGCTTTGAGGTTTCCGTCAGTTGCATTTAGAGGCAGACATGGCAAACATCCAATTACAGCCTTATCTTTAATTACAGGGAGCAGCAAAGCGCCAGCTCATTGTAGTTCATAGGCTACAGTGAGGTATGACGTCAAATCTGTTTATTATGGCTTCGATTAAATCATAATAATGGCTGTAAATGAATTAGTAAGCAAAACAAAACAAAAATGCTTTATCCTCATTTGAACTGGCTGGTTACCCTCAGTCACTGGGGTGGGGGTGGGGGGTAGTACTTACTAATTAATATACTTGTTCTGCCATTTGGCTTAGTTTTTGTAAAAAAAAAAAATACATATTTGAAAGAAAACATCTGGCCACTTAATAAATTTACCAGAAATCCTTGCCAAAGATTGAGTTTTTTTGGAACACAACTAACCAAGACCTATCATCACAACCTCAAGGAACATAGCCAGCCTGACTAATCAACCAAGAATGAATTGAGAAGTTGCCAATTTTGACCTCCAGATCAGAGAACTGGAACAGATGAACTAAATCTGTGACTGCTCTCTTAGCTAGGGATTTATCAAATTATTCACTCATAGAAAACTTCAGTTTTTACCATTCGCATGTGATTTATAAACTTCTGTGGCAACCGACTTGATGTGACATGCGGTACTGAAGTGGGCCACTCCAACAGTGATCCTGAAAAGAATCAACTTTTTATATTAAAAGCAAATGTCTGATATTTTGTAGGCTCTAAGTAAAGGTATTTAGACTGGTGGGACTGCTTGCATTAACCAATTTATGCCTAAAGCTTTTTTGAAGAAGAGCCTTCTGAAAGCTGACTTACAGGAATATTCTGAGATAAAAGAAACAACCCTACATCTGTTATTAGTGGGTAAGGAGTTTCAACTTACAAACAATACAGTTTTGGGGCAATCAACCTACTTCAAAACAAATCTTAATCCTCTGACATGACGCAGAAATGCCTTTCCACTAAAGTGGCAGTATGTATATGGTCCCAACAGACAAACCAAAGTCATTTTAACTTTATACATCTAAATTAGTGACATTGCCCTTTTGTTCATTTTTATTTTTCCAAAGCCCTGCCTATTAATGTTGAAAATGTTGATATGATGGGCTCATATAACATTAGGAATGAATAGTAAAAGTTTGTGGTGCTTAGATCTGACTAGTTTATTGTTGCCATACGTGGTAATTTAACAGTGCAAGACACTGAATTATATCAAGATCGGTCATTAAAGGCTTCAAACCCTCAACAAGGGATTTGTGAGGTCTTTATAGGATCTCCCGAGAGGATCGCAGTTTATTTGTACTGTCATTAAATCACACGTTTGAGAAGCATTCAGAGTTGTATGTGATAATCAGACTGCTGTGTTTCTGGCGTCACATGTTTGTTCCTAAAATGATTATTAATCAGTCACGTGTTTCTAGTCTATTATGTCCTAGTGGTCACACACTTCTATTTAAACAAAGCTTTTATCTAGAAAGGGCATGGTGTGGTGCTGCAGGGAGAAGAAAGGAGGCAGGGGTTACGTGGTGTATGAACCTCAAGTAATTTTCTTCACACCGTTCTTCTGTAATTGGACTGTTTCTGTAAAAGGAAGAAAAAAAAGACTTATTGAGGAAGCAGCAAACTTGGCAACCTGGGTGAATGTAGAACCAAAGTCCTGATTATTTGTGGTGATGGAGAAAATTTAAACACTGTATCCCTCCTTTTCAACAACATCTATTATTATATTATATATTATATATTTTTTATATATATATATATATCAATTCCGGTCCTCAAGGGCCGGTGTCCTGCAGGTTTAAGATGCTTCCCTGCTTTAACACACCATGATACAAATGACTGTGTCAATAACAGAGCTCTCCAGACCTTCACAACAAGTTGGCGATGACCATTAATTAGAATCAGGTGTTTTGATGCAGGGAAACATCTAATACAAGGAGGACACCGGCCCTCGAGGACTGGAATTGAAGAGCCCTGTATTAGATGTTTTGTTATTCCCGCTAGAGATCTTGACAAGCTGAAGTTGTTTGTATTCCCCTTATTTAGTTTCACTGTTGTCTTGAAAGCTACTTAAATTGTCCATTAGTTTACTTTGTCAGTTTTACTATGTGTCAAACAACTATAGAAACCGTTATTCATGGTTTCTGGGCAGACTTAATCCAAAATATAAATTCAAGTATCAGTCATTGAATTTTGTCAGTCAATGCATTTTTTTTAAAGATTTTAGCTAATATATTAAAACTTGAGTTATGTGGCCCTTGATGGGGTGAATAATAATAATAGACGGGCCTGTTTTCCATGTTGGTGAAAGCAGAGAACAAAGTCCTTTTATAAATAGGCTGTTTACATCAATGCCTGTATGGGGGCTTTACGAGATTGACCCACTTATTTCCTCAAAAATGTGATGCTGGATAACGGCGTCCCTGTTGTGTTTTTGTTGTGGCTGAGTTGCCGTTTAGTCAGACAGAACTGCCTGATCTGAGTGGAGCCTCAGGCGAGCCGTAAACTACCAGAATGGCGTTGTTCCAGCAGTAAATTTAAACCCAAACAACATAAAGTGTCTATTTGAGCAGTAACATAAGCCCCCTTCTTTTCTACACACTGTCATGTAATCGCAGAAAACAAAAAAGGGGGAAAAACAGCATATAGCCTTGGTAGATTTTAAACAAACTGTAGTTGCTTTCTGCGTAAGACAGCCTAACCTCTCATAGTACCTATCTCACTGCAGATCCTCCTGCAGACCTCATATTGGTGTGGAATCTATATATAAAAATAGCCAAAAAACATACATGTCTATTTTTTTAGCTAACATATGCGCCTCATTCCATTTTACTCGACTATATACATAATAGTAATAAAAGCTGTAAGGACAAATGTCATGCAATATATGAAAATGAATAGTAGGGAAAAGGGCTTCATTCAGAGGATGTGAGAGTTTTAAGAAGTGATGAGAATACCAGCAGGCAGAGATTTTACTCCAATGAATGTTACCAAAATAGAATATATATATATATATATATATATATATTTTCAATACTCTAATCCTACTATCCTACTTTGACCTTCTTATCACTTGGTGTTGTGTCATTAGTCTGACATCAAACCCACTAAATCATGTGTTGAAACAACTGAGGGCCCTCTTCCTGTTATACTCCCACAAGCTAAGCCCTGTTAGACCAAACAAACAGCGCTGACCACGCAGAGATTACTCCTCTCTGTTTCCACAGTCCGTGAAGGCATTATCGCGGGCAGCTTCCTTGTTTGGAGAGCACATGAAAACAGGTTGCCACTACATTGCTGAGTCGTCTTTTTCCATCATTTATTTCAGCAAACCTTCATGTGAGTGCTTTTGGTGCCTAGTTCCACAGTGGCATGGACATTTTAAAAGATTTATTTGGTGCTTGGTTTTGTGTTTTAGTTACATGATTAATAACCCCAATTACTCTGCATTTCACTTGTGTATTGTTACTCTGGCAGAGTAGTATACAGAGTCTTAACCATGGCACAGTGGAGTTATACCCAAACACTAGTAGAGCTTAAAATCGGATTCACTGTGAAATTGTATAAAATCAACAATTTTGCACAGGAACTGTGTTGCACACAAGTGCTTAATATGGGGTTTGGGGGCAGATGACACACAGCATGATGAAATACACACATGCAGGACATCAACTGAATCGAGGAAAAAGCTTAAAAAGAACATTTCACCTGATTTGGGTTTGTACGTGCCAAAGATAAGAAACCTCAGACAGGCTGTTATCAGTGAATGTTACTGAAGCCAACGTCTGTAATGAGATGGGGGTGCATCACGCTCGTGGCAAGGGGGACCTGCATATGTGTGAAGGCAGCATTGACTCAGAGGCGTATATTGGGATTATGGAGGAACATTTTCTTCCAGAAAGGTGATGTCTTTTAACTGTGTGGTCTGTATATCAGGACAGTGGTAGACCTCATTCTGCACAACTTACAACCACATAGCTTTGTTGCGTCGAGTGTGTGCTTTTGACTGACCTGCAGGTCAGGTCAGTCTGCTATTGAAAATGTATATTCGTTTCTTAAGCTACAGTTACGCTGTGTCCATGGTGCACCAGTCCTATTTCCCATCCTTGCGTTACCATAGCTACCAAAAAATATAGGAAGTCGAAACAATGAACAGATGAGAGTCTGAATATCCTGGTTACAGTTGTTGTGATTTTTATCTACAAACGACAAAATACAATTCTGAGTCCACTCTTTTTTTTAACTGTATGTGCACTCGTAGCTGCTGTGTGCTCTGTGTCCTTTTAACTGTTCCTGTGTCTGTCCATATTTGTTCACATTTTATCTGCTCTCGTTTAGTCTCCTTACTATTAGATTTACAGTCCAATTACAGGAGGAAAAGATCATATAAACCACTACAGAGCAACTATTAGAGCCATGCTTTTCAGGAATCATATAGTCTGACCTACTTTTCTAAAATGCCTGTAACTTGGGTTCCCCTTGGGTTTCCCAGCCCTCGTGTACTGTATGCATGTAAAATTTATTCTCATCAATAATGTGTTCTTCTGTATTAGGTCTGACGCAGATAGTGCAACTTGACCTGGACCTCAAATACCGAACCAACATCAGGAACCTTTTCCAAGAATTTGATAAATTTCCTCCAGGAGCCGTGATAGGGATCATCAGAGAGATGCAGCCAGTCTACAGGTAAACCACAAAACTTCCACTGCTTGTGCAGCGTGTGCAGTCTCTACGTGTCAGCTGACACAGAGACAGACTGTTTCTTCATCCTGACACATGAAATATTGACACACACATGTATAGGTGTGGGAGTCTGTTCCCACATTTTGGTACCATCACTTTTCTGTTTTCCGTCTTTGACTTTTTATAGTTAATTTATTAGAGACCTATCTAGTTTAAAAGGCTAACGTTGAGTCAAAGCCTGACTTTCATATAAAAAGATAAATAAATAGACAAAAAAAAAAACATTTAGCTTTATCCCATCCGTAAGTTCGTTTTTTTTTATGCTTTTCAAGACAAAATATGATTAAAATCAGCCATAAGTGCAATGGCTGTCAGTTTATTTCGGTCAACAGCATTACTTTGAATTACATTATCAGAAAGACATGCTTAATGTTCTAACTAAAATAATGATCTAAGGGCATGTGTAAAATGAGACTGACAAGGCACCGTTAAAATCTCATACATTAACCCCAAAATAAGTGAGGGAAATCACAGCTGCCATGGCATATGTAAGTGGATATTCAAAGATGAACAAAAGAGTGGTGATCAGGTCCATCATGTCACCTGGTTATTATTGTATAAAGTCACTTGACAGCACTTTCAGTTCTCAGTGGGTGATGTTATAGAAAATAAGGTACCGCTGTTGGAACGTGTTGTGAACGCTTACATTTGTTAAAGTAGTTTATGAATGGTAAATTCTATATTATTGAAGAACCTTTTAAATGAAAACAGACTACACTCTGATGCCATCTGGGTTATTTCCAAATGCTTCTGGGCCTGATTGTAAATTATGTGCATTTGAGTCAGTTCTTTAAACTAATGTGGATTATTTATATATTAGCCAAGAGGTCAGGTGGTATAAAAATGGAGAGACTTTAAATTAGATTTTTGTTTGCTATGGAAGAATTCTGACTTCCAGCTTCCAAAAGTTGTTTCCCCATGTTAAAGCCTACTTAGGCGCCTACGGGCGGATGTTTCTTCATTGAATACATTTCCAGTAAAATGTATGGAGTCAATGTAATCTCCTCTGTAGTGATAGGAGAACAACAATGTGTGGACGCGTATATGCTCGTGTATGTAAACACGGGCTGCGACTTTCAAAGTCTTTGTTTCTCAGCTGATTTTTCCATCCATTTTCAAGATAGTGAAGCAAACAAGCCCGCTCCATTTAGACTCCCTCACTGTTTTCTATCCAGGCACAGCATCAAAATAGTGTGTGTGTGTGTGTGTGTGTGTGTGTGTGTGTGTGTGTGTGTGTGTGTGTGTGTGTGTGTGTGTGTGTGTGTGTGTGTGTGTGTGTGTGTGTGTGTGTGTGTGTGTTCGGTGGAACATTTCAATTCACAGCTAGGCCTGTAATTAAGGATATGCTTGCATTTAGCTGTTAGATTCACAATTTGTAATTTCATATTTTTGAAGCCATTTCTCATGCCATATACTGGCACCCCATCTGTATTGTTTTGTATATTTTTGGAGTTCCTACAACATCTAGGTCTGTATGTGTTGTATCGGTATACAAGCAACGTGAAAGTTGCAAGTGTAGCATTTATATTAGTCTTCTAAACATGAACATTAACATCTTGGTACTTATAGTATTTCCCTTATATTTCTGTTCCACGTGGGTAATTACATCAACTTTTTTAGTCCTGCAGTGATGTACAAATGGAGCTGTAATTTTCCTGACAGGCTCCAGTGCTTTCAAATAGCTCACTATCTCTGTTCTGCCACTCGATTGGCTCATAGTTTTCCCAACCATGGGAAACCCCTGCTTTTTTTGTTCCTGTGGGCCTGAACACACTTCAATTAAGGCAGACTGCAGCATAGCAGGAGATGGTGCCTCGTAGCTTGCACAGCTTGCCTGGTTGAAAAAATCCACACAATCTTTCAGAGCTTGGTGACTGTCATTGTAGATCAGCAGGAATACGCTTGAGAATGTTGTGTTTTCGTGGCATTTTAATTTTTTTCAAAGACAATCACTCTATTAGCATGATTTTTAAACACATTGCCATATCTATTGTTGATTTTCTCTTTTTCCTTAATTTAAAATAAGACAACCTCAAATTAACTAAACACATGAAATATTACACTGTGCCATTATTATTTAAAGAAAAACTAAGCCAAATGCAGGAAGAATAACACAATAGGTGCTCTTAGGGTGTAAAACCACATTTAACGGCAATAACTGGACATATTTCTGCACGACCTTTCCTCGCATCATTACTGGTGCATTTTTTCCCACTCTTCTTTCGGTCTTGCTTCAATTCTTTGTAATTGGCAGGCATTGATATTTATATACACAGCATTCTTAAGGCCCCACCGCACCATTTCAGTATGATTGAGGCATTGATTAAGCAATGTCTTGATTCTTTTCTTTTCCAGCCATTATGTTGTAAATTTGCCACGTTTTTTATATTATTGATCTGTTGCGTGATCCAATGTCTTTGTGTGTGGAACAGATGTTCTTACAGCAAACTCGCAGTCGAGAACAATTTAGTATAATTCATGGTGAACAAAATGACCTGCAGGTACTCAAGTCCCGACGCTGCAGAATAAGCCTAAATCATCACCATACCATCACTGTGCTTGATAGTTGGCTATGAGCCGCTGGTAATATGCCGTATTTGGCTTGTGGTCGAATGTGTCTTACGTTTGAGTTAGACTGCTTTGGCATATTAATTTCAAGCTAGAGTCTGAATGCAGTAAAGGTCCTGCGGGTTCCTGACAGTTGCTATGAATTTCACCGTCTAATCCTGAGATAAAAACACTGGCAACTGCAAAATATTTTCCACTGTAATGCAGATGTCACATTGATTGGAGATGGTCTGATATCCCAGTGAAAGCAATGAAGATGTGTTTGGGTTTTCACAAACCTTTAGATCTTTTTGTTTAGTCCTCTGCTAAAAGATACCATGTAATATGCTGTGTGGAACCGCTGTTGTTGCATTTAAAAATCTTTGTATGTACCAGACATTGCAAGTACCAGATGATTTTTCTTATTATGTCCTGAAGTGTAAACTGTTTGAATTAAAAGAAGGTGTATTTTCCTTTTCACATGACACACACCACAAAGTAAAGTAGCGTATCATCTCATTTAGAATACAGTTCAACCTGCATGAGTATGTGAGGGAACTGGTCTAGTTTGCAGTCTGTAAGATGCTTTGTTAGCCAGTGGCCAGTGCACTATGTAATACATTTTGGAAACTTGCAACTGTTTTGGCCTGGCACTGTGTATTATCTCAACTGGAGTGTTTTCCTGTGCTGAACAGAGGGGGCTCTCAGCACCCACGCCGCTTTAGTGCTAATGGACAACCATTATGGAGAAGAACATATCCTCCCACCAGCTGCATTCACAGCTCTTCCTGCAACTGAAAAGTTCATTATTGAAAAAAAGTATTCCATGCCTCTTGGCTGCTGATGTGTTATTACATTTAAAAAACCTGGAACATGACAAACATTTTTGTGTATGCTAGTCAGAAAACTTGTGTTTTTGTTCTATTTAGTTAGGAAGATCCCTTTGAGACAGAGTATCACCACTTCCAGAGAGTTGTGATGTACAGTCAGCCAGAATGAAACCACTCGCTTTGTAAGTAGTGTAAAGAGTTTCCATTCAATGTACAAAGTGCTATTATATGCATAAATATATTATATAAATATAGAATTATATTTGGTCCTTCAGTGGGAAGGAACCCTTAAATGGAGCTTAACATTTCCTTTCTATAGTATATGCAGTGAATCAAATAAATTCTGAAAACTTTAATTTAAAATCTCCAGCACTTGATTCTCTTCTGTATAAAGGCTTCTTTTGTCCACCAGTGCTGGAATATTCTCTTGTCTGTGCAGCCAGTCCATTCTGTGAATAAAGACATTTCATTTGTATCCCGCAAGCAGACTTCCCCCCATCAGCAAGAGTTCTGCACAGCTGCCAGAGAGCAGCTTGTTTCTTGTCCTGAACAAAGTGAAGCAAACATTTGGCTGAGATGGGCTGCACAGAAAGTCCGTGTCACCTGTGAAAACCTCCTTCATTCTTTCACAAGTCAGAGAAGCGTTTTACTTAAAAACAACGAAGCAACAACTGGAGCAAAAACACATCTGTGGTCAAAATTATTTGCCTCTTTTATGAACTCAAACAAAACCATGAACGTTTCTATGAAAGTGACAATTCATTATGACAATCTTAATAAGTTATTTTTAAAAAATCCCTCTATTCTTCTCTGGAAGATTGTTCCACATCATCACCTGGGCATTAACCTTCAGTTGCCTTCACAGATTCTCAATAAATCTGAGAGAGAAATTCCAGGCCCTTTATTTTGGTGTGCTGCAAGATGTTTGGGACAAATTTAGATGTTGTTGGAGGACCCTGTGGTGACCTAAAGCTAGACAGGCAGCATGTTTCTGTATATTATTCTACAAAATATCAACATTAACATCTATTTTCATGACCCCGTGCACCCAAACAAGGATCCTTGTGCTTGAAAAGGGCAAAGCGGCCCCACGGCGCTGCACTCCCACCACCTGTGAGAAAAGCTGTTCAGTTGTTCAGGAGTGTAGTTACACACAACCAGATTTGATGCGAGGTTTCACATCGACTCTTTGCCAAAAATGTTTTGAATGTAATCGATGAATACCTCCAGCAAATGTTCATCCCAAGAGGGTGAACAGTTTGCCCGTGCCAAGGAGCGACGGGTCCAAAATGTGGTAAATGTGCCGCACCGAGTTAAAACAGCCAACATTTCACATCAGTCTTTTTCAGTAACTGAAAAATACCTTTTAGCCTTTCATAATGCTTAGCTTTTAAAATGTAAATAAAAGCTGATGGAATCCACTTATTGATTTTTTTTTTTTTTTTTTTAATCACATCCCAAAGGAAGGGCATCTTGCATTGTTTACAGCCACGATGCCTCTGAATCTGTCTCTCTCCTCAGCTTGCGTCTCAGTTGGGAGGGACTTAAAACTTCCTGTTTGGTTTCCAAGAATACAAACTGGGATTCTGCTGATATGCACACGGTTAAGCTTCTTCTTTACAAAGTCTCTTGGGGGAAAAAAATGTATGCTGTTCTTTTGTTCCTCGTGTTTTTTCCTAAATGGGAAAAGGATTCAGGTGCATCCACAGTTAGCAAGCTCAGTCCGTTCAGTCCAAACTAGGACCCAGTGTCTGAGTTGTAGTAGTGAAAACATAGCAGTCTATTAGTTTTGTAGATACCGTATTGGCAAAATTGTAATACAGTAAGACTAATATTAATTATAACTCTAAATTACAACGGTTGTTATATTTATTTATTTTATTCATAACTTGCAGTCTCATAGATATATGACTTACATTACACATTATGAAAAAAAAAATATTGCAAACTGTTACCAAACGGAATAGGACCCTAACAGAAAAGGAGGAATCCTGATTCCAACATTTTAATGCTGACACATAGTGTACAGGGTGATTGACTCAAGTTGCTGAGGCTTAATATTTGTGGAGTTAATTTTTTTAACCACTAAACAAGAACTGCGGCTCTTGTCCCACACACTTATCTGTCACTTCTGATAACTGTGGTAGTGTTGGTCATCTAGTGCATATATAAATGCTGTCATGTCTCTGAAGCACATGAAAGTTGTTCCACACAGTCATTTCTTGTACTAAAAATTAAAAAAAAAAAGCACTGTGGAAAATCCAGCGCTTGTGTTCTTGTACGGACCCCTCTCACCCAGGATGTGCCTTCGGGCACGTAGACCCAGTGTACATCTTTGAAATTATAAACGTTCCACAAGGGCCACAAGTCCCCAGCTTACCAGCCCCAACAGACTGTACAAAACCACGGGGACGGACTACAGCTGCTGAATATAGGTCAGTAATTATCAAAGCGTGACTCAAGAGAATCTGCTTCTCCCATTAGGTCTGATCAAACTACACAGAATGACAGAGAGGTTTACTGTGCAACACTGAGTATGGATTCAGAGCGCAGGTCAAGGGTGATTTTCTGTGTAGTGTCAAAAGTGACTGCCCTGCAGCTGCTCTGCATATGTCTTTTAAATTTGTCCACGGCTATTTTACGTACGGTAGGTTTTCTTAAGCTTGACCAAGACTAACTCGGTTCCTGTGGCCTGTGTGCGTACGTGTGCTACCGAGCGTTCAAGCAATGGTACAGTCCCATTCTTCCTCGTGTTCAGTCGTAATAGAACGTCTTTACACCAGCTGTTAGTCAGCGTGTGGACAAGAGCGTTTTGTGCTTTCTCAATCTGAACCACTCCACCCCCAAAAGGGAGAAAATAGCACAAGCACAGAATTGAAAATGATGTACTCATGAATATCTTTAAGTACAAACCACCACAACACGAACGTAGAATGTAAACATTAACTTTTTTTTTCCACGTGCGTCTTATTTTGTCACATCTGTTCTGCCTGCAAGATATAAATAACTTGATATGGCACACATCTGGCTTCGGTTTAGAAACTCTCCTGTTTCACACAGGCCTTTTCATAAATTACGTTAATTCCTTTTATGCCATGGTATTTGCAGTCCATTGTTCTACAGCTATTGTGCAATGGGCACATTCAGGAGAGGTATATGAATGTTACTAATACATCAGTTCATGCACAGTTATCAGCTTTATTCTGCGAGTCTCTGCAGTGTGCGTGCGTGCGTGCGTGCGTGCGTGCGTGCGTGCGTGCGTGCGTGCGTGTGCTTCTGTCTTGGCTGTCTTCATGCACATAATAACACCACAACAGATTCATGAAACAACCAAGGGTCTTTAGTCAGACACTTCTTCAGCTCTGCTGTGCTGACGATCAGAACAGAATGTCATTCTTACACAATGCTATCATCGTTTACTTTGACTCTGTGTCAGAGGAAGAGACTCCTTCAGGGTTTAAATACATTTCTTACCCGTTTCTTTATTTGGTCTTTGTTAATTTTACTCTTTCTTTTGGAAAATAATGCACTTTGAAAATGTCTTCTGTTCATTTCCAGAGAGTTTTACAATTTACATCTATGAGTAATTTAAAAGTACACATAACCAATTTCACATTTAAATATTAATTGTTATTTTTTAGTCAGCATGCAGTCATAATGTTAATTGTGGTTAAATGACTGTTTATCGGACTAATATTTTTTTTTAACATCAGAACGCAACCCTTCATTGGTGGCTCATGGTGGTTACAGCTGCCAAAGCGAAGTATATTTAGACGATGTGCAAACTTGTTGCTTGGCATTCATCTGGCCTGCAAACGGCAACATTACTGCTGATTCTACAGTCAGCCAGTTGGCTTTTTGTCCTTGACCCTGCAGCTCACAGTGCCTGTAGTGTTACGGGTAATGTGCAGCCGGGGAATTCAGACTTCCAACAGAACAGAAAAATGTTATTATGAACGTGCATTTGGCGGTGGGTGTGTTAGTTTTAGTTCATCTAGTTGTGAATACCAGTGTTTGTTGCCTGCACGTCTGTTTAAGCTGCTTTGGACTAGGCATGTTGGCAGAGCGGGGCGCTGAGTTGGCACAGGGCCTCTGGCACTCCAACATGCAGTACTCTGAGACTCCTGGACCAACTCTCTTCCTGCGCTTGGACACGGTGGTGTTTATTCAGCAAATATGGACTAAAACTCAGACACCCCTCACTTTTCTTAAAATACAACAGCCAAAAGAAATGTATCATGAAATACGTTCACAATAAAGAAAATGCTGTATTTGGTACTTATCATTTGACAGAGATCAAAAATATAAATGTAGTCCAGCCTCCTCCCACAGACATAAAACATGCATTTCAGTGGATGGTTGGTTGACTGTGAATGCTGATGTGGCCCCGTGAAGTCCTGGCAATCTAATTATTAGGCTGATATTTAGAGATGATTTGAAATGAACTGGAATAATAAAGGTGAGGAAAGAGTCACCAGTTTGAAAGAACTGCTTTCTGATGAAGTCTCTGCTAGTTCACCTGCTCCAGGGTCTCATTAGAGACAAATAATAGTGCACAGTTATGTATATTTACAGACTTGTACCAACACTGCTTCTTCCCTCAGACACACCTTCTGGCAGTATCGTAAGGAGAACCCTCAGACCAAAGTAGGAGACCCTCCTCCTGACGGCCTCCCGGGCTTCAACAGTGGTGTGATGTTATTGGACCTCAGCGCTATGAGGGCCTCGGTTCTCTACAACCAGTTGCTGCAGCCCACCAACGTGGCCAAACTAGCAGACCAGTATCGCTTCAGAGGCCACCTGGGTGACCAGGACTTCTTCACCATGATTGGCATGGAGCACCCTGAACTCTTTTACTCCTTGGCCTGTGGCTGGAACCGGCAGCTGTGCACCTGGTGGAGAGACCACGGATATGGAGATGTGTTTCAGTTGTACTATCGTTGCGACGGGCCTGTTTATATCTACCATGGGAACTGTAATTCCCCCATACCACATGACTGAGCGTTTGAACTGGCTTGATACTGGAAATGAGCAAAACATGTGCTTTGTAGTTTAAGGATACTGTGATTCCTGCCAATTGGGAAGCAGAACTGGAAGATGACTTTCCTTACCTCAGTTGCAAGTCCTGCCCCCTGCCGGCCAAGGGGTAAGTTAAGAACCATCCAAAACATGATACGTTTTTTTTTTGTTTTTTTTTATCTATCATTCTAAAAAAAAAAAGGTGTCTGAGAAAGTGTCAGTTTTGCACCATCATAAGAGCTGCGTTAGTGGAGGCAGTGAAAATGACCCATCAGTTCTAGTGTTGATCAGGTGCCAGTTGTCATAAGAATGAATGTATTGCTCCACTTTCTTTGATAACAAAGGGCAGTAAATCAGAAATGGTATAAATAGAGGTCATCTATGAGGAACGTAGCCTGGCCAGCCATGCTCATCCCTTCTTCCCTTCTGGTACCTTTCCAATTCACCGGTACAGAGCATACCAAACCAGCCACTAACCGGGCCGGGGTGAGCTTTATGTGATGACTCGTACAAGAGCACCCGAGAGCTACTATTCAGAGCAACCAAAACGGCTCCAGAGTTACTTGAAACTCTTTGGATCAACATGTTTTTCCTGCTAAACTGATAACAGTTACACCATTTTGTCTGTCTTTTGTTGATACTAGTCTGTCTGTCACTCCGCATCTAACTGGGTAGGTCGTATTCCTACCCAGTGGCGTCCAAAAGCAGCGTCCTCCGCATCAGCTGGTACTTGCCAGAGAGCGATCCTTTGTATTGGCGTGGAGAAGAATCAGGATGTCTGGCCAGGCTATCAGGAAGTAATTACAATTTCAAAATCTTGAAAAAGTTTCAGCTACTTGTTGAGCACCATTCTGGATTATGATCGTTACTGTGAAGTGGGTGTTCAGTTCTCTCTCTTTGCCAGCATTCCAGTTAAAGTGGGATCAGCGGCGGGTGTGAATTCACCTGGACTCACTGGTTATTACCAGTGTTTATTCAAATTCATTTTTCTGTTAATAGAATAATTGATTTCATGTAATGTTGTCCTATTCATAGATTACAATCAATAGTTTCCTAATATTCTAATTCATTTTAAATTACATACTTCAGAAGATGTTGAAATAATTAATAGCAGTGAAGTCAGCAAATGTGTTTTCAGGAACCTGTAAACGAGAGTCCACCTTTTTCTCTCCCTCCTCATTCTCGCGCTGTCCTCCGGCACAACAAACATTTTCCTTCAGAGGCTAAAGTTCACCCATCTCCTTAGATGTCCTAACCGTAGACGAGGGCGAATACATTGACTTCTCACCTGAGTGGCTTGTACGACGACGGGAGGAGTATTTTTTTACAACTAGTTGTAAAAAATTTTACAACTAGTTGTAAAAAAATCCAGATGCTTGATGTGTTTGGTTGGGGGTTGTGGGTACTGGGGAGATCATGGTCAATCATGGTAGCAATGACGGCTGATGGTCGCGCCCTGCATTGGTACTTTTGCCAAGGCCAAACACAAGCTCGTGTAAGACAGCGCGCACGTTTCAAAGGGAGTAATGAAGTCAAGAGCAGGACTGCAGACGGTGAACCGCTTTTAGTTTTCACTAGACTGCTGTGACATTCGGATTCAACGATAAGTTAACACTCAATAATCGTCTGGTAGGAAACTGGGAAAGATGATACACACTTCAACATTCACGTACGCACAAGGAGCCTATCTTTTAAAACGAAAGCACTGAATTATAAACCGGCACTTTTCTTTGCTTGTTTTTTTTTCCTCTCTTTGACCATGTGATAGATGGCTTATTTTGTTTAAGATTTCCGTATTCTTTAGAATATCCTTGTACGAATCATTTCTTATCACCCTTTCGTTGTTTATTTCTATCACAAATGTCTTCAGGTATGCAAGCATATATTGTACAATTGCTGAATGAGGTATTTTTTTCAATGGGGTACAAACAACTTTGTTCACCTCTGTTATTAATGCAGACACAGGAACACAAGAATCAAAACTCACAAAGGACTTAGGCTGCACAAGCAGAGTAAAAATCAAGCTTTACAGCGCTATCTTTAGGTCCCTGACTTGAAAAAAAACAAACAAATGTTTATTTAAATACTACTAAAGAATAATGTCTTTTTTCTTTTCTTGTGTTTTTCCATGTTTGTGTCCCTCTATTCCTAAATAAAATCAAATCAAATGCCTTTTTGTTGTGATATTGTTTTCTGGAAACGACTCACACACAGGTTGTAGTCATTTGCGTGTGGGAGGCTAGTCGAGCCCAAACACAAAAAGGAAAAAAGACAATGCTTTCAGCCGCTGACGGGTTTAAACGAGGGCGAATAGCCAAATGAGGAGAGCGCCCTCATTTTCTCATTACACAATCACGTCTGCGCTCTTGTTTGTCTGCTGCCAGCTAGACGTGACCCGTTTCTGTCACTCAAGTTTGCCGACACAAATTTAAACGCCTCTTAGACAGAAAATTATCATCTGCCAGGTTTGGCCTCCCCGACCGAAATAGCTCAGAGTTTAAGCCAAACATCGTCTGAATATGTTGTCCGTCTTTCGAATGACAAAATGATTTTTTAATCCCTTCTTACAAAGTCCTTTGAGCAATGTCTGATTGCACATGCAGCAGGTACCGTTTTGTTTTTCAGTGTTCGTGAAGACGAGAAGTGAGGAGAGGACCACTTCATACGTTTATAGCTGTCAACTAGCAGCTTTAAGTGATAGAAGATAATTTACCTCCATTTCTGTGAAAAGAACAAACAGTCCTAAAGGAGAAATAAAAGCAACAAGTGACCTTTCAAAATATTCACATGAATAAGAATCTCAATGTAACATAAATCCCACACATAAGCACGTTTAACAGTCTGTACTTGGGGCAATAATCAAAATGTTTCTTTTTTACCAGTTTGTGCCACTCGAGTTTTCAAAATATGTGAACTTTCTCACCTCTAAAGGCAGTAGATTATTGGAGCAATAATCGGTGGCGTTTCTGCAACAGAAATTGCTGACTTTTTAAACAACCTGAGACAAACTGGGTCCAAAACAAGGAACTAGCGTATTTTACACAAAGAAACTAGACCCTACTACTGCTACACAAAGCTCAACAAACTTGATTGCAGAGACCTCAAAGCATTAAAAAAAAAAAACGCTGTGACAAGTATGTCCGCAAAAATGTCCGTTGAGTTAAAGTAAATCATGACAATCCAGAGCCAGCGGAAGCAGTTTGTTGTTCTAGAGCCAGCTGGACGTCATCGTTTGTGTGTTTTGTTGTTCAGGGAGGATTTCTGGATCCAGTAAGTCCAGAGAAGTGTTTAATCCCAGCTGCCAGGTCTGGTCTTACTTCAGGGACGCTTTGGGTTCATTTTCATTGTCCTTTGTCAAACGTGAACGGTTCACACGAGATAAATATTTGCCAGCTTTTAGTGTAAGACGGTGGTGCCATCTTTCCAGGACACCAATTCACGTGAAATAAAGGAAGGAGTGGCATGAACAGCACCGCAGGGATATTGAACTCTTTAATGGTGATCAGTTCTACGAACCACTGTCCAGAACATCCGTGACTGTGTTCCTGTTAAAGCACTTACCCCTGCCTAAAAAGGACCACTTCAGTATTAGACATTGATTACATTTTATTCAGTTGATCAAATGATCAGATGGATTGTGGGGCATGCATATGCGGGATATTTATATTTATTTTATAAAGGTAACATGAACCTTAACGAGAGCCAATCACTCTGTAGAAGTGAAAGAGTGTCTTAAATGATATGAAACAGAGTTTGCTGGATTATCTGTCTGATTTGAACACAGAGAGGGAAGCTGGCACACTGCTCTACTTGGGGAAATAAATGTAGGCCAGTACCTTCGTGACTGCTTCTTCAATATCTCTGCTCTGCCTCCACACCGACGTCTCTACAAAGACTGAAAACAGTAGAAGAGAACTAACCTGGATGACATCCTTCCAATTACTTACAAAGCTGCCTAATCTGTGCCGTGTATTGGTGTATATATTTGGATAAAGACCAGGCAACAGCGGTAAATATCACCATTTTCTTTTACACTTTGAATACAAAAACAAATCTGTTTTATAAGTAGTCAATCTATTTGATGTTTGAGTAGTGTCATCTGAAGACTGAGTAACGTCACCGTGAGCTTTTGTCTTTATTTCTGTGCACCGGTCATCATTTTGAATAAACATCCTTTTAAACAAGATTATAAAAAAAACACATTTGTTTGCAAAACTAAAGCCTAGTCAGACGTGATCAGTTGGTCCACTTTAGACACCTGAAAGCTTGTCTCATCTTTTGGGTTTCTGTGTTTTCATATTCAGAATTTATTTCAAAGACAAGATACAGTAAAATATACGTATTTCTCAACTAAAGATGTACAGGGGAAAAAAAAAAAAGGAAATATCAACAAACTGCTTCTGTCACGGTGATATTTCTATCGGTAAAACCTCAACCGCGCAGGCAGTGATCTTTCTTTAGGATTTCAGATTTCCTCCCAGTTTTTGCAATTACTTAACCTACATTTTTGTTTGTAGCTGGCTATTTCTGTATTCTCAGGAAGTCCCCACTTTGCTCTGACCCAATAATCCAGAACTTGTGTGTTATTTGGTGTGCCACTTGGCGTGACCACAATAAACACAAATAACTGCAAAGTTCCAGCATTTATTGACCGCTTCCCATCAACACTACAATAAAGGTAAAACTCTCCTAACAGATGCAGGCTCTGGGATTTGTTTCATTATCATTATGGTTGTTTTTTTCTTTCTTTCTTTGTTTCTTTGTAGTTTTTTTTTTTTTTACATGAGTTATATTCAGCTGTGGCCTGGACCCCTGGAGCTGTGCACCAGATCTCACTGTCTTTTTTTTTCCAGTGCTTCTGACCCACCTTTGCAGAAGTCGGCAACACAAAATAAAGTGTTTCATTCTAAGAAGTGCCACAAAACGCTGCCGAACACTTGTCATTTCGCGGCCAGTCAATACTCCTCCAAGAAAGGCCAGCGTCGAGGTGAACGTCAGCAATGGAAAATACTAGACGCTGCTTTTGTCAAATAAAAAGCGTTCACGTGCCTGTGGATCCTGTGGCTTGACCCAGAAAGTAAAGACACGTACCATAAATTTCCTGTAAAACCTTTTTTCTTCAACATTTTTACTCAAAATAAAAACGTTAAGCTACAGTATCGCTACACAAAATAAATCTTTGGACTGGGAGAATACAAAGAGCAGCATGTAAAAATCTTTTTGCATCATTCTAATTTTGTAATAAATGCATTTTCTCCATTTCTGGCTTTTACTGTGCTTTCATCCTTGCAGATTTTGCATATGTATAACAAGGCCATCTGTGGCCTTTGGAGAATATCTGTTTTCTATCTCACCAAAACAGATCTAAAGCTCTAAACACGAGTAAGATGATGAGGACAGCAGAGGGCCACTTCGTGAATCAGAGCAGATGAAGTGTCACTCCCCCCCCAAATGGCATCTGCTGAAATGGGGCCACTGACTGTTGACATCATTTCCGCAGCTTATTAGTTGAGGTAACTGTGTGAGTTACAGTGTTTGTTTGTTTTTTTAGCTACTGAGTCATAAGCTCTTGTTCAACCTGAAATTAAGCAACAGAACGACACAAGATCTGGGAATGTGCCACCTCAGGGTGGTTATAATATTTCAGAACTGCTGACACTTCCGCAAAGTTAAACGTTTTGTCTTTATGTTTAAATTATATAGAATAATGTTAATGCATCCTGATGATACCCATCCATCGTGGAAACATTGTCTTCCGAGGCTGCGTAACTGGGAGATCGCTCAAAGCGGGTGAGATGACGAAGAAGGATGTCACAACTGTAAATAAATAAAACTGATTTGGATGCACTTTGATGAAGAAAAAAATGTTTATCTCTTTCTTTTGAGTATCATCAATTAGATAAAGAAAAAATTGCAACAATCTGAGCCATTTCAACATCTGGAGTAAATAATATAGTGAAAAAAAAAAGATTCAGACAGTCTGTATAAATCAAGGCGTTGAGGCCAAGGCCGTGGTCTTTAAACACTCAGATTTCCCATCCAGCCCCCAGCATAATCAGTACATCAGAGACCGTGGTATGGGTGACCTGCAGACGTATAACAAGGCCACGTGTTTTCCTTCAAGTTATGTGGTTTCTTTCAGCAGGACAGATCTTATTATGAACAGCAACAGTGTGTCTCCATAGACCGCCCGTGCTTGACTGGCCTGCTGCAGCTCAGTGCCAACTTCACCCAAAAATGTGTGGAAGCAGACAATGAAGGTAAAGCTGAAAAAAAAAAACAACTCTTATTCTGAATACAATCACATCGTTAAGTGGTAACGCTGTTGTCTTTTGTAGATAAAGGTGGAACAGGACCAAGGTTGGAGAAATGGGGGACTGTTCCTGGAGACGGACAGTGAACTGGATGAAATGGTGGTCGGAGACAGGCAGAGGTGAGACTGAGACACAATCTGCTGCGCAGTTTCGTGTGAGAATCAGGTTGAGTTGTTCGCCAGCTTTGTGGATAGGAGAGCTGCAAGGTGTTCAAGAGAGACATATTTGTGAGGAGGAATCATTTGTGCAAATTTCTACTTGTCTAAAATCAATAAGTCTGTTCTCTCGCCATATTTGGACAGACAGGAGGTAGTGAAGAGCGAGTAGCTGGACAGCGGCCCAAGGGTGGCACAGTTCTCAGACCTGATTCAAGTTTGGGAGCTCGTAGCTCTAGAGAAAAGTGGTTAGAATATGCCGATGTGAAATTTTCTGATTTGTCTGCAGGTTGGCAATTCCACAACCCAACTGAGAAGGAGGCAACAGTGGGTGGGGAGGACTTCAGTAAACAGGTATTGAAAAATGTCTTGTGTCTGCTTAGGAATGTCATGGAGGTAGACTGTGTTTAAGTGCCAGGAATCAGGAGCTGGTAATGGCAAGTAGGACTTCTTGTCTCGACAGATTACTTGTTAAAATCAGTCTATAATTATCATTCATTCTTTTTATTTGTTATCATTTTTTGTATCGTGACAGTCTTCTGAGAGCGGAATCTGTACGTTTTACACCCATTCTGCCCAGAAAAGTTCAGTTCAAAGACATCATTGTGAGCTCAACGCTGCGAAGGACATTCATGTCCATAATACATGCATTTAAACGCCTGAGCACCACCTCCTGTGAGTTCTGGCGGGATAAGCAGATTCATTTGGGAGGTGCATTACAGACCACAGGGAGTTTGCCATCATACAATGGACAGCCGGGGATATTTCTATTTGGACTGTCTCAAGAGTAACACTTAGGCCTGTTACAATCATTCATTCACAAAACATGAAATCAGACTGTCTTCTGGGAGGATCCAAACTGTGAACACTGGCTGGGAGCCTGACCCATATATCATATAGCTCTGTCTAGTAGAAATGAGGTCTTTGTGTCAGTCGACTTCAAAGTCTACAGGGATAAATGTCTATGTCAGTGTCTTACCTCAGATTCAGCGTGAGACTCTGGTTCAGAGGGTGTAAAGATGTATGGTCTGTGTGATGAATGAGGTTTTCCTGGCCTTGTTAAAGCTGTTGTGGTCCCTAAACTTATATAAGCATTCAAAGAAAAGGAAGCAAAACTAAAATAATCATAATCATAATAATAATACCACATGTGACTTTATCGCCAGTGTCTTGGGTGAAAGTCCTCTGAGCTGAAGGCAACAAACAGTACAATGGTCCACCAGATTTCTAATATTTGAGACCAAATTAAGCCAAATGGGAAAGTGAAAACTAACGTGAAGCACTTTGACAGGCCCATTGGACTCCCTAGCCTGGGAATGCCAGGCGAATATCTGGAAGGCTGCATTCAGCTGAACACTGCGGACATCAGGAGTCTGAAGTTTTCATTTATTCATGAAGCCAGAAAAAAACAGTCTGATAGTTAGACTGCAAGCATGTATTTTCTGCTTCTTAATTCAGAAAAAAAGGAAGAAAAAAAAATCAAGTTATTATTTTGGATCTAAGCATCTCTGAAACACCATCACAAATATAGATTCCCTGGATGGCATCCCTTCAAGTACGACCATGTGGAATCTTGGAGTTAATTTTGACCAGGATATGTCCTACATCTTAACACGAAACAGGTTTCATGGGCTGCCTTCCTTCACCTGTGTAATCTTGTCAGACTTTGACATCATTTTGACCAAAATTATGATTCTGTTATATTTGGACCACAAGAGTCTCCTGGGCATGCCTGTTAAGTTTTAGGGACATTGGACCCAAATACAGGAGACCAGGAGCAGGGAATAATAATGTCCTTTTATTTAAACAAAACCGCTGCCTTGGCAGGAAAACCAGAAACCATAACATTCAGAATATAAGAAGAAGAATACACCAAAGTAGCACAAGAGAATATTAACAATAATAATAGTAATAATAGTAATAATAATAATGATGATGATGATAATATAATAAATAATTATATATTAAAATAATTAAACACATTTATTTATAGGTGCCTTTTAATGACACAGGTTAATCATTCAGATACATGCAGAATGAACAATAAAAACAATGAAATGCAAGCAATAGATAGAGGAATAAAAGCAATAATAGATAATAAATAGACAATGCTCACATGATCTGCCTCGGCTCTTCCTCTCAGAGAGAGTTGGAAAGCCTGAACATACGAGTTTTACAATGAGATTTAAATTGAGTCAATGTTACAAAGATCGGGGATGAATGATGCTTTCGGAGGAATCCGAAGGTTATTCGAAGAGAAGCTTCACACGGAGGCAGACTGACCCGATGGTGACAAAACCGGCAAAAGAGGAAAGAGAAGCGGATCAATGTATCGACACCAACAAACAACTGCAACCCAGCAAGAAAGTCACAAACCACGGAAAGAGCGTTCAAAATAAAACCAACCGGAAATAAAGCCAACCACAAAACAGGGGTTTAAACAATAAACAAGCAGAAGTTAACCAACTGAGAACTGAACGAGACTCAGAAAAAACGAAATCTAAACAATCAGAACCATGACCGAGAGAAAAACAGCTTTGCAGCTCTTCTGGCTGCCACCAATCAGAATAAGATTAGACAATTAATATAATATCTATCTGCAACCATTTCCTTTTGTACACAGCTTATCAGACACTTCCTCAATCTGTCTCTCATTACAATCTCAATTTAACTGCTTGCTAACTTTGCAAGGGCTTTTGAAATATTCAGATTTTGAACTGCAATGTATAGAGGCTCTAACCTTTGACACTGTGGTCCTTTTTTTTTTTTTTGTTGTTGTTGTTGGCATTTTCTAAATGTCTTGTGCATAAATATTTCTAACTCCACTTGAATAGCTTCGACTGGACACTTGACCTAATTCTCCCAGCTCGTTTCAGCTCTGATCAATTTTATCGCTGAAACCTTGAAAGCCATGACTGAGCAGAAAATGAATTATGTGCAAAGTCTCACGAGTTAACTGCTAAATGAAGAAGAAGTCAGCTGAGCATCTTTAGTTGTCAACAATGTGACCGTTGAAACTGCTGCGGGGCATATAAAAGTGTGAGTGACCCATATGTTAAGATAATTGAGGCAAATGAGCTGATGAGGTCTGACGAGTGTTGACATGACCTCACAACAGCACATCTTGTTCCCTTTAAATCAAACACCTGGTCTTGGATAATTTGCTTATGCCAAGTGTCTGCTTGCAGGTCTTTCAGGTGGATGTTGGTTTCATGTAAAGCTTAAGGACACAAGTGCTTACGAAACAACCGGCCTGTTTTATAATGCTGTCACTGCCCATCTTTCCTGACACAAACAAAACTGAGAGCTGCAGCTACATGCATCACACGGGCTTTAACCTTAAACAAGCTGTTTCCAGACAAGGAAGAAAGCAAAAAATAAAAGTTGTGATAATGAAACCCCCGATACAGTTTATTAGCTGTCTGCGATGCCTCTGTGTGTGTGTGTGTGTGTGTGTGTGTGTGTCTGGAAACATATAAGACAAAAACAGCAGGCCACAAAAGTAGGTCAGTGTGCTGCAGCACATGCAGGAAGCCAGCAGTGAAGAAGCTCAAGAGGAGATTAACAGCCACGGACGGCTTGCTGCTGCAGCGTTATCAGAGAGCGAGACTGTGCGATACGATGGAGGTCCGTAGTTCACACCTACAAGACCACCTGTACAGACTCTACGGGGTTAGTGTAGTTTACTAAGATAGGATTCATCCGTATTTTAAAAAAAATCAAAAATTCTTCTCAGTAGGATAAAGGTTGGTGTCATAAGCAGACGGAGGCTCTGAGTCACAAACTCTGGGATCCAGAGTTTGACAAAGAACAGCTGCTCTGCTTAAAGCACTGTACTTGAATGGTCAACCCTTGATCTTTTCTCTCTGTTCAGAGGGAAGCACACAGACGGTCACACCACCGTGACGAAGCAAAATACTGTTACGATCGAGACTTGTTTACCCCACTTGTACTTCCTGATCAGCACCCCATGGACCTTGTGCATTATTAGATGTTGTGGATTTGTGTGGTTCACTTACGGACCTTACTTCAATTCATTTCTGGGCCTTAGCTGTGATTGGCTTTAAAAACCATCACAATGTACAATAGTATATACATGTTGGACTTATTATTTACCCAACTCAATTTTCCAGTATAATTTCTATGGCCAGAAATAGAATATATATATAGAAATATGCCTTCATCCGTGAAGACTCATTTAATACTATTTGTATTCAAACTTACCTTTATTGTTTTAAGGAACTTTTCTTTTCTCTGTTTCATCATATTTATCTGTGTGTGGCAAAATGAGGAGAAAGAAGCTAGAAACCAAATTAACATAATATTACAAGAGTTTTCTACAACCTGTTATGTTTCTGTAAGTGCAGAAAAACACTCCCCAGCAAGTGTTACCAACGGATGAAGAGATGCAGCTGTTGATGACACAAGGACGAATATTTTGGACTCTCGTGTTGGTAATGTGATGTGCTGGGGGGTTAGGGCGGATGTATAAACACCAGGCAACGTCTGGCGCCGCCTCTGTCGTTGGCGGTGTCGTTACCGTATAAGCCACAACCGAATCCCTTGGCTCCGTCCTCATTCCTTCTGCGCAGATGGCCGGCGTCCACACCCCATTTCTCTGCCAAAGCAGTGGTGGCGATGACTCCCTGACATTTATGAAATCAAACAGTCAAACCCTTCTGAGCTGGTGCACATGCTGCTGTGGCTGACATCACTTGTAAGGAGGCGTCTTAATCACCGGTCATCAGCAGCGAAGATGTGACTGTGATGAATGGGCTGATTATGACCTAATGGCTTCAAAGATGTGTAATGAATTAAAAAAGTCTTTATTCCTATCTAGCTGTACATTTTCTTGTGTAACCTTTGCTTCCTCTTTGCTCTGTTATTGTGGAACCAACACACACCTCATTTCCATCTCCTCAGCAACCTGGTGCCATGCGTAACCAACCTGTCGTTCAGTCCTTGCCGGATCATTCACTTCACTACTTGTTTTATCCCAGTTATTTCTGAGTTGTACCCCAAGTTGAGGAGTTATGGTTCCTTGTGTCCAGAGAAAGCTGTCCTCAGTTGGCCACCCCAGTTCTCCACATGTATCATCCTCCTGCTATTATTCCAAGTTCTTGTCTCATTTCCCAGTATGCACATCCCCAGCTCCTCTTCTTGCCTCTTGCTCTAGTCTCTCCCACCCGTGGTAAGTTCAGAGGAGACAAGGACATAGACGGGGAGTGAGGATAGAAGGTAGCCGGCATTTGACCGCTATGTATGGTCCTTTTTAAGTTGAAAGACGTAATCTGAAAGAAGAGAGTAGATGTTAATCTGGATCTCTGGATGCACAACAGACGACAGTTATCTTTTGTATTTGTAAGTATTGCCATCCAGAGTTACTAAATTATAAAAAGTGCAGTACAGACACCTGCATGAATATGAGCCAAGGCAACTGACATAAAGTTATTCAGCATGTCATCTTTTTACTTAATCTTCATCTCAAGCTGGTGATTGTTGTTTTGCAACAGACGGTGGGCCTGTGGGCAGCTGTTCACACACTGACTTGTTTCTATAATTCACTTCTCACGCTGTGCTTTGTCCCGTCGTTGCACTCTCTCCTAACTCCAGCTTACGGGTTTGTTAATAAAGTTTTAGTGAAGTTTGGGGTCTGAAGAATCAAAAGTAAGCTCATTTTATATGCATATCTGCCATTCATAAAAAAAAAAATTAAAAAAACTTTTTTTTTCTGTTTGTTACCGGGTTATGGGCTCATCTAACACACCATTTTAGCTTCATGTAGTGTTTTTTTTTTTTTTTTTCCTCTTTTCTATCTCTGGTGACACGCCGGGGTTACACAATAATGTAGGTCAGGTTATTCACTTAAGCTGTGTTGTTTTCTCACAAGAGTATTTTGAGCTGTAACACACTTTCTTGCTCTGATGGAAGAAAAAGGAGAAGCTATAAGGGATTTTTAAAAGTGGCGTGAAATCGGTGAATGACGCGAAGAGAGGGAAAGCACCAGGAGGGTCTTGCTTGCAGGTGAGCAGCTGACAAACAAAATCTCTTGTGGTTACGCCGAAGTCGAATAGTTCATGGAAAAACAAGCCTCTTTTTGTAGAATGCAAATGCAAGATCGAATGGCCTCAGAAGCTGCAGAGTAATTCAACTTGTGTGTTTACACTTCTGGTTAAGTGTGGTCATCCATCAGTCTGACCCACATTCTGCATCCAAACAACATCCAGTTGTTTCTGCTGATCAAGTCTCACTTCATCTTTCCATGATTGTGTTTATTTCTCTGGTAGCAGACGAGACTGCCGAGCAAAATAAATAGGATGACTGCTGAAAATGACTCCTCTCTTTTAAAGAGGCTCGTTGGAAAGCAGCGAAAAGACTGTCAAAATATGACAATGACAGGCTTTAAATGAGCACCTGTTTCATCAGCGGTGTGATCTGCTCTGCACCATTTGTTCCACTTTGGAGTGAAAACTCTGATTAAATTAGATGCAGCTAAGGAGCTACAAGTCATTTGTTCAGTTTTGAATATGTTATCGCAGCCACAATGTGAACATTAAACTGCAAAATCCCTAATCAGCAAGGGTTCTCATCTGAATCTGAGTGCACCCAAAGGGGTTTTATTGAATTAAACTCACATGCTGCCTATGTTTTAAGGAAAAAGGGTGTCGCGAAGATACGCGTGAGTGCATTAGTGTGTTAAAACCTGATATGAATGTAACCAGATGCACACGTGGCCTTTCACAGTTTCTTCAACACTGACTCATCGTATACCTGCAGTCACGTTCCAGCTGTTTATGCATCAGCAAGTGTTACTCAAGTGGTGCGGATTTAACTTTTACAACTAATATGTGTATTGTGATGACTCGAGAACTGAGTCGTGTGAAATAGGATCTTAGGCAAGCTGCGGCTAAACATCTGCCAAGCGTGGCTTTTAGGAAATAAGTAGATTTAATCACCTTTGCAAGACATCGCCATTTATCTCAGCAAAGAGTGCTTAATGTAATAATCTAGTCAACGTCAGGCCACGAATAGTTCACTCAGTAATTATTCACAGTGATCTATTTGAACTTAATGTGGTCCAGAAAACATAAAAGACAGATCCTGATAGAAGTCTCAGCTTTAGGAAAGATCAAGATTAAAATACAGCTCAAAGTAAATCTATTCCCATAAAGAAAATAAGTATTTCAAAATTTGCCTCTAAGACCTACATGGGAGTAAATTAGAACCTTTACACGTGAAAGGAGGTGATGGACATCCCAGAAAATACAACCCCATGTGGACAACTCACTTGAACAGCTTTTATGTGGGTTTCTAAATCAGAGCAAAGCTCAAGGTTTTACAAGCTTTGTTGCCCTCAGTAAGTTGGAGGAGAAGTGCCTGGCACCTTTTCATCCACTGCTTTTTAACCAACACTAACAAAGCATTGCTTGACTGCCTGCCCATTTGTCTATTTTCTTTTTTTGGATTGATCAGAGTCGGGAGGTCCTACCTTTGGTCAGACCTCTCCCAGGACCGAGTTTTGATGGCGTTGCAGGAAAAGGCAGTGAAACAAGTATTGATTATCAGTCGGATCAGTCAATTGGGTGACGTTTATGCCAACCTGGAGGATGGCGCTGGCACCTTTCTGCAGAGTTTTTGACTGGAGCTAAAAGCTGCAAAAACTCCTTATTGTCTGGTTAGGGGAAGCAATTTTTAACATGATTTTTATTTATTTATTTTTTTTAAAAACAAGCCCTTCAAACTTTGGGTATATTTGCAATGCACCAGCTTTTTGTCCCCCAACTTACTGCACAGACTTTTTGCAAGTCGCATTGGTGAGACGTTGATCTTTGTCTTGATTTTAACAACAAGTTCTCACAGGGAAAGCACTGCACTGCGTCCACAGATTCCTCCCCCATGGCACCGGCACTTCCTCCATCTGCCCCCAAGCGGCTGCCAGTTCGGCTCTGGCACGACATTCTGTTCAGCCATTCTTCTCGGCCGTGACTTCTGTTCAAGCAACACCAGCCACAGCAACTCGGGACGCATACACTACATTCACAGTTTGTGTGTAAACTCTTTGTCTTCATAAGCAGGATATAATTGCATTAGTATAACATAATATTGTACTGGTTGAGACCTAGGAAGGTAGAAAAGAGCATTGTCAATTTAAAAAAAAAAAAAAAAAAAAAAAAAAAAGCTGAAGCATTTTTATCCTGCACACCAGAGCACAAGAGTGCACAGAAAGCACACAGCTGCTGTGCAAACTCACAAATCCACCTAATACACACACACACACACACACACACACTTGCCTAACGCTGTGTCTCCTGCACGCTGAGGCCACAGTTGATGGGGTGATGGTATTTGGCTCAGGAACTGGAATTGCAAATGGATGCTGCTGTGCTCCCAGTTAATTGTGTTGCATAACTTCAGTCGTGGCTCATTATTAACAGCTTTCTCGGCGGGGGAAAGTTTGATTTATCAATGCCAGTTTGATTGCAGCTGCTTTCATTCCGGTCCAGGCCAGCACTCTGGTTTAGACTACACGCTGCAGTGGCAGGAGGTTTGTTCCTGTCTGTTTTGTCATCTGCCCACAAAGTTCCCGAACGGTCATTTTGGTCCGGCAAGACTGAGAGGCCGTTTCCTTGGGACACGCGTTGGTTCCAGCAGGCTGCACCTTGACACATGTACCGATTAATTGAGAAATCAATACTTCCTAGAGGTGATTGGCCTGGGTTTGGTTCTTGGCAAGTATTCAGCTGGATCCTAAAACCAGAAAAGCAAACGTGTTCTCTGACTTCAGCGACTGAAGTAAATAGAAAAGGTCACATATTTGTAGAAGTTTTGTTGAATATGTACAGCAAAAGCAGATGAAATAATTCTTTATGAAGTTTAAAAGGAAAACATAAGGACGCGGTTAAAATAAGCCATAAGCAAAAACATACATATTGCTTACATATTGTAAGAAAAAAGATAATGAGCCATTAATGTTTCAAAAGCAGAGAGAAAAGTGGACTGTTCATTTTGTTCTTGTCACGCGGTGGCTCAACGGGGCTTCAGAGATCCTGGGGTCTGCCTAGTGGGGACGCTGCTGTACTCTGATAGGAACATGGCTGCTGTTAATGAAGTGGAAGAAATGTTTTGCATGCACATGTTTTCCCCTCCCTTCCCTGCAACCAACCCAGACATGAGATCCACGCTACATATAGCTGGTGTTTGACTGTTTATGAGCAATGGCCAGAGTTTGGGAGTGGCTTTGGGTGTTATATTTATAGCCCCCATTCCTTCCTTAACTTTTGGCATTGCTTCATGTGGCTTCGGGTTCTTGCTTTTGTTCTGGAAGAGGGAATACGTTATGCACTTTTAATTGTGTGTATTAATAGACACAACAAGTCTTGAGTGTTTGAACATAATGAGTTCAAAGTGTTCTGCAGTCTAAGAAGCCAAACTGCCCTCATTGGTGGGCAGTTTAGACGACCTTCACCCGGCACTTATTATGGTCCTAGGCGTGATCCCCAAGGGATCCCCAGCACGCATAATTACATTTTAAGAGAGATCATTTTTGATTTATTGCCCCAAATAATTTTCTTTTTTCTCTCTAGTAACCTTCCATCCAATTACTCATATAATAAACTTTTCCTCCACGGCTGACTGCTCTCGTTTTTTCTGTCTCATGTGCCACTATTTGATATTTACGTGCCTCTTGTTTTAAACACACTGACATACATTTCTGAACTGGTGACCTACATTCACGAGTCTGCGCTCCTGTCGTCTGTAACAGAAATCTCCCATCTTCTCTCGGTCTTCCCTCCGTCCCAGTCACATGTTTTTCTGGTATTCAGTCAGTCGTAATCTTCAGCTGCTGCTTTATTTTGTATCAAGTGGTGGAAGGAGTGTTGCTCAGACAGATAGTGGGGGATGTGCGACGTTTTCATTTATGCTCTTTCGAAGTTTTACATACTTTTTGTGTCTCAGGATCATTTTCAAACAGACTCGGTCCAAGTAATCCACAATGTCGAAGACTAACATATTTTTAGATCGTTTCACGCTTGAAACTGAGCTCCTGTCGAGCCTACGTCAATCTTCCTCTGAATATTTGATTAAATTGTATTCTCTGGACACATTTGAGATGGCGCACACCTTTAAGCTCCAAACACAAGCCCTCACAGTGGATGGTGCATGTGAGACTGAAAAGCTGAACTGCCTGCAGACCTGCTGAACAAGACTGTTTTCAAGCACAGTTGCGGTGAAGGATACGAAACGAATCTGTGGAGCATTGTTTGGGATATCTTGATCAGGAAGGTAACCAAGAGCACAACAGTCGCTATAAATGAGATCCGGAGCTACTTTATAATTGAGGGAGAACCTTACAGCCGCCGTGCTTCCAGATCGTGTTTATATTTCACTTGTCTTTGTTCAGTGTATTCACAAAAGCCACCGCGGTTTTCTTTGGTAAAATTGTTGAGTTGCTCAGTTATCTCTTTTTTTAAATCTCTTCTCCATGTTACTTCCATGTAGCGGTGTGGAAAAGTTGCAGTCACGTGACGGTTTTAAGGGAATAGTACATGAACACAAACTTTCAAGAAAGCAATAAAAGAATTAAAGAACATATTAAAATTGTCGTGGATAAGATCACATTGATAATAGGTTCTGAATGTCAGTTTCGATTCATCTTTTATTTATTGCCGAGCCCTAGGAAGCCAGACAGAAACTATTACTCACCGAAAGGGCATGTAGAAATCAAATGTGAATTTATCAACAGGCACCTGCATGGCTCTCAGACCTTAGGAAAAACAAAATCCTCGGATTGACTTGTAGGAAAAACAAACCACACAGTCACACTTTGTAAAGATGTGCATGGATGAAGTACGATGCTGAACATCTCCTTCATTTTCAAACATGTTCGTGGCAGCATCATTCTGTAGGATGTTTGTTTACACAGCAGTTATATGGAGACAAAAATGATATCAATGAGTAACAAATGGATGGAGAAAATAAATGGATTGGTATGTGAAAAATACAAATTTCCTCCATAGTGTGGAAGATCCACGGGTGGGGCAGAATTTTGTCTTTGGGTCTTTGCAGGAAGTTTGCAAATTCTCACCATTCCTGTGTGGGGTTTCTCCAGCCAGTCGTTCTTTCCACAGTCCAGAAGCATGCATGTTAGGTCAATTGGGGACTCCATCTGTGGTCCTGTGATGGACTGGTGTTCTGTCCAGGATGTCCACTGCCTCACACCCAATGATGGACGGAACAGGTTGGAGCACATAAAGAAAACAAATGAACATTTAAAAACTTAGCAAGTATTAGTGCAGAATACAGAGTTACAGATTTAGTGCAAAATAAAAGGATGGCATCTTGTGAACAGCAAGCATGGACTGCTAGAAGTTGAACCATTCGCAGCTCATTTCCTCCCTCTTCACGATCAGCATCAGCATCAGCATCAGCGCTGCCGCGCTGACAACCTGTGAACGTGATTCATTGTAATCAGCAAAGAAAAAGCTCCTCTTCCATCACATGTGCTGAGCACATGCTTTGAATGTGATAAAAATAAAAACAGATCTTTTCACCCCTCCACCTCCACCTGTATATGCTTCCGGTTCCAGTTGCAGCTTCTACCAAACAACAGCTCATTAGGCTGGTGAAGAGTCTTTATTATTCCTTTTGGTGAATATTTCTCGTTTTTGAATCTACTGCTCTCTGCGCTCTAGTTTCCTGACTGTCTTCTGTCTTTGCATTTACTTATTTCTGTACATATGACTTACATCTTGTTCCTTCTTTTTTCTCACCTCATTCTTTCCATTCGGCATGTTTAGCATTTCTTTTCTGACGGTCCCTACATCCTCCCTCCCTCCCTTCCTGTTTTTGATCCCTTCTATCACTGTCCTTCTCTGTGGGCTGCTGACTGATACCTTTCTGTGCAGCGGGTGATCAATCAGCGCTCTTTTTTTCCTCTTCCCACAAGGCACCGGGGTGCCGCAGCAGGCGGCCGCGACACGTGCTTGTGTCATGCCTGTTGGACCACCCTGCTGCACACATGCACAGGTGCACAAGCTCTGTCTGAGCTATCTGTGTGTCCTTGACTGTGGTTTATTTGTTGCTTATTTGTGAGTGATTTCTCCTGCCTGTGCAGCACTTTGTGATTTCCATTATAATCAACTTCTATCTCCAAGCCTTCAGACGAGCCGTTGAGAGGAAAGTGATTTTTTTTTTTTCTTCTGGCAACTTAGTTTGTTTGAAGCAACAGTTTCTTTCACACAAGCAGCTTTTGTATTTTCCAATGACGTATGGGTATTTTCACTGCATCTGTTTCTCTTATTTTATGGCTAGACAATCAAGTCTCGTTTAAAAATCTTTAGTAACTGTTTCTGTGCAGCCAGCTGGTTGCAGAACTAAAATTTTGCACGATATTGTTTGAATGCTGCATCTTAGTTTTTGTTGGTCTATGGTCCTGTCCACCCACTCTCCAAAGCGACAGCCTTGCACGTGCAGGATTATTTTGCTGTCTGTGATCATTATGTGGTAAAAGTTACTCTTATTCTTCAGACTTTTTTTTTCTTCTCATCGGCCCTCCACCACAGTACAAATCTTTTAAAATCATGACAATAAGTGAGAAACTGGCCACAGTGGTGCTGGGCTGTAGCCACATGTTCTTGGCCAACCCTTTTCTGTTAGGTGGTTCAGTCCCGCTGTCAAAGACTCAGATCAAGTTTAAAAAGGTCTTGATTATGGCTATCTACTTAACCTGAGAAGTGTGTAACAAGACAGTGATGCTAAGCCGTAAAGAAAAACAAATCAGTGCTCATGATGAAACTATTAGAAGAGTCAGTGTGGGTTCATTATACTCTCGGATAAGTATTCACATTTCTATTTTACATGTGCTTTACTGTTGCTCCAAAGGAGAAAAAAAAGAATGAAAACATTAGTTTTCAACAGAGGACAAGGATTTAATCATTGAGTTTAATCATTGACCCAGGAAGTTCAAGAAAAGGCATTGATCTAGTAGCAGCCTGTTGGATCTCTGTCCTATTGTATTATTGTTTTTGGTCTTATTGACGTTTTTATTGAGCTTCTTTGCTTTGGAAATGCAAATTTATTTTTTCTATAAGTGTGTTGATGCTGTGCATCTTAAGGAATTGCAACTGATAATCCAGGCAGCTTGGTCCACATCTGTTATAGTGTTTAACTATGATGATGGAAAGGTTGTGGGAGCAGCTTATCGAGTTTCCCGCAACCCAGACAATGCTTTGAACAAGGCTACAAATGCAGATGGTTTGAAGAGGAGACCTTAAGGATGTGGGGTAGTCACAAAAATGCCAATAAAATAGATAAACTACCAACAAGGAAAAAGCGGGAACACCAGGAATGCAGAGTTATGTGTTAAACACAGATGTAATTGAATTGCATGAATATATTCCAGACTCTAGCATCTTTCCATGAGGGTTTTAGATTAAATTGGCAGAAAGAGACTGAAGACGGACCATTAAGAATAAAGAAAAAGGGACTTATTAACAGATGGTGTAATTCAGGGCACTACTGTGAAGGAGCATCTCTGCACCCCAGATGTTGAACAGCATGGCTGCTTCCTTCCTTCATTCTGAAGGAATATACTTATACTTATACTTATACTACAATATACTTTACCTTTGAAGATGATCGTGTTAATTCAACTGAAAATTTCTTACACTCTTTGCATTGAGTTGCCCAAGTGCCAAACTTGCAACTTGAGGGATCAAACAAAATGCCAGACTACCTGAAGAAGAATAAATTCTGCTCACATGAGTGGGTGTGATTAGGTGTCGGGTTAGACAAAATGTAAAGTAGAACACTTATTTGTCAATAATGAATATTAAGTAGTGAATAAACTACATTGGCGAGCATTTTACTGCAGTTTTCCTTCCTCAGTGTCTGTGAGGTGATGAATGAAAGGACTGAAAGTATCAAATATCTGTGTTGGCATGATGTTGAATTTTGCACCACTTTATCAATTTCTCTTGTCTTTTAAGTTGAGCTGTTCTCATAGCAGTGAGATGATATTCAGTCGTTCTGCAGTCTGAGTAAGAGGCTGAAAATACACTTGTGCAAATACGGTGAAGTCATAACTGAACAGGCACACAAAATCCTCTGCCTACTATTATTCATTCTCTAGCCTCACCGGCACCTTCTACACAAATCTGTATTCATTTCATTGCGTTTTGATGTGTGGCTGAATCTGTGGCTACAACAGTAATCAATCAGAGCTTACAGCGTGCCTCACCAACTCACAACAGGGAGACAACAGCGTTAACACACAAATTGTAGCTTCTTGTTGGAACTTGTCCAAAAGATATATAGCTGGTGAAGGTTTCTGGAGGTGAACCTCTGATCGGGAGGACTTCTGCCAATAGGAAAGGTCGTTTTCTGTTGTCATGTCATCATTGTAATCAGAAGAATGGCTGCATAATGGGGAAAAAAAGCACTCAGTAAGCCATTAATACAAATATCAACAGAATCACGACTAACCTAATACATTCCCATTCTTCTCCCTTGGGCATGTCATTACAACACAAACAACACAAACACACCCTTTTCCTGAGCTTTGCACCTCTGTTGTAGCATCTGATTCATCCACAGCTGCCTACTGCTTTTTTTTTTTTCCTCTACAGTTTCAAGGAGCTTCTTTAGGTGGATTATAAATTGTTTGGAGGGGTGAGTGTGAACATTGAGTTTGTCTCTGTGACTGCTTCAATGGGCTATGACCTGTCCAAGGTAACAAAACCCTGACAAAGGCACAGTGGGAATGGAAACTTAATAAATGATTGAGTTTGATTTGATTTGCTACGACCTTTTGTAAACAACATAAAAAAAGAAGCAGGCCCTTTCAGATGGAGAGTGACATACAATGTTCTCGCTGCTGGGCTCATTGAACTGGCAGCAAAACTGGAAGAAATTTCAACACTTGAACCATGTCATTCTTTTATATTTGACATGGATTCATTCATTGGTTGTGGAGGTATGACTAGGTACTGAATGGCCTGCAGCAGCACGCCCAGTGGACCATGATTTCATAACAACTCCTACAAAAGATCGAAAGGTGCACAGTTATATGTCTCGTCCAAGTCCACAAAACACACATGAATTGGTTAGGCAAATCTTATGCTACCTCTAGTGAGGGTAAAGGGCTGGTCCAGCTTTCTACAGGACAGGACCCACATTGGTCCTCCTGCATCTAAGGCTTGACTGTCAGTCAGGTTCTGTTCTTCAGCCCCTACATACAGTAGACCCTACAAAGGGGTCTGAGGGGTGTGACTCGCCTGCACATCCTGCAGTGTCCTTTCTTGAAAAGGGGAACCATCACCCCAATCTGCCAATCCAGAGGCCCCCAGTGTCCACAGAATACATTAGATTAGATAGAACTTTATAAATCCCTTGGGGAAGTTCCCTCAGGGAAATTAGAGTATTAATATAAATTAGGGTGTAAATATAGGTACAGTATGTCAACCAAGACAGCCTTTCAAAGTCCAGAGCCTTGAGGAACTTTGTACGTAAAGAGCATCCAGCGTAAAACACTCTGCCACATCGGTGTGTGGACTGCAGTGTTCTGCTGTGGCGACCTCTCCATCACGGAGGGGACGTAGCTGAAACGGGGTTTTATCAGAGTAGAAGCTGTAGTCTATCAGCTTCTGTGCCTTCATATGAGACAATACAACCCCAAACTCATGCAGGCCTGATCTCAGCACCCTTATTGTACATTAGGGTGTAGCTCCAGTTGCTGTGTTCCCACCAATGCTAATTGGAGCTGGATCCAACTAATACGCTATTTGCAACCATTCCAGAGTAATTTAACACTGGCCAGTCAATTAAACACTTTCCCATTTGCAACTTAGAGCCAGATGTTTTCTGTTGACTCCATGTTTTTTAACAGCATATAAAAGAGCCTTATTGTCTCTCAGGCCGATCTTTTACCTTTAGAGACCAACACCGAAGAAAGAGGGAACAAAAATAAAGAGAGGGAGAAGAAGAGAATAGGGCAATCTCAGACTGATCTCAGTTTAGGTGCACGAGTCCTGGAATCCAGGATTATTGCATGACCTTTGCCAAAGATTTGATTTCAGTCCTTTAATGGGTAGATAAAAGAGATGAAAGTAGGGGGTGGAAGGCAAGGAGGCAGAGACAGTGAAAGGAAGCAACAAAAAAAAAAGAAAAAATGAAAGAAACAGCATATCTGTCCACATCTTCACATACTGTTCAGATACAGTGATCCACTGTGAGAGAGAAGGGAACGGCATGTGCTCAATTTTCAGGTCAGTCAGTGCTGAGCACCACCACAGGCAGAAATAAGGCTCTGAGAAGTAAAGTAAGGACGATGGTATTTGGGAAATGAGTGCAGTAACCTTCATGGAAAGATCAAAAATATATGTTGATTAGTTTAAAAGCATTCTGAATATAGCTGGCCGTTTTACATAGTATGACTTTGGATGGATGGATGGATGGATGGATGGATGGATGGATGGATGGATGGATGGATGGATGGATGGATGGATGGATGGGTGGATGGATGGATGGATGGATGGATGGATGGATGGATGGATGGATGGATGGATGGATGGAAGGAAATGTTCCTGAAGAACAAGCATGACCATCCTTGCAGTACTAAATAACAGAATCATGATAGGAGATGTTTTTGTCTGCAGGATTCTTTGTTAATTCCTGATGGAGGTCTATTGACAGAATTTTTGTGCATAAAACTGTCTGGCAGCGAGTCTTTAATTAGCCCATGGTGGACTGTGAAGTGCGTGGAGTGTCACTGTGCTGAACTAGAGGTCACCATTTTTTTGCAAATTGGCTGTTTTACAATTACAGTCTTTTTTTAGAGCTTTAGAAGTCAAACAGAGGTTTATATTTGCCTCTCAAGCAATCTGCACAAACCATTGAAAAAAGTTTTCTTGGTGTTTTAGACTTCAGCTTGACCTGTACCATTCCTGTTTTCTTTTTTATATTCAAAACTACAAAAGGACCCAACTAAGCTGCTGATTGTTGGGGAAAGGTTGGAGTCAGAGTATTTTCAAAGCAGGAAAAATTGCATTATTTGGTCTTACGACGACTGTGAACAACCTGTAGTCCAGAAAATAATGATTATGGCCTGAGACCTTAGTTTTTGAGAACTCAAATGTCTTGAGTTTTTCTTAGTTTTCTTTTTTTTATACCCTCTACAATTTTAAAAACAAACAATATTACACTGATCTGATTCCAAGTGTCAAAAACGATATTTAATTTTTAATTTTTAAGATGAGTTCATCCAAAGTGATGACTCAATAGCAGCTTTTCTCTTAAGTATTGCACACTTTTGTTTGAAGTTTGCTGTGTTAAGTGTGATATTGATATTACATTTAGAGAAATTGTTGATGTTGTGTCTCAACTTCCACCCAAATGCAAAAGCAAATCCACAATTTATTTTGGCTACATCTGGGTTTTTTTTCTCTGTCTGAACAGCTTAAAAATTTTTTTTTTTTTTTCACATCAGACTTAGGTTACTTGTATATGTTATCTTGTATATGTATATGACTTTTTGTCATGACACGGTCCACCATTCCTAGCTCTGATCCCTCATCCACACACGCCACTGTACAGATATTGAAACTGTCGCTCCACACATGCCCAGTGTTGAAAATTTTACTCTCCTTTTCCTTAGGTTTCTTCTTATAATAATTAGTTTATGAATCTGCCAACTTCCACTGCACAAAAACTTCAAAAAGAAATCATAAAGGCTCCCTGCTGCTGCATCCATGTTTACTTCTGTTCAATCTTAATAAGAATACAGCTCATGTCAAAGCAGATGCCTGAAACATTTAAAATACCGCTGTGAACAACCACAAGAAAATAAATCTTATCTTGGCAAAAAAAAAAAATCAGAATTGAGCATTGAGACCTGCAGTGAGAACACAGCCTGAAGCATTTGGTCTGGTAGAAATCAGTGCCCTGTTTGACAGATAACTCACTCTGCCTTTTCATCCACAGCCTCCCTGGTCTGGCTTTTAGTCATGTCTGTGCAGATATGTAAATGCATGTGAGCTGCAACATGGAGACAAGCAAAACAGAGAAAATAACTACTGATCAATTAAGCAAAATGCGAATCTCAAAATTGGTCACAGTGTTATGAGTAAAAATGTAACAAAGAGCATATTCTGAAAGAAAGTCGAAACTCTAGTGTGAGCGAAGCAGGTAATTTGGATTTTAGGAACGATGTTGTATTCACACAGCATTCATATTTCTTTTTAATCTTTGAGTCTTTTCTGAGTTTGCATCTCTCACAGAAAGCAAAAAAAAAAAAAAAAAATATAGCGGATCTGACCTGGAAGTGTCATCTTGTTCTCTTGTTTGTTTTTGTTGGAGCTTGTTAGCCACGATCTGAGAGCAGATTCTGTTAGGCACGTTTCTCTAAAGCAGGATTTATGTTGCATTTCTTCTTCACACATGGGGGCTAGACGGATATCAGCAAAAACGGTGTGCATAAAGGCAGAGAAATGCATAGGGATGGGTTGAAAATATCTTTCTGTTTGATGATTGTACGCAAATATACAAGCCTGATTAAATTAAAAGTAAAAATGCAACTACCCACACTTGCAAATATAAAAGCGGTTGCACAATCTGTCAGTTTCAGTGAGCTCTGGAGTTTGATTTTGGGGTTTATTTGTGTTCTTAAAAGAGCTCTTCCACACTAAACTTGTGATTGTCTCCAGTGGCTTTTTAGAGTCTGGTGATTCAATTGTTGATTTTAATCTTTGTAGAAAAAAAAACGAGATAAAATAAATAAGATATCGTCAATAAATAACAGTAAAATTTTTTAAAAAACAGGGATAAACAGAAAATCTAAGATGGAAAGTCTAAAACGGAATTAACACAAACGGGACATTAGTTAAAAGCAAGATTTTAAAAAGTAGGTTTAAAAAGTAATTTAAGGATTTTTTTAAAAACAAAAACATTCTCTGTAGCCCTCAAGTTCTCCGGTAGGCTGTTCCGGTAGGCTCTTCCATAAACATGGGGCATAGTATTGGAAAGTTGGTGCCGGAGGACTTGAGGTGGTTCATAAGGTAAAAACAAATAAGTAAGATGAGAAAACGCAAGACCATTAAGACTTTTAAAAACCATAAGAAGTACTTGAAGTACCTGAAAGACATGGGGAGCCAGTGCCATGATTTTAAAACCAGTAATGTGAGCTCGCTTTCTGGTCGTCAACACACAAACAGCCGAGTCATGAAGAAGCTGAAGGTGTGAAATGTTTTTTTTCTTTTTGGGAAGGCCAGAAAGCAGGGCATTACAGTAATCAATCATCTCTGTGCTGGCCTGAGAGAGAAACGGGCGACTATATTGGCCATATTCTTAAGATGATAAAAACCTGTTTTAACCACATACTTAACATGCGGATTAAAACTAAGCTCAGAGTCAAGAATGACGCCCAGGTTCTCTACTTGATCGGATGTCTTTAAAGATGTTTCTCTCTCTTCGCCTTAGGACTAATAACTAAAACTTTGGTTTTGTCCTAGTTGAATTGCAGGACGTTTTCTGCCATCCATGATTTAATATCTAAAATACAGTTTAAAAAAGGTCATCAGTTGGCCCTGTGTTGTCAGCGTAGCTGTGAAAATTAATGTCATGCCTCCTACTATCATCTGCATTAAAGGCTGCACTTAGATCCATCAGGACCAGGACTAAAGGTTTGTGCGAGTCAACGTTACACATAAGATCCTTTATGATTTTTAAAAAGTTTGTCTCTTTACTCTGGTTTATTCTAAAACCCGACTAAAATCTCTCACATGACTAATAAAATAATTTCACAGAAGAAAAACCTTTTCTTTAAAATTTTGCTTAAAAATGGCAGGTTGGATACTGGTCAATAGTTATTAAAAAAATTAGGATTCAGGTAATCTGAAGAGAGCAATTCACAATATTTTAAAACCTTTCCTTAAAGGATTCATAAAAACTCTTTTAAAGCAAAGTGGGAATTGGATCTAAAAGGCAGGTAGTGGGATTCACTTGGGAGATGACTCTACCAGGACAAAACTGTCCAGTGTTTCCTCAGGTAAAAGCACACCTTTAGTTTAACTGAAAACTGTTTTTCGTTGAAGTAAAATGCTGGTTCTATTAAAGTCAAGTTTGCTCCCGAAGTGCTCTGCAAATTCTTCCCATAAAAAGTCATTCATACAAAGTCTGTTTCGCATCAGTGTTGCAGTACCAAAAACCATGGTGTCCATCAGCTTCTCTGCCTCATGGATCTGGTGGAGCTTATGAATTCTGTCAGTTTTGAAGGCAGAACAGTCCGGGGTGAGAGGTGATGGTGCCATTTAAGATTAATTGACGGCGTCTGACATCACATCTGACACACACTAATGCATATACATGTGTGAACGAGTATGTGTAAACTAGTGACTTCAGGGAATACCGCAGCTGTGTAGGTCATTAAAGCCGTCAGTACCCAGCCATGTCTCCTTGAGACACACTCAGATCTCCGTGCCACCACACGACTTACACATTACATTTTTCAATGTCTTCCTTTTTCTTTGTGTGTCAAAGCTGAGATAGGCAGTGCGTTGTCCTGTTCCCAGCTCCAGCTGCCACATCAAACTACCCTCCTGCATTCCTACAGTAGCCTATTTCCTGCGTACCATGTGGGTCCCACAGTTACATAACATTTTTAATAAAGTTCTGGTATTTTTTGCAGACTCCTATACACAGCTGAGCTTTCAGGGGGTGTAATGTGAAGTGTCACAAACACAACATCTAAAAGGCAAAAATACGTCAGTAATAACAGCTGTTGTTGCCAGTGACTTTGTGAATATGTTCACATTATTTTGTATTTTATCCCTTTATCAATCGCTGACTGTTTATTACGTGTGATCAGGATATTGCGAGGGTAAGAAGAAATGATGTGAAAATGAATAAAAAAGAAAAAAAAATGCTTTTTAAAATGACATAAGGGGTGTTTTGTTGGTGTGTCTGGTTTTGTTTATTCAGGCTGTTTTGAACAGATTCAAACTCTGGCACAGATGTGACATTACTTGCTTAAAAAAAGATCAAACAGAAAAACCTTTATATAACGTTTCTCCTGATTCCTGGAACTAGGATCTTCAAAAATTATTTAATACAGGTTTTTTTTTGTTTTTTTTTTTACATCTACTTTAGGATTGAAACAGAATGAGTGTTTCTCACTTCACAATTCATACAGTTAAGTATGTCCACCCACAGGCTTAGGAGTGACAATCAGTCTTACGTATACACCTTAAAAAAAGAGAAAAAGGGGGAGTTTGCCTATGTGCTTTGTGGACCTGGAGAAGGCATTCGACCATGTCCCTCAGGGACTCCTGTAAGGGGTACTCCGAGAGTATGGGGGTGCTGGAGTCCATTACGTGGGCTGTCGGGTCCTTGAACATGGGCTGAGCTTGGTCTGCATTGGTCTGTGCAGTAAGTCGGGTTTGTTTCCAGTAGGGTTGGACTCCACCAAGGTTTGCATTTGTCGCAGAGTCTGTGCATGACCTTTATGGGTAGAATTTACAGCTGAGGAGTGGAGGGGTTCAGGTTTGGTGACCTCAGAATTGGGTGTCTGCTTTCTACAGATGGTGTGGTTCTGTCCGCTTCATCAGGCCAACTCTCACTAGAGGGGCTCGCAGCTGAAGGTGACATGGCAGGGATGAGAATCAGCACCTTCAAATCCGAGACCATGGTCCTCTGCCAGAAAAAGGTGGAGTTCCCTCTCAGGGAATATCAGATCTTGCCCCAAGCGGAGACCCCAAGGTTCAAGTACCTCGGGGTGTTGTTCATAAGTGAGGTAGGAATGGCGTGGGAGATTGACAGGTGGATTTGTGTTTTCGTTAGTTGAATTCTTTTCTTCGATGGAATTGTTCTGTTTTATTTTGAAAGGGTCTTGCCTCTTCTTTTGGTTACCTTTTTGGCAACAGCCTGTGTGTCATCAGCCCTGGTTTTGATTGTCCCGTCTCTCTTTCTTCCCCAGCTAGTCTATTTGTTGTCTTCCCTGTTGTGCTTCCCAGCGCTGCTGGTTTTTGTGCCGCCCGCTGTGTGGAGCATTTTTATCCTAAATAGAAGCTGGTGTTTTCCTGCCACCTGATCTCGTGCGTTTGAATCCACCAGCGCATCACTGTGACAAGCACATGCACTGCTTAGAAAAACTGTGATGTGACTGAAAACTACCAAACAAAAAGCAGAGAGAATCGAGTTCAGATTTTGTTTCACATACTGTACACGTGTACGTCACAGATTTTCTTTGTTTGTGGTGAAGCCTCATGAAGTGTGTTTTAATCTAAATGTGAAAGAACGTAGTTTCGTTTCTTATCTGGTGGAGAGATTACCCAGCACTGCATGTACTACGTCCTGCTGGTATGTTGTATTGAAGTTATTTTTTTTGAAAAACTCGAAACACTTAACACTCTGCCTCAGTAGAGTGTTTGATCTTTGTTTTGTGAAGCACTTTGGTTTGAAATGCGCTATATAAATAAAGTTGACTGGACTCGACACGACTTAGCAAGATCTCGTTATGGCAACGTCGGCTGGATGTTGGGATACGGGGATGTTGGGGTGACTGACAGGTCAGAGCGCTGACTCTTTCATGAATCCTCTGACACAGATGCTAATTGGTGCTCCAGTTTGCCATGGAGGCTCTGTCTGCAGTGTAATTGGGAAAAGTGGAGTACGGGCCAGACGTCACTGCTCCCCCTCTTTTTCTCGTACTTTCTTTCTCATAATTAACTTGCACTCAGTCACAGTTCAAATGGGTAATTTGGCATGAAAGTGCTGAAGACACAGTAGGTATGTCTGCCTGAGTAAAGATCTTAAACTATTCCCACTGTTTTCAAGGTGATAATGACGTTTTTGATTGAAGCAACTATTATATACAGCTGTTATGAAGTTCAATTTAACAGGCGCCCCTTCATGTGGCCGTTCTTTCTCTGTATTTTGCACCAATTTATTCTTATCTTCATGATTATGTACTGTAGTGTTTGATAAGAAACCACAAAGGATGGGACACGATGTGAGAAATTTGTAGAATAAAAAAACCTTGTCAACCCACACTATAGATACTAGATTAGATACTATTATCTATCTATAGATACTAGATAGATAAATCCATTTCACTTAAACAAAAATAATAATTTATCTTGATATCAGCCCATGTTTGGCACGTGTTCACATGTACTGGACATATGCGCCACAGGCCGCTGACAATAAGTGATGCTGCCAAATAGATGTGGAGGGTAATTAAATCACATCCTCTCAGAGTAAATACAGACAACACTTTTATACTTTTATACATTTATACAATGAGATAGAGGAAATTTTTATGTAACCGTGCTCAATAATTAATAATTGTTTTGGCACAAAATTAGATGATTTTCACACATGAACATGCAAACATTTATGGAGAATATGCAGCTAACGAAGATGCATCCTCACATCTGGAAACTCTACTGAAGGACATTTGAGCAGACAGCAGAGGACATAAGACATGATGGCCATGGAAATTTATGCTGAAAAAATCCTCAAGAGTATTTGGTGCTGTAGTAGCGTATGGATACTTTTCCTTCTGTTTAGCTGGCCGGGTAATCCCACAAGAAGTTTGGAATGACTGCTTCTCCCACAAGAAGTTTGGAATGACTGCTTCAGATGTTTCACATGCAGCAATTTAATTTGTGGAAAGGTTTAGGGGTACAATGCATGTGTAAAAATGGTTTGATTGTATCTTAATGCATTCTTCTCAGCACTCAGTTCTTCTCAGCTTCAATTCTGCGCAGTCATCAATCGGCTTGAACCTTGAACCAGCTGTTCCCATGCAGGAAGTGCATCCTCGTGATGGCCAGTCTATCTTGGGGCCACACAAAGACAAATGAGATAAATGACCGTGCACTTACACTCACTTCCATTCCTATGTTCAATCTAGAATCACCAGTAAACCTGACTTTCATGTGTTTGGACTGTGGGAGGAAATTGGAGATCTTGTTGAATGATTTCTTGTGTGCATCTACATTCTCAAAGTATAGTGACATTTGCTCTACACTGGGTTCTAATTCAAAACTTAATATTATTTAAATTTATCATGCACTTATCATTGTCAGTGTTGCACAAAATTGTGCCTTGCTACTGTAATTAAGATCTGTAAGAGGATTTTTTTTTCCTGAGTGTAATCACCTGTTTTATCTCTTTATGTTTCTCCTATTCAAGCTTTGTTGTAAAATTAGAGTAATTCTGAGTAAAGTATTTGCTCATTACTGACTGGCTGACAGTACATCACAGTCAGCACATAATCAGTGGAAGACGAAAAGGATTTAAATGCCAACATTTGAATATGTCAATACTGAATAACAAGTCTCTGCTATAGATGTGCTGATAGCAGAGTTTCTAGAGAAAGAAAATATTTTAAAGTAGACTTTTTACATCTCCATTTTACAATCCATGAACATTAAACATCTGATCTCTTATAGCTCTGTATAGGTCCTAATATAATATAATATAATATAATATAATATAATATAATATAATATAATATAATATAATATAATATAATATAATATAATATAATATAATATAATATAATATAATATAATATAATATAATATAATATAATATAATATAATATAATATAATATAATATTCCAGTTGATTTTAAATGAACATGAACAGCACACAGATTTGAACAGGAAACCTTGCTTTTAGGAAACGGGGCTAAACAACGTGCAAATATTTGGTGACAGTGCAAGACTGCATAAAACACACATTTACTGAACATAATGTTCTGAAAGTTACAGCAACAACATGGTGACAAGTTATTAAATCTTGTTTTTTTTTTACATAACAGCTCTCTCTGAGTGTGCCTGACATAATTAATCACCCTAATCGTCTCAGAAAGGGATGCCTATCAAGTAACAAAACCTGTAGTGATGATTTTCCTTTTTCTTGCCGTTGCAGACTTATTCTGGGAGGAAAGAGCGGTTACTGGGCGTAACTCCAGTTTCATATTGTTGTGGGTGTTTCTCCATTTAAGCCCACCAGTATACAGTACATGCACCATCAGTACTACAAAACCCAGGTTTTACTAAAAAGGCCAATGCTCTGTTGCATCAATCAAAGTCTGCAAGTGCCAGCTCTCACTGCTCACCTCTGTTACTAAACTCTTGTAGTATGTAGTATGTAGTAAGTATGTACATGACAGACCGGGTCTTTTACCACTGGATTTCCAAATCTTTTCTTTGCTGAAAAACTATGCATACTTCATGTCAAGTTCACACAGAATTCTGCTCACTTTGAAATCCTGAAAATTACGTTTATACAGTTTATTCAGACGAGGATTATTCTCTATTCAACACAATATGTCTTGGGAAAAGTTAGTATCACACAATGCATTTGAAAATCATGGTCAATTTATATTTATCTGTTTTCTCTTTTTCTTTAAAGTCTTGACTCACGCTGGCCCTTGACTTGGAGCAAATGTCTTAATTTTGCCCCCCTCTGTGATTGTGTTTAACTCTTGAGAGTGGTCTGGAGTTTTTTTGTGACGGACCTCATTGCTAAAAGAAGAACAAAACATGAAAAGCTAGGAGCAAAAAGCACGTGTTGTCTCCTTCTGTTGACTTGTGCGTGTTTGTTCACGTGCTGCAGTGAGACCACTTCTTTTTCTGTTTTCGAGCCACTGAACAAAAAGAAGAAATAAAATAGACAAACGGGAAATTGAGGTGTTAAAATGGGCTATAAACGGAAGGTCACATGTGAGTTGTTACGTGCCCCTCTGGCTGATGATTAGGAGAAATATGCACACATGTACAGTAAATGCATCCTCATTTGCTGTATTGAGATTTTTCTTTGTGCTCATAGAGCACAAAGAAATTAAAAGCATTAAGCATTAAATTAAAAGCATTAAGAGCATAAATTAAAAGGCAAATATTAATATTCAAAGCTTTATTTATTAGGGGCATTTGAGGAAAAGGCAAAGAATAGACGCACTAGCTGCAGGGGCAATGAGAAAAACCTTAATCATCCATCATCACTTAATGTCAGTTCTATCACATAACTTGCAGGCCTGTTCACTGCTTATTAAATAAATGCCAACTCCAGCTCTGCAAAAACTACATGGCAGTTGCCTCATGCGGAACCCTTGAGTCTGCATCCTGTTTAGATAACATTGTGCAGTAAACACTCTTGACCTCTGTTGAGTCTGAGCTTTTCTGGGACACATTTGAACAGGTTAAGTGAATATTTATCTGAGTTTCCACTTCAGTAAGTTTCTCCAGCCACAAGGGACTTCTAAATGGTCTTGTACGTGATTCCCACTGCAGCAGCCAGCGACTGACTAAAATACCTGATTGAGGTATTTTAACCACAGCTGGGAACTTTCCTTTATAGATGAGAAATTTTCTCTTTTCTTTTTTGCATGAAGATGCTTTTTTTTTTGTTTTTTTTTAAAGCAAAATTCATTTCCCCACAAATTTTGCTCAAGTCAATATTGGTTTCTTGCTTTTAATGAACTGCATGTACATGACAAAGCATTATTAGGTAAACAAACTGAATTACAAATCTAAACTGTAATTCCCAAAGGAATGTTTGCCCTGAACATTGATGTACTGCTTGAAAAGCATTTTTAAGTGGTATTGACCTTTGCTGCGAGAACCAGTAAAATGTATAGGTGAGGATAGCACAGAAAGGAATCTCAAGTCAATCCATTGACGTTTTAAGGGAATTTGCATGGAAATTCAAACTGATATCAATACATTTTAGAAGCAGTGTAATCTCACGTGCATTGCTGAGTTTTCCTCCTGCCTACTGTGTTGCTATTGTCAAGGTATTAGATGCATCCTCACAAGAGTGGTTTCTCATCCTTATTAAATGTATAGCTTCCAAGCACAGAAGTGCTATTAATTAACATCATAGCCACTTTAGTCATTATATGATTAAGATACTTATGTTCTGTGCAGTTGTGCTCATGGAAATGTATGTATTTAGACTTGTCGTGCTGTCAGTTTGCAGTGTCTGCTGTCTGTCTGCCTGGTTTGTCACTTTAATCCAGAGAGAACTATCTAAACCGTTAGTTAATACACTTCCTTGAAATCTTCAAATGTACAGTGTCCGTGTCAGTGGGCAGCAGATTCTCACTATTCGGTAACCCTGGTCCATATATAACTTAGCAAAAAAGGAAACACTACTGGAAACAAGAGGAGAGGAGGACAGTCAGTCCTTGTCTTCAGAGTCGTCTTCTTAAATTATGTTGGCCTCAAAGTCAAAGGTGCAAGCAGAAGCCATGTTAAATTTCACAGTAGGGCTCAAGGTCTGAGTTAGTTACAAACATCTGAAGTCACTTCTTTGGCTGCACTGTGATCCAAACAATGGTAGTCCATGTTTGAAGAAAGATCTTGAGTGTTGGCTAAATAAGTTTTGTTTCATACATCGTTTTAATAAAATGGAAGACACATATGTAATTAAAAAGCTCAAAACTGTGAGTACCCTTACTGAACTGCTTACGCTTTCAGATCAATTTAGATTAACACTGCGTCTGTGTATGTTTGGAAAAACATAAACCTTTACTAGATTTAGTTTTAATTCCTCGAAGTGGGGAGAAGATCATAAGATCATATTGTTTGCGAAGCTGTGTATCTTCCACTGACGCAGCTTTATTCCAAGAGCAACAAAAACAAAATAATTATATTTGACTCCAGACAGGAATCATAAATTGAATTACGAACGAACCGAATTAAGTGCGAATGGTTTCTGATTTGCATGCAGTTGAATGTCTTTGCGGTGCCAAACATAATGAAAGGAAAATACAAACAGATGAAACACAGCTGCTTAACAAAGTCTTTCAGAACTGAGCTACTTCACCTGTTTACATAATCTGCTGTTTTTTGTGATTGCTTACTCTGGTAAAATGCCAGATCTCTACCAGAAGTTTAACTTTAACTCTTAACTATAAAACTCATCAGTCCATGGGACCGTTTATGGCGTGACATCACCTTCACTGAAATTCATTCATCCATTGTATCTAAAAGAAGCTTGAAGATTTTCTTACATAACAGCAGTTACTTAAAAGTTTTTATTTTGTGGCAATTCAACCTTTTGCAATTCTTTCTGCTTTACAGCTGTAATATGAATTAATGTAATGCAGGATTCTAAAAATATTATATTTGAAACTATTGCTGCTTTAATTTTTACTTTGCGTATAACAATCGCAAAGGACGTTTGTTTTTGCCTGAGATAATGCTGTGAAAATGGCTCAATATTTTATATAAGTAAAAAGAAATTAGGGAATAAGAAAATTAGTTACAGTATTTATAACAGATTTATAAAAAAAAATCAGTCATCACTTTTTTTTCTATAAGAATATTTGTTAGAAAGAAATTAAAGATATTATTTTCTAAAAGGACACAAAACGATGTATTCACAGAAAAAGCCTTGGTCTAAACAATCTCATGTAACTGGTTGAAAAAAAGCTTTTGAGGAGATATGAAATAATTTTTCATATCACAAGGGCCAGACCATCATGGTCTGCCGGCTGCATCTGGCCCTCACACTGTAAAAATGATTTTCTAAGAGCGTAAAAACAACCTTGTTTCAAGAAAATGAATCTTATGTTTGTCTGGAGGCTAGATTATGTGGTAGATTTAAGAATTCTAGTCAACATTATTTTACTTACCATACAGTTATTAGTTATTTTAGCTTAATATAAGCTCTTGAGGGCAGCACGGTGGCTTAGTGGTTTGCACATGTTTGGAGTTTGCATGTTCTCCCCGTGCTTGCGTGGGTTCCCTCCGGGTACTCTGGCTTCCTCCCACGGTCCAAACACATGGATGATAGGTTGACTGGTGATTCTAAATTGCCTGTAGGTGTAAGTGTGAGCAGATGTAGTTGTGGTGGTTTGTTTTTGTATGTGGTCCTGTAATAGACTGGCGACCTGTCCAAGGTGGACCCCTGCCTCTTGCCTGTAATGAGCTGGGGTGGGCTCTGGCAGACCCTCGTGACCCTGCAGAGGATTTGAACAGATATAGAATATGTGGATGGATGGATGGATGGATGGATGGATGGATGGATGGATGGATGGATGGATGGATGGATGGATGGATGGATGGATGGATAAGATCTTGAGAAAAAGTTATGAATATCAGGCCTAATTTTCATGAAGAGGGACTTTTGCAGTGTAGGTCATATTTTTCTCATGTGAGGTACAATGTGTACCTCAGATCTAGAATCATCCGTCTGGGACCGGCTGCAACAACCGGGTTACCTCCAGAGAGGTCCCTCCTTCAACATTTGTTGTCCTTCCCCCGGTCACCTTTGTGTGCAACGTTGCCCAGCTCCTGGCAGCCCCCCAGAGCACTCCTGCCAGTAGGCTTGACTTCCTGGAAAGCTTCTCATTAGCCTGTCTGGTTGGACCCCAAGCGACTACACCACCCCAACTTTATTTTTTTTTGTTTTGTTTAATTCTCTACTTAGTTCTGTCAGCAGTGCCTTTGTGAACTCTATAAACGATGCTTTATCTAACTAACTGCCTGCTTCCTCCCTCTGTCTAGGTCCTCCTTTAACTACAAACAGGGACAATATCCTGTGTTACAAAAATCTTTTGCCTACATAATAGAGATTTATGCTTCAGTCAGGTTGATAAAGTCAACTTATCCAGTTTTGTTGTATAGCTTAAACAGTCCTCTCGCCGTTTTTATTGTGTCCTATTTGTTTTCATTTCTCGCACTTGATCTCATTGGCGTTTATTCTGACCGTATTAGTCTGAAATCCCAGCATCAATAAGCATTGTATATAGCGTATGGTTTTGTAAAAGCAGCCGGATCAATAGTCTCTGGAACAGAGCTGAACCTCAGAGGAGGCAGACCCGACTCTCCCTGCAAATAATGAAAAGGTGACGTCGCCAATATGTGAGAGTTCATTTCTTCATGAGCTCAGACTCAGAGTGACCTCATTCTAGTCGCTCAGACTGGAACCTGCTGTTTCATTAAGTTGATTCTGCTTAATAAGGCTGCTGGGTGTGAAACACATAAAAGACCCAGCGCTGCTTTCTGTGGCGTCGATATCGAGCTGCAGCTCCTCTCTCTCTCTCTCTCTCTCTCTCTCTCTCTCTCTCTCTCTCTCTGCCTTTCTTCTGACTATAGATCACTTGCTCACATTCTCAGTGCCGTATAAAGCTCCAGTTGTGCGTGACTGATCTCTCTATGCTTCTGTCACTTCAGACTGTTAATGTGAACTTGCGAAATGCACTGTTGGTTAAACAAAATGACCCCCACTTGACCTTATTTGCTACTCTTCGTCTTTCAATCACATGGAAGACTTTCAGCATGAAACAAAGAACAAAATGAGCAACAAAAATGAGAGGCATGTGGCTTAGTGCACACTCGTAATGCCCTCACAGCTCTTGTTATATAAGTGAACTTGGTAAGTTGGTTTAGTTCATACAAACACATCATTCATGCTCTACAGAGTTCTGAACACAGCCTCATTACCACAGTCTTGCACAATTCTGCAGCTCCTTGCAAAACATGTAACAGAGACCTTTTGCAAGGTTTTTCTCCTTTTGTCCACACAGTCTTTGCCTTTTATGTTTCTGCTTCTACTGTTACTCGTTCAAGGACAAAGGTTCAAGACTGCATTGAAAAGGGAGTACATAACAACAATCGTGGATAAAGTAATCGCTATGGAAACCGTATAATTACCGTGCTCTGGAGTATCATCGGAATGCCACGTGTCTAAGCCATACTCTCTCCACATATTACACACACATGTACTACAGTGCTTGTAAAAAACAGTGGCTGGTATTTGACATAAATATTTTTGCATACAAGCTGTAACATAAACAAAGAAATGGTCATGTCTTATGTTCAAAACCCCAAGACAATAGTAAAAACAATGCACTGCTCTACTGGAACCGAGAAGTCAAAGTCTCAGAGGTTTGGTGGTGGTGGTGGCGACGTAGGTCTCTGTCTATACTTCTTGCTTTGTCTGTGTTTTGTAGTCATTGTTTTTAGCCTTTTGCTTCTTTTCTTTGTTTACTTCAAGGGGTCAGATGCACTGACACCAACTGCGTTTTAGAGTTTAACCCCCTATTAAGCCTCTGCATGACAGAAGACAGTCATGTGACCTCTTCATCCTTTCAAGGCCATCTGACTTGCCGTCCCCTGGTCAGCGCTGGCAGGCAGGCGCCAACCCCCCCGGGAGAAGATGACTGCTTCAGGCAACTTCACTAAGCTAGATCATGTGACACACGCTCTCACAAACAAGGCTGTTAACCTTTTCTTCTTGTGTGATATCTATTGTGATAGCAATACATTTTCAATATATTAAACAGCCCTAACACACACACTGTGACACAAATACATATACCTGCATAAGAATTAATTGTTTAGAAACAAATAATATATAGATATAGTTTCTCCTGCGAGTCCTGGGTCTGCCCCAGGGCCTCCTCCTGGTTGGACTTGTCAGAAATGCCACAAGTACGCTTTTTAAAATGATTAAAAAAAAGAAACGGGTCATAGATGCACAAAATAAAAGATTAAAAAATCCATAAACAACACTTGATTAAAAAAATGAACAGGTGTTGACCATGACAGTTCTTAAAGCCCTGAAAGGAAGTTGCTGTAATAGGAGGGCAGGCTGTCTTTCTGTCTTTCTGTCTTTCTTTGTTTCTGCTGCAGAATCAAAAATGCAAGACATCAAAAACTGATATTCATATCAGTTTTATTTATATAGATGTTGATAAATATTTGGGAGGACCTATTGTCTCTGAGCATGCAGGTCCTTGCTCAGTTCCTGGTGCAAACAATCTAGTGTGTACACAGAAGCTGTTCAGACACATGATCTGAAGCAGTGTGGTCTGCTCTCAGTGAACATAAACATGATCCCGTCACAGTGAAATAGATGAAGTAGATCAGCTGAGAACTTACTGTACACGTGGAATGAGCACTGTAGGGCAGAGAAAGAGTCACATAAGGAGGATTTACGAACGGCAGACAATATATATCCACACTTAGCTCTAGAAGTATTCTGACAGTGATTTGCCTTTATGTACCACCACAGTGGATTTAAAATAAAACAGTGAAGATGTGATTTTCAGCTTTAATATAAGGGCTTTTACATAAAAAAAAAGAACATACCTATTTAAGAATTACAGTTACTTTGAGCAAAAGTCGCTCCACTTTCAAAGAGCCAAAAGTATTTGGACAAACAACCCAAGGTCAACCAAGATCATCATCGGTTTCTGTGCAAACTTGGAGATTAGAACTAACCTGCAAATTAAACATCACTAAAACAGACGTCTGGCAACAGGTTGAGCACGCCTCATTGTCTCTGCTCAGAAGTATGAGCTCTTAGATTGCAGGTCATCGGCATGATTGAGTATTAAAACTCACTTAGGAGGTGCATTCGTGTGTAGACACTTTGTGAGCCTACTTAGCAGTACTGTGAGAAGTGACAGTCATTCATGTGCAGCAGCTGTCCTCCACCTGCTTCTCCAGGCTAGTAGCCAAGTCTCTTTTCTTTTTTCATCATGCATTGATGAAAATAATTCTGTCTGAGCCCGGTTTGACCACTTTTACAATGTTTTTAGTGTTATAATCTCCCAGTCTTCTAATAATCTCAATTTCTTGAGACACATTTCTAAATGAATCTAAATCTGATTGAAACACATATAAAACCTGCAGATGCACGCTGTTGTCACTATATTCTGCTGCAGAATAATTGCATTTTTGACAGGTGATAAATTGTATATCCATTATATTTTAGGTGCTTTTCAAAACATCTTTAATCATGAAGAAAATGTAGCTTTTTTTAATGTTGTGATCCAAATAAAGAGGCACTATGTACTATAAAAATAAAATTAACTTTTGTTACCCTTCAAAGGTATAGTATAGCATTTTTATTACAGAGTAAAACCACAAGCACAAGCACTAATCTTAACTTCACACTAATGCTAAACTGTTTTCTTTATCTAACATTAAAATGAAAATTAAAAATATTGTAGAAAGAAATTAGTTGCTAACCAATACATGTCTTGAATTGTAATGTTGAGCTGAACTTTAAAAAGACATCCCTACAAAAGACTGAGTCTCCAGCAGAGTTACCACACACACACACACACACACACACACACACACACACACACACACACACACACACACACACACACACACACACACACACACACACACACACACACACACACACACACACACACACACACACACACACAAAAGCCATCTACCAAAGCAGTATGGCGTAAGCTCCGTCCCTAATAGTGTCATTAATAATGAAAGGGGCATGGTTGTGCCAGGCTTTCATGCAGCAGAAAAGGTGGGCATTTAATCAAAAACACCAGCAACCTCGTTCGGATATGATTACACAACTTGTATAATTAACACGGGCTGCACCCTTCTGCAGTTTTGTTTCTTGGGCTGTCATGTAACCGACGAGTGCGAGGATTGCTTCAGTCCTGCAGCTTTTGTCTGGTAACTTCATCAGGGTTAATCCACAGCGGACCTAATCTCTCAGGGCCCCAGGTTCTAAACAGCCGTAATCCTGGGACAGCTCATATCACACAGGAGCGGGAGCAGCAGGTCCAGGGCTGGCGTTCAGACCCACCACCTCCATCTCATTTATCCTCTCCGTGGACTCTCAGAGCCACGAGTATAAAGTACCTCTACTACCTGGGGAAAACTCACCGTTTTAAGAGCTGTGCCAAAGTTTCTCCCTCGAAATGTGTCCAATCTTTATTCCAGAAAAGCTTAGGAGTGTTTTAAAATGCAGCAAAATGATGCTGAAAATGAATTGTTAGAAAAGATTCTTGCCAGCAAACCCACTCAAAAACAGATATATGTTATATTGTCTTACTTTTGAATATACTTGTGTGGTTTTCTTCTGGGACCTTATTTTCCAGATACTTCAGATACTAGAAGGGCTGTAAGTCTTAAAGTTTTTTAAATTAAAGCTGATAGTCTAGACTTAAATAGAGCATAAAGACAACATCATAAAAAAATTCAGTCATTGGCCTTCTGACTGTAGCTGTAAAAGGTCACTGCTTGTTAATGCTTTAATGTAATTTTAAATGCTCTAAAATGCTTTTGAATGATCTGGAGTATAGTCTCAAGCTCTGTGAGGTGGTAACAAGCAGCTGTAATGAACCTGAATCCCAGTCTTAATAATAGCCAGGCAGACTTTGGTCAACTTTGGTCAGAAGGTTTTATAATTTATTTTTCATTCAAAATCGCACCATTTCATGATGTGCGGCTAAAATCTTTCTCTCCCCAAAAGTCGCTGGCTGAACCGTTTGTCGAATCTGGCCACCGGCGAATGAAAGAGGACGGTGAACATTTCACCCAAGACGGCCAAAGTCTGACCTCTGTGTGTCGACATTGGTTTCCTCCCTCAGCCCAACAGTTTAGGTTAATAATTATTTCTAAATTTTCCCATCTAACGTGCACCTCGCCTCTTGCTCGATACCGCCTGGAATAGGCTTTATTCCCTGCAGCGGATTAATTTTTAGTCTAGTTCAGGATGGAGGAGATGTTAAGTAGTTGGCACAGGTAAATCGTCTTTCCTCTCTACTCGTCCTCTGGGTTTTACTCACCTTTCCCTTCTCTATTAAAAATGTTGTTGGTTATTAAAAGGGGTTTTATATCCCCAGTATAACTCTTCTTATTAAACCAGAGCTTTTTTTTTTTTTTTTATTGGGTAACAAAGTTTGAACATGAGTTTATTTTGTGAGGCCACACTAGTGTGCATGTTTGTGTGTGTGTAAAGACTAAAACATTTATTGGCTCGCTTCAAATATTTATAAGAAGCTATTCAGTCATATTTATAGTCTGGTCGCTGGAAGTAGCACAACCATTTTTTTTTTTATCAGCCTACTTAGCTGAAGTGAGAGGGAGAGGGATCTGAAAAAAGAAGGGAACAAGAAAATCAAGGCAAGTACATGAGGAGAGCCAGTAAAACACATAGTAAAAGAAATATCTTCATTTTTGAGTGCCAAAGCATCTGAAATGGCTAAATATTTAAAGTTGAATCTTTCAAACAGAACATTTTTGGGCTGAGATTTCCACAGCAGTACACAGTTACTGAAGGGTCATACTCAGATTTATAATGACTGCAACGTGCAGGTGTGAGTTGTGGAGCCATAATAATAGATATAACAATAAAATTCCCCTTATGCATCTTGTGGTTACTTTAAAGATGCAAATTTATAAAATATGCATGAATGACACTCGCAGATAAACTTTGACGGTCACCGCACTCCGTAAAAAAGGCACATAAACCCTTCATCAGTATGACTGATTTACAGGAAATGGTCCATAAGTGGCTTCGTGGGTGGGGGTTGGAGGTGGTGTTGGGAGCAGGGGAAGAAAAAAAAAGTAGACACGCTGTTCCTTGCACATTTGCTGCACAAGTAACCTCAGCATGCACATTCTGTTACATAATGTGACTTATTAGATGCATTTCAATTCGTTATTGCAGTTTTTTTTTTGTTTTTTTTTTTTTTACAACATTTTCAAAAGAAATTCTTTTTCCCTAAAGACAAAAAAAGGGCTTTGCGCCCTTGGCTGCAATCTCACTTTGGCGGTGTGATTCTCAGGAATGCTTGGTTGTGGTGTTAGTTACATCTTAAAACAAGGAACCCACTGTGCAGGATTAAGCCCTTCGATGCACCGACGCTCATTCTGAGGAATATACAGCAAGAGGTAGTCGAATCAGTCAAGACTACAAGACCCCCCCCTCTGCACTGGGAAAAGCCCACATTAACACACTTCTCACATCCCACTAATCCACACATATAAATACACACACGCTAATGCACACACATGCGGGCCTTCATCTGCTCTTCAGTAATATGATCTCGGGAAGCTTCGCTGCAGCCCAAATCACTGAAAGAACATCTGAGTGGGAGACACACGGGCCAATTCATCAGGTTGAAGGATTAAAAAAAAAACACACATGATAAGGTAGACCTCACAGTATCCTTTCTGGAAATGTAAAAGTGTACTATAACCAGCATCTAGTGTTGAAAGATCCCCCTGTCCTTGTACTGAGTGTTAGGTCATGGTAATGTCAGCTGCCAGTGAAAAGGGATTGCCGCTCATCAAATTTCTTTTGTGCATACAGTTTGATTTAATTTAATGTAAACATCACCATTCCCTCTTCACGCTTCAGTGTTTCTGTAAACTTCTGAGAATCACATTACTTCGTTTCATACTGTTCAATCTTCCAGGAATCACTAACCTGCTGAAAGTAACCTGAGTTTATTTTCTTGGAACAAATACACTGAAACTTCCTTCAGAACCAGTGTAGTCACTGTTTTGGGTATTCAGTCCATTCCATTGTGATTTTGCCTTTCGTTTCAGGATGTTGCCCCATGTCAAGTTGACATTGTAGTTGATGTTTCCACATAAGAGTTGGACATCAGTGTCATTGGGGCTTCACCCAAACACGCACTCTGTGGTGCTTCCCTTTTCCACCAGCGCCTGCTGAAACTGTTTTTTTAAGTGCAACCCTAAAGACAAGCTGAGGGCCCAGGTAGCCTCTCTGGACATCATGTATGTAGGTCAGAAATATATCTCCAAAGCCATGTGCCAGATTTAGCAGATTCCTGCTATTGTTTGTATCTGTACACAGGAGTAATTGAGTGAGGGTCGTCAGAAAGCGAGCCCCCTCATACGCCTCAGCAAAGTGCTTTGTAAGTCAGAGAGGCGCCTCTCTCAGGGAGGAAATGATGCTTCTCTTTATTGTTCAAGAGCAAAAGGGTAGAGCTGGGGGTTGGATGGTTGTTTAGAGGGTTCTGCTCTCCAGTTATTAATTAATGTAATTCTGCCGTGTCTGCCATGTCTACCATGCAGCCCTTTGTTAACCGGCTCAAGCTCATGAGTCCGGATGAACACAGAGCTAAAGTACATAGTTCTCACAATAATAAATGAAGGGGAGGCAAAATTTAGACCAGAGTAACAGTAACATTTGGCAAGGAATGAAAAAAACCCAAACAGTCATGATGAATCTGCTCAAATCCCTGATTATGTTATTTAATTAAATTATCACTTGAAAGGGCTGTAAAAGCAAAACTTTTTAACACCAATTAGAAATCCCAAATAACCAGCCTGGACAAACATTTCCAAGAATCCGTCCAGCATCTAAGGAGGCACTTATGAATCAATTTAAAGAGCTAAAATGAGACTAAATGAGAACTAAAACTTTACTCAGACAGCGGATTGCCTGGATTATTGACTCCAATTCTTAGAATTCATAACTATTGGTGTGTTTCCTCATTTTATTATTTGTTTCTTTTAGATTTTCGCTTTGTTTTTAGAGTGAAACTTATTTATTTTGTAGCATCGAGGGTTTGAGAGTAACGTAATTTCAATTCTCTGTATGTACCTCACATGTGGTAGAATTGACAATAAACGTCACTTTGACTTTGTTTTGCTACACGGTCGCAGGCGGTTTGTAAGACGTAAGACATATAGAGAATACAAGAAAAAGAGAAAACGCTGAACTATGGTGGGAATTTAAAAACAACATCGAGAAGAATAACTCACCCCCTTTACGCCTCAATCTGTAAGAAAATAACAATATGAAGAGTTTTAGCTGTAGATGTCAAACAAAAGCACAACACTTCAGAGCAATGTATTCTCAAAGATATTAAAAGGGAGTTATTCATGTTCTTATTTAATGTGTTAACTAAAACCTTCACAGTTTTTCAAATTCTTTTTTTCCCTAACATTACCACTCCCTGTCATGTTTTAAAACGCGACTCCGACGGCACAACATTTATATAAAGATTTATTTTTCTTGGCAGCAAAGTTGACCTATTCTCTTCTGATTAAAAACAGCTGGGTTATAAAACTTTTTTATCACTGTAATGTATAGCCGATGTACCTCTGACATTGTGAATCTAGTCGAAAGATTTGCTATAATGTCGATGAAAGTGTTTTCATTCTCCACAGATTTGTTGAGTTATAGTCACAATAAGATGACGCCGCCCAGCCCTGATTAATGCATAAATGGTCAAATAGGCAGGATGACCCGGTGGCGACGATTCATTTAAACTAACATACTCTTCGTCTTGTAGCCATGTTCTGGTAAACAGAAAATGTCACTCCGGGTCTCGGTAATTAGATTGTTCACTAATAGAGACTTGGAGCTTAAAGATCTTATATAGTGTCTAATAATATCAGCCAAATTTCTAGAAATCAGAGCTGCACCATCCCGGGTGGGATGAATGCCGTCTCTTCTAATCAGACCAGGTTTTCCCCAAAACGTCTTCCAATTGCAATAAAGGCCACGTTGTTTAGTAAACACCAACGAGACAACCAGTGACGACATGCGGCTAAACGTCAGATTGGGGAGGGGACCAGAGAAAACTACGGAGTCCGACATGGTTTTGGCGTAGTTACACACCGAGACAATATTGATTTTAGTGACCTCCGACTGGCATCCGACATGGATGATAACTTTACTGAATTTACGATTACTCTTTGCCAGCAGCTTCAAATTTGCTTCTTCGGGATGCACCCAACTATGGTCGCTGGAGTCGGCCTCACATGTTTCAAAATAGAGTCGCCAATCACCAAGGTCGGTTTCTCAGCGGGTGTGTCACTGAGTGGGGAAAAACAGTTGGAGACGTGAAGCGGGTGCTGGTGTTCCGTTCGCTTTTTAGGACTACGCTTCCTCCGAACCGTCACCCAGCCGCCCGGACTGTCCGGCTGCTCGGGGGCTGCAGGGGGGCGCCTACCAGCACCTGTTGCTGCCGGTCCACTGCTACTTCAGTCTGACGAGCTACCGAGTCTACTGGACTATGGTCTATTTGGTGAACTGGACTTCTAACTCACTGAGCCTCGCCTCCAAAGCTACAAACAAACTACACTTCACACACTTACCGTCTTCACTAAAGGAGGCAGAGGAATAACTAAACATTTCACACACTGAGCAGTAAGTAACTTACCTGGCAGGGGAAATTCCATGATCCAGAAGATGGTTCACCCAAGGTGAGGCTCTGCCATTGCACTCCGGTTGTGCTGACCCTTGCGAATTCCCCAAATGTGGGAATCTCGACTGCATAATTTCTGGTAGTGGGGGACTGCGTTTCGTGCTCTCTCCGGATTTTTTTTTTTTTTTTTAGGGGAAGTCATGGCCTAGTGGTTACAGTGGTGGGCCTGGGCCTGGAGGACCCAGGTTTAAGTTCCTGGCTGGCAACAAAGGCTCTTAACTCCCAATTGCTCCCCGGGTGCTGGGATAGCAGCCCACTGCTCCTAGTGAAAACTAGTGATGGGTTAGAAGCAGAGGCCGAATTTCGGTGTGTATTGTGAAATACATACTGACAAGAATGGAAAGGAAAAAAAATGAAGGAGAAAAAAGAAGGAGAAACGGTGGGAGAGGAGGAGACCATGCTGAGAGGACAGGAGACGGAAAATGTACCGGTGACTGGTGGCAGTTAAAGTTACAGAAGAGAAAAAGGTGCAAGTCCTGATTTTAAAAAAAGAAGAAGCTAACAGACTACCTGCTGACAAGTGGTCTGTTTATTTAACAGTAAAGGGTCTTAAGGCAAAAGGTGCTTGACCCCAGGACTTGGCCATCAGGCTGGACGCTCTTTGGTTATCCGTCACTAACAGCCTTCACCCTCGTAGCTGATCGCAGTGGTCCCTTTGTACAACTAATAGCATAACGAGTTATTGTGCTACCTTTGATTTTACTTTTGCAGTAAAATTGGACATCGTGGGCATGATGTATTCGTAAATTTTTTTTCAATAAAGGATTATTCTTTCTGATGTCACTCATCACATAACAATGTCCCTGTAACTTTGATCTCATGTACGCTATGCTGTAAATAAAATAACTGGTAAAATAAAGTAAATTTAGGTGTACGGATCATGTAAGAACAATATGTTTCAATACGGGGTGCCAATGTACTCTTCATAGACTTTGACTCACACTGACAATGTTTGGTTAATTAAACAGGTCAATGTATTAAAAATTTATTATAAAAGGAAAAAAAAAAACCTCAGGGTTTAAAACATTTGTTGAATGTTACCTCCATCATTTCCTGTCAATTTCCTCCCAAAAACAATTTTTTGTGTTTACATAAAGACAAGTTAACAGCAAACAGTCACTTCAAATGAAAAAAACCCCATAAAATAAAATGAAAACAAGGAAAATAAGGAACACATGGAAAAAGGGTACGAGCGGATCAGCGTCACACAAAAACCAACAGCTTCCACGTTACATACAGATTGCAAATGTAGCCAATATTAATGATAATGATGTAGCCTGCTCTTCACGCAGAGCAAGAAGCGTCACACCTTTATTCTAGACAATTCTGAAGTGCAGCAAATGCAGCATGTGAACTCAGGGGGAGATAAAGATGGAAAAGCTGGACAATTTTACTCTGTTCTTGGACTGTGATGTCACAGTACAAAGTACCCCTTCATACCTCAATTCAGTTCAATTCTTTTCAATTTAATAAAACTTAATTTGTCCCGACAGGGCAATTAAAAAGGCACACACAGGCAGTCATTCACATCTGATGTTGTATATTTTAGATATACCTTTCTGAGACCTTTGGACCACCCCCAGAATCAAAACAATAAAAAAATAATAACACAATAAACGCAAAAATAAATAAGAATAAAATAATTAGAAAACAATGACAATTTTACTTGAAAATTGGACAGACTATCAATTTAGAAAGAATATAAAGAGAAACCCAACTGGAGAATTTATTATAACCTACTATGTTCTCTAAATATAACCTCTGAAATTTGACCTACATAATAAGATAATATATAATATAATTGTAACAGTCTGATGGTTGAGAAACAACAAAAAGAATGTCAGTCATCAAAAAGCAGCTTCTTTTTTTTTTTTACAGAAACCCCTAATGTCACTTATATTAAATAAATGTCATATATCTGCCAATTTCTGTTATGGTTTTACCAGATGGCACAAGCATGAGTATTAAGCAGCATGAGGTCTTCATATGATAGACAACAAACTGATGAGGTATAAATTGAAGAACATTTGAAATTAAAAGTCAGTTCAATGCAAAAACCACAAAAAATTCAGTGAACCTTTTATACAAATGTTTTTTAGTGTGGAACTCTGCATGCCATTTTAACTTATTACAATGAAAGCTTACTAACTCGACTGTGAAGATGAACAAACGCCCAGTCTTTGTCCCTGATTATCTCCCATTAACATCTTTTTGAACCTTAATCTAAACTTCTAAGCTGCAGTCTTCAAATGTTCATAGTTAGATTGAACCACTGCATCATTAAAAAGTTACATGTCGTAAAGGTTATGTAAAAAACCAAATAAAATCACATTATCTAAAACAATCACTTAGATGTGAGTCTATAGACACATGACACTGGTATCCTTTATTATGTTACTCAAAGAAGTAAAAGACATGTTTAGTGGAAAACAAGCGGATAGACGTGTTCGCTTCGCCATGAAGCCTCCATAGGGTTGTAATCTTATCTAAAGATTTGTTATTAACAGAGCCAGAAGATTAACACCTGCTGTGAGGTGGTCTGCAGAAACTACTGACGGTTTACCATGGATTAACATCAGTTATCTTAATCACACTAGAATGTCTGGAGCAAAAATTTCTCTCAAACCTTTGTAATAGAGGAAACCGTTATAAATGAAAACATTTAATAAACCACAGCTGCAGAAATAAGATTTGTTTTACTTTTGAGTTACAACACCACAGATAAGCTTTATTTAAACAAAAATTCGACATTAGATTGATAGATACAGACTTTCATAACACTGATTTAAGAAAGAAAAAGTGCATGTAGCCTAAAATTCCCAAAATTAACAGCTCATCATGTGTGGGAAAATAATTGATCCTAAAATGATGGCATGAATCTTTCATCACAGTCTTAAACAACAGCAACTATATTCTCATGTCCACCTGCTTCCACAATCAGCAACTCTGTTTTTCACCTTAATCTCACTCTCAAGTTGTTTTTTCTTGGATAGGAATTATATGTAATGACACCAGCAGTCAAAGGCCACCCAAAGAGCTCCATTTATCCTGATTTTAAAAGATTTTAGGATCAGTTCAGGGGCTCATTATCTCAGCTGCTGCTGCTGGATGCACATGTGTCAAACTGGAGATAATGGACGGTGCAGCACTGAAACTGTGAGACGTCCTGCAGATGCAGCCACGAGTAAGATGTCACTTTTAATTGTGTTTTCTCAATTGGTGGAGCTATTCTGAAAATGTTAGTGACAAAAAAAAAAAGACTAACTTCCCAGCAATTACTGTTCCTTTTTTGCAGTACATGATTTTTTTTTTTTTTTGGCATTTGTATATGTTGTTTTTTCTTTTTTTTTGTTATTCCATTAAAGTGTCAGACACTTAGACGTTAAGATTATGAAAATGTGAGCACACTGAGCTGTAGATGTTTAGTCTAAATCTGAGCTCTGAGAGATTAAACAGTGAAATTCTGACTGTGTGTGACGTTTTCATGGCACGTTGACTGTATAGATATCCAGATAATGTCAGATCTGGTCATTGAATCAAGCTAGAATATAAAGTATGCTTTCCAAGCCAGCTGTCTGTTTTACATAAACTTTCAGTAACTCGAGTTTTCTAAAGTTAAAAAAAAAACAACAAAAAAACAGTGGGTAATAATTTTTTTCCTCATGATTACTCAATATTTTCCCTTTACTTTTACAGCTTGTTTTTTTTTAAGTGGTTGATACAATGAAAAATGTTGGGAGTCAAACTGTTGTAACTGTTATGTCTTAAACAGCGACATGAATGCAGGAACTGGTGTGGATCCCTTTGTTGCCATCAGTATTTCATAGACAGATAGTAATAAATCAAATGCTCCAAGTACAGAAACAGATGGTAAGCAGGTTTTGTTCACTGCACATGGCGCCAACCTGGTCGCATCACCACGAAGGCGTGCATGTTCAGCCTGAGTACAGAACAGTCAACCCCGTCTGTGCCACATACCTGGGGAGGGAACACACGTGAACCATGTGTGACTCCATCCGTTCATTTAACTCCACAATACATCACACTGCTTTCTTGTACATTTTGTGTCTGCTTTCTTTTTCTTTCCAAGTTTATTCAACTTTCATGTACTTGAGAAAATCATTCAAAGTAGTGTTACCTCAGGGATTAGTAAAACTCTGATGAGTAGAATTCTGATTTGTGGCTGAGTCACAAATATTCAGACTAACTCTTTCAAAGCACCTGCTCAGAACCTGCAGGGTTTTTAATGTTACTGTTTTGATTTCTCCTTTGTTTTCCTTGGATGTCCTAATTTTGTACGCTAGGTCCTGTTTTTATTTTGAAAGTCCATTTCTTGGTTTCATAAGTTCCAACTTGACTTCCCTTGTTCCCCTCTCTATGCATTGTCTTTGCTTCCCATCCTTCCCGCTGGGATGTCTGCCGGTCATCCTGGTCTGTTCGTCTCCCTGTGTGTGGTTGAGCGCAAATAGAGAGCTAATAGAGTGCAAATAAAGTACTGAAGTCGAAAAGGTGTCTGCAGCAGAGAAAACGACTTCTCTCCACCTGTCTTTCACTTCAGTAAAACGTTCATCCACTTCAGAGGTCAATTTTAATTCATAGTATTAGAAAGATCAATAAAAAAAAATAAAAAAAACTTTTATCATTTAGGAACCAAGTGTCCTTTGGGCTCAAATACACCTGAATTACTCGTGTGTGAAATCACATTCCCTATATGATCATGCAGGTTTCTTGGCTGGCCAGCTTGAAAGGGCAGGATCCTCTGCACCACAGTTAAGAAGTCCTAAGCTCTTCAGATGTCATAGCCAGGCGCTGACTGATAGAACTTCTTCTGCCCTGCAGGCATAGCCCACTTTCATGTTTTTATCTTGAAAAATTGCATAAGTTATAAGTTTGTCAGGAAGTCCTAAGGTGATTGGTGCTTTTAATAAGAAGATTTTGAGCTGAAGATTTGTGGATGTATGAAGCTGCTTAGAAGCACCTACACATGCAGAGTTGTGTAAAATTTGGAAACTTTTCAGACCCGTTCCTAATTATATATTTCAGTGTGCTTTTATCAATTACATTTTTCATGTCTGGCTGCAATAATTATTTTTAGTAGTTATAGCCTGTTTTTATTTTTTGCTAAATTAATCATTCATCGTACAAAATTGTTAAAAATGGTATAACTAGTGTATAACATTAAACAATATGAAGTGGAACCCAATTTTAGCGTTAAAGATGTAATTAATGACATCTAGACCATGGACCTATTTTGTTTTTACAGATTCAACGAGTTGAAGCAGGATTTTTGTGTCAACATCAAAGGTCAGAGGGGTTCTGTAAAATCTTTACACCAGTGATGCGCCAAGTGAGTGAAGTTTGTGCACTATTCAAGCGGCATCTGTTGGCCAGATTCCCCAGGAAAATTTAGGCAAAGTGTCATATACACCTACAGCAGTAAACACAGACATAACACGCAAAATATGACAAAATATAGCCTGGCCAGCCATCTCAATCGTTTTCCACTAAAACACAAGGAGTTAGCCTGGTTCCTTTGGGTTCCACTTTGATTTCCAGAGAAGTCGTACAAACAGACACAAAAAAAACTGCATCTGGAAATGAGGCATGTGACATAAACAGAGTGACAACCAGACTAGTATTAACAAAATTTAGTTTTACTGTCGTCTTTTTTAAAAAGGAAAAACTTGTTGACCCAAAGTGTTATAACCGGTCCTGCAGCAATTTTGGTTGTTTTGCATGGTGGCTCTGCGATGCTCCTGTATGAGTCATCACATAAAGCCCCTTTTTGCCTCATTGTAATGATCTCGGTACGTTCTGTACTGGTGGAAACAGCTTTGAACAGGAGGCGCACCAGACCCATTTCATGAGAGCATTTTCTCAAACTGAATGGATACGGCTGGCCAGGCTAGAGAGGACATGGTCAAATTAAGCATTTGTAAATGATTTGGACTTTATGAGGAGGGAGGGACATTTGAACAAGAAGGCATCCTGAGTTTGAGCTGAGAACCCTGGAAGAGGAGCGCGGATTCACATCAGGTGACTGGCACTGCCCTCTGTGGACTTGACATCTTCTTGTCTGTCACATGCACACTTCTAGATGTTCCTCTATCGAGTTCAAAGCATAGAGGGGATCAAGCTTTTGCAGCAGCAGCCCCAAAACTATAGAGTAACTTACCTTTTCATATTTGCACTGCTCAGAGTTTAGATACGTTTAAATGATTGTTAAAAACACTTCTTCTCTTTGTCATCCAACTCTGAGTAGACAATAACACACAGATGGATAATGAGCTGTACTGCTATTTCTGTTCTATTGTTCTACTAATGGATTTTAATATGTGTTTATAATTTTAATTTTTTTCTTATTTTCGTGTGATTGTAAAGCCCTTTGGTCAACTTTGAGGTTTTTAAATGTGCTATATGGATACATTTGATCTGTTATGAACAGAACTAGTAAAGGTATGATCAGAAAAAGGAGCACTTGTACTGGATCGCTGTGATATTTTAATCGAAACATGTCATTGACATTTCGTTCAGACCTCAGAAAACTGTCAGCTTGAAAAAAAGATTGTCCCTTTTAAAGAAATGTTAGTAACTTTACTAGAGTAGGTTGGAATAAATTGGTATAAAATACATAAATTACAAGTCAGTTTTATTCAGTTATGTACTGAATCTTAAAGGGTCAATTTTAAAGTCTGGTTTTACAGTATGAAACGGTTACAAATATCCAGAGGATCTCTAAAACCTACAGTAAGGGAGGCACACCGTTATTTTTTTCTATGAACATGTGACTTGTGTGATGGACCAAATGAACAGGATGAAATGCACCATGTGGATTTTGCCATTAACAATTTTTCAAGCTTTGAACATCATAGATCACAGGGCTTAGTGCAGCAAAAAAACTCAGTTATATCATCCTGTCTGACCCTCAACAGACGCTTACTGAGCAGCCGAGCGGAGGTTGCTGAGGCTTCCGTGTGTGTGTAATCTGCTTCCAGCCTATTTTCTTCACAGCTGTCTCATTTACTCACGCCATATCATGATTGCCATTAGCAGATTACCTGCCGCATGAAAATGCCATCAGCTGCATTGAAGGCGAACGCTCGTAGCAACGTGAAGCCTCTAAGAGTCTGCTAATACCATTTCCTGCCGTGTTAGAACATCACGTTACCTCATAAGGTGCAAGCATGAAGATTTCAACTACTGTGTCTGACACTGTATTAGAAAAGTGAATTGAGACAGTCTGACTATGTTGCCGATGAGACTGAGGGATGTGCAGACATTTCCTTTCCTGTAAAACAGTTTAAGTAGACACTGTGCCTTGTTGTCTTTAATGTAAATGAGCTATGCATGGGAGCCGTGATTAGGATGATGGATTTAACAATGTACAGATTCCATCAGTTGCACCCTATCCGTGTTCAACACGGTAACCAACACAAATAACCCCTTTGTGAGTATATATTGCATGTTTGTGCATTGCCAGCTTTGACATTTTGTCCTGTTTCATAAAGTACAGACAGACCAGAGGCCCTTGAAAAAGAACAAGGTCTAAATCTGCCAAAGGCCAAACACTGAGAGGATGGATTGTGCGGAGTTAGAGTACTGGCTTCATCCTCTTCAGAGAAGTTTTTTTCCCCTCCTCTTTTATGAGCAAAGTGACCTTGTTCGTTCCTGAAATCCTGCTGTAGCTGATCACTGCCTTCGGGGTCCAGATCACACTGTCCGGGTCAATGTGAGCCTCTGGAGACATTGATTTGGAGTGGAAGCCTTATTCAATACAAATGTCTTCACCTGGTTTTGAAGTCAGATTGATGTGTACATAAATAATGTTTTCACTTAAAAACAGGTTCTATACAAACAGATGCATTTAGTAATATGCTGTTTAACTGACTCGACTGATGGATTTAAAGGCAAAAAAGTGACTTAATCTCAGAATTCAGATTCTGTGACGGTAAACTGAATTTCATGGGGTTGTGGAAAAAATAAGGCATCTGAGGATGTCACTGGACGTTGTCAGATCAACGATTTCTTTTGTGTTTTGACACTTTTTTTGTTAATACTTTAATGGCCAAAAAAGTATTAAAAAAAAACAACAATCAGATTAATCATCAGGTACAAAAAAGCCTCCTTACATAATCCCTGGAGCTATGTTGTCAGTGGCATTTGCCTTTGGTAGGGTCCCACAAAAATTGATGTTTGAGAACCGGCCAGACCAAGAACGATTCAAACAGACTCATATGATGAAGAAGAAAAATCAAAGTGTACAGTATTCCTCTTCCCCAGGTGGGATTTATTGGAGTCCCAAATTGGAGCCAGACCTTGAGGAGCACCTAATGGCCAGGCCTTCCACTTTGGGTGCTTAGTCTGGCCCTCAATCAAAGAAACTGGATCTACGGAAATGGAATAGCACCTGTCTAGTGCCTTTAGGAACCTGGGCTTTATGTAAGTCTGAGCAGCACCAACTACAGATTATCAGGATCAAATTTAATGTGCAACTTGGGTTCAAAACAACATGGCTTCTGGTACCAGACTACTGGAGAAGGGTTGGACCATATTCCACTGCGGAGTTGCCCATAGTATAAACTCTCAGGCTGGAGTGGGATTACTGATCATTCCCAACTCCGTACCTATGCTTCTCCTTTGTACATGAGAGGGAGAGAGATAGAAGCTTTCCTGCCTTTATGCACCAAACAGCACCCATTGGAGTCCCTGGTTCGGTTACATGAAGTGCTCCTTAAGGGGACTCCATTGTTCTGCTTGGAGACTCAGTGTTACCTGGAACACCGTGACCACCACGGCCTCTCCAATCTGAATTTGAGCAATGCTCCATTGTTGACCAGTTTGTTCATAATAAACAGCATTTCCAGACATAAGGGTGTCCAGGACACTCTAAAACACAGTTTGATGGGGAAAAAGAACATTTTGTCATAATAGCTGTCGTGCCCGCTCCTCCCACGCTACCACCGTCAGCAGTGCCAGATCATTGTGTAGTATTGTTTGGGCCGCAATAATGTGGGCCAAACATTGTGAGTTTCAGCCTACGCCAACTTACCTGTGTCTCTGCATGTGTCATTACGCACAGTGTTTTTGTTATTAAACCCTACTTTAGTCGCGTCTGCACTTGTGTTCGCCTGCTGCTTTAAAACCTGACAAATGATCTACAACATAGACTTTGAGGCATTATCCCACCAGTTGTGTCAAGATGAGACAATATTTGTAGATTATATTCGTGATGAACCAATTTTCTTTTTTTTTCCTTTTACATCAGATTGTTTCCTGTCTTCTTTATTTTTTAAAAAACAAATAATTGGGTTATAATTACATATGAGAAAGAGAAAAAAAATCCAATCCTTGTAATTGAAAAATCAGCAAAGGAGTGTTTAGTTTTAAGAAGAATTAATTATAGAAAGTGTTCCAAATGAATGTTTTATTGATTACTTCATTGCCTAATCCTTTCAGCCTAAGTACCATGGGGAAATACTGTTTCACTAAGTGTCAGAGCAGACTACTGTATCTGCACGCAAATTATAACTTAGTATGCTGTCGTGTCAAAAATAAAATAAACCCTCTTAAAATTTTTTAGGTTTTATTTTTTTGAGACAATAGATTTAATAAAAACACTAATAAAAATCATGTTTTTTCAAATCATAAAATTGTGAAAGGGTTTATTTAAAGAAAACCAGGGCAGAAAACACAGCAGTTTAAGAAAAACTAAGTATACCCTCATTGCTTTCATAGGGTTTCTGAGAGTAAACAGCAGTTAGATTTTGCTAATCACTAACTATATCACTAACACTAACTATATGCTTTACTAAACAGAAAACATTTTAATTTTGGTTTTAAAGGTGGAGGTGGTGTCAGCCTCCTTAACCCAAACTAAAAGGTTGGTTCCACAGTAACGGTGCCTGATAGCAGAAAACCCGTCAGTCAAATCTAGATTTGGATACAAATTTCAGAAACATTTGGGCTCCATCGTTCCACAGAGAGAAAGATTAATCAGGTGCAAAATATTCTGGACAGTTGGCAAGCTTTCCAGGAGAGGACATTCCAGCAATTTCTCCTTTAAGGTCAGGCCATGCAATTATCAGAAAATAACAAACATGACAGCAAAGCTTAGTTGTAATGTGCACCTGGACAAGTGGCGATGTCCATAATTTACAGTGAAAGCCAAACAGAGCCTCTTGGCACAAAAACCTCAAACCAACTGTCTAATAATGGAGTGGTGCTTGTGTATAAATATATCACAATCGCAGGACCTGGCTACATTGAAGTCAGTGACATTGTAATAAACTCAGTAATAATATCAGTAAAAACTCCTTTTGAATGATATTTTAGAGTTACTTGGCTGATCTAGATCATGCAAAGGGACTATTGTCTCTTTTCTTATTATTTATGGGCAACTGTGTACATCCTGTAGCATGTGGCTTAGTTTTTGTTAAATAATGTTTTAATAAAATGTGTCATGTCTTGATTTTCATCTGAGATTGAACTCATCTCATAATTTTCCACTCAGTACAATAGCAGTTGTAAAGATAATAGAGCCTCCATAACAAAACTGGCATTACATACACAGCTGAAGCTGGCTGTTAAATTTGATGTACCATATGTTAACCGATGACATCCTTCCCAGAAAACATTCCCCAAAAACTGCTCCCTTGACAACTGCAGCCACTATTCTAAAATACTATATAACCACTATTTTCATTAAACCAGCAATCAAAATGGTAAGGCATGAAGAAGTAACTTTATATCATATTAAACAATCACAACAGGTACTAAGATAACTGAAAAAGCTGTTTTTCAACAGCTCAATTACTTTTTAACACAAAATAACTGCTATGAGGTCTTCGAGTCAGGTTTTAGACGGCACCACAGCACTGAGACCACTCTGACCAAAGTGATTAATGACATATGCTTGAATACAGACAGTGGAAAAATGTCTGTCTTAGTTTAGTTTCTGTCTTAGCTGGATCTCAGTTTTGCATTTGATACAGCTGACCACAATGTATTACTTAAACAACTAAAGAAATGAGCAGGTTATTCTAAATTGATTCAAAATGTACTTAGAGAACAGGAAATACCTTGTGTCAATAGATCATTTTACATCTGAGCAGACGAGAATCACATGTGGAGTTCCCCAAGGTTCCATCCTGGGACCTCTTCTGTTTAACATCTACATATTCCCATTGGCACAGATTATAAAGAACAACAAAATAAACTACCACAGCTATGCAGATGACACACACATATAAATTACAATCTCACCAGGAGACCAAGGACCTTACAGGTGACCCTTGGTAAATGCATTGAAGAGATTAATGACTGTATGTGGCACAAACAAAAACAAAACTGGTAACTGCCATCGGAGCCAAAGAGAAAAAATCACAGGTCACCACAGAACTTCAATCTATACACCTAAAAACCATCAACCAGGCCAGAAATCTGGGTGCAGTGATGGACTCAGACCTACATTTGGAAAAACACATAAAGGCAATAACAAAGTCAGTCTACTGTCACCTCAAAAATATATCCAGGTTAAAAGATCTGATGTCTCAGCAGGACCTGGAAAAACTAGTCCATGCATTCATCTTTAGTAGGTTTGATTATTGTAACAGCATCTTTACAGGTCCACCTAGAAATCTGTTAGACAACTGCAGCTCATTCAGAACTCAGCTGTTCCAGTCCTCACTAAGACCAAAAAACTGGACCACATCAGTCCAGCTCTGAGGTCTTTACACTGGCCGCCTGTCCGTCAGAGAATAAACTTCAAAGTTCTGATGCTGGTCTACAAAGCTCTGAAGGGTTTAGGACCAAAATACATCAGTGACCTCCTGACCCAGTATGAACCTTCCAGACCCCTCAGGTCATCTGGATCTGGTTTTTTATCAGTTCCCAGAGTCAGAACCAGACATGGAGAAGCTTCCTTCAGCTTCTATGCTCCACATGTCTGGAACAAACTCCCAGAAAGCCTCAGATCAGCTGAAACACTCAGTTTATTTAAATCAGGTTGATGACTCACCTGTTCTCAGCTGCATTTGAATAAAGACACAAATCTACACTGTTTTACTTTTAACCCTAAGGTTTAAAACCTGATTACATTTTAACCACTGATTTTATCTATTGTTCTTTTCTCTTTCTTTCTTTTGTTTACATTTAAATCATGCTTTTTATTTATGTGACTTTTTAATGTCTCTGTGATGGACTTTGAATCACCTTGTCGTTGAATTGTGCTGTACAAATAAACATGCCTTGCCTAGTTCTTTCTTATATCACATAATCTGGCATCGTCCGTCAACATCTCTATCCATGCTTTAAATTCAGCTGTAACTGTTGCAGCATTTAACAGGTGAAAGAAAAAGAACTGTGTTTGGAAACAGACATGAAGTCACGTTATTGTGCTGCCTCAAGGTTCATTTAGGATCAGCACAACCAGGTCCGGGTTAACTTGATATGAGCCGTGCATGTTAATGTCATGTACGGCCCACTTCGTTGCGTGACAGGGTCAAAGGTTGTCTGTGTACTCGCACACAACCATTGCAAAGTCATGACAATGATGACTAAGCATGTTTGTTTTTGTCTAGTTCATGCCGGAGTAAGGCCAACGGGAGGGTTTTTTGGTCACTTGTGACAGGAATAAGGATAAATAGAAACATAGCCTCCATAGATGAGGCACTCTCTCATCCAGCTGAACTACCTGTCACCCCAGTGGGAGGAAAACATTGTGTTCTCAACAAACCTTAAAAAAAAAAACAAAAACAAAAAAAAAAACAAGATGAACTCGCTCTTTCTTTATAAATATGTATCATATTCATGTGTCAATGTCCGGATATGTATTCGATCATGTTATTTAATTATTAAAACGTGTAATTTTCCTTTAGGCTGAACTTTTGTTTGAAGTTGTGACGCAGAGTGGGATTTTTCACACATCGAAATGAAAGCAGCAGGGTTTAATATTTTTTCACAGCTCTGCAGGCGTTGACATGATAGTTGAACTCACGTGTGATAGTCATTCTCTGAATCGGGCAGATATGTAGGCCACATGAGGGAGGGAGCGCGGAAACGCCATGAATGGATGGGATGAGGCGCTGAAAGCGCTGCTCAGAGTGCCCTTCTGTCAGCTCCATTATAGTGGACAACAAAAGCAGATGTTGAAATTAGAGAAAGTAATGACTTTTCTCGGTTCCCCGTTTTTCTGTATTTGATGTCTTGGTGTGTTAATTTGTGTCATTGTTGCTTTTTCATTCTGAGCTTTCCACATATAATGTAACTTTAGTCAATAAAAAAAAAAAAAAAAAAGGCAAAACTAAATACTTTCCAGATCCTTGCAACATGATTTATAGAGGCTATAGGCCCTTGCATACTGACGTTTCCTGAGGAACATTTCCCTCTTTGGCCGGTCTCGGTACCTGTATGTAAGAGCCAGTTTCTGGAAAGGCGTAAAATCGTGTTGCTGTTGTATAAACATGAGATTTCAAATAAAAATAAGTGTGACTGAAAAAAAGAGAAAAAAAAAAGATCTCAGTACTGGTCAGCATTTGTTTTGATTCCATGATGAGAGAGAAACGTGTCTCATTGTGTTGTTGTTTCACTCATTCATTATTCTGGTCCAACCTCAGTCCTGTTCAGGTTGTGGGGATGCTGGAGCCGCTCCCACCTGTCATCAGGAAAGAGTTGGGGCACACACGAGGCATGACACCTGTCCATCACACAGCCAACCGACCACGCATGCTCACATTTATTCCTATAGATAAATCAGAATTGTCAAAGAACCTATCCCGCATGTTTCGGAGCCGTTGGAGGAAGCCAGGGATTCCGTAGAAATCCCAAACAAGAGCAAGCTGATCATACTGATTTAGCGCAGAAAGGCCCCAGATAACAGTGCTTACTACCACACCACCCTGCTGCCTATCTCACTGCCTCGTTTCATTCCCTAAACACCCGTGACCACAGTTAATGATGATTAGCATATTTCCTACAAAACTGTTTATAAGTAAAAACGCGGTTACTCGTGATCCGCCATCACCTCCAGGCATTTCCCAGGTTATTATGAGGCTGTTTGCACCATTCTTGTAAACCCATAATGATTCACTTGGTGCTGTGTGCTCTATAAATTCGATAGTATTTAACCTCAAGGGCAATGCGTATCATTCAGCACTCGCACTGAGGCCGCACCACCGAGAGCAAATGGACAGCGCTGCTAAGTGGGGCAGCCTGACATTAATTCAACAGACGTAGTGACTGACCCCAACATGACCAGCTGGATGACGTCTGTCCGATTTTCGTCACACGAAGATGTGTGTCCACTTGGAAGAAAATACATGTCATAATGTTTAAAAGACAAAAACCTATCCAGTAAAAGGAGACAAGCCAACCCCAAACCCGGATATGAGGGAAAGCTTGTATAAATCATTTTTAGCTGTGGTTTAGGATGCACATTATAACTTTTCCTTGTAGTTTAGAATGATAATAAATGCTTTAAAAACATATTACAGAGTTTTTAAACTCTTTTTGTTATTTTGTTTGGTCAGGTTTTAACAAGCAAAGAAAAATGACTTTTTTATGAGTCATCCTATGAGCGGAAATTCCACTTTGTGCTGCTGACCCTCTCCACAGATGTTTCCTTTCTCTGTTGTTGTTGTTCTCCTTCAGCACCCATGGGTCCCTTCACCACAGCTCGTGGCCAGGATACCATCTTTTTTTTTTTTTTTTTAAGGAGCACAGGCTGTTCTGGTGCTTCTGAGGAATAATAAATACATACTTACACTACATAGTTGTTCCCTAAATGTGTATTGGGAAATGTGCCATCCTAACCCCACCTCTGTGGTGCTACTGCTGGTTTCCCAATGTTAAGGAGGAACTTTTTCTGGAGACAGGAAGTTATAATTTGGAAACAGAAAAGAGGCGGGCAGGTAACCCACTGGCAGCTTTTGAACAGTTACTAAGTGTAAATCCTTTTCTGCTCTCGCCAAGTGAGATTAATGCTGTTGCCTCACAGCAACAAGGTCCCTTGTTTAAATCTAAGCAGAGGCCTTTCTGTGTGGAGTCTTTTCCTCGTGTCCCTGCCTGGGTTTTCTCTGGCTGTCTCGTTCTCTGGGACTGAAGATGCATGTTTGATTGATGAGTCTAAATTGACCGTAAGGTGTGAGTGAGAGTGTATGCTCATTTATTTCTTTGAGGCCTTGTGATGGACAACTAACCTGTCCGGTGTCCCCCACCTCATGTCTTCAGGGATGGACACCAGCCCTCCCAGTATGGACAGAATGAAGCTGGTATTGTAATTTTAATAGATGGTAGACTCTTTCTTTTTCAATCACTGTTATCTTCACTCCCCAAGGACAGGGGACATCTAAAGGAGCATATCTTATGACGTGTGTGCTCATGTGTCCATGTGCTTACACGGGGTACAGATGTGCTTCAGCGGAGAGGACACGTTGCCCTTTTTCATGCCTTACCTCTCTTTTACTCTTAATATCAAGTGGACGGAGCATGAAAGGGGGTGGTGGTGCGACTACAAACTGGGACATGGCAACAAAAATATAATTTTAAATTAAGAAACCACATCTGTCTTTATGAAGGTAAATATTCACCTGCTTCAGCTATTTATAGGAGTTCTGAATGATTTCCTCCTGCATCAGTCAAGATAACAGGACCATGTACTTCTAAAGATAGGGTCCTCAAGCTGTGTCTAACGAGGTGCCCTGATTTCCACCCAGAATAGAAACGGGGACACTCAAAGAGACTCCACAAATGTGCAAATTGGTGAAGACCTTGGAATAATCTCATGAAACCTGATCTTGGTTCTTGGAAAAACAAGTTGTTTTTTCTTTTTCTTTTCTTGTTTTTTCTTTGCAGAAATATGACAAATAAGAGGCACAGAAAGAACAGATGCTTCAAAAGTTTTCAGCAGCGCAGCAAAATCCTCTACTTATCACACGGCTGTTCAGTGAAGTTTAGTCCAATCAGTTATTTTAACAACAAATTGCTTTTTTTTTTCTACTTGTGTGGTTTTCAAAATAATACATCAAAACAGGGAATGATAAATTTTTGTCTTCAAAAGACAGCCATGTAAAAAGCCAACATAAAAAATCTGCTGTCTACTCCTGCCGTCTGGGATACATCCTGAAAAACTTACTCTGAGGATGTTCTAAGCATAATAGTGTAATTGCATACTATACTAAGTACTGATGAAATATTTTCAGTTGATCTAATAAATGCAGGTAGAAAAATCTTCACACAGGAATATTCAACCAAAGGAATATTTGCTGGTGATGTTTTGTTTTGTTTTTTACTTTGAAGAGTCAAATGTAGTTTCGCTGCATATATATATATATATATATATATATATATATATATATTTCAGCTCATAAGAAAACTGCAAGATGTTGACCTCTCATCTTTTTTTATAGTTTCAGCCAAAAGATTTATTTTAAAACAATGCGTCTGGGGTTCATGTAATAGCGATTTCACGTCTTTCACCATGGCCCGTTTGAATGCTCCCCATATTTGTGTCCAACATTTTTCCGAAACATCTTTGAATGAGATTTTCACATGGAGCTGTCACCGCTGTACAACTGTAAGCAGTGTCAAAAGATTGTCCGCGTTAGTGACGGTAACTAAGAGGGGGCGGGACTTACTGATAGGACAACTGGGAATATGTTTGTGTCTTGGTTCTACACTCTATATTTGAGTTAGTCGGAGCTTCTGCACGTGTTTCTGAGTGTGAGCGTGTGTGTGTGCGTGCGTGTGTGTGTGCATAGATTATACAACTGTGGTATTTAACAGAACGCCGCCTCGGGCCCCACTGGTCCAACCCCTAGCAAAGCTTCATTCATTCAGACTAACCAGCCCACTGTGCTACTCTCCGCTCTCCGAGTGGACAGTTGTGACATTTTGCATTAGATTAAAGTCGTGTTCGTTCAGCAGCACTTCCTCTAGCCTCAACCTAACCCGCACCCACAGGGGCAGAAGTAGATGGAAGTTTAGAAAAGTGTCTTGTTTATGGTCAAATGTCCTTCAGTGAACTACAAAAAAGCCTGGACAATAAATGTTTCATTCTCCCAGCTGTCTACAAGAGTTTTGAATATTTAATCTGCCCAACAAAGGACGGAACATGTTTTAATTTTAATAAGAGAAGAGCCCTTCATATCTTTCGGCAAGATACGTCTGAATCACTTACCTCTCTGTTTAAAGACAACAGATTTCATAAAACTAGTTTGCAGATTAGTTTGGCAGCCTTTACTTTGTGGATGTATTTCTTTCGTTTTGCTTTTCGTGCAGGCACGGACACTAAAGCTTGCACTGCCTACACAGTTGGCAGGAGTTATTTAGTTATGTTGCTGTATAAGAAGTGCAGGTGTTTTTGTCTGGTCTCACATGGTCACTTGCCCTCGGGACATGAGGGTGCATGCTCCTCACTGTTTTTCTTTTTTTTAATTTTGTCTGTTACTATGTAATAACGTTGTTTGACGCGTCACTACAAGGCATCTTTTAGATCCGCAGCTGTTTTCTCTCTCAGTATGTTTCCATTGTTAATCATTGGATTCAGTGTCATGCAGATTTGTGTTTATAGCTGAACTCGGACCAGTCCGGTCTCGGACCAATCACTGCCGTGATAGCAGGACACAGAGAAAGTCTTCGGTGGGACTTGTGTTTTCTTTGTAAGTCTCAGCAAATGTGTTTACAGCAGATTCTGACCTGATAACCCCGTGTCCTTGTTGGGATCTGAGGATGAGTTGTGCAGTTTCTTCACTTCTTAGTCCTCTCAGTCCTCCACCAGGGGGCCTCTTGGAGCAGCTACTCTACAGGAGGGTGGACTCCAGCAGGTGTGCAATTTACACCTGCAGATCTTCAAGCCTCATCAGACGGAGGATAAGAGGAGCCTGTTGCCAGCCCTTCAGTGCTGGAGTGCTGGCATACTATGGTAATGCCGGGCCCCTTGTATTCGCCTCTGAGAGGCGATTGTATATACCCCGTCCTCAACTCAACCGTCCTTATTTCCCAAAGGTTATCTCCACTGGCATTCTGGGCCTAATCTTTTCATCCTCCTGGCTTCATTTGACCAACGACAAACCCTTCGTGAACATTCTGGGCTTCCTCTCCCACGGCTGGCTTCACAAGGCTCATCTCAGCTACAGCCTAACCTTTCTTCCTTCCTACATACTCGGCACCCTACCTCACCTTGATCTTGTTCTGGATTCAGCTGTCTCCATTTTACTCCACACTCCTCTTGGCTTACCTCCACCTGGACTCATCCTTCCTGATCCCATTCATCCTTTCCTGGTGGATCTTCATCATCTCCACAAGCTTCTGAAATCCCTGACTCGGGGGAGCGCTCGGACCCAACACAATCATTCATATCTTTAGAAATAAACCGCTTCGCCTCCTGAAAGTGTTTTGCTTGTGGGTCAGGTATTTCAGGAAAACCATGACAGTCCTGACAAAGATGCAGGCTGTGACCTTTCCTACTGTGTTAAAAAAAAATATATATGTGGCTTTGAAATCATTGCCAAGTTTAAAGTAAATGAAAACATAAGGTTTATTTATCCATTCACATGCTTTTTCATTTAATCTCAGGTCTTCTGTTTTGAAGAACATATAGTAACTTGAAAGAAAAGGCTCCAGGTAGGTTATGTCATATATAGCAGATCTTTACTTGTTGTTTTAAGCTTCTTTTTTTTTATTTTTTTAGATAAGATGCTTACTCTTGTTTAATCACATGGGGATATATTGTGAAAAGAACGTCAGTTTTCCTGAGCTTGAGAGCAAATTTTTGTGGGCCTCCGACGCGACTGCCAGTTCAGAAACTCAACTCTCTCACTTTGGAGATGCACAACTTTAACCGCTCACACCCAGCGCAGAGGAGCGTTCTCCAGCCTTCCATGTTTTTATCTCAGCAAATGATCTTGATAAAACTTCTATTTTTAAACAATGCTCTAATTGCTTCACTTCAGAAGTGGAAAGTCAGATCTCTTTTACTTCAATATTGAGAGCAAATTCTCATCAGCAGTAATAGTTTGATTATCCTAAGATGGAAATGGGCAAAGAAATTCCATCTTACTGGTTTGTCTTATTCATCGTACTCACTATTTTGTTCCAACCCATGTCTGGGATAGCAGGAAACCCTTCATTGTACACTCCACCGCAGCCCGACGTTTACCTCCCAACAAGTGTAGCTCTTTGTCAGGTTGACATGGACCACAGCAAACGTGATCTGTCCGCTTCCTTGCAGTGAACAGCAAAGGCATGTTTCATGTTTCATACGGATTGACGGAGGCCAAGTGGAAACAAGGCTTAAGCCTCTAAATGGAGAGTAAATGCTGTAATGCAAAAGTAAATGCTGATAATTAAGAGGAATTATAATGTGATTTCTGACTTGTGTATTAACCTCCTGGCCAGCTGTTACATTACTTCAGCATTCACAACCGGAGCCAGTTCAATACTTGCTTTCCTATGACTTGCGTCAGAGGAGGAAAAAGCAAATACATTAAGCATACAAAACTGCTAGTGGTGTATTTTTTAGTTTTATCTATGGTACTATATGCTGTCTCATATGCTATAAAGATTGAGTCTATGTTCATATTTATGTTTCCAGAACTGCCTGAAACAATCTCTAATAAAGCAACAGCAGTGTAGACATATCAAATATTTTGAAACTTTAAAGTGTTTTTTTTTTAAAGCAGAACTTTTCATTTTGTTATCCTTACCTGCAAATAAATACTTAATTGAAACCTTACCTACTTCCTCAAAATTGCACTTGTTTTTCTCACATCCTGACCTGCTTAGGTTCCTCAGTTGGCTGCTCGATTGCAGCAGGTTGCATCACACACATCGAGAGTGTCAGGCTTGATTTGTATGTGCAGTGTGTCGGTGGCTGCTAGGAACATCCCTGCTGGGTCTTGTAGGTCCAGTGCAGAAGCTACAGTCTGAAGATCATAAAATACTCTGCGTGGCAGACAATGATGTGTGAAATACAATTTGAAATGGGCTTTTTGGCTATGCCTCTCCATCCAGGTGCACCCCTGATATTTCTTTTTTTATTTCAATACAAATGTTAATTCTGTGACAAATTTGTAATCTAAAAAAACTACGTCAATTGTTTAGAAAACCTGGACAACGTTTATCCGTCTTATTTGTTTTATACTATACACGATCAATACATTTTGAAATTTCACTATGTTTTTAATGCATTTTGTGATTTCTCCTCATTTGTATGTCTGTATAATTTTACAAATCTATTCATAAATATTAGGTCTACTGACAAAGTGGTCAGTCAGTGTATGATATTAAAGCATTTGATGACTTTCATATTTTATATTTCTGGCTGCAGAAAGAGCAGTTCCTCTAATTAATCAAAAAAATAGGAGGATGTCAGGAGGCTCGCCCCCACGACAAAGTGAGGATTCAGAAGAATAATGAGGTAGTCTGCTCCATATGTACTGTATATCACTTCTCTCTACATATGTCTGAACTTTATGAAATTATCTTAAAGTTTTACCACCCACTGTTGTTTTTTTCATTTGTTATTTGAGCGTAATAATCTCAACCACACTGACACTGATGCATCTTTTTCTGCTGTGTTATGAGGACATGGAAACTTTCAACCTTTACTGTTAAAGCCTCCCTGACTCGTTTAAATGTTCCTTTAATTCCCTGGTGTTTCCAGAAGATAATTGTTTTCCCTGGAATTGAGAAAGTTTAGGCTGAATGCTGTGATTTTATGTTGTCTGTGCTCTGTTTTGTGCCTTGTGGATATCTTACTTTGTCTTCCTTTTAAGATAACTCTAGTGTCTAAAAGTAAACATGGAAATGTAAGAAATATTAGACTCTCGTAGCCACTGCTTTAGACCTGTAGGATACGTACCGTTTTTAGCAATCTGGAGTTTAAACAAACTGGGACCTCTGTCTGCTTCTTTTTCCCTCTTCCCTTTCTTTCTTTCCATGTTCAGTACCTTCCAGAATATTCCTCAGGCTCTTCGTCACACAATACCTGTATACATGTCATGACAAGTAATCTGGGTCTTTCTGGTTTGTTTGTTTTGTTGTGTGTCACAGCGGAGTTGCGTGAAGGCCCAGACAACAGATACTGGGCAGGAGGCAGCTGCGTAAGGAAACTAATAAAATGAATCAACTCACATGAGAACAAAAACAAGGTTGCTGCTGTTTCAGGAAATCCAAGAATAAAACATTAGTCAAAAAATAGGATGGTAACAGGGAGAGGGAAAAAAAAAATCCCTGGAACAAGCTGAACCAGTGGCTAAACATTTATGAAGAATCTGGCAGTCAACAGTGAATACCAGGGAGTGTAAATATGGGGTGAGGTGGCGAGGAGGCTGGAAACAAGCGAGGTGATTGAGAACGAGGTGGCGGCAAGAAGGGCAAGCAGAGAGGAATGTAACAGAGGGGGAAAATGCAAACAACACAAGCCCAAATCAGAAAAATCTGTATATACGGGTATATACTGTAATTATACCTAACATGCAGCATTATTTTTCATTGGGCTCAATCCTCAGATGATCATGAACAGAAGTCCCTGAGTGTCTGATGATATGAAACCGAAAATCAAATATTCTGTAACGCTGGTGAAAGAAATTTGGAAAAAAAAAACAAAAAACGTCAAAGATGAAAGCCAAAAGGACATTTAACTCCATTTAATCAATGGTCCTATGTTTTAGTTCATCAGTATTCTCTTGCTATTATTTATGTGTTTTTTTTGTTGTTTTTTTTTTATCATTTGAATTCCAGGAGGAGTTGTAGCTCGTTCCAGGAGGAAATATACGTTTTGGATCAAATAACAATGTTTACGGGTGTCAAAACGTGTCTCCACAGAGATGCCAAACCTTCCTGTCATATGAGATGTCATGTAATGTCATGGTTATTAATTTGGGCTCACATCACTCTGCAAACAGTGAAGCAGAATCAAGTGAGTTGAACATTTTCAAAGCCCTACATTTAAAGACAGAGGAGGGAATTGATCACAAAACCTCAAAAATAAACTCTGGTCAGCATTAACAAGTAACAAGTGAAGGTTGGTTTATTGACAAAAGTCTTAACGGGTGAATGTTTGAAGTTCCTCTTTTATGTGTAAAGCAAATTTGCTGAAACAAGTTTGAACGTTCATGTGTTCAGTGGGAAGAAAGAAAGAATACAGATGTTGAGATTCTGTTCTTCTAATTGCTGTACAAACCATTTCCTCTTGGTTTCTGCAGAAGCTGATGCATCGAGGATACATGTCCAGACACAGACTGGCAAAGATTACACATCTTTTTTATTAGAAAAGTACTCAGGGAGTACTCAGATAACCCGGAGGTTAAAGAGGAAAACTCGTTGTTATTATTGAAAGACGGTGACTAATCTCAATGACTGAATTGTCATGTGAAATTATGATGAAATGACCTCATTTCAACAATAAGTATAAGTTATGTGTTTTTTTTCCAAAGAAATCATTCCCTCTCTGTGTTGCCGCGCATCAAACATGCAGCGCCCCGCAAGTCATTTGGCGAAGGATCAAGCCGGTATCGTAGAATACAGACTGAAAGTTTTCTTCCAGTCAGCAGAATGTCCTGGTACCCAGTCGGGGATGAACACTAAAAGCTCAACATGAAAGCTGATGTGGGTCAGTGCTGCCAAAACCTTTCGTTTGAATGCACTCGCAGCAGCAGGTGCAGGATAGCAATAGTGTTACTCTGACTGCCACAAAAGGCCCCCTGAAATGTTACGAAATGAAGGATCTCTTCCCACTTTGTACAACTGATGAGTAGGAAACTTAATCATTACTATTGTGTAGTTGAACTTTTGTTCTGATACATAATTTTGCCATGGCTTTAAATTGATTCACTATAGCTCCAAATGTTTGCTGTAGTTGATGTTCTGGGCATTGTGAATATGCAAATTCTTCCTGCTGTTTCCTTTTGTCATTGCCACCTCTGCTCCCTTTACCCCCTCCTCAACCACAGCTGTGAGGAAGAGTGTCAACCGCCCCGATGAGGCAGGAATAATGCTGGTCAGCACTGGTGAAATTTTATTTTATTTATTTATTTTCAGGCAGGAGAGAAAAAGTCCAGTCAGCGTCCAAAAACACAGACGGGCCTATATTTCAGAAGATTAACGCCAGTTTGGGCGACAGGAATCTCTGACTTGGGAGCTGCCAGCGCTTCAGCTGCAGTATCTTGTGCCTCCTCTCCTCGTTGCGTTTGTGTCTGCTTTGGTTATTCCTGCTTCGTGTTTATCTGTGTTGCAGCGGGAAACAAACACAGGAGAAAATCCACTTTGCTATGGCAGCACCGCCCTGCTCTGCTGTGATACGGGTCAATCAGAGGAGGCCTGCAGCTGATATGTGACACACACAAATACACGAAAAACAGTCCAGAAAGGGAGAGATACACTCGCACACAATTAAACAAGCGCACACAGATAACATTTGCACTCCACTAAATTAGCAGACAGATGATAATGGCTTGTTAAATTAAATTTAAGACCAGTTAAACCTTGTGCATTTGCCATTACTGAACTGTGAGTGTCATCCTGCAGGTTTCTGCCAGACAGTGCGTCTGGGACACATACTGTATGTGTAATGAACAGTATCACTTGTTCTCACCTACATAGATATAGGAAAGTTCAGTAGGACGTGACTATCTGCACGGATCGCTGATAACTACAATGCAACTCAGATAACTGAAGCAGGTGACCCGCTGCAGCCGTGCAAACGGTTTTCTGAATCCTCTGCCGTTGTTCTGTGAAAGGCTGCATTTGAACCCAAAACAGGACCCTTGTTGTAGCTCACACATCCATTTCACAATGTACAGGGTTACACACATAGAGGATGTTTGATCTGCTCGGATTAATTGCAGGAGTTGCTTTTCATAAAGTTATTATATAGTACTTATTTGACCATGTCCTGACAATCTGAAAACTTCACATTAATTCTAAAAACAAGAGTCACCGCATGTGATGATTGTCATATGATGAATGGTGACGCAGGATTTAACTTTGCTGTGTCATAGATGCATCACCACCTGATTTATATGAACCATTAAATTCTTACATTCTTGCGCAATATTATCTGGAAGTAAAAGTTCACCTGCTGATTGCTCATGTGCAGATGTTCCCTGAGGTTCAGCCACCTGCTTTCTCTCTTGTAGTTAAAGCAGTAAGTTTTATCTGTGTTTCTAAAACAATTTTTTTTTTTTTAATTAAGCGTAACCGAAGTAAGATTTCATTTTCCATAGCACCAGGAACACTGAGAGGTCAGTTTACAGTGCCTTCCTGAGGGCTTTGAACTTTACGAAAGGTTTACTGATGGATTTGAGCTTTGGAGCGATAGAAATCACTACCCCTGTGTTTATCTTTCACACTTAGTCCTTTACTTAAACTCAGCTGCTGCTGAGAATACTATATTTAGACCACACACACTACCAGGAGACACACCCTCGACGCTGACACATACACACACACATTTCCTTGGATTAGGAGCGGATTCTCATGAACCCTGCGGTGACTGTAAGCAAGACCACTGATAGCAGCAGAAACATGTCTAAATGACAGAGGTATGACATAACCTGCCAGATCAGAGTAATGAGAAGGTTCAGTTCTTCAGAGAAAACAAGGGTGTAAGCTGTGAACTGGAAACCACACTCATGAAAAAAACAAAAAAAAACAACAAAAAAATACGTCTGGGTTGACTTTGTGACTCTGTGTGACTTTGATTAATTTGATATAACATTTCTATGATACATTTAATTAATGTTTCTATTCAATTGGGGAATGCATGTAAACGGATGTTAGTTGGGGCTTCCAAAAACCGCAGTTCTTTCATTTTTGCTGAACCAAAAAAATATGCTGAGTCAGCTGAAATGCCAACAACATGCACAACATTCTGTAACATCGCAGGCGCTTTGTTTCGATCAAAAACAGCAAAGAATTACTGCCCCTGTTTAACAATTTAATGGAGTTCACCAGGTTGTTGTTGATCTCTGATCTTAAATGATCCCATCCGGAGCCACGAGGACACGAGCCAGACCCAGAAGTGGTATGGGAGTGAGGATCCTCTGCTTTATTTCTTCTGACTCTGGGCTGCATCCTGAGGCCACACGGGTGGCGGCTGGAAATAGCCCAGACATGCAGGCCAAGTCGGAGCTGAGCGCCGGTGCTGTCGTCTCCTGTAAGACTTCCTCAAATACGCTGCTAATCAGCAGAGACAGAAGAGGATGCAGGACAGGAGCCAGACCCCGATCAAGCTCTGCCGGGTGGGACTGGCGACAGGCATGCGTGAATGTTGGTATGCAGTTGCAGAAATCGGCATGTGCATGCGTTCTTCATGTATGTTTGTAGACGAGAGCGAAAACAGGGCCGCGGAGCATTTTAATGTGGATCCTGGACTATATTTATGTAGAATTTTCAGGATTTGTCCAGCAGTTATTACGATTCATCTGTTTTCCACGCTTGTCACTGACCTGCCCCGTTGCCTGCAACTCAGTGACCGCTTTTCATTCTCTGCCATTTATGTTTGAAAGTGAGAGTGAGTCTCAAAAACAGGAAGTTAAACTATTCGTGTCACATGGAAGTGGGAGTAAAATAATTCAATTTTATTTCAACAGCAATAGAAGCATGTCATCAGCCAGCTGCAGCATCATGTACAAAGAGACTTGAAAGAAACTTGACTAACCAAGTAGTTTCTCCTCCAAATTGCTTCTGCAGTTTTCTCCACACGCAGTATTGTGGCCGATTACTCCTTGTATCTCGCTAGTCTCTCATTTCATCGGTTACTCGCAGCTCTGATGAGTTCGGATAATCTGCTGTTTCCGTGCACATAAACGTATGATCCACAAAGTAAAAAGTTGAAGACTTTCTTTTGACACTTTTATCATAATCAGCAGAAACTGAGGATTCAGGCAGCGTGGGGAACTCACTCTCCAGCTGCTCGTCATTGTGAAAGTCAGACACAAATGACGGTGCTCCACCAGATGCGCAACAAACATTTCCATTTGCAGTATAATTAATTATGATTAATTGATTATACTATTATAATTAATTATAATTAATTACCTGCAATTGCATAAATGTGCCGTGATATATTTTTGAATCAAGTTAGTTCAACTTCCTCATCTACAATCATTCTCTATTTAATTAGAGTTTATATACTTTATATACACTTTTAAAAAATTAGGCTTCATCTCACTTTGTGTATATGCAGAGCACAGCAATCGAGCACCGTCGTCTGACCTATTTTCCTCTGACCTCCTTTCACCTTTGTCTACAAGGAAATCTGAAGGTAGCGTGTGTTTGTTCTTCATCTTTGATCATTAGTGAAACTTCTTTTTTGCAGTTTTATTTCTTTGATGACTGTCCAATGTTAGGATGTTTGGTATTTTTGCTTCAGAGAGATATCAGATGTTTTCTTATCTCTAAGGTTTTTTTATTCCAACATATCTTTACTTATTTATGTTGTGCATACTGTAACACCAGAACGTAAAACATGTCTTAATGAAAAGTTCATTAAATACTTTGTCTTGTATTTCCTTCTCACTTTGTCCATGATTTTATCTGTCTTTACTTGCTCTTAGAAACTGATGGAAATGCATGTAGACGCAAGTTGAGACAATTATCTGGCGAGTCATTAAAGTCAGAAAAAAAATTCAACCATTGATGCCAAACATCCTTTTTTGGTTTAAAAGAAAATGTTTTTTCTTTCTTTATTATATGGGAGCTTATGCCACTGCTGCGCTCATTTAAATCACTTTTAATAAGGAAAGTAACTGCAAGCAGAAAGGGCCGGCGTCTTTCAAACTTCCCTCCTGGCTGCTCTCCCAGATTCTCGGTTCGGCTCTTGCGTTTTTGCAAATATTTCCAAAAGTGTCCCTTGTGATAACCCCTGGATCAGTTAATCATCTCCTCAGAGTCATTGTCTTCGCTTCATGATTGTGCCCAGTCGATTCAGCAAAAGATGTGACTGGTAGTTTACTTTTTAAGAGTTCAAACGGTTTCGAGCGACCTCCAGCTGACGCTGCAGTCTCGGGTGGGGATGAGATCACCTGACCCCACTGGAGGAAGGGAAACGCACACAGACACATAAAATCATGGACACACGACATATTCAGGCGCACATGGCCGTTCTCACTCAAACATGAAGCGAGGAAACTTCCATGTGATATACGATGAATGAACAATGAGAATGATCAGAAAGGGAGAGCTGGCAGATGACAGGAAGTTTAAGAAACACACACACACACACACACACATACTTGAAACACAGCGCATAATCAAAGTCTCTGTCCTGTTTCCTGTTTACGGTGTCCTGACAGCTATTTTGGTCCACAAGATGTATGAAGTGAGGCCTTCAGCTTCAACAAAAGAGCGTAGTTCACACAAGTCAGACACACATGTAGTCCTGCATTATTTTTTTTTCCCTAATTTGATTCTTGTAATAAATTGTATTCAAATGTTTAAGTAGCCCAAAAATTCACCCCTTGTTCCATGAAGCGCATTCATGAAATCCTTTTATTTTGAAGTTTATTTGTAGTAACCAGAGATTTCTAAAGTCTCTAAGTCTTAACAGTTTCTTGGCCATTCCTATAAAATCTCATGCACTCTTGCTGTCAATGTTTCTAATTCATAAATTGTGACGAGTTGAATACCTGGAAATTTACGGCATCCATCACACCGTTAGACATTCTCCACTTTTGTCTTCTTACATGAACTCTCTAAGACTTTACACCAGCAACTGAGGAAACTTGGCTGGAATTCAGGTTTTCTTCTCTCTTTTTGTGATTCTTTTTTAAAAACAGAAGAAAGGACAATGTCCTTGCTCTATATTTGGAGGTCGCGCAAGAGGCTGAAGGACGCGGGTCACCAAGCGAAGGAAAACATCTCAGTGCGGCGGTCCACTCCGGCCCCACTGCCATCTGCTATGACGCCTGTTTATCCATCGTACTTCCTGTCCTTGTAAACCCATGTGTGGGCCTTTGTGTTCAAGTGTCAATGTGTTTGTGAACGCATTGCTCTGTCTCTGTCCCCCTTGTTCTGGTTGTTTTTTGTGTCCCTGTCTTTCTAAACACAGCGTTGCGCACACACCCACCGCAACAGATAAATCACAGTTTTATTTCTGTGTCAGTTCGGACCCTGGGGGGCAGCAGTCAGCATTTAACCGTCTCTGTTGAGTACGAACAGCGAAGAACCGAGTGGACAAACAAGGCATGAAAAAAAAAAAGAGAAAAGAAGAAAACGGCAAACGTTGTCTTGCTACCAGCTGTTGAAGTTGAATAACAGGAAATCAGTCACACATACTTGCATTTTGTAAATTAGGTATAGGGAGTATAAAAATAATTAGATATGTATAAATGATCATATGTTTACACATAACATATTTACGCTGTTGATAAGTAAAAGAATAATTATTAGATTATTGTTTTATCTTCTATATGCTTCTGTAACTGTCCAGAAGAGTTTGTGTTGTTTATGTAGTTTGTAACAAACATGCAAATACTCAGAGTTTAGTTCAGTCTTTATGTGGAACAGGAAACTGTCAGTGAGTTGTGTCTTAAGACATCCAAGCGTGACATTTTTCACTGAGTTTCACTGAGTTTCTGTACCGAATTGTTGCTTTGTTAGCAGTTAACGTGTTATTCCCACAAACTGTACGTTTACGCACTTGAGCGAAACTCTGGCTGACTGACAATAACTCAGCAGCAGGCAGCTCTGACAGCTCTGAGCCGCCGTCGGGCATATGGCATCGGAGATGTTGAAAGGAGCCGTGACCTCATCATAAATCCGATCCATTATGTCAGTGAAAGGTTACAAACTAAAACTTGGATTTCTTTTGAACGAGAGGTCCTCGTTGTCCTTTTAGCTTTCCTAAAATACAAGAAAAGCTGAAGTTGAAGGCCAGTATGCACAAATTGTCTGAATGACCTTATGCTTGTTATGCTTCTTGCATTTTCATTCACTTTTGGATTTAAAAAGAAGAAATGTCTCTAGGACAGATATGGCTGTGGCTCAACAGACGAAGCTTTTGTAAACTGGAAGATAACTGATCCCTTATCTCACACTCCGACCTCCACATTACCTCAGGTGCCTTCAGCGGTGCAGGAGTGTAGGTATGAGAGAGAAAAGGGCATCCATAGACCAAAGAACTGTACAGACTAAGAAACCCTATGTAAAAGGTTGACATAGTCCTTTGCTTTAGGAAATCTTGAACTTCTTATTTCTCTATTTTTACCTTCTGCTGCGAGAATAAAGACTAAGATGGCAAAGAACAGATATGACTGACAACCTGAGGCCACTATGCATTAATGTTGGATGTTTAAGGAACTACAGAACACTCGCAGCCGATGAAAAGTTCTGAAAAAAACAAAAGAAACCGTCCCAAATATGTTTTATCACAAAGTGAAAAGCAGAAATCCAAGTGCAGTATGTTAATTTGGTTCAGACACCCAACCTGTTTCACCACAACTAGCTGGTTAGGAAAAATTCATGGCTCGTCAAGGCTTCGCAGCCCTCTGTGTTCCTGATAAAGCTTCATGACATGCTGGGAGGGAAACTAGAAGCGCTGAGATAACGTGTATTCATGATTTGCATATCAAGATAGCCCTGTTTCATTACCTGGCTCTAATCCGCATGTGAAGCCTGCTCGGTAATAACAGAAGGATAGACAGAAAGATAACAGGTGGAGGCCACGTGACTTTCTTTAACGTTTTGTAACCATTAATCGAAGATTTCTATCACAAAATACTTTACGGATTCTCTGTTATCATGGATACTATTGCTTTTATTGATAGTGTTACCAAACATCTTTATGGTTGCACACTGTTTCAACACAGCATGTGTGACACTCTCAACCTCTTTTCTCTTGACTGCAGGTTGACGCCTTGAACCCTGACTCCTTATGTCCACGTATATAATGAACTTCAGCTGAAGATGTAAATAGTCAAGGATACCATCATGTTACTGTAGCTGCACCGCAGACAGTCAGATTGTTCAGTGGTCTACACTGTGTCTCATTTTATTACGACCGCATTCATTTTCTCCGATTTTCTTTAACTTAACTTTTATTTAGTCTGAGCTTTGCGAGTAACATCTGCAACTGTCAGCTCTGATCTGAGGTTATAACATTCAGGACATGATGCATTAGTCCTTACATGCATTGAAGACCATCTTCAGATCACAAGCTCTATGTGCTTGAATAAACTAATTCAGAAAAAAAAAAAGAAAAAGAAAATCTGTCTTTTCCGAGTGACAAGTAAATGGGAAACGCTAAGGGAATCACCCTCACACCCAACCAAGCTTTTAACCAAACTCCTCAAAACCCAAACCTCAGCTCCTTCTTTTTTCCTTGCACAGCTGTCAACAAAGCAGAAGCTCAGAGGCGGGCTGTTCCTTGCTTCTGATACACTGTTGGTGTCTATTTTTAACCACCACACTTGTGTTCTGGGCAGAATCAGCTTTATGTGTTACTTAGCTCTCAGTTGTGGCAGCACAGACGCTTTTAACCCACGTTTCCTTTCCAGCCATCAAGATATAAGAGCTGCTGTTCACCTGGGGAACAACAAGGAACCCTCCTGAAGACTCAAAGGGCTCGAACACATGCAAGACAGTCATCATGTATTCCCAAACACGCTTTCTATCCCTCCGTAAACATGTGCACAAATATGTTTTCTCTCTCCCGCGCCGCCGTATTTGTGGGTGGCATGCACAAATGAACAATTTCTAATTGTTCTTACAGGATCAGTTTAGTCAAAACAAAGCTTCAAATCGTTCAGGAAAACGAACGTTGAGTGAAAAATCTGCTAATTTACACAACCTTCTTTGATTAAAATTCAAGTTGGTGATGAATTGGCTGCAATAGTATGTGCTAATATGAGTTTGTCTAGCGGCGTGATTAATAAATCAATACATGGAAACTGACACTGGAGAAGAAAAACAAACAGAAATGAACATTCCTGTGCTCTCTCTCATTTCATTCCAGAAGCCTACAGTGTTTATTAAAGGCGTGATGAATGACATTAGATCAACCACTGCAACCTAACCGCTGGTCTTAACGATGGGACTTCCCTTTTAAATGAGCTTAAGTCTCAACCCGACAAAGATTTGTTGTCGTCTGCAATGCTGCTGCAGCCGCTTTTGATTGCGTTTCTGCATATGCAACATTTAATATACGAAGGATTTTCTGACCTCCTTTCACTCTCTATTGTTTGTTTCATCTCTGGCTCTCGTTCTTCTTCGTCAGATAAGATGAAAGGAGCCAGATGGAGGAAGAATGTGGGGAATTTGGCAAATGACTCAAATTGTGAATAATTACTAAAGCTGTTTCTTTAGACCTAATTAAAGTCATCTTTGTGTTACCAGGTTGGGTTGGGTCTCAAAAGACTTGCCCTGTGAACTTGTGAACTGATATGTATAGCTGCTCTGGATGTATTTAAAATTTTATACATTTGAAAACGGCTTTTGTAACACATCTCCACATCTCTCGTCTTGAAATGACCACTATTGTACTTAAAGGTCTTTACAGGTTGCTTGTTAATCATAGTTATCCGCCTCATTATTAGGCTGGAAGTAATAAGTGTTGCGATTACCTGTGAAATCCTCTTAGCTCTGCCGCGCATGGTTCATATAGGCGGAGGATTATGTAGATTTGTTTCATTAGTAAGTTTGATTTAGAAACTCTTATCCATCCTTTGTGTCTGTATCAGCTTCCAAACTCCTCGCATATTTCTACCAAACAGAGGCAAAATTATATCAGTGCTGTAAAAAGAGAGTGACTTTGTTGGATGTCAAAATTTGAGGGCTGGTCAATTGTCTCGTAGCTGCTCACATTTGGCGGGACGAGTGTAACTTCTACTATTAAACCTTGCTATCTTGAGTCTTGAGTTTTGATCCTCTCACTGCACTGCTCCTGCACTGAGACACTTGCACTCTAAAACCTTTCCAAGCTGCTTTTTAATAACGACACCCAAGCTGCAATCTACCTGCTGGAAGTGTTAAAATTTGATGAACATTTGCAGTTGTGCAACCTTGTCTGGTTCTTTGGCCGACTTGAGGAAAAGACTTATTACAGATTCCAGCAAACCATGATCCTTTTGAACATGATTTTACAAGTAAAACATGAATGCAACATAGGTTTAAGCATTGCCCAGGATTTTTGGGGCTGGTTTCAAGGAATGCTTCAAACTTCTTTCATTTTTTTTTCTCTTTCATCTGGCTTTTTCTACGGCTATTGGAAGAATGCCAAAGTCCTCAGAAAGGCTGTGAGCAGCTTTGTGTTCCAGCCTGCATGTCTGTGTCGAGGTGTGCAGGTTAGACAGGCGTGTGGAAGCGCGTGACTCCCCCGGGGACAGTCCACCTCTGCCCTTACAACCTCCAACCTCTGGCTGGCTTAGAGTGAACCCAACCAGAGATGGGTAAAAATGTTCTAACAGATGTATATGCAATATCAATAAAACACATCTTAGTGTTTGCAAACGTACGGTGTTTTGCAGAATAGAGGATCTTTATTGCAGTTTTATTGCACAAAAGCAGCAAACTGTTTTTGTGCAATATAGACTGCTGTAAATTGCTTTGACTTGCCTGAACGTGACCATCATTTATCAAGTAGATTGTGAAATGTGATGAGTTATGGCGTATGAAAATTTCTGCAACGTAAATGTGAAATGCGAGGCATGTGGCAACAGTTTCACACAGAAACAAGTGCACAAAAAGTGCACATAAACGCAGACAACTTCATTTAATCGCAAGAATCCTGACTGGGAGCATTCCTGTTGCACAGAGTTTATACCATTTGCTTATTAGAGCACACAACGGTGTCTGTCAATTTCATTTTCATAAGCTGAATGACTAGAGAGATTATCCTCTGTATCCAGTTCAACGTGCTGCGTTTGACTGCTTTCCCACGTCTGATAGGCACCGTGATGCATGTGACTTTGCGAACCAACTGTTTGATGCATTTGAGCTCTTTCTCGTCGAGCAGAGCTGCACTTGTTTTATGAGCTGCAACATAAACTGTTTTCTGACAGCGAAAGTGGATGTACGCCGTTCAGCCACTTACGGAGGATTCCTGTCGTTGTTCATAGACAATGTTACAGCAGATGGGAAGTTTGCCAATCGCATGTCAACAGAGTCACTGCTCACACATAAAAACTGTTTCTCAGGAACTATCTGCTCTTTTAACCTGAAAGTCTATGTTGCATCTATTTTCATCTGATTGTCATCGTGGATGGAAAAAAAAATATTGCATGTACTCGTGCATTTTTAATATCCACCCAACATACAAATACACACGCAAACACAAGTACACACATACATAATTTCAACACCATGAAATGCATTTGCATCAGGATGTTTTTCTGTTTGAATTGTTCTTGCCTTTTTTTTTTTTAAATCCTCTTAGATTCACCTGCTTTGTATTTGTTTACCTTTGTTTTTGTGTTCTTAAGTATTTGCATGTGCTGGGAAAAGAAAGGGTATAAAGCTGTGTGTGATGTCTGAGATTCCTTGTGTGTCTGTGCGTGTCTGTGTGTGCACGTGTGTGTGTGTGTGTGTGTGTGTGTGTGTGTGTGTGTGTGTGTGTGTGTGTGTGTGTGTGTGCGTGTCTGTGTGTGTGTGTGTGTGTGTGTGTGTGTGTGTGTGTGTGTGTGTGTGTGTGTGTGTGTGTGTGTGTCTATTTCCTGGTGGAGGAAGGAGGGGGCAGTTTGTTGCAGGAGGCTGCAGAATGAAATGAAGGAAACGGGAAGGAAATGATGAAGGCTTGCTCTCCGAGACTACAAAACTGCCACTCTCCTTTGCTATCCTGTATGGGAACTTGGATTTACACAAACATGTACACAGCATGTTGTTGTTGTTGTTGACTGCAATTTTGTTTTTAAAAAAAGGATCTTTGGAGCAGGATACTAAACAATATACTTTGACATCAAAAAAAGGGAATAATAAAGACAAATGAAGAAAGACTTTGATGAAGGAAGAAAAACAAGACAGGAAGGAAAAGTCTTAAAAAGAAACTACCTCAGTCCTTTAATAAATGCAATTATGTTGCTTTGTAAGGAAAAGGCTAAAAAGATATTATAATATTCATATATTTTTGCTTATTTGAACAATCGTTTTATCAGAGTCAGCGTCTCATTTTTTCAAAATCTTGTGAATATTCCCTATAAGACATGTCTGAGCATGAAGGGTTAAATCAGCCACAATGGTTTCTGCATTTCTCATAGCTGAGCAGAGGCCAAATAAAGCATTTCTGCACATTGATTTAGGAATGAGCCGGTCTAGGAAGCCAGTTATTCCACACTGATAACCCACAGATCAGCAAGTGGCGACATAAACATCAGCCTTGCCGCCACAACATGACGGGCCTGGATCAAACAGGACCTCGGCTTGTTTCCTATTGTTCGCTCAGACCGACACATAAGACCAGATCAGCAGCTTTTGTGCGCTAAATCTCAGAAAGGCACAACAGAGTGATGATTATTTCTCTTGTACCTCACCGTTTAGGGAAAACATGATTCACGTCCAGAAGCTGACACAAAAACAAGTCTAAGAATGTCAGGGGAAGGTGAAAAGTCACCGCAAGAATCCCACTGGTATGTTGTTATCACATACCCTCGCATGAATGTGCATTACCCACTGCATGTGAGCAAAACGCCACACTTAACAATACTGTTTTGGTAGATTTTGTTTGCCTCTAGAATGAGTTTTCATTATTCCTGTAACAGAGGAAAAAACTACAGGATGTCCCTCTCACTAAGGCTTATGATTCACAGGGGATGTTTCCGTGTGTGTTTGTGCAGTTGCAGGTGTTTTCTCACTGCGTCTTTGTCGCTTATCCGTTGTGCATATTTGCTCTTATGTTTCCTTGACTCTTCCATGCTGTTGATCTTATCTAATTGTTCAAATTATTGCTTCAGGTGTGGCAAAAACCAAATACCGCCGTTTTCATTCTCTGCAACAAAAGCTGTATTTTTCGTGGCACAAAAAAGGCTTGGCACCAAGTAAATATCAGTGAATTGTAAAGTTAACTCAAAGGCAGATTTAATTTTCAATGAAAAGTATTTGCATTACAGTGGTTGGGGCGTTCACTTCATTTTTTTAAAAACTTGTTCATGCACATTCATGAATATGCAATGTATAAAATGTTGATGGTGAACAAGGAAAGAAAGAAAACGAGCATGACTGCTCATAATGATTCATCCATTTTCAGGAAAAAGATTAACTTATTGCTGTTGTCCTCAAACTTTTGGACCGTGGTACCTGTCAAAACTGACTTTGTAATGTTTAGTTTACAGAGTGTCGGGTGCGGTTTCAAACATACGTACGAGAAGGTCCATCTCAGTAGGAGTTCATAAAGCTGATCAGGACAGAATAAAGTAAAATTAATGCAGATGACAAAAAACATCAAAAAGTGCTTGGAGTTACAGGACCGGTGGTGTTCATGTGTGCCCAGAGAAAGGTAAATCTCAGATATAAAAGTGCTGAACTGAAGCTAGAGAACAGAGATTAATGCTTACAGAGGTCAAATAAAACTTATTTTTCTGTTTATTACAGCCATGCACAGCTTCATCATCACATACTGACAACACTTTACAGCGTAGTTTTGTTTACTCCAAGGCAGTTAAAGGATGAAACCCTGCTCCATCTTTTTTATTAAGTAATATTTCACAACTTTGCTTCGAAATTTTCCTTCACCACTGAACAGAAACCCAGCTGCAACAGTGTTCTGGTAAACTCAGTGCTTTAAAGAGTATGTGACCGTTGCATGAAAGACAGTTGTAGTCCAAGTGACAGTGAACTTAATTTCAGGGCTTTGAATTTTACACATTTGTCATTGTGATGGAAAACGTTTGAGAAGCAAAAAGGATTTAGTTTATCAGCTGCTACCTCAGTTGGTAGTTTGCATTCGAGAAAATGCATGGGCCCGGTGTATTGTACGCATTATACTGATCTGAACCCTTTTGTTCACTTGACTAAAGAATTAACAATAATTATAAGAGGACAAGAACTGGTCTGTCAAATACAGCAGTACACCTACTCCATCTAGTCAACTGAAAAATGAAAAGACAAAAAAAAATACCGCAGCAAAACAAAACAATCACGTGACAACAGTTCACCTTTTAGCTCCACCAACTTGAAAGACTTGTTGGCCTCATTAGCTCAGTCCTCAGGCATGTCACCCAACAGGTTAATACTTATTTGATCATGCAATTATTTTTGAGAAGAGACACCAGCCCATTAATCGGACCAACTTCAGTATTTATTGGGTGAAATTGTTTTGGGACTCCAAAAGGGGGAGAGAACTGGATTACTACTTATATTTAAGACAAAACACTCAAATGTGAGAAGCAGAATCGGCTTAGATCGAATCAACAGATAAATTAACAAATTAGCACAGAAACGTCTGATGATAACTCCTGTGTTTGCTCTCTAATATTATTAATCAGTAAAGAAAACTCCACTTTCTCCAGCTGGTTAATACAAGACAAAGTCAACCCTCTTTGTGAAAAATTGCTGGTCTCAGCACATGATGTAAGGTAACTCTTTTACAAGGAAAAAACCCTGATGTATGGGAAGTGAGGGGTTTTATGCTCTTAGCAGCTGCGACATTGCATTGGTGTTCTACCGCTTTAAGGTGCAGCATCATGAACGTCAGTGAACAAAGTGGGCATAGCAACAGCCAAGGGAACCATGTGTTTCCTCGACTGTGTGCGGCTCACGAGAGGTTATGACATGTTAAATCCATGGAGACAACACTGTGGGAGGGGAGCAAGTCGAGATTACAGTCTGGCCGTAGAGGTCCAGCAAAGTTGCTCTGTTGTCGGCTGCAGCTCATGGCCAGTGTCTTAAGAGGCTTTAACGGGCTTGGAGGGGATGAGCTGCCATCTGGCTAAGTCCCGACCAGCCAGTCTCACATGGCTGGCTGGGAGTACGTTGACACTGCTGATGTGGTGCGATGCTTCCTGAAGCTGTTTAATCTGCTTCAGCTTTGTAAGATGACAGCTCTTTTGTTCAAAATATCTGTACATGTGAGGAAGCTGCGCCCACACTCCACCCTAGAAGTCATGACTACTTAATATGCTCCAGGGTCGACAGCATTTCGGCATTGTGAGATCCTGAAACAGTTGCAAGAGCGCAACCGGTGACTTCTGTATCGACAGCATGTTCTTTCTCATGGCGGTGTTGTTTTAATTTTTGTGGCAACTGAAAGACATTGCTGGGATTTATTTGAACAAAAGATTTGGTTTTGTTTACGTTCCCCATGCAGGGAGGCGCTTGGTTTAAACTGTCAGGGTGGAGCAGTGATACACAGCAGTGAAGGCTGGGAACGGGGTGAACTGGTCAGTGGATATCGACAAGTTCAGCCTAATGAGCATGACAGTAAACTGAAAAGGCAGAAACTTGGCAAGTGCAAATGAGCGAGACTTTTGCTGCCAACAGAAGGCATGCTCTGCACTCATCACACGCATTCACACGCTGGACTCTGGACAATCCCTTTATACTTACTGCAATATCATTTAAAGGAAATATTTCAAAACAAAAATGACCTGTTCCCTGCACCTTCACAACGTTTCATCCTTCCGCACTTCTCAGAGTGCAGGTTTAGTCGTAGTTTCTAGAGTATCCAAACACTTCATCCTAGATCTGCTGCTGTAGACCTGCTGCAGGGGGACCCCAACATGATCCACCAACATGATCCACTGACTGGTGCTACCTCACCTCCTCTGTTTCTCTTTACCTTCATCAGATCAATCCTCAGTTATTAATTAGAAGTATGTCGAAAGCATAATTGTGCTCCATTGTTCTTGTAGTTCGTTGTGTTGGTCTGTCCCCTCTTTTTCCTTGTGACACGGTGTGTCTGTGTCACTCTTCTCTCTGTTTTTCCTACTCTACCCGGATGGCCTTCGGCAGGAGGGCCCCCCCCCCTTTATGAGCCAGGTCCTGCTCAAAGTTTCTACCCTAATAAAGGAGAGGTTTTTTTCTTGCCATTGTTTGGCTTTTTTAGGGGTTTAAGGTTTTTAGGGGAGTTTTTACCTGCCTTTGTTTATGTAATAATTGCTCAGGATCATGGTCTGGGTCTCTGAAAAGTGCCTAGAGACAACTTGTTTTGAAATAGATGCTATATAAATAAAATTGAAATGATAAAGCAAATAGCTTTATTACTCGGCTGCCCTGAACCATTCCTTTAGTTACAGTATGCTGGTGTTCCCCTAGAGTGCCGGGGGACCTCTCTTGGTGCTCTGGCATCTTTATTTACTCTTCTTCCATATATATGTCAATACAACTGCCATAAACATAGCCAGATACCCCTGGACCAGTCTCTCCCTGTGTTTGTTGGTCTCTTTCCTGTCATTGATCGAGTCAGACGGCCCGAGTGTGCTTCTGCTGTTCATTCCTCTTCTTCTTTGTTTTTTATATTGTTTTCTTTGAGCTAGGGTTTTTCCTTTTCACTCCTGCCTTTTGTTTGCTCAGGATGAGGGATTCTAAAGAAGTGGAGATTCTCTGCAGTCCTTTGGGCTTAGACAGGCTGTGCTTTGCTCCTATGAACTGGAACCATGTCAATTTTGAATCTGTACTCTATTGGATGACTCATGTAAAATGCATACTACTTCTACTGACTGCTAACATGTCAGATGTGGCTCATGTCATGAAATTGTTATGAAAAGCCACCACAGCCAATGTAATGATCTGCTCTCACAGAATCAGTCTGTTGAAATCTGGCGGCAGTGTGACTGTGCACAATGCCCTGCACAGAAATGATCGATATAGTGGGGTCAGGGTGTTCTTACTAGCAGCAACATCTGTCTGCTCCAGGTCGTGAGCAAAATGGAAAATTCAGATTGGATTATTTTATTGTCATCCGTGACTCTGAGATGTGCAAATCGCTCAGAAAATATGTCACTGTGCACAGCGCCTGCTATATATGCATGTATGGGTTTATAGGTATACCTTTATGAGTGAAACACCATCCAACAGAGAAGCCGCAAAACGTACTCAAGTAACACATATAAAGAAGCAGAAGTACTGATTCAGCACATTTATTCACGTTAGGTTAAAGATACAGGCTTTTAAATGTACTTTAAGTATAGGAATAAATAGGAAAATGTTTTACTTCCCTTTTATGTAAAAAGAAAAAGAACATGTTGTGTGACAGAGAAACCTCTTCAAGCATTTTGAATGTACTGTTTTTGTAGGTATTAGATTAGGTAATAACTACAACAAAAGATAGTTATCTCTGTATATATGCTTTGTTTTGCTTAATTTTGTTTTGTATTTCCGATCTGACAGAGAAGATCTGAACATCTGATTGCTCATGGCTTTTACATTGGCACAAGTCACAACACATTCACTATGAATGACCCTTAAAGCTAAGGACTTCAAACATTTAATAAGCTGAGAAACAGCTTTCTCCAGAATCTGCTCTGTCTGGTTCACTTTAATCCTTGTTTCTAGTTACTGTTCTTGGCACAGACATTAAATTTTACCCTGAATACTTCTTCTACCCTGTTAAGTATTTCACGTGTCAGTGAATACACCAAAGGTTTGTCACTGTTAAGTGTCCTATATGTGTTTAAAAAAGTTGAAAGGGAAAGTGCACAGAAATTGATAAATTATTTTCATTAACTATATGAAAACTTAAGTGACAGGTCTGTTGAAAATGCAGGAAGCAGAAATCACACATATTTCTCTGAAAATGCAGTGGTTTAAAAAACAAAAGTACGTTTTGGTTGTACTTAATGAATGGACAGTAAATACACAATAAAGTAAGGATATGAGTATTTGTACTTAATTACTTCCAGCATCTGAGTGGATCCTGCTCTCTACTCGGACAGCGTGTCTTTCTGAGGGTCATTCCATTCTTTTTTTTTTTTTTTTTTTTTGGTCGCGATCCTCTGTTATTATTCCATTTCCTCCCTGTGAACGGAAAGACCAAAATAACCTTGCTGAAATGTGTGGCTCTCCGGGGGCAAAGCTTTTGTGTCAGGGCAAGTGAAAAACAAGCGCAGCGGTGGCTGAATGGGACACTGCGAGATCTAGAGTTTCAAGGCCTCATGGGGCTCGGTCCATGGATACAGACACAGCTCATTAAATGATCAGACTGCGTAGAGCCCAACTGAGAAGTGTCATGCGAGACTCTAAGCATGCATGATTCACAAAGGAAATTGCAAGGTGCAATCTTGTCTGAGGATGAATGATGGATGAACGTATGAAATATTCTGCAAAGAGCATATCATGAATAGAGGTTTGAGGAGAGAAGATCTAATTTGAGGAAAACCGATGGCTCGCATGGACCTTCTGCATCCTTTTTATACAGAAATATATTAAATGATCATGATCTATTTATCACTATGTTACATGATGATGACAAGTTATGAGATCAAATTATATTCACGCCCCAGAGGCAGTACAACTGTCAGAACAACGTTTCGTCGTTTACTGTTCCTAGAAATTAATGTTTCTTATGTTGCGTTGAAGGAACTTGTCTTAATTTAAAAAAAACAGACATATGTAATCTTCACATTTTTGTGCAAATGCCTCCGCTGCATGCACGTGGACATGCTTAACAAGTTACCAAACACACGTTTTTGGAGACAAGAATGACGGTGATCAAGTCAGTGAATGTCTCGTGTGGAGTTCAAGTACAGTGAGAAACTCTTTCGTTTTGCTTTTCAGACAACAAATCAGTCTCCTACTGTAGGTCTTGTTGTTGTTAAATTTCTTTTTCAGAGTTTTGTTTGTTGTTGTTTGTTTTTTAAATATGGTTAACTTTTTCTTCTTTTTAGCAGGTTTTGGACACCAAAGTCACTTAGTTAGGCCCCTGTGCATGTGAAAGACACCTGCAGATATTGTTGTTATTACTGGTGCCCACTTTTATTCTTTCATCCATCCTATTTTCATTCCTGCTGCTTTTCTTTTTAGGGTCACGGGGGTATTGGCGAACGACAGGGTAGAGGGTGGGACGATCCATTTGTATATACATAAAAAAGAAATGTAATTCATTTACTCCTCAATTCAGAACATATTGGTTATTCTTAGGTAGAGAGTGACGAAATGCCTACAAGTTAAAAAATGGTCATCTTGTCTGGAGCCCAATAGGGTCAGCTATGGCCTTCAAAGGCAGACCACCAATGAGAAATGTGTGTTTCAAACAGCTAAAGCAACGGGAGATTATTTGATTTTAGCAAATAAATATGAGAAAGAAAAATGTGGGCTCCACCTCGCACCATGTTTAATCTAAGGTTAAATCCTTATGAGGATATAACACTGATCCAATATACAAGTCCAAAACAGAACCTATATTTAATATTGTTCTTTATAAACATAATCATTTTTCAGCATATTTACTCACACAAGAGTAAATTTCTCATTAACTATAGAAGATAAATATTAAATAATAAAGAAGACAGTTACTAAAAGTTCATGCTAAAGGTTATTCAGTTGAATCATAAAAGGAGCCACAGTAGTTCTGGAGTTTGGTTTTGTTTTTGTTTATTGACAACGACACACTGACAGGCGTTGTTGATGTGAAATGTGGAAGGAATCTGATCAATTTTATGCCAAGTAGCTTTTTTTTCACGTGACTACAGTAGTGCTTTAGTGTTTTATCTGTTAATGAGTGTTGTGGTAGTTGCCTAACTGGAAATTTTCTGAATGTTCAGAGTTCACGAGTTGCTTCTGAGTGTTTTTATACATTGCGGGTTTTTTAATCTTTGGGCTGTTTCTGGATCTTACCCTTCCATTTATTTGTACTCCTTGTGGACTGTAGATTTGAGATGTTTTTCTTTTCTTCTATTGACAGAATTATAATGACTCTTGTGATCCTGTGAAACCTCCTTTTGCGATCATAGAGTTGTAAAATACAAGCCTGTTTATTGTCAGTGCCTGACATTGCCATAAAATCTGCATCTAGATCTTCCGTATTGTCTGGCAGCACTTCCACATTGTCTGTGTGATGGACTTAGTTATCAAAAACGCTTAACCTTTACTGCTTTTGCCTGATTGCTTTAAAATAAATGCTTCTCCAGGGAATTTAGCACATTTTTCCTGCTCACTTAGCTCACAGGCAAAGCTTCAGCCAAACAATACAAAACTGTAATCTCCACCGACTATGACCAAACCCATGCTTGCATTTCCACCAACATCAACTATATTTAAAGTTTCATGTAATTATCATTTTTCATCATACCAAACTATAGTGCGAACCTAAATGCTAAACACCAGCATTGGCACTACTTCCTCTGTCCTCACCCACAGACTCACAGTGAGTTTGGTTCACATGTTTATTTCATCATGAACTTCAAAGTAGTTCCTCCTAGGTTACATAATAAAACTTGCCAGCTACAGACCATAAAAATCACTAACATTTATCTTAATGATTTACAAACAGAACTGGCAACCTGTCCAGGGTGAGCCGTGTTTGTTGCCCAAAGACGGCTGGGATAGGCTCCAGGAGACCCCCGGGGCTGCGAATGGTAATGAGCAGGTATAGATAATGAATGCATGCAAACATGCACTTTCTCAATATTTAGGTAGTGGCTATCTGTATTTGCTCATCTTCTAATTAAATCATGTGGAGTAAAAAAAAAAAGAAAATGGTGCTCTTTTCCACATGTCATTCATTTGGACCGTTTGACACGTCGATGCTTCTATTATCACACACACAAATTGTTAAGGGGTTCAAATTTGTGATGAATAACTATATTAGTGTCTGTCTTTTTTATATGCTCAGCTGTCATTCGTGTAATGTCACAGATCGACTCAGTCACTGACTGAATGTGACACCGTCTACCTGTGAAGGCCACAGTCTGAACATATCATTTTGTCCAAGAACAGACCAGCAAAGTTCACCATAAACTTTGCCCTTCAGGTTTTCTGCACTAATTCTATGTTTTTTATGAAATTACCCTAGACAGTAATTGAAGAGTGTGTTAATTACACACTTTTGAACCACAAATAGCAGTGTTGTGCATCCCCACTGCCTTCATTTCTGAGGTAAAGTCTACCAACAGTATCTAACTGTGAACTGGGGGCATGCTGGGACATGTTGGCTGCAGCAACTATTACATGAGATTAATTTATGTTTTTCCATCACCAGGAGAAGGTCACCATACCTTGGCGCTCTGACTCAACTCCTCTGACGTCTCTCACACTGGCGCTGTAATCAGACCCGGGAACATTTTGTGGCAGCCCTTGTGCTTTCCCAGGTCTTCTTATGCATTATAGACAAAGAGATTTAATGGTTCAAAATTAAACTGCGGGGCTGCCTGGCACTGCTGTGATCTGGTACAGCGATGGTCTGCAGCACCGTTCAACAAGCAGATAATTAAGAAGCTCTGTTTCTGTGCCGGGCCAGACCCCGGCTGTCATATCCAGTTATCGTTTGTACCAGGATTGCTGTGTATACTTAAAACTGTATTCATAGCCCCTTGCTTAGTGAATTACAGTGTTGCTGATTTTGATGATGGACTTTCTTATGATAGCACTGCAGCAGCACAGACGGCAAGTGCATGTACTCAGGGAAGACTTTGTATTACACAACAGAACACCCCTCTCTCTCTCTCTCTATATATATATATATATATATATATATATATATATATATATATATATATATATATATATATATATTTATATGTATATATATATATATATATATATATAAACAAATGCTCAGGTACATGTCACTCTTTTTCTTTGACTTCATTTTATGCTCACTTCCACCTCATTTTTAACAGCATTGTTCTTTATACATCACTAAATGTTGTTGTTGACACCTACTAACAACAAATAAAGGGTATATAGGGAAAAATATGTCTTTAAAATGTGTTTACTCGTAAGATCACATTTGTCACCTTCAAAATTGCAAGTTCAAATTCAAGTTCATTTAGGATAACAGATTTTAATTAAAAAAAGAATTTAAAAAAATGCCAAACCAAATTCTGCACATTTTACACAAGGTGGTGTTAAGTGAACGATTCCAGGCGCTAAGCTGTCAGTTCAATCCTGTCATCAAAACAAACCAGCAAACGTTGAATTTATAATGAAATGAAAAAATAAGGGGCCTCTGAAAACCTAAATCAGACCAGAAACGTTTCATGTTTACCTTACAGCAACTGGTGTCTTTATTTCTATCTTTTTGATACAAAATTCAAAACGAGCATGAATTAAAATGAAAGTAAAATACGTAAATAAAACCTCAGTTGCATCATTAGATTGTCAAATCATTGCATACTGATCTTGTCAATGTCTTCCCTGATTATCACAAAGAAAAATTACCAAATAACCCCCCTTTGGTAATTTCTCAGTAATTACTTTTTTCTTTTTTTTTAGAACAGCTTGACATCTGTGATGGACAATCTCCTCTTCAAAAAATGTAGTTGCTTACTTTAGTGTCCGCAGGTCGAGCAAACACCTGAGTGTTTGTTCAAGGAAAAAGTGAATGTGACGAATAAATATCACAAAGCCTTTTTTTTTTTTTTTTTACTGTAAATCTGCTCTTATCCCACGGGAACTCAACTTTCTTCCTTGAGATCTTGAAGCATGCTCTGCAAACACATCCAAACCTTCAGCTGCGTGAGTGGCTGATAGCCTGTTAACCCTGAGCGAGCCGGAGGCCTCAGCTGTTTCTGGAGAGCCGGGACACACGGAAGAATGTATGCGAATATAGGTCGGGTAGAAACATCAAGCGGGAAACGCACTGGCTGGCTGTAAAATACAGGAACAGTAGCTGTTTGCTCTGGCTTCATGTTTAAAATGGTTATTTAAACAAACCCGGCAGATGATAGTGTGCTGTCTTTGTGGTGTGAAGGGTGGCTTCATGAAACAGCAGCTACTGTAGACAGAGCATCACACAAGAAGAGGAAGAGACATTAACTGCGTGGGAGTCTGCACTATCTGAGCTCACCAACTCTGTCTGACAAACCACAAATAAGGTTTGTCAGACAGAGTCTTCGCAGGGTGCGCATTTATTTTCCAGAAACCGTATCAATTCATAATGAGCCACTGTAAGCCTTTTTACAGGACTTACTGGCTGAAATAAATGAACCCTCACCCATCTAATTCTGAAATCCATAGTGGGAGTCTTTTGGTTTTTAATGACTAGCTCAGTGGAACTGTGTCAGCAAATGAAACAAAGTGAAACAGTAAGCCTGCTCCCCCGGCCCGTGTCATGTCTGGTTCTGTCCTGTTAGTGTGCGGAAACATTGCCCGCGGAGGTCAGAAAAAAAAATGCAGGGATGCTCCGGCTCCAGGGTCAGCTGACGTCGCAAACAAACCCACTGCACTAATGGCATTGTGTGGACAGGTTTAGAACGTCCTACCTGCTTCAGCCATATACTGTAAATGCAAAGTGATGTGCAGAATGTGTTTTATGTGAACTGCCTGTGAAAAGGGAAGTGCAAAATCTTTAACATTTACAACAGCGGTGCCACAGCTACTAAGTCACATCCTCCACTGACCACAGGGTCACATGAGATTGTGTGAAAGACAACTGTTTCTTTGCTCTTATGCTTGTATGACATTAAGCCCTTTATTGTGGCATTTTATAGAGGAAACTAAAATTATCTTAAGTAGCACTTCGATTTGTCAGGGAGTTTGTTTTTTTTGGTGAAGTCTGACAAGTTGTGACAGTGAACGAAATATATGATGGTTGATGGCCAAAGTGCACATTGCTATGTATTAAGCACTGCAGCATGCAAGTTACAGTAACTCTGTTACTCTTATTCGATTATCTGCAGTGTCTGAGGGAGCACATACGTAAAAGCGACTGACAGCAGCATTGACGACGGATGCCTGGGGCTGCTGCTGCTACCTCGTCGTTAGGGACTCGTGATGCAGCAACCTGTGCTTTTGTTGACGTCCTCGTGTGTGGCCTGCCTTCCCTGAGGCCAGTCTCAGTGAATGGGCCTTCTGCACGTCAATGATGTGTTCCCTGAAAGCAGTTTGTTTTTTTCTTCCTTTTAAAGAAAGCAAATCTATGAAAGCCTCTCTTAAAAAAAAAATCATTCACAAAACAAAATTACTCTAGCCGCAACACTGATTGTGTGTTGCTCTTTCTAGCTTCTGTTATGACTAAAACAAAAATGCAGAGCTGACCTCATTTGGAGACTGTCCAGGTAAATGTCCACTCCAGTACTGACCCCCCCTCCCCCCCCTCCCCCTCCCATCATTTACCACAAATCTACTCATCATACAGCGACTTTGCAATATTTTCCTTTTTATTGGTAATTCTACAAGGTTCACATATCAAACCACTTTGATATTTTTAAAAAACATTTATAAGTAAAACATCTTACTTTACATCTCAATACATAGAGGATTTGTTTCTCTTTTGCACAGCAAAGATATGACATTTATGTTTCAGACAACATACTGACAAACATTATATACACAGTGGTCCACACAACAGTGCAAAAATAAAAATCAATGAACCGGCCGTCACAGAAGCGCCCTGACAGGGGAACAGAGGACGCTTATTTAGACTTGCTGAACCATTTGAGAACAAAATGCGCTTTAAAAACAGAATGCAGTTGTTGGATGAAAATGTGCATGTTTCAACCAGAAGAAAATGCCATTTCAAGTGAAAGAAAAAAAAAAAAGTAAACAAGCTTGATGCTACAACAAATCCTCTTAAAGGAGATGGAATTACTGCCTTATGTCCTGGGGTGCACTGGGATTTATTTGGTTCATTTGGTCACCTTTCAAACGTGCATGCATTTCCACTGTTCTTAAAATGTCGTTCAGTAGCCTAATTAAGTGTGGCTGTCCCGGGACCTCGGTTTATTGTCATATTTTTCTGGATTCTCTCATTTAGTGATAGAGGCACAGATAAGACACACAGTTCCAACACAGTTGACAAAGTGTTGCTTGTGGAGACGCTGCGGCTCGACAAAAACAATGCCAAACAGAAGCTTAAGAAAAATGTCTCAAAGTTATTCAGGCGATTTCCAGCACCTTGACCTCCTCCAGCCCGTTACTCAGTGCGGGGGGCTCTTGGTTGCCTTCTATGGAGGATTCACTCCCAGTGCTCTCCCCAGACAGAAGTCTGGTGACTCGGAGATCAGCTTTCAAAGTCTGCACGTCGTTTCCTATACTCATCTCCCCCAAGTCATTAATAATCTGACTTAACTCCTGTTTACCGTTGGCAACGCAGTCTCGCTCCGTGTCCAGGATGTCCTCACATTCAAAGTGCATCGCCTTTTCCTCCTCCTCTTCCCCGACTAAGTCCTCCGTGATGGAGCCCAGCTTGGGCGCGCTCCGGCTGCGCTCCACCGGAGGTTTGTAGTAACACTGTCCGTTAAGCAGCTTCCTGAGCGGAACCAGCGGGATGGTCTGTTCGCCTATGAGCTGCTGCTGTTGGTGCCTGGCATCGTCCCTGCGCTTCAGTCTTTTGAACTCGGCCAGCGCCGTGGCCGAGGTCTGGTACAGCAGCAGCGCCATGGCTTTCGCCTTCTCCGGCTTGGACACCAGCACCGCGTGGCAGCGCAGCATCACGGCTTTGTGTTTCATCTCGTGCCTGTATATCCAAGCGAATATCTTGGGTAGCCGGGGGTCCGCCACGCAGTAAGTCACTCGGTGCAGCAAGTACAAGTGTCCCGGCCTCCTGGCCTTGTCGTCCACATGCACCATCCGGATGCCCTGCGCGCTGATGGTCAGCCGCATCTTGGTGCCATTCTTGCCCATCTCGCTCTTGCCCCAGATCTTGCTCACCGCCACGTCCGTGCAGCCGTCTCCTTTGGACTGGATCGTGGTGGCATTCCCCAGGTACAGCACCGTGTACGTGGGGTCTTCGCTGGTGATCTTCACCTTTTTCCTCTTTGACTTGAACATGCTGCCCACCCTGTTGAGCGCGCTCTCGGGGCAGGACTTGGCGAAGGAGGTGAGCGCCGAGTAGTTGAGACTCACCGCATAGCCCTTCTGCTTGGATTGCTTGTCTTCCTCAATCAGGTCGAACTTATTCTTCTTCCAAGGCAGCATTTTATGGCTGTTTGCGCTCAACAGAAACACTGGGAGAGAAAGAAAAAAAATAAACTTTTTATTACTAAGTCCTAGAGACGTTTGGTGCTCGTCAGGTCATTCGCGGGCCAGTCTGTGAGAAATGAACGTAAAGTCACCGTACTTCATCTGTCCTTCTTCTAAAGTGCTCCTGTCCATCGTCTAGACCCGCAGAGGTCTGAGGGACCAATGCAGAGTAAGATCTCATCTGATGGAGAGAGCTTCATCTTTTATATGCCGGAATAAACCATTTAAGTCTCACAGTAGGGGGAAGGACGGAACCAACGCTTTACTGATCATCTTCATCTTCTTCATATTCAAGTTTGTGTATTTTAAGTGACGGCGAACATCTGAATAAACACAGCATTTTTATTAAATAATAAATAAAATTATCCTTTTCTATGAAGTTTTTTATACAGATTTGAATAAAAATCGGATGTAGATATACTTAATGAATGAAACCAACCAAATTAACAATTTTAGAAATTAAAAAACAAAAAGATGAAATAAATTTAGCTTTGACAAGGGTAATAAATACACAGGTAAGTTTTTACATTAGTATTTACAGAAGTGGCTCCCGCATTGATGAGTTTGGGGGTGTGCTGCCACCTTCCGGATCTCGTTTGAAGTGCTTTTGTTGGTTTTAGGTGGGAGAATCTTTAGACAGGCAGCAGCATACTTTACGCAGTGTATTGTAAACTTTTGGTGTGAAGATCATACGTAATTTTAGTTTAGAAAAATAGCTGATTAGACACGAACCTTCTTCACACGAATCTAATAAATTTTGTCTCAGAAAAACATATTGTTACTGTCCGAGTTTCTTCAGGGCACATTTAATAGCTGGACCGATAACTGGAATGTACCACGTTAACAAAGTACTGCTAACTCGGTTAAAATAGTACAAAATTAACAATAAACAGATACATTCACTCAGTTTGACAATAGGACGTTGTTATTCATTACATAAGTGTATTATTATTCTACGAAGTGTATTTATTTATAACATACCGCTGATATACATAAAACATAAGTGGAATGGTTCGTCCCACTTCCGTTTCTTACGACAACAACGTAGTTGCACATGTAGTTGCAGCCGTCGTTGATGACAGCGACGGCGTCGTTTTTATGCGCTTCGTGTTTTTAGTTCCGTTGGATTTTGTGGCGTGACAACTTCGGAGGTTTTAATGGGGAAAAAGAAGGCCGGCGGAGGAGGAGGACTGGGACGAAGTCTGATAAAAGAAAGACTACAGTCGGGCCGAGGAAACAAGAGGGCCGACTCATGGGTATGAAACCACAACCAGGTGTAGGTGAAGCCCGGGGGAGTTACTGTACTCTTGTGTGTTTGTACAGCTTCACCTCTTCTGGGAAGTATGTCCACGAGGTTTAGGGGTGGGTTCATGGGAATGTGTGACCATTCTTCCAGAAGCGCATTTGTGAGGTGACACGCTGATGTTGGACCAGAAGGTCTGGCTCTCAGTTTCCGCTTTAATTCATCCCAAAGGTGTTCTCTCGGGTTGAGGTCAGGACTCTATTCAGGCCAGTCAAGTTCATCCACACCAGACTGTCATCCAGGTCTTTATGGACCTGCTTTTGTGCACTGGTGCACAGTCATGTTGGAAGAGGAAGGGGCCAGCTCCAAACTGTTCCCACAAAGTTGGGAGTATGGAATTGTCTTGGTCTGCTGAAACCCAGACTCGTCCATCAGATTGCCAGATGGAGACACGTCTCCACTGCTCTAGAGTCCAGTGGCAACGTGCTTTACACCACTGCATCTGACACTTTGCATTGCGCTTGGTGATGTTTGTCTTGGATGCAGCTGCTCGGCCATGGAAACCCATTCCATGAAGCTCTCTGTACTGTTCTTGAGATAATCTGAAGGCAACATGAAGTTTGGAGGTCTGTAGACTTGACTTTACAGAAAGTTGGTGACCTCTTTTTACTATTGTCCTCAGCATCTGCTGACCCCGCTCCGTCAGTTTACGTGGCTGAGTTGCTCCCAGTCGTTCCCAAACACCTCCATGTTCTTATAATACAGCTGACAGTTGACTGTGGAATTTTTAGGAGCGAGGAAAGTTCACATCTAGATTTGTTGCACAGGTCCTATCCTGTAGAAATGAGGAGAACATTAAAGCTAAAGTCCACTCATTTCTCCTCATTTCTCTAGTAATTTTCCTTCTAAATTGTGCTGATAATCAACATCACTGGCAACAATAATCCAGTGGAAGTTTGGCGTCACCTTTAAAGAAAATTACTTTTGGATGGTGTTGAAGCTTTGACCCAGACTTGGGCATTTAAGTGGAGTTTTTTTCATTATTTTTGTACTATTCCATGAAATGTGCAATCTTGTTGAATGGGTGGAATATCATTTCTAGGGTCTGTCTGATTTTAATGTAGTTAAAAATATCAAGAAATGATGAGCATCCGTATTAATATGATTTTGTCTTTTAAATTCATTCACATCTCCTATTATTGTCTTGTCATTTTATTACTATTTAGATAATTAAATGACAAAAACAGATGTTTTCTTCATAATATATAACATAACATTATATAGATTTTGACTTGTCCTATCAAAACTTCTAAGCCCAAAAATTCTAATTAACAACAGTGATTATGATATTTGATGTTAAATTACCACTTTATGCCATACATGTTTGTCTTTTGGGCTCGCTGAGCTTTTGTACCATGAACTCTGATATAGGCGCGCATCCATAGTAAGCATCTCAGGTGTAGCGTTAATTGTTATAAGTGTGGTTTGAATCCAGTGGTCATGTTTGCTATACATTCACAGGTGCTGAGCATTGCCGCAGCTCACATTTTGACTTTCGCAGGAATCGTGGGGATGATAAACGAGTTGGGAAGAGTGCCGTCTTTCCTTGATAGTTAGATATTTAGTCTAACCGCGAGGCTTTTCGGTTGTCGTCATTGCACTTATAGGTAATCTGTCATCAATTATTGGTGTGCTCCTGATCTGGTGTTCGTCTTTAATCCCCAGCGCCACACCAGTGAGCTGAACGATGGCTACGACTGGGGACGGCTGAACCTGCAGTCGGTGACGGAACAAAACTCTATGGATGACTTCTTGGCTACTGCTGAACTGGCAGGAACAGAGTTTGTTGCAGGTATTAAAAAAAAAATACAAAAACACCTACATTGTGATCAAGCAAATCAGCACATATCATTCTGTCACAATGTGAATTACTTTTTTTACCTTTTATGCGCAGTGCTTAATATTTGATTATAAAATTCAACTTGTAATATTAATGAAACTCTTGTTAATCTAATAGAAGTTGCGATTTGAGATGCATAAGACCTTAAATACTTCTGTGATATCCACCAGAGCGGTGTTGTTGTCTTTTTGTTTCCACATAGAGAAACTCAACATCAGGTTTGTTCCAGCTGACTCCAGAGCAGGTTTATTAACAACTGAGGAGAAAACCAGGCTGAAGAAGCTACATGAAGAAAACCAGCATTTCCTCAGAATACCTCGGCGGTACGTTCAAAAGATCAACCTAGATTTAACACAGTGAAGCACACGTTTGGGGATAAAAATGTTACTTTTGTTTGCATGTTTCAAGCCCCCACTGGGATGGAAGCACAAGTCCAGATGCACTTCAGCAGGCTGAGAAAGACAGCTTCTTGGAGTGGAGAAGAGAACTTGCGGAGTATGTGATGTTCAGCGCTCTATTTCAGATTAGCAACTAAGAAGCACACATTAATACATGGTTGTTTAAAGTTAACAAAGTTAAAAAAAAAAAGTTTTATCTACAACTGAGTAAACGTTCTCATTTATGGCTTGTGATATATTAAGTTGGATCATCTGTTAGTCGTCTAACTGCCAGTGATTTTTTCTAAAGACTGGAAGAGGAGCAGAAGTTAATTCTCACCCCATTTGAGAGGAACCTTGAATTCTGGAGACAATTGTGGAGAGTGATCGAAAGAAGGTAAATGCAACAAAAACAATAGTATTCTAGCAACTCAAATCTGTTTCTGTCATTATTAGGTGCAAATGCTGATCTGCTCCTGTATTTTTCTTTAGTGATGTGGTTGTTCAGATTGTTGATGGCAGAAATCCTTTACTCTTCAGATGTGCAGACCTGGTAAGACCATTTTCTTCAGTTGCAGAAAAGATTCGAATCGAATTGTGGGGGGTTGCCACTAAAATTGACTGAAATGCGTCTTCACGCTGAACTGTGGATTCCTTTTATGGGGACTGTAAGACTTCTCCAATGTTGTTTCCCTCCAGGAGACATACGTGAAAGAGGTTTCGCAGAATAAGGTGAACATGCTTCTGGTGAACAAGGCAGACCTGCTGACGCGGGAGCAGAGGCGAGTCTGGGCCAAATATTTTGAGAAAGAGGGGCTGAGGGCGGTTTTCTGGTCTGCCCTGGCTGAGAGCAACAGGTTGGATGCAGAAGAAAAGGTGAGCAGCTGGAGGCCTGGAGGGCTGTACTCTCAGCTTCAGGTTATACTGTTTGTTAACTTGTTTAAATTCAGATGACTGTTGACTCAGATGTGTTCTTCAAAGGCAGGCGGTTTTGATCACACTGTTTTTTTTTTGTTTTTTTTTTTTTTATATGTTCAGACTTGCCTTTGAAATATGCATATAATATAAAATAAAACATCTTTTCTCACAGGGCGAGGAGATAAAAGACTCGGAGTGTGTGGAGAGTGTCCCAGAAGGAGAAGGATCACCATCTAATGAAGACTTTAGCCACAAAGTAGCTGGAGAATATGTAGAAGGGAAGGAGGAGGAGGAAGAAAGTGGTGCGGAGGAGGAGCGGCAGGAAAATGTAACTGTGGATGAGGAGGACTGGCACACCTGCTCAGAAGATGAGGAGGATGAAGAGGGAGAGACTGTTGGCTCATCAAACCCATCGTTCCGCAACTCCAGCCGACTGCTGTGCAAGGATGAGCTGCTGGACGTGTTTAAGGCCGTACACAAAGGGCCCAGGTGTAGAGAAGGACAGCTGACAGTAGGACTGGTAGGCAAAAACGGACATTCATCAAGTCATTCTCCAAGTCTGGGATAGTTTTGTTCGTTTGTATAGAGAACAAACACAAGAACCACTCACTCTTGGGGGTCTTTTCTGCTTCACGAGTTCAGCCTTTCGCTCAGACGTGGGCTACTAAAACACGTTTACATTTTCATCCCGTTTGGCATCAACAGGTCGGGTATCCCAACGTAGGAAAGAGCTCCACCATCAACACTATTTTAAGGAACAAGAAGGTGTCTGTTTCCGCCACTCCTGGACACACCAAGCACTTTCAGGTACAGCTGTACTGGTTGTATAAATTTAGCTCAAAGATAAGATCTTTATTTATCTTTTTAATTAAAACCTTTTCTGGTGTGTGTCCTAGACTCTCTATGTGGAGCCAGGCCTGTGTCTGTGTGACTGCCCAGGTCTTGTCATGCCCTCCTTTGTCTCTACCAAAGCTGAGATGATCTGCTCCGGGATTCTGCCCATCGACCAGATGAGAGATCACGTGCCCGCAGTGTCCTTTATATCCTTTACATAATGCACAAATCTCTCTTTTTGGTGTTTCCTTTCTTAAAGAAAGACCAGTACTATAATTTCACTGATTTTCAGCTCTTGATTTAAATTCTCAATTTGGATTTTTCATAAAGATTGTCACATTTGAAGGATAAAACCTAAGGATCAGCCGTTGTTCCTTAATGGGTTTGTCACGTGTGCCAGACAATCCCACGGCACGTGTTTGAAGGCACATACGGCATAAACATCATTAGACCTCGAGAAGATGAAGACCCTGACAGACCTCCCACCTCTGAAGAGCTGTTGATGGCATATGGATGTGAGGCTGCTAGACATATAACCTTTTAATTAATAGTAGAACAGAAATGTCACTTGTGAGCATATACATTTGGATGACAACAAGATGCAGGTGTAACCCATCACCACAAGTGTTTTTTGTTCTTGTGAATAAATTATTGAGATGGTAATTATGCACAAAGTTGACCTTTCTGTCTTTTCCTCTGTTTAGACATGAGAGGCTTTATGACGTCCCACGGGCAGCCCGACCAGTCCAGATCAGCTCGATACATCCTGAAGGATTACGTCAGTGTGAGTTTCACTTTAGTGGTTGGTTGTTTCTGGTTTGGTTGAACAGTCTCAAGGTGCATCAGTCCTGTTCACTAGTCAGATGCAGTGTTGCCGTCATTGTCACGAACTGGTAAAGTTATTATTAAAAAAAAAAAAAAAAAGGAAGAAAGAAAGAAACCCCTCCTCTTTCAGTCCTGCTCAGGTTGACAACTACCACCAGGTCTCGCTACTTCCTGTCCTGTGTGGGGTCATTGAAAGAGTGGTTTTCCAACAGGCCTCGGAGTTGTTGTCTCTGAACCACCTCCTAGACCTTTTGAAGCGAGTTAGTTTGGCTCTAAAAGTGGTCACTCCACTGAAACGACTCTGCTGTCTGTGACGGAGTCCTTGAGAGCAGCCGAAGCCACAAGCCAGTCTTCATTCAACCAGACCCATCAACTGTCTATAACATGATTAATCACAGCTCATGTTGCTAAAGCTTTACATATGGTCCAGAATGCAGCAGCTCGCCTGGTTTTCAGTGAACTTACAAGGGTTTGTTTCACTCCGGTGATCATTAGTCTGCACTGGCTACCAGCAGTATAAACACACATCTGAAGGGACATCTCCATGAAACAGATGTGGCATTAACCAAATACTGAATTTCTAATAGCTTCTATTTATCTTTATCAACCCTTTAATTTCCTCTATTTTATGAGCCAGTGCTCTCACATTTTGCACCACAACTTGGAGAAGAAAAGGTTTTTATTTCCTGCTCCTTTCTCTTCATTTTGCTTCTGCTCAAAAAGACAAGAAAAATTGCAAAGAAAACATGACTGGAGTAACTGAAAAAACACAGTTTTTTTTGTTTTTTTTATTTTATCTGATTCATCTGTAAGTTTATATTATAGCATACTGCCAATTAAAATGAGAGTTTTGTTTTTGACCAGTGATTTGATCAGTTATCAGTCGTGTTGCAACTCGTTCTTGGTAGGAAAGCATTCTGTTATTAATTACATTTTCTTATGACACTGTGATTTATTATATTTTTTTCCCAGACTTGTTTACAAGGCTGCAGGCACTTTTTTATGCTATGATGAAATCTTACCACTAAAATGTCCAAAACAGTGTTTGACCATGAATCTGATGCACGTGCCAGTGCTGGAAAAAAAAACATTTATTTCTTTTGTAAAGAACTGCTGCAAACGTTTATGTTTTAAGGTGATATAACCTTTTAAGGCATAACTAGATAGATCATGACTTTGTTCAAGCTGGTGTAAGTTTTTGGCAGTTCATCGTGGCTACTGAAAAGCAGGTTTCCATGTGAAGGCAGTAGGAAAGAAAGGAATGGAGCCAACAGGAACCAGTTATGAAACCAAGACAAAAATACAACTGCAGACTTTTAATGTCCCCACTTTTTAAAACAGTCACCTCTTGACAAGAATTTGGCTCAGGATGTGAAGATCACGGCGCGTTCTCCTTTAACCTGCAGGACTGCAACATAAAACTGTGTAATCACAAGCTCTTGGTTGGTTGAATGTCTCCTCGTGTTGTCATTGTTTCTGATTTTTGTACATATCAACAGTTGATTTTTATTCCCAAAACTGATTTCCCCTCAAGGACCATAAGGTTTATGCAACATCCTCTTTCTAACCTATCCCTCCAAACGATGTTGACTCCTCACAGGGCAAGCTTCTGTTCTGCCATCCTCCCCCACACATAAACGCTGAAGACTTTCAGCCGCAGCACAGCAAGTTCCAGAGAACAGACTTGGGCACCTGTGACCTCTCCACAGTGACAAACGGACAACAGAAAATCAAGAGAATTGAAAATGTTGTGGACAAAAACTTCTTTCATCAGGTAAAAAAACTCCCTCGGACCCCAGAAAATGACCGCTTGATTATAACTGAAATAAAACATTTTGTTGTTGGTGGTCTTTTCTTTGCAGGAAAATGTGCAGGCACTCACCAGAGGAGTTCAATCCATCATGGGCTACAAGCCAGGCAGCGGACCCGTGACAGCAGGCAGCTCCGAATCGGAGAGGGAGAAGGTGGTGGACAAGCCCTGGAAAAAACACGGCAACAGGAACAAGAAGGAGAAATTACGACGGGTTACAAAACATCTGGATGCCTGATGATGATCTGAATTTTTTTTATTTTTTTATTCGTAATCCAGTTATTTCAAATGGAATGGAGGAAAAAAAAAAACGTAAGGGCAGTTCATTTGTGATTCTATTGGGAATCGACAGTGAGTTGTACTGTTGGTGGATGAAAGCCCCTTAAATCCAGTGAATATGGAGAGGACTTGATCTTAATGAGTTTCATTAGATGTCATGTGCCGTTATGGAATGAGGCCGATATCCGTACAAAGCATTCCATCAACTGGATCACCAGTTTTACAGCGGTTCACAGGCTCTGCACCCAGGGGGTGTAAAATTTACAATCAACTCAATTTAAAAAAAAAAAACTTTACAAACAAAAGCAATGTCACACACTATTCATTAAACAGTTGATGCACATCATAATTGTATGTGGGGTGCTGCTCTTTTCACAGGCTGTAATGGTTTATATCATCAAACTTGGCTGCAGAATAAAATAAGTGTTTCCCATGTGTGTATGCATTGTTGTATTCAATTATTATTAACGCTGCATTGCGGAGAAGCAAAAAATGTTTTTGTAAATATTCCTACATTTTAAGTTATATTTGTGGCACACGCGCGCACACACACACGTTTTATTTAACTGCACTGTAATGCATTAGCATTTTATATGATAGTGTCTTTTGTTGGACTACTAAGATTTTACATTGCTCTTGCTCATAATAGTTTGTAACATTAAATTGAGATTTGTGTACATATTGTTTTTATTTCAATTCTTAAGTTGGCCCCTGCACACAGAGCAAGATAACCGACTCCAAAGTCCTTGTTTGTGTATGTAAATCTGGCCAATAAAGCTGATGCATTAAAAAAAGAAAAAAGAACTCAGAAAAAACTCAAAATTTCGGACTGATAAGAATTAAAAACTAAAAATGTGAGAAACTGTGACAGGGTATACATATATGAACTCTTAGTATTTGACTTTTAAAAAAAAGTGAAAAATGGACTAAACTCAAATGTACAAGAAAACCGTTTCAATAACACTGCAGATGGAGACATTTTGCCTTTTTTATTTGAGTGGCTACAAATGATTATACATGGACTAATTCTATTTTATTTCTTCCTTTTTTTCAAACACAGTGCGTTGAGGCCGGTCTTTTGCTTTGGGGGGTCATTAGTAGCTTTAGGGCCCTTTGTGTGTTCGTGGTCTGCACAGAGAAAGAAAGCGGCTCTGTGCGCAGGTGTTTCTGCAGGTAACTCAGCTGCTCCTCCTCCTCCTCGTTGCGGGTCCCTCCTGTGCACAGGTTGACGCGCACCTTGACGAAGCCGATCATAAGTTAATTTTTCTCCAAATCCACGGAATGCTAAGTCGTTTGCAATAAAAATGAAGGGAAACACAACCTTCGCGAACGACTCAGACCAGTTCCCGGGCAGCCCGTTTGGTTTTTGGGTCGATTCAGTCACCACCTGCTTCTCTCATGACGCAGACAAACTTTGCGTCCCCGTCGGGCTTACGATACTTTCTGCGCTCCTCGTACTGCTGTCGTGTCTTCTGTAAGTAAAGTTTGCTTAAGAATTTGCCTCTGAATGTCAAAGGAGGGAGTCTGGCGTTAAATCTGAGGTCACCGTTTTAAGGGCCGTGTATCAGAGGTGCAAGTTTCGGGGAGAGTCTCCAGGAGACACGCTGATGGTTTTCTACTGCTTCCTCGGTAACCTGTGCAGCACAGTGGGAGCCATCATGTCCAGGCAGCTGCACATACAGGTAACGTAATTTTAACTGACATATTTTGCATCTGGTGCATGCAGGAATGTGATGCCGTTTTTATTTCTGTCTCCTGAAGGTTTTCATGAGTGCCTTCATTGCCGCCACTGATGCTGCGAGTTGCATTTTGTGCTGCTTCCCAGTGCTCCTGTGCTGGAACTCAAAAGCACGTAAGTGAATATTTTCCAGAAGGTCACACCTTTTTTTTTTTTTTTTTTTTAGGGAAAACAGAGCCTTATCAGCGAGCCTGTGCAGATAACTACACAAATGAACGGAGCGAATGCTGAGACTCTACCTTTTAACCATGTTTTATTGTGCTTTCCCTCAGAAAGGAGGTTGAGGATGATGAAGAGGCGCAGGAGACAGCATCTCCTGGCTGTGGGTGTGTTGATGGTGGTTGCAGGTGGTTTTCTGAAGTCCAGAGTTGATGATCCTGCAGCATTCAAGCCTGTCAAGGGCAGGACACTGCTTCATGTTCCTCTGCAGACCTCCGTGTGGAGTCCTGTAATGGTGTGGCGCTCAGACAAATGTCTGACTTTGACTGATGGGATCTGATACGTTGATTTTTTTTTTTTTTTTTTGTACACACTATATAAACTGAGAACACAATCTCCAGTATTTCTGAAAAGGTTCTGATATTGTTGATCTTAGTCACTTTGGTCTGATCCAAACTCTTATGTTGTAGCTGGCATGATAAAACCTAACCCCCGTCTTTCCACAGGACAACAGTGAAATCCTGGGTTATGCACTGGGACTGCTGTCGTTTGCCATTTCCTGTACTTCCAGGTTTCCTGCGCTCTGCAGAGCAGTAAGTGGCAACATACTAGTGTCAAACCCACTTGGAGTTATGCCCCCAGTGTTAAATAGCTTCAAATTCAGTTTCTCTTGTCTTTAGAGGAGAGGACAGAAGTTGCCGCAGGTCTACTTTTTCTCTGGACTGCTGCGCTCGCTGTCTGGGGCCCTCTACACGGCGGCCATCCTCCTCTACGACACTGAGTTTTGGTTTCTGTTGAGAGTCATGCCGTGGCTTCTGTCATCAGCAGGCTGCGCCACCCTGGACCTGCTTGTATCTTTGAACAGCAACACGCCTTTTCTGTCTAGGGACGCTTTCATTGTTGACCCGGTGATAACTGGGTCAAAAACTAAGTACCGTAACTAAGTTAGTTGAAAACGGGCAAGAAAGCTGTTTTGTATCTGGGAAACTGTGCAGAAAAGAATATCAGTGTGTCACAGAAACGGGGCACTTTTATATGTCTTGCTTGTACATGGAGAACAGGAGGAGGACAATACTGATGGGTAATCTGTTGACCCTTTAACGCAGCACTGCCAGATTTTAGGCATCCACTGGTGGAAAAGAAGAACCAGGCAGCCATCAACCAGGTTGATGAAATGTTCTCCAGACTCCGAGAGCCTTTTGGGTGGCTCTGGCGCCCACGCAGACGATACGACTGTGATGAAGCAACAAAAGAAACAGCAGATGCCTTCATCAGCACAAACAAAAGTAAATGAATTTTCTCACTGCAGCTAGCGTTTCTTGAAGAAATCTTTGATATCGGAGACATATTGACTGTTATGTTTATACTGCATAGTTTTATTTATTTTTTCAATTTGACCATAAATGGCATGAGAGGGATTCAGTCTCACTTATCAGTGGAAGAGCTTTTAATTCACAGTCATGACTATTTTGTGATACTTAACATTTATTTATTTATATGTTTATTTTCTGAGTTTTGAAAGGTTTTCTTGTCGTCATTTTGGTTTGAAGTTTCTTACAAAAACTGGATTGTGATTATTAATAAGGGCATTGAGTTCTGGGGTCACGTAAAACCACCAAATAATTTTTATGATTGTCTCTTCTTACCTTTTTTTTTTTATTACTTTAGCTGTATATTTTGGATTATGTTGTTGAAAGGCTCCACTGAGAAAAATATAAATTAGTATTGTATTTATTCTTGTATTTTAGACAAACTTTAATCCAGTGCAAAAAAAAAAAGATTTTTAAATGGTAATTATTGTGGGAATAATTTTATATACCTGGCATAATACGTTTAAAAAAAAAAGTTGGAATGTGTATTTCAGTATTCAACTTTTACCTCAAAGACAAAAAACGTCCAGAAGACGACTGAGATGGGCCATTACATGGACGTCAGCGTTCCTCCGGTAAGAAAAGTAAGTAAATAATCTGTTGCGGTGCAGACTGTGGGTGTAGGTGTAAGAACTGTAGCACATGCCTAAGATGAAATCTTCCCTCCTTTTTTTTTTTCTTTAGCACATGTCCCTTAAAGAAGTTACATTGTCTAAGGAAGGTCTGCAGGACGGGCTTCTCTGCAAGAAGATGCGAATGATCAGAGTAGACAGCCTCTGCTCGTCAGACACGTCCTATGACTCTTCACCAGTCAGCTCAGATCTGGAGGTGGGTTGGACTATGTTGGGGTGCAACAAATAAATAAATAATAATAATCGCAATTGTAATCATGAGCTTGAGTAAACCAGCTAAATGATAAGACGGAGACCTACCAGTAGAAATCCTGCAGGCAGAGCACCATCCAAATCAGAATAGAAAAAAAAGCTCAGTAGTAAAATGTCAACATGATATAAAGGAAGGTACCATTTCAAAAAGAAACAGAGGCTTATCAAGTTTCATTCTGGAATACGTGTGTTGTCTGGCGTGGACGTACATAATTCCACAGCATGTAGTTTCCCCACAGTGCCACTAGGTGGTGTAATCACGTTGCTGGAGGAGACGGCGTCAGGATGGTTTTTCTGACTTTTGTGATGCATTTTGTGTCATGTCGCCTCAACTGAATCATGACTTAAATGTGCTCCATTTGTGAGCATCATGAGCTGAAATCACAAGTTGAAAGTAGTGTTACCTTATTAATGTTCGACCTGCTTGACAGATTTGGCGTGTCGTGTTTCCCTTTTTTATATATGATTAAAATTAAGCTTAATGCGATTTATGACCCTTGGTGATACAAATTCATTTGGAGTTTGCTCAAACTATGTCCTTTTTAAGGAATGGATAAATATGTAAAACCAAACCTTTCCTTTTAAAATCCAGCATTAAAAAAAAAAAAAAAAAGAACTGGCAACATCTCATGCTTCTTGCTTCTTAACATGTGACTCTTGGGGAAGTAAGTCTGAGGGCACCAGTCAGCAGGTTTGCGTTTGAATGGCGAGCTGGACTCTATTACCAGACGTGTGCTTGTGGGTAGAAGTTTGTATTTTAACTTTCCTCTGCAGCCTGCACTTGTTCCAAGAATCAAATATTGGCAACACGGCTGCACCAGTCCTGTTTTTAGGCGGCTCACATTTGTATAATTTCCCCCTCTTAAAAAGCCTAGTTGGAGATCACAAGGCAAGTTAAATTACTAGCTTATTTCACTTTCAGGCCTTGACACCCGAGCATAAGAGCAACTCCCTCACCGCGCTGCTGGTGAAAGTCGGTCTGTGGAGGATGTCATTTAATCAGAACCAAAGGTAAATGGTGCTCGCACAAACAATTGCTGGCAGATACTAGTCACCAAACAGGAAAAGACAAATGACCTTAATGCCCGTAGCTTATTAGGTGCTGTAGAGAAGTAATAGCGCTTTATAAATGTGCTATACTGGTAACGCATGCACCTATATTTGGCTGTGAAAACTCCTTTTTAAACAAACTTTTTCTGACCTCTCATTGGTTTGTGGAGACCAGAATGTTCTTAAAAAAAATAAAAATTACAGTTGTTACTAAATAGTCTGTTACGAACACAATTCCTTAAAGTAATGTAATTTCAGAACAATGCCAATTAGACCTCTTTTTTTTTTTTGTTAAAGAAGAGATGAGGATTTAATTCTAAGATCAAGGCCCCACTTCTTTTTCACTTGCAAGTAAAAAAATAACAGATGCTGTTTACTTGGTGATGTACTTGAAAGCGGGTGTCCTCGTGAGTGGACTCTTGGTCTAATATTTAAGCCCCGACCAATAGCAATGTGAGACCTCTGCTTTTTGAGTGAGTTGTAGGGCTTTTGTAACATTAAATCCAGTTTGGCTCACTGATAAACAGCTTTGTAAGAAAGCTGGGAACAGACAGCCAAAAGAGGTCACAGCATTTTTTCCATCAAGTATTTAGGTGTGTGCCATCTAAACTGAGCAGTCGCTGCAGCCAGCAGTTGGAAATATCAATTGTTTTATTTAGTTTTTTCATTTACATTTCTGCTGAGTGTTGAGTCTTGGCTGAAGTGAAGCTGAGAAGGTACAGTGATGGGTGGAATTGTTTGAGATTTGCCTTGTGGCCCAATTGTTCTGCTGTAAAGAATCTTTGATTAAAGACCAGCACTGGGCTGGGTCCGTCTGCTTAGGAAGCAGAGCAAACGGACTTGTCTATAGGGGGCCCTGTGCTACCCCCTGCTATTTTGGGAGATGTTTATGGTCTCTTGTGTGCTGCTCGCTGCCTAGGAATTTTAACTGTGTGAACAATGCTAGACCTCTTGTGTTGTATGTGATCAGAGAATACTCTTCTGATGCTTAAAAAGAATAAAAAAAGAGAGCATTGCTGCTCTGTAACATTAAAAATACTATTTTCTTAAATGCAAAGCATATCAGAGTCTCATAAACTTGGTGTAAATTTCTCAAAGTGGTTGAGCAAACAGCAAGTAGACATGAATCTAAATCCTGCATGTTTCATATCAGTTAACTCAACAGGGGTCCTTTGGTTTTCTTTTTTTTTTTTAATAATTTTAATTTTCTTTTAGGTATTTTAAAGTTAGTGTAAGGGACTTTATGTGATTTCAAATCCAGAAGATTTTTTTATTGTCACATTCAGTGAATAAATTATCCCCAGATTTGTTTTGAAAGTCTTGCACAGGTTGACTAAATAAACTAAAGTGCACATTAAGAGAGAAATCATAGCAAAAGATCAAGATAATTTTAACTTTGCTCTGCATGAGCCTCAATCTGGAAGATAGATGGTTGGTGTCTGCCCTCTACCGCTGATGTACAGAACCAAGCATGGAGCATCAACATGTGGGCTCTGTTAAGTGGCATGGCTACAAAATCCACGCAACTCTTGAAAGACGCAAAAAGAGAGGAGTCACTTTTTCAAAATCCTTCATGGAGGAGCCACAATCTGTATGGAATAATTGTTTTAGAGACAGCTGAAATCGAGTAAAGCTCTGTGAGAAGGTAGTGGATCTTTTTATTTATATGGAATTAGATGAAATTGACAAGAAGAACTAAGTAAAAAAAATTAATTTGTGTCCCCTCAGGGAAATAATGAAGTACTTTTGAATTGAATTAAATTTTGTGTTTTTTTTTTTGTTTTTTGTTTTTTTTTGTTGTTTTTTTTATAAATACATACTTTTTTTTTTTTTTTTTTTTTTTTTAAATAAATATGATGAAACATGGTACTGTGGTGAAAAAGAAACACCAACAATGAAACTTGGCCTAAATTCTGTTGAAAAAGAAAACATACAAATGTGATAGAAACTACTAGCAGACAGCATGCCGGCTCGAGGTGACTGCTGAAAATCCTAGATGTTGTTTTGTTGCCAAATTGTGCACAACCAAAGATTAGAAAATACAAAGCTGGAATTACAATAATTTAAATGCACTGCCTGCGATCTTCTAAAATCTGTTGTTCATGTTTAAGGCTGCCAGCTGTTTTGTCCAGGACTGTTTAAACTTTGCAGACTATTGCTTTGTATAACCCTTCTATTGTCTGTTTTTCCAGTGGGACTTTGGAGTAGCAATTTCACAGTGGGGTAAACCAGGAGCAAAACCACAGGAGGGGGATGAGTTTCCACTTCAAGACTGGCCAACAAACCCCAAACCCTTCAACATCTGCACATGCTCCACTACTGAACAGTCACAGAAAATGCTGTGAGGAGGGTGGCTCTGCAGTAAGCTGAGCTGTTCTTCACACACATGCAGTGTACTAATTTGTGAATTTAATTAAAAAAAATGATAATAATAAAAAAAACAAAACAAGTGCAAACATCATACTTCAATCCGTCTTTCTGTTTTAAAGTGAAACATTATCCAATGTTAACTAATGAAAGGTGGTAACATTATGCTGGATTTGGGTTTTATTTTTGGTCCGTCTCTGACCTGTGCTCTCAAACACACTTGCACTGACATCAAGCTCTCTGAAAAGTTTGATTTGTTTCAAACGTTTACAGAAAAGGCCTTCCCTAATAAAGCAGAATGAATCTCCCTGCTGCCATTTCGGATTACTAGGCCACATCCTGTATTTTATTTGTCATCCTGGGTTATCAGGGCTGGACTGGGAAAAGAGACGGTGGAGAAGATAAGCTCCCAACTAGATGGCTAGGGGCTTGCCCATCCTCTCCATCATACAGCAGACCTCTGTCCATCTGCTGGCACTGAGGCCGTAATACGATGCTGGAGCAACACAACAAGGCATTTTTAAGTGAAGGGACTTCCTCAGACCTGATAACTAAACAATACGCAGTGATAGAAAAGTTATGAACCGCATTGAACTCCTCCCTGTAACATTTCCTTAAGTGACATATCAGTCTGAGAAAAATGAGTGGGAAACGACTAATAAGATGTAACAAAGCAATTGCTGATATCAGCAGTAGATATTAATGTCATTTAACACCTTGTTCTGCCTGTAAACATAAGCCAGTAGGTCAGCTGGGAAACAATTCTATATTATTGAATGTCATCTAATCTGATCTTCAGTAATTGTTCTGCCAATATCTGAATGATTAAATTCTGTGTTGTGCCAGTAATAATTAAATTAGGCTATTATAGTGACTTTGACAAAGTTTAAATTCAATTGTACTTTCTTAGAATGTATTTCTTGTTTTTTTATCTGCCTTTATAAACTGATTAATCCTGAACAGACCAAAACACTATTTGCTGTTTTAAATGGCCCGATCCCAATGACAAATGCACATCCAGCAGTGCTCGATCTCTAGGCCTCATCTGTGACCCTCCTGAGACTGGGCCAAAGGAAAACAAACTGTGTGTCACTTCCAAAAACATGGAATTTTGTTTGCAAAAGTGGAGGAGAGCCTGGATTAGCACAACAAAAGCAGCAGTGGGGTCGAGGACTTTGTTTGTCTTGGCCCGTGTGTCAGTGCTGCAGTAAACGTGGAAGATGCAGGGGGATTTTAGCCTGGAGGAGATATTTTATTCACCTGCAAGTCGGCCGGAAAGGGAGGAGAGAGTTCGGAAGGTGTTCAGGACTAACAGAGTTAATGTAAATAGGACAGGAGTAAATGAGAAACTAAAAGAATCCCGCACCACATGATTGTTACTGAATAACTAAAATCACAGGATCATATAACAGTGAGTTTGCTTGAATACCTTTAGAGTAAGGGACACTTCACTTGTAAAGATCAAGAAGGTTTTTTTTTATCACCATAAAGATTCTGTGTGATAAAAGTAAAATTAAATCTTTTGGGGGAAGAGCTTTTACTAGTCTAGAAGAAATGTATTTTCCACATAAAAAGCAGGTATGAGAGTGGTCTTAAGTTTGAAAGTCAAACTTGGGACTAAGAAAAATGTAATCATTATCTTGCAATGGCTTCAGCTTGATAATCTGTCATTCCCTCCGAGTCCTTTAAACTTTATGAATGTGCACTATAAAAGGCCCTTTGATAAACAGTTGCCTAGTGGCAAATTTGATCAATTGCCATCTAGAGATAAATGTGTTTTGCTTTTTTAGTGTCAAAGGTTTGAGAGCAACAAAAGTCAATATTATTGGCCCATTTATGAACAAACTGATAACCTTTCCATGGACGTGACCGTAACCAAGAGTGCTTATCTTTTAGCTAGATCCAAAGTAACTAACGGGAATCCCTCTGACAATTTATAATCAATAGAGTAGGCTTTGTAGCTTACAACTGACTAATCTTTTAGGGTACCCTAACTAAGTGGGGACACAACTCTTAAAGCATGTTAACCCATTCTTCTTTGGTAAATTTTTCCAGGGTGTCCCTGGCTTCCCTCCACGAGTTCTCAGGATCTGGGCTCTGAGAAAACCACTCCAAGACATTGACTTTACTGTCCATCAGAAAGATTTAGACCAACTTAGATGTGTGTTTTGAGGCACAGTTTTGTGGGAGGAGCCAGCCTTGCAGCAGATTTCTGTACATTATTTCCCATAATTTAGCCTATTTTTCCTTTTAGAAACAAGGGCTCTTTCAGTGACATCTCGGTTCTGCCGATGGGCCCATTAGCCACGAGCTCCCGTGGGGAGGGCTCTGCGTGGTTCTCCCTGACGTGCCGGCGGTACGTGTCGGTACGTCATTTCCCGCCGTCTCGCATCCAGTTCAGGCCAGTTCACCGTTGCTGTAGTAATCACTCTCTCGCCGAGCTGTCAACACACATTGGCTCCGTGCCGTTACAACATTTTTCTATCAAACTCAGCCCGACTTCCTCTTCAGCGACGTTTTCCCCCAGATAACAGCGACTCTCCTCTCACTATGACTCGAAGGTGATCTTCAGCGTGTCCAGGTGGTTCTGGGTGAGTGTGTTATCCTGAAATATGTTCTCGGTTCGCCTGCATCGCTGTCATCATCATCATCATCATCGCCCATGTGTCATGTTGCTACGAAGCGCGGCTAAAGCTACAGCGGCAACGTTAGGTGGCTGCTTCGTGTTTGGACGTCGGTCTCCTTATTGTGTTGTACCTTTTTACTGCGGCTCGAGTGTTTTGTCCCTCCCCGAGTCAGTGTTGTCACTGGAGCACCGCATGCTTCGAAAGAGAAAACCGTATAAACCGAGGGGACGGACGAAAGGCACATGGATTAGGGGAGCTAACGTTGCAGCTCGGCTAATGGCAGCGTGCTAACACACGTCTAACGACGGCTCCGAGTTCAGCCGATGAGCCGCTTCTCGGACGGACCGGCGCTTTGAGCCGCTTCTCGGACGGACCGGCGCTTTGAGCGGCGGTTGGTTGCCACACGATTTGGCAGCCAGCAACGCCAACTTTTATCCCCGAGGGCGGACATTACCACGCAGATGTTTTGACAAGTGTGTGTGATCAGATATTTTTCTTTCAGTAGGCATCGTTCTGATTAAAGAGATCGCAGGTCTTGAAAACTTAACGTTTCGGTTTTCCGTGTCGCGTATTTTTGTTTTTGGCAGTGATGTCATACAGTTTATTGCATAATTGATAGGCGAGACTCTAAACGTAACTCAATGTAACACGCATTGGTGTGTAAACACCTGCCGTGCTGAACTGGCCTCTTAACTAAAATAACTAATAATGTAGCTTTTGATTTATGTTTATCCAAATGTGTTCAGCTTATAGTCAAATCTAGTCGACCGAGCTGTTTAAAAGATTGAGGTGGTATTACATTTTAGATGAAGTAATCTGTTAATGCCCCTTTAATATCCAATTCTTCGTTTACTGTAGAGTAACTTTTTCTGACCTCTCACCTGTTTTGACAGATGTACTTCTGAGCTTATCTAGGCTGGGCAAATGACAATCATTTATGTAACACCCTATTTGACATGACAAGACCATATAGGGAGTGCCTTAGAGACAAGTTGCTTTTTTGAATTCTTCCTGATTGGTCATTTTCTTACGTTTTGCCACACATTTCCAAGTTTCTGGCTCATCACTTAACTTATGTAATCTATTCTTGCTAAATATTAACACAATTCCATTGCTCCTTTTGGAGCTTTTCCTGTGTCTTGCTTGACTTCATCAGTGGATCTCGTACAATAAGTGAGTTGTATGTCCTTTTTGTTCTGTACTGACCTCGCGTCAGTGTTGTTTGAAATATTACTTCATAATTGTTTTGTTAATCGCAATCAGATTCAGCTTTATTCGCCAGGTACGTAGACGCATACAAGGAATTCTTTCGCGTCTGGTGTTCAACATTAAAAAAAACACTTGAGTCTGTTTTAACTCCAATTATGCCTTTGTTTTTACATAGATAAATACTGGATTCTTAAGTTGAAATGATAGTTGACATAGCCATAAACAAGATATATACACATTTCCGTTATCATGTACTGTATATAATTATTAATTTATTCTAATTAATTGCTGCCTCAGAGGGTGCTAAACTGCTTTCATTGTTTTATACTGTTTTTAACAATGTTTTCTCAGTGACAATAAAGAGCTAATATATTCTATTCTAAAGGTTCGTTTTGAGTCTTGCGTGTCGCCTTTGTGGATTTCATTAATTGAGAATGTTGGTTGCTATTTTTATACATCTGTGCCATGGTGTGGCTGGGATACTTGGATCCCAAAAGGCCTCTGTGAACAAAGCATCATGAAGATATTTGGTTTCACATAGTCAATGCCATTTATTTTAAAAATACTATGATTGAATTTGAGTTTCTTCTTGTTGCACAAGTATGAAACATACATAACAGATAAGATCAGATATATTTACAGCATTTATTTTTCTGTTTATTAGTAGAGACAGTGTTGCTGGCTTGAACATTGCCACTTCCATGTCCTTCACTGCGGCCTCACTCTGGCCTAAGGGCTTCACACATCAAGCCAATAAGTGGCTGTTTGGAACGCTGGGAGTATCAGAAAGCGTCTTTCTCTTGCTTTTTGTCTTTAACATACCATGTTGGAACAACTTTGTCACGTTGGTCAGTGCCAGAGATCATTTAGAGATTGGTTGTTTTATTGCAGTGGAAGAGCTCTGTACATGTATCAGATGTGAAAGGGGATATTGTGAGATGTGTTAACCGTTTTTAACATTTATGGTTTTATTAAGCATTTACGCTTAATACGATGTATTCCTTTAAATCGGTGGTCTTTCTTTCTTTCTGGTCCTCAAGAGCAACTCTCCTGCATATTTTAAATGTTAAATGCAACTAATCGTTTACCTGGTTTTATACAGATATTTTACATTTATTACCATATTGAATAATTTCTGAATACTACTCCATCCTGCACTTGTGTCCTTTGTAGGTATGTTAATTGTAGATCCTATATGATGTTCAGATGTTGTTTTTGCTTTGTGTGAAAGGGCTGCAGTCAAATAAAATAGAAGGTACACTGGTTTTCATTTCTAAGGGGTTATCTACTCAAAAAAGTATTCAGATTCTTATCAGGTGGCTGTACCATGAAGCCATAAGTTATCACTGCGGTAACGTAGAGCTGAAGAGAGAACCTGCTTCGGGGCATGTTATGTAAAGAGTTTCTTATTAAACTGTCAACTAAAATCTTTCACTCTCTTTTTTTGTCTTATTTCTGATAAAATACTGAAACAGAATTTAAGTATCGCTATACAGAGGTTGCTACTGAATGTTGGTATTGTCTAACGCTGTCTAACAAATGATGTCCAACACCCCTTTTTTTATTTGAGCGCACATGGCGCCTAAAGCAAAAACTGGGCATTAGTAACCTTGATCTCAACTTTCCTATTTCTCCAGCCAACTTTCTAAAGTAAGTCTGGCTTTGTTGAACTACCACTGGTTTAGTTGCAGATTAGCCACTGTTGTCATTTTTTAGCCACTTCAGAGGCTAATCACTGACTCTAGGAAGTCATCTCATCCATTCAGTGCATTGAACAGAATTTGATATACAAAGGTTTTTTTGCTTTTTGTTTTGTTTGTCATAAATGAATATATTTATAACAATTAACATTACTTTGCGTGTCCTTTTTAAAAATTAATAATTGTATTTGAAAAAAGTTTGAATAATTCATATAGGAAAAAGGTTCAAACTACTGCAGAAATTGTTAGTATGATTTGTGAATGTAAATTCATGAACATCTAACAGAAAAATGAATCGGTCAAATGAATGAATTAAGATGTTGAACTCTTAATATCAATTTCAAAAAGGAGAGTGGAAGTGGTTCATTCTAAGTTTAAGAAGTGAGGTTCTGATATTCATTTGGCCCTTGAGCCAGTGTCTCCGACTTATAGGCTGATGATGGAAGGCCTGCCAGTGTTGATTCAGAGTGAAGATGAGAAATATCCTGACATGGTACAAGTCCTCCTTGCAGTCCCAGCCATGTTTTGATGTGGAAGCCAGAGACCAATGTGATAGAAAAACAGACCTTTCTATTGCTGGTGTATTTGTTTGCCTCCAATAAGAGCAGGATAACCCAGTTGGCCACATCAGTGAAATCACTGATGTGATACCACATCACTGTATGATTTATCAGAGTAATGCAGCCCTGTGACTTAAATATGTTTAATGGATTTTACTACTCTTGTGGATTTATCAAGCTTAAAATTATATTATATTGAAAGAGTCATGTTTACATCCCTCTCACATGGAAAGAATGCAGAAAACAGCACAATGTTCAATGATGCTATTGATGTGTCTAGCTTTGTGTCAACCTCTGCCTCAGTTTTGTTGTGAGCCTCACTGTGTTTTACTTTCTTCAGTTGCTGAAAATCTGACTCTTACTTAGTCTGGAGAAATATATAAATTTGATTAGGAGAGGATAACTAAGCAAAGGGTTGTTTTTGTAATTAAACTTGGAATACTTCCTCTGAGTTTATTAGGTTTTGTTGCGATATCACCCAACCCAGTCACACACTACCATGCTTAAGATTCAGCCTGTCTGACTGTATGTATCAGTTAGGCAAAGTAGATGCTGTCTTTTCATGGTTAATGCCAATTATCTGGGGAGAATAGAGAAGTGTAACACTGTTATGTCTTTATTGTCTCTGGTTATTCATGTAGATAAAGTTTCCAATTTAAATACGAGCCCTAAGTATCACAGTATTACTCCAGACTAAACTGCTCGCACTGCTGATATATCTGCAGTCATTTATTTGTTCCCTTGCCCTCTGGAATTAAACTGGTGGGCAATACAGATTATTTAAAAACCACATTATTTATGTGACGTAAATACGAAAACAGTATTTTTTCTGTATATAAAATGCTAAAGTTTTAAATATTAAGCTTTTGCACTCATGTAGAAATGGTATCTCACTGTCATTATGCATCAATAATCAGCTCTATAAAATAGAGGTGATTAATCTTTCACACTTAGGAAAAAAAAAAAAAGCTTTTTTTTGTGGACTGTAAAGCATTTCCACTGTTAATCCAAAAGCACATGCTAAGACTTAAAATTTTTTGATCTGTGGGATTAAAGTTTTCCCTGCACTGCGCCTCCACTTCTCTTCTAATGGGGTCTACTTTGAAGAACTTTTCTACTTTCTGATCTCAATGATTGTAATTTAACCTCCACCATGACCTTTCCTTCTACATCATTAATATTACACTTTTTTTTTTTTTTTTAAGTTTTGCTCATGCAGTTCAGTGTTTGTGAGAGAGATGTCCATCATACATGTGGTTGGTACAGAAAAAACAACTGCCTTCAGAGGCTACATATATTCAGAGCAATAAATCAGGCATGCGCACACAGGTAGTTCAAAATGATAAAAAAAAAAAAAAGCATATCAGATCTTGTAATGAGAACTGCTTGAGATACATTGCTGCAGTTGCTACATTTATTAGATTTCTTTTCTCTTTTTTTAAATTTACTTTCTACCAATGATGGTGGAGATGTCATTGGTAGTTATGTTTAATTTAAGATTATTTGCATTCTGCTTTACAGTCACCATGGTCAAAGTCTGACTTTTGGCCTCTTATCAAATGTAATCTAAATGCCGCAAAATTCAAAGGAAAGTTATTGCAAGTAAGGGACTAACCTCACAAAATGCTTACTCTGGGAAAACTAAAACCCTGGAGCAGCTGCTTTTTCAGTTTTGAAGTTATGCCACAGTCTGAGTCGGGTAGCAGTCATAGCTTTTGCAGAATCCAGAAACTACTAATGGGATGGGAAATACATTGCAGAAAGTCACAGAGTTGTCATAAAGTTTATTCTGAAAGCTTTGTTGACCTTTACTCCAGCAGAAATGAGCTAGTTACAGTCAACACATTCAAACTGGAGAAAACACTGCAAACTTATTAAGGTACAGGAGTTGTCTCAAGTTGTGCACATAAGTTTAAAAGTATAAGGACATTGCCGTATGTTTCAGTAGTGCTGCTTAATAGGTTTTTGTTCTAATAGGGTAATTGACTGACTAAATGACGAAAGAAAAATAATTTAGGTATAATTTTTTTATAGTTGTTGACAAAATGAACATCTTTAAATTTGTGTCTTTTATGTTCTGTTTGAAATGTATAAAATGTTAAATAGATAAGAAGCGGAATGACATGACTGACAAGCAAGGAACAAAAGGAAAATTTGTAGAAATTTACCAGGGTCCAGGAATGAATTGAAGTTGTAATATACTTATCAGGATTCCCAAAGAAAGCATACTTGAAAGTCTAGATTAAACTAGCTTCCAACCTTTTTTTTTTTTTTTTTTTTTTTTTTTTTTTATATGGCTTATCAGTTGGTTTTCCAGCATTATCGGAGTGCAAAGGATTAAAAAAAATATTTTTTTTTCCCTCCTCAACTCCAAAATTCCTTAAAACTTGGAAAGTGCTGGCACAAAGGCTCATAGTTATTTTAAAAGAGAGACAAAAAAAGGAAGACTTGACTGGGTCATGAAGGGGGAACAAAGCTTTAATATCCCGTAGCAGGAGGGGAAGTGATAAAAGCGTATTGGGTATGACGGAGGGGGGACCAAACAAAACAAAACACACTTTCCTCTAAATGCTTCCATGAATTATAGACTTAGGTCATGGCTCATTGTTCACTTTTTCCTCCTTGTCTATGAGTTGAAGAACAGGACAGAAAGAGAGAGGACAATATGTCTAATCTTTAATAGATTGCTTACGATAAGTTAAAAAGCAGTTGTTTAATCGATGTACCAGAGAGTTAATGGCTCAATAATTGACTAATTAATTAATGGTTGACAATAATCATCTCTTTGGACTGTGTGTGTGTTTTGTTAACATTTCAGTCCTTAGTTTTTATTTCAAACAAGATTAAACATGACTACCATAACCGTCTTTGTAAAAAGCAAACAGCTACTTTCTCTCTCTCTTTTTTTTTTTTACTCTCCCCCTCAAAGCCAACACTTCTTATTAAAACAATGGCAGACTAATCAAGTGAGCGACAACAATGTGGCCTCAGGCTGGGTTCGAGGAATCTATAAATAATACTGAAGTCATGCCGACTCTTAGGGGCCTGATGTTACCTTAGGTCTTCTCTTATCCCTTCTTGTTTTATTCCTTTTTTGTGTGTGTGTGTGTTTATTTAGCTGACTTTGTTATTTACCTTTAGCGTAGTGCAAAAAGCAGCGGGATGTGTACACACATTTGTCATCGACTTGGAGATTGGATAAGAATACTAAACCCTGGGAATGAATGTCAAGTTAAATTACCTGACAGTTTTGGTCAATTTGAAATCCAATTATGTCATTTCAGTTTATAAATGCCTTTTCTTTTTATAAGGTTTCCTTTTGCTTGCTTTTCGTCAATGTTAAAACTACCAAACTAAATAAACGTTATTGGAGTTGGCACTAGACAAAACGGAGTATCTGTTTACAATCTGTGCAAACTTCATGGTAGTACCATGGCAAGAGAAGTTGTATGTTTTGGCTGTGTGGGAAGGCTGATTCAATTAAACTGCGTAATCAGTTGGTTTACTGTAGAAGATTCATAAAAATGCCAGTCTCCACAGTCGTGGAAGCTCCTAATTTGAGCTGCTGGACTGATGCACTGAATGTCTTGGATGAAATGAGAATGTAGACAGAGGGACTTTTTCTTATCATGGTTGTCTTGACCACAAGCTGTACTGAACAGAGTAAGTGTACATACTGAACTAAATGTCCTGTTCGAAGTGGCTTGGCATGAAATGTGTCATTACATCCATGAACAGGGTTTCATTTTCTTACATACACTTCAGGTATTACATAACCCACGTGAAAACAAAATATCTACGGTTTAACATATCAAGGAGTAATACAAGGGGGGAAAAATGTTTCTTCTCATGGGCTCTTATTAAATAACATGGCAGGGGTGCGTAAGTTTGAAATGTTGCATCTGGACAAACCACAAGACGTCTGGAGCGATTTCTTCTGGACTGCACTACATACCATCTGTCAAACATAGATGTGAAGGTGCGATGATTTGGGTTTGCTTGTCAGCCACAGGACCAGGGCACTTTGCAGTTTTTAAGTCAACTGTGAGCTCCTCTGTATACCAAATTATTCTAGTCAATTATAAAGCCATCTTTTTAACATCTAAAGTTTAGCCAAAACTGTAAAATGCTGCAGGACAGTGATCCTGAGCACAATAGCAAATCCACATCAGAATGGCTGACTCAGCCTTTGCAAAGCCTTGAATTTTGGATGTGGGAACCTTGGAACTTCAGAGTTGTGCATAAATGAAACGTGCAAACCACAAGGACCTGAAGCGTTGTTGTAATGGAGAGTGGCCCAAGACTCTTTCACAATAATGTGAGACTGAGAATGTCATACACGAACAGCTAACCTATTGTTACTGTTAAAATATAGATGCTGGAAAATCATGGTGTGAATTTGGTATTTCACACACAGCTTCTGCTGAATATGTAAAATCAAGAGGCATTAAAGGAATACTTTTGCTTTCATCTAACTTTAGTTATTGAAGTGATTTATATCAGATTTAGCTTTACAATTTTAATTTCTTATCCTGATTGACTCGTATTTAATATAAGAAGTCTTTAGACTACTTGCTCTGCACATGGAATGCTCTTTCAATAAGTACAGATAACTATCTTTTTGGTTAGTTTGAAAACTGCTTTGTTGCTTATTAACTTTTTTTTTTTTTTTCCCACAGAGGTGAAGTGTTAACTGTTTTGTGAAGATGTGTCTCTGTGTAAACCTGAAGCTCTTTGGTTTGGGTGTTCAAAGCCCCTTTGTAAAGTTCTGCATGGTAACGAGCGCTTCGTTTCCCTCCTTCCAGGGTTCCAGGTTGGTGTTGTGAGAGCGCAAGCTACCTGTGGGGAGGTGGTGTGCCTTGGGCATTGTGTCCCTGGCTCTCAAGGTAAAACTAATTATATTATACACTCTAATGATATACTGGTTAATTGCAGAGGTGACTAAACAGGTGAGTAATTTGCTATTTTGAAATGATTGTTAATTGTTCAGGTAAGTAATCCTTTGTTGGTCTCTAAAGCAAAATTACCTGTCAGTCATTTAGTGTCTTTAAAAAGTCATTGTTGATGGTTAAAGCTGTGGGTAAGACAGATCTCCTGTAGCGGTCTGGATTACAGTGGATTTGAAGACCTCTGACAGAAAACTCCGTTGTTGTATAGCTCTGATGTCAAGAGGATGCACACTGTTGTCTGTCATATTTTTGTCTTTATGAACCATGTGTCTATGCACAATCAGCTCCACAGACTCCAGAACAGATTCTTCAAGTAATACACCCTGCTCTGTACTATCTTGTAGACTGGAACAATCAATACGTTTACACTTTGGTTAAGTTACTTCTATAGCTGGACCGGGATGTTTAGCAGGACTCCTTTCTTTCCGTTGTGTAAGTCAGTCATCCAGGGTAACACTGAGATATTTCTACTCCTCCTCTTCTCCCCAAATGTAACTAGTGTTTGACTTAATTCCAAGTCCTCCTAAAATCCCCAGTCTTGTTTTTTCATGTTCAAGATGATATAATTGTTCCCATCCCAAACCACAAAGCCAACCGCCACGTCTCTGAATATTTCTTGTGGTGACAGGACTCATGAGTCATCCTTGAGAATAAAATGAAAACATGTTTAAGTTCATTATTTAAATAGACTTAAACCATAACCCTTTAAGTAATTTTTGAACATTACTTGCACTGTAAGTTAAGTGGAAAACATTGACTCAACCATAAATCAACTCAGAGGTTGCTGTTTTGGACGGTGACCAGCACCTTCCTGTATTGTGGAAAGAAAAAAAAAATCACTATTAAGAGGGGATTCTCGGAGGTAGTTTTAGTACTGTTTAACTCTTGCTATAAAAATGTAAACCTTATCTACACTTGCAAAGGTGTTGCTTTGAGAACTAAGTGCAAAACCAACCAACAAATTTGTTTTCTTTAATCTTTGCTTGTTTTCTTTAATGTTGCTCTATAATCTCCACGAACAGTAATTTCATGAGAATTGTGCATCCTGTAGATGATGTAAAGAAAACAAAAACAATTTTTTTTATTACTTTTATCCAGATTGCAGTATCACAGATGTACTACATCAAGTCAATAAAACATCTAGGATGTCAGTCTGCTAATGATTATTGATTGATTAATATAGTTTCCACAGACTGTTAATGGTTTTTGTTTTCGATGAATGATAAGATGTAAATAAGTATAGATCCAACTATGCACAATCAGCTCCACAGACTCCAGAACAGATTCTTCAAGTAATACACCCTGCTCTGTACTATCTTGTAGACTGGAACAATCAATACGTTTACACCTTGGTTAAGTTACTTCTATAGCTGGACCGGGATGTTTAGCAGGACTCCTTTCTTTCCGTTGTGTAAGTCAGTCATCCAGGGTAACACTGAGATATTTCTACTCCTCCTCTTCTCCCCAAATGGAACTAGTGTTTGACTTAATTCCAAGTCCTCCTAAAATCCCCAGTCTTGTTTGTTCATGTTCAAGATGATATAATTGTTCCCATCCCAAACCACAAAGCCAACCGCCACGTCTCTGAATATTTCTTGTGGTGACAGGACTCATGAGTCATCCTTGAGAATAAAATGAAAACATGTTTAAGTTCATTATTTAAATAGACTTAAACCTTAACCCTTTAAGTAATTTTTGAACATTATTTGCACTGTAAGTTAAGCAGAAAACATTGACTCAACCATAAATCAACTCAGAGGTTGCTGTTTTGGACGATGACCAGTACCTTCCTGTATTGTGGAAAGAAAAAAAAAATCACTATTAAGAGGGGATTCTCAGAGGTAGTTTTAGTACTGTTTAACTCTTGCTATAAAAATGTAAACCTTATCTACACTTGCAAAGGTGTTGCTTTGAGAACTAAGTGCAAAACCCACCAACAAATTTGTTTTCTTTAATCTTTGCTTGTTTTCTTTAATGTTGCTCTATAATCTCCACGAACAGTAATTTCATGAGAATTGTGCATCCTGTAGATGATGTAAAGAAAACAAAAAACATTTTTTTTATTACTTTTATCCAGATTGCAGTAACACAGATGTACTACATCAAGTCATTAAAACATATAGGATGTCAGTCTGAGAATGATTGATTGATTAATATAGTTTCCACAGACTGTTAATGTTTTTTGTTTTCGATGAATGATAAGATGTACATAAGTATAGATCCTCAGTCATTTTCTGATGGGTGAGTTAGGTGTTGGTAAAATTTTTCTGAGCAGTATATATTGGTACTAAAGCTATAAACAAAGTGAATTAAGCTTGCTTGTGACTCACTCGTCCAGCACATAAACGTTTTTACATTTGCCTGCCGTGTGCTTCGAGCAAGTTACACTTCATGTTTTACTGACAAGGGTCAGTAACCACAAAAGCTCGATACTTGGAATTCCATTTTTGGATTGTGCTTTTTTTTTTTTGCTGCTGTGTTATCTCTGAGTCACCATTCCAGGATAGAAATTTTGCAAATGAGTCTGTCAGTTATGCATGTGCATTGGTATATCCAGTCATAGCAGTAGTTTGGGAGGGACTGTTCTGGTTGCGTTGCGATTACTGCCTAGCACCGGTCAGGGGGGCTGCCTTTTGGAAAATACAAGGAAGGGCTTGGTCCTAAGCAAAATATCCCATAGTTTGCCAGAGAAAGGTTTCTCCCGGGTCCAGATAACTGATACGATCTGTGTGTATGGGTGGAGGCAGTGACACAGGATCACTGGGTGTTGAAGGAGCTGTTGTGGGGGCCAGGGGGGGCAGTAGGGGGTGGCCCTGTGGGCATTGTGTCCTGGCACACCATGCTGGCCCTCCGTGGCAATAACCGGGGTCAGGGTACATTAACTGTCACTGTTTGTCATTTTATGTAGTCTGTTTTTCTTTTCTGTGTGTGTGTTTTAAATAACAAAGCTGTTCTTTTACATAGATTTTTATGGCTATAGTGGAAGATGGAATTGTTTCACAGCCCACTTTGACATTAATAACAGTAAAAATCTTCGAGGTATGTAAAACAGGAGGGATTTGTGCGAACATGTCAAGGTCACATGCGTCGAGACTAGTTTTGTTCACACCCCAGCAGAATTAAAGTAAACTTAGTCTGTACTCACAAAAACAAAACAAGACAAGACATATCTATTCCATCCAGAGAGTTGCACTCTTAAGAAATATTAGGGTAATGCATTTTCTGCTACTGAACTATGAAGTCAGTTCATTTACTTAAAAAATATCTTGCTTTCAAAATTCTGACTGAACAAAGACTTATCATGACAGTTTTAGATGCTCATTTGGCTTGTATTCTGAAATGAGCATTCCAGAAGTTCATAGTTCTGTCCAAACGACATGTCCCCTCCGTCCAATACTGTTACCATTTTGTTGATTTTTGTTGTTTCTAGTGATAAAGGAAGGGGTTTGGCAAACTGTTCTGTCATGGAGACTGGAGACCTGAAGATTGTCAACAAGGGACAAGAGGAGGAGATGGTACGCCCGTTTGTAATTTGATGTCAGTGCCAGTGTGAGAATCAAATGTTTTCTGATTCATCAGATCACAACCCTCTGTGTTCTATCATTGTCCAGGAGCTGCAAGGCTACCGTCTGTGTCATTGGCGACTTGCCCTTGTGGGCGTTGGGGTACTGTGTACAGGGGGCTTCCTCCTCCTGCTGCTTTATTGGATGCCAGAATGGTGTGTCAAGTCCACCTGCACCCGTACCACAGCCCGGGATGCCAAAGTGGTGTTGCTGCGCTCGACAGTAGGTAGCAAGTAGAGACCGACTGGCTGTTTGGCTGCTGTCTGGCTGTTTCACAATTTCCTTATTGTAAAATGTGCTACACAACTGTTTGCTCAGCTGTTGTATTTACATGTGCAAATACTATTGCCCGCAGTGGATTTTATTGGATGCATAATTTACTTCATACTTTTTCCTAATATTATTGTGTAAAACAAGAAGAACCCAATAGATTTGCAATAAGAGTGTAAATAACCCATCAAAAGGGATTTATTTATTTTTATTTTTATTTTTTTATATATAACCATGAAAGATTCATATCCAGTGCTTTTTTTTGTCTGTTTATTCCAGTATTGATTTATTTTGTCAATATCACATCAATATTTACAGATGTCAATTAAAGCCTGGTTTTCTGGCTGAGCGTTCTAAAAACCTCAGTAGGATTAACTGTTTTTGTGTGTGTTGTTGACCAGGACGAGTTCCGGCGCTGGTTCTTGTCCAGGGTGCGAGTGATGCTTTCTCCGGGGAGAAACCCCTTCCACAGCCTGGAGACCCAGACCACCTCCCCCCCTTCTCCTCACTCCTGCCCCTTCCCCACCCCAGCCTCCCCACCTCTGGCCAATGGACACACTTCTCACCCCTCTGACCGTGGCCCCTGTCAGGGGATCATAAGAAAATTTTCTGATTACCAGCCCACACAGGTTGATAGAACACTCGTCTCAACAGCACACTGTTAAAAACTTCGATTATGTAAACACACTTAACTCAAAGATAGTGGTGACCACCCATTTGTGATTCATTTCCAAAGTTTATATAAAGAGATTGTGACGTCTAATCATGTGCACTGTGAAGAGCAACCACATGAGCATCCAGGCATATGAGTGCATATGACTGAAACAAGGCTCGGGGCTAAGATGAAGTCATTAACACATGTTTGGTTCCTTTTAAGCTTGTTATAAGTGCAATACAATAATTCATACTTCTGTCAAAGAAATCTTAGATGACGGTACCCCTTTCTCTTGCCCCTTCTTTCCTCTGTGTTTTTCAGATTCGCTATTTTACCCTGCATAGCACAAAGTATTATTGGAACGACGAAGCGCAGAACTTTGAGGTTTTAACGTAAGGATTCTTTAACAACCTTCAAAACTTTCACTGAAGAAGCTTAAGACTAAAATGTTTCCCTTCTTACCGTGTTTACATAACCACTTACCATTGATGTAACATCCCGTGGAAAGCATCAACTTCTTTTTTATTTTTTTATTTATTTTTAAACTGCAGCGGCCTGGAAGATCTGCAGGTCAGCTGCTCGACACTCCACTCAGAGCACAGTGCGGGCCTCACTAAGGACCAGCAGGAGTACCGGTAAGATCTCTTTGGTTACACAAGGTAGAAACTGTAAAAAATAAACGAGGAAGGACTTATTGGAAATATTTCACTCAAACATAAATCAAAGCAACTCATAATAAACAATATAATATTGTCAATAAGAATGAACAGAATAGCCCAAATGTGTTATACTGTATGATTTTTGAAGCTCAGTTGCCAAAAGATTTCCAGTAGGACTTTATTTCATTAATTCATAACAAAACAACAGCTCATAACAAAGTCTTTTGTGCATGTTTCTTTTGTCAACACTGTTAAAGAGAGACATTTCATTTGAATAAACTTTACTACAACAATTTTGACAAATTGTGTGGGCAGAAGACTTATGAGTTATTGCAGTGGAGGAAGACGGATTAAATTGACACAAAATCAATGCATCTGATCCTCTTCATTGTTAAAATGTTCTAAGTATAAGTTTCCATTCTATAGGATGTCTAGATTTTAATAGACTGTTTTTCTTACAGAGCTACACATGAATGTTTCTCTTCTTGTTAGGAGACTGTTCTTCGGAGTGAATGAAATCGCAGTGAAAGTGCCTTCTGTTTTCAAGCTGCTTATCAAAGAGGTAGTTTCCATTTTCTTTAACTCTGCTCAAATTTTTTTTTTTCATTTGAGAAGCCTTGTTTATTTCTGTGCCATTCATGTTTGTTTTTTGCACTTATACTGGCACAATCTGCATATTTTATTTCAAATATTAACAATATGTGTGACAGTTTGATCATATTGGTTCAAATCCTGGCAGGGGTCTTTCTTTCAAAGACCGTTTTTTAGATGTTTGAAAATAACATTAAATCAGATAAAGATGGGGGAGATTATGGAAATGGCCAAAAAGGAAAAAGAGGCAAAAGAATGTTACTACATTCTTTTGCCTTTTTCTTATGTCTGTTTATGGAGACAGGATGAGCCCAAGATATTTGAAGTTGTTTCTTTTTAACATCTTTTATCTATTTTATGCAATATGCGCAGCACATTTAATATGTAACACATTCCAACGCAATCTTTTTGTGCTGTTGCTCTGAGCACTTCTAGTTAAATATTTAAACTTTTCAGAAATGCTGTATTTATCCCCAAAGGGAAATTAGACAAAGAATATGCTGGTCTTGTCACCAGTGCTGGAAAATCATTCTCGGTAACCAGGAATATGGAAGCAAAACTTGTTTGTTGCTGTGTCGGTCCCAAGATGTGTCACATGTCGGACTCCAAAAGAAATGATCGCTACAAAGAAGAAAAAGAGGATTTCTAGGATTAAATCTGGATGGTAAATGTGCTTTGTCAATTTATATAAGTAATATGATGGAGACCAAGCTGAAATGGAATTTGAAATGAAAATGGTTTGCGGTTTGTCCCGAAGGTAACAGCAGAACACGATCGGAGCAGACAATTGGCTGTTTTAATTGTCACCCTGAAAGTCTTACTTTAGTTCTGACAAACTTTGCTTGGAACCAGGCTCCATGTAAGGGTATTTTGCACCATATATCTGACGGATTTACAATCTGCCTCCTTTGACTTCAGTTGTTGTGACAAACTCATCTATGCATAATTTTAGGGCAAGCACTCTCCATTGTTATAAAAGCAACCAAAAAAGGGGATGTTTCAGAGAATTACTTTGATAAAAATGCCAACAAGAAAACCTCCTCAGTGCCAGCCAGCTCTTTTCTGGCTGATATCAAATATTTCTCCTGCCAGAAAGGAGCTGGTAGATAAGTGAGAAGAAAAAAGATATCTAGACTGACACCCGAATGGAAGTTTTAGCTCATGTTTGAAGTACTTGGATAACGGCACCTTTTTTTTTTTTACCCTCTTTCTTTTTTAATTTTATGACATATTGGTCTTTTTTCTCCAGTTGCCTGTTTTCACATTCACTTCGATTTTTCAAGTAATTCCTCTTTCTCTTCCTGCAGGTCCTCAACCCTTTCTACATCTTCCAGCTCTTCAGTGTGGTCCTGTGGACTATTGACGAGTATTACTACTATGCTGTGGCCATTGTTTTTATGTCGGTTGTATCCATAGCTACCTCTCTGTACACCATCAGAAAGGTGACTTACAATTTGATGGAGTTTTCTTTTTTTATATATATATATATATATATATATATATATATATATATTTAAATGTTGTCATTGTTTTTCACATTACTAACAAATTTGAAAACAAGTGAGGTTCAAGTACTGTCTGAAGTTTAAGTTTTACTTGATGGCCCCCTCCCCCCTGCTTGACACAAAGAGTCTTAAACAAGGGTGTTAAAATGGGAAAAGCAGAAACGCATAGCTAAGAGAATTATGAGGAAGTGTACTGCTGTTATAGATGCACATGCTGCCCCAGTCATGTTTAATCCACCCACAGCAACAAATATCATGGTCTGCTGCTCCCAGCCTCAAAGTTCACATGCTCGAATGAAAACAGTCACTCAGGTTTTTGTGAGTTGAGAGGCTCCTTCGTCACCGTCTTTCCCTCTTCTCTTTTTTTTCCAGCAATATGTTATGCTTCACAGTATGGTGGCAGCTCACAGTATTGTCCGTGTGTCTGTATGCCGAGCCAATAATGGTATGCTAAAATATATATATACATACATATATATATATATATATTTTTTTTTTTTCCTTAATTCAGCTAGTCTCTCTAAATTACTTAGTTATGACTTACTTAGTTATGCACATAATAGTACATATAGCTTCACTCATTTTCCTCATTCTCCTCTGAAGAGTTCTTTATGACCAAATCCTTCACACTACACTGGGCTAGAGAAAGCTGCAGTCACCCTGCTCTTGCTTTCTTCCAGAGTTGATGCAGCATATGATTGCATTAAAAATAAATGTAGTCCTTTAATGACTGCACATCATTGTTTTTGTTTCAACACCCTTCTGAGTTTTTTGCTGAGTTAATGCCAAATTTACAATATCATAATGGGTGTTAAACTAAAATAAATGACTAGTTTTAGGGAGAAACGTGATAAACCTTAGTTTTGATTCAGGTAAACATTTATTGTAGAAGCTCCTACACATTTATTTTTGTGTTCTTAACATTTTTTTAAAGCGTTTTTTTCACTGCATTGAAAGCTCTGATTTACCTTGTCACTGCTACCTGTTCTGGTAGAAATTGAGGAGATAATGTCTACTGATCTGGTGCCCGGTGATGTGATGGTTATCCCCAGTAATGGGACCATCATGCCATGCGACGCCGTCCTGGTCAGTGGTACCTGCATCGTAAACGAAAGCATGCTCACAGGTTAGAAAAGAAATCCTTACATTAAGATTTTGGAATATTTGGCATGTCTGTAAATTCAAAACAGTGGAAGCTTTGCCTGTATCCCAGCCATAATCCACACAGGTAATGATGTGTCCAACAGGTGAGAGCGTTCCTGTGACAAAGACCAACCTTCCAAACCCAGTGCCAGGGGAGCATGAGGATGACGACGGTGCCTACAGCGCAGAGGAGCACAAGAGACACACACTCTTCTGTGGCACCGATGTCATCCAAACCCGCTTCTACACAGGCGAACTAGTCAAGGCTGTGGTGGTCCGCACAGGTCGGTCTGGGAGACAGAGACGTGTGAGAGCTTGAGTGTTGAAATATTAACATATTTGTATGTAGTTAGGTAGGTAGGTAGGTAGGTAGGTAGTACGTAATCTCCCATTATGTTCCTATCTCTCTTGAGTTCACATCCTTGTCATCAGTCATGTTGCTACATATCTGCACTGGTACATACTGAGAAACCTGCAATCAAATCTGGTGTCAAATTCAATATTGATCTAACTTGTAAAATTGCCTGCCCATAATTTTGCAGAACGCTCCTGTTTTCACTATTACACTAATACATCAACACAGCTGCTCACTCTTTGATTGTAATGGGGACAAATATGAGATCGTCAGACTTTTTGTAAGGTGCTTTCTTAAGAAAAAGTTCAGTACTAATAATTTGTAAGAAAAATGGTCCAGTGTCATAAGAAAAAGTGATGGGCTGAAGTGACACACGCAGAGGGGCTATGCTGTCTTACAGTGAAAAATTAGCTCATTTAAAGAACAAGTGAAAACAAAAGCATAAAGAAATTAAATGAGTGTTAAATATACACAAGTAGCTGTTGAATAGACTATACCGTGGCAATGTATCAATATTGTGTAGAAGGGAATTGATTGGATGGAAGGGAAATGCAACTGAGCATGTCAACTTAAAAAAAAACGTTTCCTCTTCATCCAGGTTTCAGCACAGCCAAAGGCCAGCTAGTGCGCTCCATCCTTTATCCCAAACCTACTGACTTCAAGCTGTATCGTGACGCCTACCTCTTCCTGTTGTGCTTGGTGGCCGTGGCTGGAATTGGCTTTATATACTCCATTGTCGTCAGTGTCCTGGAAAAGGTAAATCATTAAAAGACGAGCTCATCACCATGTTCTGATGTAGAGTTACTTCAGTTTCTTCTCTAAAGTAAGACGAGAATTAGTAGTTGAAGAACAATTCCTGACAAATCTTTATTTAAAATGTTATGTTTGTTAAAACTAGAAAATGTAAAGTTATGTTGTTTTAGCCTTTGCATTTCACTCTTGTAACTGTTGACGAGAACTGGAGCAGGAATGTTGTCATAACAGTTTAATCTGCTCACCATTGACTAGCTCACTGGGGCTGAAAGTTCGCACTGAATTCAAAGATTTATTCCTTTTTTTTCACCGGATTACATAGTTGAATTACTTAACAACAAGATCACAGTAACAGTACCTTCACTGGCTTATGTTTTCACTCTTACTTTGGATCTTAAAAAGTAATGTCTCATCACTAGAGTAGTACAGTCTGATCAACGATTGCTGATTGTCAGTGTTTTATTTTTATTCTTGACTTCTCAAAACATTTTTTTTTTTTTTTGCTTTTTTGGATATTATACATTTGCCTGTTACAGGCAGGGCTGGACTGGGACAAAGAAATCAACAATGGACAGAACTTAAATCCATGTATGGTTAGACTATCAAATGATTGTCACATTAGCGTTCATGCTTTTGGAGGATAGCCAGGAAACCTGGAGGATAAACCAGACATGTAAACCACCGGTGAGGCTTCAGGGTTCAAGTGCAAATGATTGAGAAGGATCCTGCAGAAGTCTGCTGGCTGTAAGAATGCTGTTTTTACAACTGAGGAGGTCACCAAGGACAAAATGACTATGAAGCATGTATTGTTTGATCTTTCTGCCTTCCAGTCGCCAGCGAAGACCATCATCATCGAGTCCCTGGACATCATAACCATCACTGTGCCACCAGCGCTGCCGGCAGCCATGACTGCTGGGATTGTGTATGCTCAGCGCCGTCTGAAACGCATCGGCATTTTCTGTATCAGCCCACAGAGGATCAATATTTGTGGGCAGATCAATCTAGTCTGTTTTGACAAAGTGAGTCACTTACTTATTATGGTTATTGAGAAATAAAGGGACATTTACATAAACTGTCATTCATCTAAGTGTGAAATGTAGCACTTTCAGTGACTAGGAAACTATTTTTCTTATTTCTTCTTCAAGACTGGAACTCTGACAGAAGATGGATTGGACCTTTGGGGAATTCAGAGAGTTGAGACTGGCAGGTAAGTTGGTTTCATTTATAAATTATGCCATCTTCCTTACCTCAGAGTCATAGAAGTATCAAGCCCTTTATGTGTTACGAAGCTGCTGCTGGTTTGTAACAATATAGTTGGTTTTTCCTTACACATTCTACCTCTTCCTCCTCAGTTTTCATCCATCGGAGGGAAATCCCTCCAAGGAGCATCTTGTTAAGACTCATTTTGTGGCTTGCATGGCTACTTGCCACTCCCTTACCAAAATAGAAGGTCAGCTGTCTGGGGATCCGTTGGACCTCAAAATGCTTGAGGCTACAGGCTGGGTGAGTTGTTCTGAATCTGTTTTGGATCCAAAATCACGCAAGCCCATTTGTGACATGCTTTCCGCTCTGTCAGTATACGGGCTCAGTATATTTCTGTGAAAGTCACAGTTACTTGATTGGAGGTTACATTGCAGTGTAACTGGCAACATAAAACAAAATTCAGGGGTTGACTGTTAAAAGTGAAAAATTCTCTCTTTGGCATCAAGGTCACCTGTTAGCGTGAGGTGTAATGTAACGTACAGACTGTAATGGTTATATGTAATACTTGATTTCTTCTTTTGTCCTGACTTGTTTTTCTTTTTCATAGATACTTTAATAGAAAAGAGAGACTAGGACTCAGCAGTACTTTTTAAAGTCTTTACATTAATCTTCTGCAGATCTTGGAGGAAGCCACAGAGGAGGAAACGTCTCTCCACAATCGCATCATGCCCACTGTAGTTCGACCCCCAAAGCAGCTGTTGCCCCCAGAGCCTGCTCTGTCTCCAGAACAGGACATGGTATGTACAGCAATCCAGTTTGTCAGCGCATTTACACTGGTCTCAGAGTCCGGACCCAGTGTAACAATATACAGCAGCCAACATTTTATAACGCATGTATTTCACATTAATGCCCACTGCTATTGATGCATAACAGCAACATTTTTACTACTTTTGGTATTTTGATATTATTATTATTTATTTATTTTTTTTTTTTTTCAATTGTAGGAACTCTGTGAGCTTTCGGTGAGTAGTTTGTTTCGTCTTTAAAAATAAAGTAATAAAATTCTATTCCTTTTTGTCATAATTTACTATGAAGGTATATTTTGAAAAAGTAAAACAAATCTAAACAAGCTGATTTTTAAATGTTTGGATTTGGAAGATTAAAGTGTCAACTCAAATTGCAATTTAATATTCCTAGAATTATATTCTTTAACCATATGTTAAATGAAGACTTTTACCTACTTGTTCGTTTTTTTTTTTTTTTTTTTTTTTTTTTTTTTTTTTAAATAAAGAACTCAGTTTAAGCAATCATTAGGTTTTAATGTGCATTATTTACATTTAGTGTGTGTGTGTGTGTGTGTGTGTGTGTGTGTGTGTGTGTGTGTGTGTGTGTGTGTGTGTGTGTGTGTGTGTGTGTGTGTGTGTGTGTGTGTGTGTGTGTGTGTGTGTGTGTGTGTGTGTGTGTGTGTGTGCAGTCATCGTATGAGATAGGTATTGTTCGGCAGTTTCCTTTTTCTTCAGCCCTTCAGAGGATGACTGTTGTAGCTCGTCTTCTCGGGGAGAAACGCATGGATGCCTACATGAAGGGAGCACCAGAAATCATAGCTAGTCTCTGCAAGAAAGACACAGGTGAGAAATGGCAGCTGCTGCAGTGTTAAAAACACTGGAACACGCTTCTCCTCGCAGCTTGCTGGTCTTCAGGATCAGCTTTATTTGCTGTGTCTAAGTGTATTCAGACACCCTCCAATTTGGAATGGAATAATGGGAATTATTTAAAGTTTTGGTTTAAATGCTTGAGAAATGTCTCGTCTTAATTAACCTAATTTATCTAACAACACATTCATTTTACAGTGCCAGACAACTTTGCAGACGTTTTGGAGGGATACACTAAGCAAGGTTTCAGAGTTATTGCTCTGGCTCATCGTCGACTTGAATCAAAGCTCAACTGGCACAAAGTCCAAAACATCAACAGGTAGCTGAGTGTGTAATGTTCAAACCTGATTTCAAAATGCTTGGACAGAGTGTAAAAAATTAAATGGAAGAGAATAAGATGTAAAGGATTCAAAAAGAGAACACAAATAATAAATCTTGAGATGCATTCTTCTTTTACAGCACGGATGTTAAAACGTCACACCTGTATTTCATTTGTTATATATTTAATCAGTGCTAGAATATAATGTTACACCATGTTAACCCTTGTTAGGCAAAATAAAGAAAAGGCAGTTCATTAACTAAAAGCAGTTGTTTGTTTGTTTTTTTTGTGTGCTTTGTTGCATATGAGTTGACGTGTGTGCATCTTTCTTTAAACTAGGGATCACATAGAAACAAACATGGAGTTCCTGGGTCTCATCATAATGCAGAACAAACTGAAGGCAGAAACCCCTGGCGTGCTGCAGGTCCTTCACCAAGCCAACATCCGCACCGTCATGGTCACTGGTGAGAAAAAGCCAGTATTTAGTAACATCCCATCAACTACCCAAAAAAACAAAACGTATGCTTTTCTGCTTCGTAGATATAATCTGATTAGATTTTATGTAACTGTATACACAATCAAGCAGTAACATTTTCTGAGCTGCTAACTGGTACAGAGTAACTCCATGTGCACCGCAGGACCTTTTTACATACACTTACCAGAAAACATCACGACTCAAATCCATTTCCTGTTCCTTCTAACTAAACAGGATCACTTTGAGTAGAACTGGGCCTCATTTTTATTTCATCAAATACGATTAGTCACAAGCAGCACAAATCTCCTGAAATTAATTGTTGCTTGGTATTAATCATCACTCAATTCAATTTGGATTGTTGCAATACATATTATTTATTGTACTGGGCAATAATGACCACCTTTAACATTAAATGCATATTTATTTTTGTTTGTACACCATTTTTAATTGCTCTGAAGTTACAGATTAGAGCTTTTTGTAAACAGCTTTATTAGAGCTTTTGGTAAACAATTGTTTGCTGATGTAACACTATAATCAGATTGTTTGTGGTTTTCCTCGACAACATTATCTGTCCACTGTCCAGGTGACAACATGTTGACAGCCATCTCTGTTGCCCGTGACTGTGGAATGATTGCTCCTGGAGATAGCGTTATAATTGCTGATGCCCTCCCACCACACGATGGACAAGCTGCCAAGATCACATGGAGATACGCTGACAAACCCAGCAAGACGACTCAACTCGAGGTGACGCTGATGGGCTTATGTTGAGAAGAATGATTGTGGAAAAAAAAAAAACAAGTTTGTTCTTGCTGCACCAAAGATTTAGCGTTTCCAGCCCATCATCACGTTTACGTCACCGCTGATTAAAACTATTGATGTGAAAATCAATTTCATTTAGAAATTTTCACATCATGAAAAAAGCCAGATGCAAGCTAGTATTGAGGGTTGATGTCTTATCTACTGTTTCATGTTACACTGATACCAAAGTCTAAATACAGGAAGTATATTTGAGCTGATACGGTTGTCAGTTGTTGATAAGCCTTCAAATTTCTCATATACTCAGCTGGAGCTTCAGTCTTTAGCTGAGTATTTAAGAGTATCTCAATTTAAATATTCATACTTGACTGGAGTCGGCAATATAAAAAGTGTACAAAAAGTCTTGTCTTTACACCAAAATACATTTATTTACATAATGTCATACATTTTTCTTTTTTGGGGATTTTTTAACATACTTGACTGATACATTTTTTTTTTTTTTTTTTTTTTTTTTTTTTTTTTTTTACAGTTCTGTAGTAGTAATGGGTATGATGAACCTTTTTTATATTAGTACATTGTAATCTGTAATGAATTTAATCCTTGCTTCGTTACTTTAACAGGAAGTTAACATGAGCTTGGAGGATGTGTATCACATAGATAAGAACAAAACAAAAGACTTGTTCCACTTTGCTATGAATGGAAAATCATTTGCTGTAATAGCAGACCATTTCCCTGATATGCTTCAGAAGGTATGAAGAGTCTTACATGTCACACCTACATTTTCCATACTTGGAGCAGAAATGCTAAAAGTTCTCCCAGTGTTGTAAGGGATCTTGCATCCTCTGCCTTTTAGCTCGTGCTGCATGGGACAGTGTTTGCCAGAATGGCACCTGATCAGAAAACCCAGCTGATTGAGGCTCTGCAGGGAGTAGAGTGAGTATTAAAGCCAAACACATAAATTAAGTCTGTTAACTTATATTGGTAACTAGTCCATAGGTTCTTATAGTATCCCCTGTGTAAGCTGCTTGATACTTTATATGGTGCATTTACATAGACAACAATACTTTTGATATAAATCAGATTAAGGCGAACTCTAGAATAAGGAACTGCCATGTAAACAGACACCTTAATCTAATTTGGGTTGCAAACTTAGTAGGCAAGAATTGCATTAAAAAAAAAAAGATCATAGCATTATTGTAGACGTGCACTTCTTGATTAAAACATAAAATGTTTGCAGTTATTGTGGCACCAAATAACCTCCACATATGACAGCTGAAACGCGTAGGGACAAAAGCATGGCAGAAACAAAAATAAATGGCACAAAAAAAAAAAATCAGAAGTTGTACGTATGCTTTTACTAAATCAGAAACAAAACATTCACGATGATATACAGCATAATTCAAGAAACTCACATTTGGTGGTGGTGTGTGAAATTCTGGAGTAAACGCATCAGAATGTCTGCTAGCTTTTGTTTTAGTTGACACATATGGGACCTTCCATTAATCAAATTATACTCTTTAACAGGTAGACTTGGAAAATAAAATGAATATTCTTAAAGCACCTCATGTAAACACCTTAATTGGACTGTAGTCACATTTAGATTAGGGTTAATATTTAAATGATTGCTGTCCATATCAGAGTTGTAATATCGGCTAAAACTGAAACAAAGAATAAGAATATATAAATGTTAATTTTGTGGCAAAAGACTTGAGGTTAAAAATGTGTCAAATCTGATTTAAGTCTAATGCGGATTAACTGCTGCTCTGTCATTTGTTCACAGTTACTTTGTGGGGATGTGCGGAGACGGAGCAAACGACTGTGGGGTACGCAGAGCTGATTTAAAAGATCTTGTGAAGAGCATAGTTGTAATGCAGTGTGTGGAAGCTGTTTTTTTTTTTTTTTTCACTCTGTACTCTTGGACAGGCATTGAAACGGGCGCATGGTGGGATCTCTCTGTCGGAGCTTGAAGCCTCGGTTGCTTCTCCCTTCACCTCAAAGACCCCCAACATCTCCTGTGTCCCTAGCTTAATCAGGTTTTTTATTATTTTTTTTTATTTTTTGCCATCTCCTTTACATACTCTGTAATAAAGAAGTGTATTTATGAACAAAAAAATCATCACTTTTCATCACTTCAGTATGCATGTATTTTGGTTAGAGACACATCAACGTGATGCTTGCTTTTACAGGGAGGGACGTGCTGCCCTCATCACTTCCTTTTGTGTGTTCAAGTTTATGGCCCTCTACAGCTTAATCCAGTACATCAGCGTCATCATCCTCTACTCTGTACGTAATCTGTCCACAATCATTTGCAGCTGTTTAATCAGCGTGAAATCTAGAACATCTACATATCTACATATCTAAATGTCTGAGTGTCGTTTTTACATCTTAGATTTCTAGTAACCTTGGAGATTTCCAGTTCCTCTTCATCGACATCGCCATCATCCTTCTTATTGTATTTACTAGTAAGTACAGTAAACACTTTAGAGTGGATGGTGCAGGGTTTTTTTATTTTTTATTTTTTTTGTTAAACAATGGCTTTGATCTCTTTCTTTACGTTTCTTAAGTACTGACTTGAATCACTCTCAGTGTCTGCCTTCTGCCTATTCTCATAATTTCTTCTGTTCCTCTTCAGTGAGTCTAAATACAGCTTGGAAAGAGCTGGTGTCACGCCGCCCCCCCTCAGGTCTGATCTCAGGGCCGCTGCTGTTCTCCGTGCTGACTCAGATTATCATCTGCTTGGGCTTCCAAATCCTCACATTCCTTTGGGTCAAACAGCAACCATGGTACACAGTCTGGACACCGCTTACTGAGTGAGTACCTATTACTGTGTCTGATGTACAACAGTAACGGATAAAAAGAGAAGCACATTATCATTAAATGTTAAACGCAGGATTGAAACGTTCCAGGGTTATTTTTGAATCAAGGTCTCTCTCATCCAGTGTCTGCAACAACACATCACACCTGAATGTGTCTGACCATAACGACACAGAAGTGGACGAACACAACATCCAAAACTTTGAGAACACCAGCCTCTTCTATGTCACCTCCTTCCAGTATATTATTGTTGCCATTGTTTTCTCCAAGGGCAAACCGTTCAGGCAGCCTAGCTACAAGAATTGTAAGTAATTTTTCTTATTTTGATATTACTTATAGATGTAGACTGAAATGATTGATACTCTATATTTTAATCTTAATTTGTTGTTGTCTCCTCCTCAGGGCCTTTTGTGTGTTCTGTTGTGATTTTGTATTTTTTTCTGCTGTTCATCATGTTTCACCCTATTGAAAGCATAGATTCATTTCTAGAGGTAGGTAAATATACATAATTGCTCAGATCTGATATAAGTTTAAAATGTTAAATTGAAACAAGCTTTATATTTTTTACTTTATTTATATATATATATATATATATATATATATATATATATATATATATATATATATATATATATATATATATATATATATATATATATATATATAAAATTTCAAAGTAAAGGCAGAGTGTGTAATTTCAGTGAATCTGTTACTTAACATGTATCGTACGCAAAAAGCCTTAAAACAATGATTAACAGAGATGAGTATTTTTCTCTCAACAGATTGTTTGTGTCCCATTTAAATGGAGGGTGCAGCTTTTCCTCATCATCCTAGTCAACGCTGCCGTGTCTGTCGTGGTGGAGGTAAGGTGCACACAGTGATGCGTCATAACGCTAGGTGCTTTGTCACGTCGATTCAATTTTATTTTTTTTCATGCAATGTGCTCATCTTTTTCTCATTTAGCTCAATAGTTGGATCAGTTGGATGGGAAGAAAATATTTAATCTGAAAATGGCTCACCTTTAACAATGGGGTATAATTAACAATTGAAAAAAGTTTGAAAGGTTTTTTACTTTTTTATTTATTAGTTTTACTTTCTCTGCTTTGTTTTTGGGTGAAATGTATGCATTTGTATAGTTTTGTCTGGTATAATTTTTCATTTTTTTAAATGAACAGATGCCTTTTAGGATTTTCTCTTCTTTGTAGTCATTCAGTAGTGGGTAGTTCAGGCTGGTCTGTCACTCTCAATGGAGCAGCTTCACTTTTTTGCTTTCCTTTTAAGTGGCTGCCCTCATATACATGCACTGCTTAGCATACTCATTTTTCCTGACCCACCAATGCAAATTTCACTAATCTTTTTAAGTAGTTTAACAAATTCAGCTGAGCTGTTCTTCATAATCAAAAACCTTACCAGATTCTGAAATGGTAAAATGTGCTCACCATGTACTCACTCTTTTCACTTAATGCATTTCAACGTCACACTGATTAGCACAAAGTTTATTAGAAGAACAAGATCTCTTAAAACTCTGACACAGTGCGGCTCTACAAATCGGCTGAACACTGTTCAAAAAGGAAAAAAGAAGCAAGTATGTGAAATTGAATATCAGATTAGCCTCTCTGTAATTCTTTCCCCTGCCCACTGCACTATTCCATAGACCTTCGTCCTTGACGTCGTCTTATGGAAGCTTGTGTTCAGCAGAGACAAACAGGGCAACTTTGGCGTCACTCCTGCTGCCCCGACACCACAGGTTGGGAAAATCTGACACCTTCCTCACTAGCCCTTTCTGCTTCCTTGTGTGTGATGTTTCTTCTCCCTGTCACAAATTCTTTCTCTAATTTTACAAAGTGTGCACCTTTTCTAATGCAACTGCTGACAAAGTGGTGACTAATACATGCATGTAAGAGTCCCCAGGCTCATTCTTATCTGTAGGCTCCTCTTTCTCCTCTGCCCCCCACCCAACGTGGAAGGTTTCTCTTTGTTTTTACTCATTTATTTAGTTTTCACTTTTGACATGTCACCTTTGTCAGTTGGTTGTCAAGCTGTGGTAGGACCAGACCGTTTTCACTCTACACAGCTTTCAGCATCGACAGATGGCTGTGCTGTTCAGACTACACAGCTCACCGTCTTGTAATGTGGATCTACGTGGTCTGCCAACAACCCAGTCAGCCAGCTGGTCTCCAAACCATGTTTTGTCAGCATAAAATGCAGTAAAATCACACACATTCACATGCAAAACAGAAGTTAATTATTAGCTGTGGTAGCGCAATTTCTATTTTTTACAACACAAAAACAAAATATACTTTGTCACAAAATTAAAGATGCATCTTTGAAGTAATTACACTCAGTTCCAAGAGGCGACTGCCAACAGTTCAACTTAACTGGCAAATCGTGTTCAAATTTGTGCAGTGTGAAAGTGTCCTAAGTCAGGAAATGGTCTGTTTATGAGATGAAATTGTGGAATAGCAGCATTAATTATTCTCTTGCCAACTAACAACTAAGAACCAATAGGAGAAATTATGACATTCCAAGCATTATTTTTCTTGAAATGACCTCACTCTACTGATTTCTTAATTTTTGCAAGTGCAGTATATGTCCTGTTTTTGGATGTTTTGGAAAGTTTGGATGCTGTGTAAAATGCAAATATGAAAGAATTTATTGGTATGAAAATAATTAGTTGTGTTTAATTAGTTACAAACTAAATGCATATATGGTCATTTTGACACATTTAAACGGGGAAAAGAAAACTTTGAAGTTATATAATGTTTAAAAAAAAAGAGTTGAAATATCTGAGCACATTGGAATTAAAGTAGTGTACTTTGACATAAATTATGAAACATTTTGAGATTCAGACCATTGACCAGTCTAGAGAGCCTCCCACCCAAACCCCCACCACCAAGTTGTGAGCCCTCGTCACACACGACCTTAAAATAAAGTTTGGAAGCTAGGTGAAATGTCTTCTTCAAGGCCCAGATGTTGTATGGTGGTACAAGGACAACACATTACGTCCAGAAGCCAACCAACTCAGAATTGCAGGGCAGCTTTAACTTGTGAACCCTGTCCCCGAAGCCGTCACTCTATTTGCCACACTCGTCTCCTGTGTCCACTGTGCCTTCAGTTTCCACTGTCTGTAGCAGGCCGCAGGTCTAGAGCCTTTTTACTCTGCTTTGCTGTTAGTTGTTATTCACAACTTGTAAATTTTGATTTGAAAGTGAGCCTAATTCTCAATGTCTTCTTCTTTTTTTTTATTTTTTTTTAATGGTTTGTGATAATTCAAATTTTTGTTTCGTCTTGTTTTCGTTATCTGTAAATGTTCTGCTGTGGGTCCTTTGTTTGACTCCATAAGCTTTTTTTCAAGGAGTAGGCTTAGTCTTCAAAGTGCCTACTGCCAACTCCTTTAAACTCCTGTCATACTGAATTTATTTAAATGACTTTGATGCATGAGATGCCTGCTAAGTTTTATGTTTTGCATGCAGCAAAAGTAGTTGCACACAACAGTATAATTTGTAAGTTTTTGGAAAGCCAGAACAGTGTGATATGAAATCTCTCTTTGTCCCTTCCTTTAGTTATTTTATTGAATCTGTTTATTTTTCACACCATGGTATTTACAGGGGGGGATAGACCTCGGGGGATATAAGTGTTTGTCAAGGCTGTGCTGCCCACGCAAGATGGCACCCAGAGCGCGCTACATGCACCTGGCCCAGGAGCTCAGCGTGGACCCCGACTGGCCCCCAAAGCCAACCACCACCACTGAAGCCAAGGGCCTCCCGGGAAAAGGCTCTGCCTTTCAAATCATAATCAACTCCTAGCACCCCGCTCCCGCCCCGCCCCGCCCCACCGCGGCACTACCGAATGTCTGGGGGACATACAGGAGACATGTACATTGGTTGTGTCAAGTAAATGCAAATTCTACTTGTGTGACTGAAGTTATCGATGGGTAATTACTGATTGGTCATTGCTTGTCTTCAGACTTTGTGCGTCCATTATTGCAATTGTATAGGAAAAACTGTAAGATTGCACACAGATACCAAATTGCATTTTAGCTTCCTCAGTAGTCCTGCCCTCCATGGCACTCCCACCTCCTTCAATGCTCTCAGGTGTCAAAGCCTTTTGCTACACTTTGTTGAAACATTAAAACTCTGTCTGCTCATCAAGATGAGGAGCATTCGACACAGACTGGCAGGAGGGTTCGTAAGCCAGGTCCAGTTTGTACATTGATCCATTGAGTGGAGGTTAAACAACATCCTCATTTTGCTCATCTGAAAGTGGGTGTAAAATAGAGCGCAAGTTTAACAATGCTCCAGAGTTACAATCACTGATAGATGCTTTGTTTCCAATGTAAGAGAAGGAGTTGAATGCTAGAAGGAATCATTTTATATATTTGTAATAACCAGCAAAGTCCTAATATTTTATTACCCACAGTTCTCTTTTTAACAGTGAGAGACCTGTGAAAGTCTTTCGGAAAGTAGTAAAAACAATGAAAAACCCCAAGCGTTTTTGCCCCGACTGACTACAAATCTGCGTAAAGACTGAAATTGACAAAGTCTAGAAAAGCCGGAGGCAGAAAAATTGATGCACTTTAAAACTATTTTTTTTTCTCTCTCCCTCTGAAAGGGGATAGATGGAGCTAATCGTATGTGTGTAAAATTGTCCTGTCTGCACATGTCTTAACTGATGTAAATAATGCAGACTGCAATTGATTCTTTGTAGTGGCTATATACAGCTGCTACGTCCGTACACATCTAAAATTTTTATTGAGATAGTTTAGTTTCCCAATTGCACCTTATGAGAGCTCAGATGGATGCAGAAAATAGTATCCGGAGTGAGTCGGTTTTTGGAGGTTTGGAGTTTAAACTGAAGACAGTCTGTTTCTTGTTCCATTATACACTCTAGGGAGGTGTGTTTCCCTCTGTGATTTAAAACAAATCAAAACATATCTATGCCCATTCTGATTTTAAGGGCATATCTACAAATGAATGGTGTCTGACGAAGGACATTTGTCTGAGAAAAGACAAGTCTTTATTTTTGTTTCTTTCTTTGCGTTATCTCGGCCAGTTAGACATGTCACATCTCACTCCATGGCTGTGGCAGACCCTTATTTTAAGAAGTTAATAGGGGGGCAATGTAGATTTAGAGATTGAATTTTTAAAGTTGCATAACTTTATCGATATATTCAATGATTATCACATGAACTGATCTCAGAAGTATAGGTGAAGGGGACCTTTTTATTGTTTGGCCACAGCTTTCACATGCAGTTCTGTTTTAGGCATAAACGTTATGGCTTAAAGTCAAATGAAGATGTAGGGCAGAGAGTATATTTTGTCTTACTTTAAATCTGGACATCATTTTTCTTTAGATGTGGATATAACTAAAGAAACAGGAGGGTAACAAAACACAGCATTTGGGCCATATTGAGCTCTTCGTCCTGTTTTGTCTGAAATGTTAAATATTCCTGTTGAAATTGAGCACAAACATTGATATTTCCAGAGTGAATTTTCATTTTGTTTGTTACGTGCATGTCTGTAAAACTGAAATGAGTTTTTCATCATCAGAGAGCTGTCGCCTGTCACCCACATACAAAACTTGCATTTAGCTGCATTTAGGATTGGCCGCCATGCTAGAAACGCTGCAGCAAGTATAAGGCATTACTATAGAAGCAAGACATTAACATCTGATTATTAAAAAATAAAGTCTGCCCCAGAAACAGCATGCACCTGGTAGGTCACATGGACATTCAACTGCAAACATGAGATTGAGTCAAAGCATCATACACCTTTTTTTTTTTCTTTTTTTTTTTTTTCTTTTGTTTTTAAACAATCCCTTCCTGTGGAAGACTTATTAGAGATGTGATATTGTAGTGAAGCAAAGTAAGAAGCTGTGTATGTCATCTGCTTGTAGCTCCAAAATATTCTTAAAAGGTGGATGCTTATAATAGATGTACTCATGGATTATTCCTATCCTAACCACAGAGTTAAGGGCTATATTTCATGTTCACAGATCTGTGACATTTTAAAGTGATACTTCTGCTTTCTTCTTCACAACACACACTACAGTCATGCGAGGGTTCGCTTTCTTAAACTCACAAGACTTTGGGAATTGCTGTAAAAGGCTTGTAGCATTATCCTTAAGAAAGCCGGACTAGTGAAATAAAGTTTGTTAAATAGCTTGTTGCAATATTGACATGCTTAACTAAAGGTGAAGAAAGTGTTTTTATAACTGTTCCAATGGGGAAGAACAGCGGGAACTTTTACAGCAACATTTAAATCTATTTGAAATAACATTTGATATATGAAAGCAGATTCACTTTAATGTATCACTTTAAAATTAAAGGTGGCATCATATATATGTTAAATTGTGGCTTATTTATATCATTTGCACGACATCCTGTCTTTCATGAATGGTGTAATTAGAATAGCATCTGCCTGAGTTGTGGTGTTTATGCGAAGCCACGTTAAAAGAATGTCAGTCTAAATGTAATAGTCCTTTTCCCTCCTGGCTGGAATTTGTAAATTTATCTCTGAAATCTGACGTCGGCACTGTATTATCAGACACTTGGAGTATAATACCAAACACTGCGTTTACTTTGTCCATTGATTCTTTTTTTTTTTCTACATGTAGAAAGATGTTTTCTTCTGGAATGGATGCATTGATGGGATGCTTATATCGTTTATTCAGAAGATAAGCAGAATGACTTTTACTCAGTGGGATAATTTAACTTTGATTTATACAGTTTTGTTGATGTACCCAAATATTGACCACAGTTGTCACACTAGTGTCAAAACTTTAAATCTTTGTTTTCCTCTCTAAATACCTCCTGAGGCTAAGATTGAATGTTATTGAGAACAAAATTGAAAGCATTGCAATATTACGATTACTGATTTAATTTCCAAAGACATTTCATCACAATTGTAGTGGTTATTTAAAACAAAAACAAAGAGAAGTAAAAAAAAAAAAAAATAGAGCTTTAGCCTCTGCTTAGTTCTGTTAAATCAGATTAAACAGTGGAAGTGGGCGTTACGTGATGATAATAATATTGAGGTTGAATTTTATTTATATATATATATATATATATATATATATATATATATATAAAATCAACTTTTAAATTTCTGGTGTGTCAACAAAAGTCTAAAAGATGTAATTATAAAAATTTATGATTTTTGAATTATCAAAGGGCTTTTGTGTATTTTTATACTTTTTTTGGTACTCTGTTACAATCAGTTGTTTACTTTTGATTTGTACTGTCTGTCATATGTTTTTGTACTATCGCTTTAAATCTGAAATTGCGTTTTGTTTATTTGGGAATGAATCCTGGGCATTTATTTAGCAGTTTGAATCAGTTGTTACAAAGCCTGACCTGGGAACCTTGGCAAAGAGGTTGCAGATGATGTCTGTTTTAGACTCTGAACGAAGATGAGTTTATTAAACACCCTAGACTTAAAGACTTGTCTTTCTAGGTTTGTGAAATGGAACTTTCTGGCTTCTCGGCTTTTCATTTTTCCTTTTTTGGCTCATAGCTTTGTATAAAAAAGAATTTGGTATAATCATCACCATTAAACACATTTACAGATATTTTTTTTTTTTTGGCATGGACCATTGTTTAAAAAAAAAAAAAAAAAAAGTTTTCTACTCCTGTGAAGGTAATATTTGATTTGCAAGCAGACTGTGCATTGCTGCTCAACATGGGCAGGCCGTCATAGAAATGATATTGCCGCTTCCAGCAAATTGACTCTGTCATTTGTGTCACGACCATGCACTTGCGTGCAGAGAATTGATTTTAAAGATGTGCAAAGTGCAAATATTACTTTTGCTGCTTCTATTTTTTTTTTCTTTTTTTATTTTAACACCTATGTCAAAGAGGTGGATTTTCTGAAACTTCTTTGCTCCTCTACAAATACAACACACTGTACCAACTGTTGACCGTTAACATTCGCCCTCGTCCTCACGTAATGAGCAGACAATTATCTATTGCATGGCATTCAAGATTTATCCCACCTTTTGGTGAATGATTGATGTGGATGTTGTTTTCCTCAGGGAACTGAGAGTATTTGTAGAGAAAGTAAATGTTAAAGTCCAGACTGAATTTTTTCGATTGCAGTCGATTTCAGCTGAGTTTACCTGGTATGCTCATTTGCACCTGCCAGACCTCAGCAATAAATTGCTCTCCTATATCAGCAAAGACGTACATCATTTAGAAAATGTTTGTACTTTATAATTTATTTTTGATTTATTTTTCCCTAAAGATTGCTTTATGGATTGATCTTGATTTCTTTCTTTTCAATAAATGTTCTTAAAGCAGACTGCTCCCTGTTGTCTTCTTTAAAATTTTATGTAACTGATAATCCATTATCCTGCAAAAGCTACAGAAAATGGTTATATTTCGGGTACACAGCAGTTGATATGATGTCTATCTGCAGATATTTAATGATAGAATGAACCTGTTTTGTAGATTTAGTATTGGTGCAGTCAGTAAGAGTGACGTCATAACACACAAGTCCACAGCAAGTGGATAAACAGGAGGAAAAGTATAAGCTACAGACCTGCAATAGTTAGACAGGAAGTGTTATTATATTTAATATAACATAAATTATTGCCCAATTTTAATGCCTTAAATCTAGAAATCTAAGATGTTGCCACGTGTATTATTCGACTTAATACAGCTTGCAATTTTTACCCGCAAACTGACGTCTCAAGTAGAAGGAATCCTGAGGGAACACGGCATCACAACTGAGAGTAACAAATGGAGATGAGCGCTCTGTCATTATCACTTCATGACTAACAATATTGGGTTATGAGTAGAAAGTGCAACGGCTAAAACATGGGAAACAGACTTTTTTTCTTACTCTGTAAGAGATTGAAAGTCAGCATTGTTGTAGATATACAATTATGTTAAATTATACAACATAAACACCAAGTGATAGCTCACTGTGGTCCTGAAGCCACTTCTCAGGAGAGGTGTTCAGTTGCTTGGAGTGACCGAAGACAAATGAGGATGTTTACCATTGGCAACAGGGCCTGTTTGTAAATCCTACACATAGATTTCTCAACAAAACACAGTGCGACTATACGTACTGTAAGTTGGGGTTTTGGTCACTCTTAAATACAAAATTTGCAGAACTGACTGCACCCTGAACAAAGAATATTCTAAGACCAATAAATGCTGACTTGTGGAGGTGCCTTGGCAGACATCTGACAAGTTCCACTGAAAGTTTAAAGAGCCTCTTAAAGACAAAGACAGCCCAGTATTTTTGGCATTAACTTTATTCATTAACTTCTTGAATCAATGTTGGTGGGAGGCTACTGTCCATATATATATATATATATATATATATATATATATATATATATATATATATATATATATATATATATATATATATATATATATATATATATATATATTGAAAAGATAGTCAAAATATTTGAGCCAAATCATACAGTTTAAAGGCACAGCTACAAAATACACTGTTGCTTCTTAAGTTAAACTTAAACACCTTTTACATATTCTCATGAAATGATTGTATATTTAAAAAATATAAAAGAGTTTAGTTTCTGAAAACAAAATTATTGCAACTTTATGGGCAACGGTGCACTAAAGAAATTAATGTAAACTTCTGACTTTGAAGACAGTAATAAACAATTGCCTAAGAAATTCTCTCTTATTATTCTGGCATTTAGCAAATAGATATATTTTTGGAAATCATCACTGACCTAACAGGAAAAGTTTAGTCAGAATTAATGTCAGTGAGAAAAATGTCTGTGTCTTTGTACGGTGTTTGTAAACGTCTGGTTACTTCAGTATTGCATGTGCTGTTTTTAACTGGTGTAGACTTCCAGAGTTGACAGTTCACTCAAGTTTACTTCTGTAGATCACCTGAGCCAGGTTAACTGTTGCAACAGTTGGATCTACCTGAATTGCACTAAATCTTGACATGGGAAGACTCTATCCTTTGTTAAAGGTCACATCACTAACTCCAGGCACATTTTCATAAATATACACTCTTCAACTTCTTCTGCATTTCAACGTATCTATAAGTTTGATGTGCATTTCCTAATTGAAATTAACATAAACAGTTTTATCATCACTATTGTCTATTTAAATGTTCAGCTCGCGAATTTTGAATGTAGCAATGTTGTGGCTGACATCGAGGAGAGCCAGAACTAGGACCATGTCACTAAACCATTTTATGTCCGTGCCCATTTGGAGGTAGCACCGTCCACAGGAAGTGGACTGTCATCCTGGCCGTGTCCTTGTTAGCCAGCGGGCTAGTACGCTGCTACAGTAATCGAGCAAATGTGCACCATTTGTAAATATGAATTAAACCGTGACTGAAGCGTGGACTTGGACATAAAGACTGCGGCTTTCCCGCCGGTGACAACACCATGCTGCGCGTCGGGAGCAGCGCTGCCTGGTAGGTGACGGTAGCTGGAGCTAGCCGCGTTAGCATGCGGACGCTGGAGGGTTTCTGGTGGCAGCCGAGGTCTTCGACTAACTTTGTTATCGGCTCCGTCGCTTCTGTCGGGAATTTAAAACACGTTTTAAAGGCGCGTAGCCAAGAGGACGCTGCATCCGCACACTGTCACGTGTCCGCTCCGGTGAACCCTGCGTGGACGTCTGCCGCTGCCTGTCCAGCTAAGTAGCTACCCGGGCTGAGTTTTGAAAACGTCTAATTGTGGACAGATAATGTTCAAGTGGAGCTCCTTTATTCACAAATGTCTGTCGTATTACCTCGCGTGACTGGTGGACGTTGTTGCTTTGCGGCTAAATGAAGGCTCGGCCGTGTGTTGTGACAGATACTGACGTAAAAACGTGAACATGCGTCGTCATCGCTTTTGGCTCCACCTTGATCACCTGCGTAGCTGATACCTTGTCTTAGGTATCAGCACTAATACTTTAGTTACATTTAGAACAATGGCAACATTAAGTTTGGCAATGAGTAGTGGCGCAATGTCTCTTATAATGGCACTTATCCTGTACAATATGTGTTTTGTAATTGTCTTGCTCAAATAAGCAAGTCCTTCCCTGAGAATGAAGTGTCACGATAGTATAAAATACCATGCACATAAATGGTGCTCTAAACTGTCATGCATGCTTATTTTGCGCTGATAACAGATGGCAAATTGGGTTTTAATTGCATATGTATGCAGAGAGATGTATTCTTCACAGTCACAGGAAGTCACGAGAATGGAGGAATTTCCAGTACAAGAATCATCACTGTTTTTAATGCGGTGACACTAGAGTGCCACATATGCCACATAGAGTGACACTTTTCCAAAATCTTCTGCCTGTACTCTTTGATTGAATTTTACCTTTTGTCTTTTATTGCTGAAGTACAGCTTACATGTACCTTTTATTTCAGCATGGCATGTAGGAACCTGGTCTCAACCAATATGGGGATAAGATTCCGGGTCCCACTGCAGAAGCTCCACCCTCTGTCCCGTGCCATTCACCATCGTTACTCGGGAAACACTAACCCTCCGCGAACTCCTCATCGTTCAGCAGCTCGATATTTTACATCTATGTCTCGCTTGCCCATGCGACCTCCAAAGCCTCCTCCAGGGTCAGGTGGCCGTAGCTATCAACAAAAACGCAACTTCTGGGTTGCTCGCCTTGCAGCTCGGCTGCTGAAGCTCAGATACATTCTGCTGGGTACGGCAGTAGGAGGAGGATACACAGCTAAGAAGGTCAGTGTTGATTATTATTGTTATTATGTAGTTGTCGCTTGTCTGGTTTAATGCAACAGACTCTTACCCTACCATTTTTCCCTTCTTTAGTGTTACTATTGCAGTGGCATGTTTTCGTAGCTGATACTTATTGGAAACAGCTGAGGATAGATTGCATAAGCTTGTCATTTTTACCTCCAGACATATGAAGAGTGGAAGGATATGCTGCCTGATTTTAGTGAATACAACTGGGTCATTCCTGATTTTGTTTGGGAACTAAGTGAACAAATTGATCTTGGTAAGTGTGTTCGTATTACATGGTGATGAGTGTGTTTAGTGTGATTAATACTCTGCATTGCATTCATCATTGAATGCCTGACTATTAGTCTTCTCCACTTGTTTTATTATCTTTGTCATCAACAGATAAACTGTCCAAAGCTCTACCAGAGATAGAGGAAATTGCCAAACTACTACCTGACCTAGACAAAATTGGAGAAAACTTCACGTTCCTGAAAAGCCTCCTCTCCCCTGGTGAGTAAACAAAACATCAGCAGTACCTTTATGAAATTACCACATGTCAACAAATTAAATATACAAAAATCAACATATCTGGGTATGAGAAGCAAGAAGTATGAATTTTCCCTCCTTGTTCTTTTAAAGTCATATATATATATATATATATATATATATATATATATATATATATATATATATATATATATATATATATATATATATATATATATATATATATATATATATATATATATATATATATATATATATATATATATATATATATATATTACACACACAACATTTTGAAATGTTTTTTTTGTTTGTTGTTTTTTTTTTAATTGCTGACCTATACACAGGTTTATAAAAGTTCACATAAATGAAGCATTGTTGACTGGTCTAAAAAGTAAATAAATAAATACATAAAATAAAAGTCTAACTTCTTTGTGCCAGTTGCCAGTCAGTTTAATTATCATTTATTTCAAGTCAGCAGCTATTCTCGCTGCCATCTATTGCATTCATACTCTAATTTCATAAAATTAAACCTTCAATCCTGCACTATTCCATAAATATTTTGACCCCTCGTACTTTTATCTGACATAGTGAGATAATATTGACCCAATTGCAATAAAACATTTTAAATGTAAATCTAAAATCCTTCTCATGGATTTCACATCTGTTCTGCTACAGCTGTTCTGTCTGCGGTTGTGGTTATGATCAGTGAAACTTTAGTTATTCTTTTTTGTGTACCGGCTTTTGCGTCATGGTGTTGCAAAGAGCTGTTGAATCAGATGATTATGCATGTTACTGCTGCTCTTCTTCGTGGACATGAAATAATGTTCATTATTTCACTGCATTCATTCAAAAACATAAGCTGACATCGAGCTTGCTTTGTGTTGCCTCTAATAAATCATGCTGCCATTGTACAAGTGTGTTCCTGAGGCTTTCATCATGAAATTTCCTTAGCTCACCCTACTCTTAAGTGTCTCGTCTGAAAGGATTTAGTTTTTATTTATTACGCAGTTACAGAGTAAGGTGTAATTCTTTGATTTTGAATTGAATTGTATCACAGAAGGTACAATCGATGTTTAAAAAAAAAAAATGTATGTAAGGAAAGTTTTTATGCATTGAACAAATTCCTAGGAAAAACAAAACAATGAAATAAGACTTTTTATGAACTTGCTGCCGATCACAGTGCTGAATTTATTTACATCTTTTATCAGTGTTTTATTAAGTGACTCCTTCTCTCTGGCGCACCAGCAGCTTTGTTTTCATTCTCACCATTTAGCCATGTCCTTGCTTTGACCATTATCCCTCTGTCTCTGTCAATTATGATTTTTTTTTATCTTGTGTTCTTCATTTCTCCTCGTCTCCTACCCTCCTGTTCCCCTCCACATTTTTCACAGGTGTGAGTTTGGGTAGTGAAGTCAAAGGAGCCTCTGGTCTGCATCTGTTGTTAGGTGTGTAAACCCCACATTTAGTACACCTGCCCATTTCCTTTTTTCTGCCTGATGCTGAGGTTTGTCCCCACGGCATTGGTAAGACTGCCATAATTGGCTTCAAAGGGGTTAGTGGTCTGTCCTAACAGCAGGTATGTTGGTTACCATGTTGGAGGTAAATTTTGTCCTCAACAATTACTGTATTCATGTTAAATACAGGTTTTGTTTTGATTTTTTTTTGGTCAGTTAAGTGTACAAAGAGAGTTAAGTCTTATTTACAATTTAGTTTTTTTGAAACGCATTCATGCAGATATCAGATTTTACAAACCCTGTGGCCGACCGTTTCTCAGTAAAAGCTCCGTTTTTTTCCGACTGAAATCTCTCTCAGACACTCAAAGTGGTCTGGAGGGTTCCTAGATTTAGACCCATTCTTCGCTTGTAGTATGACACCCCCAATCCCCCCATTCCATCCCTCCTTCTTGTCCTACTTTCTGTAACCTGGCTTTGTCTTGTCTGTATTTTGTACTACCTGAGTGGATTTAGCCTCCTTTGACTTCCATCCTTTCTCTCACCTGGACTGTTTGGGTTTCTTTTTTCTGTCATTACTTTAATAACTTTCCAGGCAATATTTTTCTGCTTCTATTTATCCACTTCCTTTACCTATGTCTGCTATAACATCGTGCCGCCTGGACATACCTAAATGTTTGGAAAATGTACATAACGTTAACTGTATTCACATGTATTTAACTATTCTTTTCAAATATACATATTTATTGCTGATGATGATTGATTTGTAATGTATACATATCCGGCTAAAATTGCTGTTTATAACAAAAAAAACAAAACAAAGTACGTCTGCTCTCAACCGCTGCCTCCTTCCTCCAAGCCTTATTTGGCCACTCGCTGTCCTGATAAGCAGATAGAAAGGAATTGTTTTGTGTTTTTTAGATTTGTATTTTTTATTTGCTACTTCAGTGTTGATTTTTGTTTGTTTTAATACATTTATAACAACTGTGATTCTAACCATGTTGCACCATAAAAGTATATCAAAGTGCTTCATCTTTTTACTCCAATGTACTTGTCTACAACATTTTAGATTTCTGTCAAAATGCTCCAGAGATGTGGACCTTTTTATACAAACATGTTGCTTATTTTTAAGTTTTATTTAATTTTGTTTGCACAAAATTTGCGATACTTTTTGGTAATAGTAGAACCAATTTTATTTTGGGTCTAGTGCATTGTCCAATCGACAATAATCAACAATAATCCGTTGCTCATATGCCACCTGACATCATCTGATATTATATTTCCAGGCATTACTATCTTCTCCGCTTGTTTTACCTTGAACACAATTGTATTAATAGCTATATTATCTCTGGGTTGTTTTGTCCCCTCTGGTAGAAACCTCACGTGATCCTGCACTAAAAGCTACAGATTCAACTTCAGCCACACATGACGCTGGTGACAAGCAATACAAGAAGGCAAGTTTATAAAAACTATTGAGAATGTTTAGCTTTTTTTTTTTTTATGCTCGCTACACCACCACTACTCAGGTTCATTCAGCTTCTGTCAGCACTTTGGCTGTTTTTCACTTTAATAACTTTAATAACTTAGTTGACTCAAAAGTCATTGTATTGAGAATAATGTATTTAAATTTGAGTCACAGAGATTCAGAGATCCAGCAGTGAGTTTTTAAAAAAAATTTACATTTTTGTCTAAGAGTCATATAAATGTAAACACTCATAAAGCACTTTGAACGGAAATGAACACTAATTAATAAATGTTACCCCTAAGAAAAAAGGGAAGCCAGAATTGTGATTCTAAAAAGTTTTTCCTAATTGTTGGCCAGTAGTTGAGTCATTTTCAACAAGCAGACTGATGGTGGGAATTGGTTTGTAAAATGTTGAAAACGGTATTTAGAACATGGAAGTATTTTTTGACAGTTTAAACTACGTAACACAGCTTAGCAGTTTGACTGTAAGGTTACACTTTACCATTGCCTCACGAACGCCTTCCTGCCTTTTATTATGCCTCTTAATGTTTCCCTTCAAAAACTGCATTCCTGAATGTGTATGCTTCTTTTTAGTTTTATATTGGGTAGTTATTTCTTTAAAAAAAGACCTGTTATGCACATTTGTTTCATATCACTTCTGTCTTGCTCATTTTTGTATTTCACCCTGAATAGTTTTAGTGTCTCCATGTTCTCGTTGTATATATCTTTTTGTGTTTTTTTTGTTTTTTTTTTTTTACTGTACAAAGTTCAAACAAGAAAGTTTTGTGAAAGTATGACTTGAAGATCATAAAGAGATGCATTCAAATGAACGGTTTTCCTTCTATGCCCTGCTTTCCCCCTGCAGTCATGGTCTCCAACATGGACACAACAAGACCTTTACAAGTCCATGTTTCTTATCAGTCTAATTTCTAATATTTGCACATTTCAGCAAGAGCAAAATAAAAAGAGAGCACAGAATTAGACAGTATGTCATGTTGGGGACCTCTGAACTGAGGCAGAGTTCCCCTGCTTTGTGCTTTGTCCTAATAAATCCGTATTCCAGTGCTTGCTTTACTTGTTTGATAGTCATCTTCAACAACACCAAAGCAGATGTGATGAGAGCCATGTAACACTTTGTTGCAGCACATTTGAAACATGTCAAGTACCTGGAACTTCATCCTCCAGCTACAGTTTTGCACTCTTGAAAATTATGTCACGGTGAGGATTAAATCACTGTAGTAGATGACGGTGAGGCCGGACAACAGAACCTCTGTTGTTGCCACTTGCTGAGAGGCACTGGTTGCTGTATTAGTTGCCTTATCTGCCTTCAGTCTGGCAAAGTTTGTTTTTAAGAGAGACTGACTTTGTTGGGTTTCACTGATGATGGTGGCAAGATTAATAACCAGAAGATCTTGATTCTTTCAAAACTAAACTTTGACTGAATTTTGAATCTTTTAACCTGAACAACACCAGTGGCAGCTGTTCAGATCACGTCTCCTGTGTTGGGATGCAGCATCGACCTGCTTGGCTGACCCACTCGGTAGTGGCTCGTTGTTGGTTTTATTTTTTATTTTTTTCCTCTTTTGTTGCTCCTCCTTCCTCTCTCACATTATGACGTGCCCCAGCAGGGTCTGCTCGGCGAGCTCATTCATATTCAGCAGCAGATCCAGCGGCATGAGGAGGAGGTCCGGCGGGCTGCTGCAGCCAATAATGCGCGTCCCCCACCACCAGAGCCTCCGAACCCAACTCCCTCTCAACAAAACCGCAAGGTGAAGGTCCCACCCCACTTAGGTCCGCCCCATCCCATCAAAAGGCTCCTAAAACATTGCAGCTAAAGCACAGAGAGAGAGAGAGAGTGTAGATTATTGCACAATTTAGCTTGGACTTCATCAGTGGTAGAAGAACCCTGAAAATGACTGGACTCTCAGCAGCTCGTGCTGCTGTAGTTTTTAATTGGAAAAAAAATTTTTTAAGTAAATTAATTTATTAGAAAATGTCAGATTTACATTTAATTGGAGGTGGTTTTGTTTACTGTTATAAGTAAACTAATACATATTAATTGCACAGTAATAGGAAGAAGCCACTAAAACCATCTTAATCTTTTTATAAATTCAATTTTACCATAACGTAAAGACGATATATGTTATATCTATATTGATCAATACCTTTTTAATTCTCAGTATTTTCTTGGGACAGTGTTTTGTAATAAATAAAATGATCCTAAACTAGAGTAGAACAACTATTTATCTGCTAACTTGATGATATTTGGATTATTTAGATTTCTTTTATGTCCTTTTTTGTTTTTTTCATTTAAACAGGTCTTTATACCTTGCCCACTATATAAAATGATTATGTTTGCAGTTTTAGATGGCTTGTTATATTCCTCCTATTAATGTTATTATTATTATTATTATAAGTAGTATTATTTCAGTAACATTTTAGTTTGGATTTAATAACTTACCAATTTGTTTTGGTCTTTTCTCCACAAGACCTGACAATAGTCTCCATGCATCACCCAATAGTCTGCCTGGCCGTGTTAAGAGGAGGGGGGCATGCACGGACCTTCATGACTTGATTTCAGAAAAACAGCCAGCTGACTTTCATTATCTTATAATGGCTGGAAGATCATCAGCAGTCCTCCGTTTGGTGGATTGAAGCATAGCATGAAGTTGTGTTGCAACCTGCTGCATGGTGTGAGCTGGACCTTTTTAAAGCTAAAATGAACAAAGATAAATGCCATTTAAAATGTAAGTCATCATAATCACAGTAGAGGCCTCTGGTTGTTTAGATATTTTTTTGGAGTACTTACTAAATAACATCATTGTGGAACTTCGGAACTGTTCAGTACAGATTTTTTTCCTCATATTGATTTGATAAAGCAAACTTCTTGTTTCCATGTTTGAATTATGGAAATAGATTGGTGTGTCTGTATGTTGAATTCCTTCTCCTTCAGCTAGTCCCATTTGTTCTTGTATGCTGTCTCTCCTGCTTTCTGTCCTGCCATTCATACTGAAAAACATGGTGTAATTGTATAAAATGCGCTCACCAACACTGTATTAGGTACAGCTGGTGTACCTGATACAGTGGTGGTGAGTGTATATCGACATACCCAAAGGGGCTGCCCCAGTAATCACAATGATTGTGTTGTAATTAAATTTAGCCCACTTGTACAGTTCACTCTCTGTGATTATTGCTTGTTTGTAAATCATTGATCTCAGAGCTGAGTATTAGCAGAATGAGTCCTGTCTGCCTGAAATGTTTGTCCTTCTCTGTTTGAATTAACTTGATTCCCCACTTAGGCTCTCTCTGCATGTAATCAAACTTTGTGGTGCTGGTGGGAGTTGATTATTGCGAAAAAGTACTCTAACAGTAACAGGGAAGCCATAATTCAAAACTGAAAGGATGCATTAACCCAACTTGTTGCTGTTCTTTTTCTCTATTTCTGCTGGGGCTTTTAGTCATCAGACAAAGAAAAGATAGACCAACTTCAAGAGGAGCTGCTCCGTACCCAGGTACGGGTTTTCTGTCTGCTAAAACTCTGTTTCAAGACTGAACTGTGTTTTTGTTATTGTTTAAAAAGTGTGTACTGGTGCTGATTTGAATAATCTATTTGTTCCCCCAAGTTAAAGTATCAGCGCATGCTGGAGAGACTGGAGAAGGAAAATAAAGAGTTAAGAAAAGTGGTGCTGCAAAAAGATGATAAAGGGATTCATCAGAGAAAAGTTAAGGTGAATTGCTTATAAAATATCAACACGTTTTTTTTGTTTTCCTCCCCATTAATGCTTTTTAAGTGGCACAGAGCTGTTGCAGATTCATTCTAATACTGTTATAATCCTTTTGAGCCGCTACAGTAATTCTCCTGTTCCGTTAGTCAGTGTGAGGAACTCAATTTATTTTGACAAGAAATGACACTGATATTAATTATTATTGTCTCTATGTGCAGAAGTCTCTTATTGACTTGTATTCTGAAGTCCTCGACATCTTATCTGACTATGATGCCAACTACAACACCCAGGACCACTTACCCAGGGTAAGGACTGAAATTCATTGTATTTCTTGAAGGAAATTAATTTTATTTGCTTAGAAGAAATAAGCATGAATATTGTTTTGTAATATCCCAATGCTACTACAAAAATATAAGTTTTATAAAACTTTTAATATTCAACTCTTGACAGTTCTTAGTAGTTCTTTTCTTGTCATATTTCATTTTTGAGCCATTTAACTGCTTGTGTGTCTTGTCCAAGGTCTCAGCTACGTTCTCTTTCGTGTTTCAGGTGGTCGTGGTTGGAGATCAGAGTGCTGGGAAGACCAGCGTGCTTGAGATGATTGCCCAGGCCAGGATCTTCCCCAGGGGCTCGGGAGAAATGATGACACGCTCTCCTGTCAAGGTGAGCGAGGTCTAACTGGATAATGTTTTTGTTAACAGAAATAGAAGATCTTCATGTATCCACAGAAGATATAATAACCCAGTTTTTATGAATAAAAATAACAGCATAAACATTGTTTGTTTATTTTTATTAATTTATGTTTTTTTTTAGGTAACATTAAGTGAGGGCCCCCACCATGTGGCCATGTTTAAGGACAGTGGTCGAGAGTTTGACCTCACTAAAGAGGAGGATGTAAGTTACAAATTCATCCATCAGTCCTATTTGAGGTGCAGCTGCCACCTGCTTCTCTCTTCTCAGCACTTTGACATTGACTTTCTTCTGGTTCCCAACAGCTGGCTGCTTTGAGGCATGAAATTGAGCTGAGGATGAGGAAGAGTGTGAAGGAGGGACAGACGGTCAGCTCTGAGGTTGGGCACATTGTAAATAAGATCAGGAAAAATGCTGTTACTTGGTACTTCTGTGAATTTCCATGATATGTTTTTTTGTTAGACAATATCCTTAAGTGTAAAAGGCCCAGGCATTCAGAGGATGGTACTTGTTGACTTACCAGGAGTTATCAGCGTGAGTATATGTTGTGTTTTATGTGTGAATATTGTACTAGATGTATTTCATTTTATTTATTGCACTGCTGCTTTTTTTTTTTTTTTAATTCCAGACTTTTTTTTTTTCCCTAATCTACTGTAAAAGTATTTAAGTAAAATCAAAACCACTAAACGAATACATGTCTTTACATATTCAGCATAAAAAGTTCATGCATCTCTTTTGCAGACGGTGACAACCGGCATGGCATCAGACACTAAGGACACCATTTTCAGCATCAGCAAGGCCTACATGCAAAACCCGAATGCAATCATCCTCTGTATTCAGGGTGAGTCATTAGCACACTATGCAAAAGTTCCACAATCATATGGAAAACTAGCAGGTAGTATAACTGGCTGGAAGACGATCTGTAAGAAAGCTGCCTTTCAGAGCCTTATAATCTAACCACATCAGCAAATGGGTCTTCTCTAGGAGATTTGTACATCCGCCCTGACCTTTTTCATCTTTTTCCAGATGGCAGTGTGGATGCAGAGAGGAGCATTGTAACAGACTTGGTTAGCCAGATGGACCCTCAGGGGAAGAGGACCATCTTTGTCCTGACCAAAGTCGACTTGGCTGAGAAGAACTTGGCCAGCCCAAGCAGAGTAAGAGAGCCTTGGTTTCCCAGAAAGAAAAGGTTCTGAAAACCATACCTGAAATGTTATACTGACCATTCAAAAAGATTGTTTATCAGTTACAAATGTCACTTTTCACATTGGGATTTATATCAGAATCTAAAAAAAAACCAAATGATTAGCAAGGGTTTACAAAAGCTGACTTGTGAAGAAATCTGCTGCGTTGTCACATTTATTTATATCAGTTTTTGAAGCATCAACTGCGTTTTTTTCAGCTTCTCCACAAGAGGGAGCTCAGTCCTTTTCATTTGACCATGTTCCTCTGTGACCAGCACTTCAGAAGTCTTGTATAAGATAAAGAGAATTTGAGGGTTTTCTATAACATCTTCTCTTTTAGATCCAGCAAATAGTTGAAGGCAAACTGTTTCCCATGAAAGCCCTAGGCTACTTTGCAGTAGTGACAGGAAAAGGTAACCTCTAACTCTGTTATCAAGCATTCTGCATTTACTTTCATGTTATTTCATGCTGACTTAAATCACGACCATGTCCATATTTAAAGGAAGCAGTGGTGAAAGTATAGATGCCATCAAAGATTATGAAGAGGACTTTTTCCAAAACTCCAGATTACTGAGGCAAGTTATGCTTTATTTTAAATGCCTGTCTAATGTACTATTTACACTGGATTAAATTTACTTCTGGACCTGCAGTGATTCTAAAATTACACCCCAACGTCTGTATTTAGATCCGCAAATTCATGCTGAATCAGCGAAGTCTGTGTTTTACTCTGATTTCCAGACATTGATCCCAGAAGTGACATCGAGACCTTTCATATCTGGACTTCTTTTTATTTTTTTTCAAAGGTCCGCGTGAAGTTTAATGTTGATTTATTTCTGCTTGCTTTATCATCTAAAAATATAAGATAATTACTCCTATATGGGGTAGATATAGGCTGAAGTTGTAATAAAATATCACACTATGTACCCCAATTGTCAAAATTACGTCTGAAAAGAGGCAGAAAAGGCGACAATAGGCATTTAAAAAAAAAAAAAAAAAAAAAATTCCAGCCAGCATGTCACCGAAGTGGAAGTGGAATTTGCGGTGGAATTTTTACTTTACAAATCACAAACACAGCGCATTCTGATGGGATCAAAATCACAGACACCCTCCTTGATTATTACAAATTACTGCAGGTTCCCAGATCATTTCAATCCCATGCAAATGGGACATAAGTAAGTAATTTCAAAGTTGACACCAGTTTGTTTTCTAGGGATGGCATGCTGAAAGCTCATCAGGTGACCACAAAAAATTTGAGTCTGGCCGTGTCTGATTGCTTCTGGAAGATGGTTCGAGAGTCTGTGGAGCAGCAGGCGGATGTCTTCAAAGGTGTGATTATTTTTATTTATTTATTTTTTTTTAAAGAACTAACTTTTATCTCACAAACTGACCTTTTTTCTTCTTTTTTTGTGACATGTTTTTATACAACCTCTTTTATACAATTTCTTTTCTTTTCAGACACTGTAAATGCACTGTACTTTTTTTTTTTTTTTGGACATTAATTAAAATCGTAATCTTTTTTTTTTTTTTTAATGATTCTTTTGGTGTTGCTATTTATTTATTCTCATGTCTAAATAAGCGATCAATGAATGACGGTCCTTGATTCAGTGCCGTCTAAGAGCCTGCTGTCCTTGCCTTTTACACTCTGAAATTCTTCCAGATTCCTAGAATCTTCATGAGTAAGAAAAATGAAAATCTTTTTCAATCTTTATTTGAGAAACAGTATTTTTCAACACACCAAGGACTTTATTATGCATTTTTTTGGCAAATGGAGATTTTCTATTTTTAATGGCTACTGCCTTTTGTAATGATTTATCGTTGCAGTCACCTGTTGAAATCACCTGCATGGAATAACATTCTCCTTTTTATTATTTTCTTGCTTTGGTCTCTTTTTTTTTTTCCTCATTTGCTACATTGTTTGAAATTTTGTTTGATTTGGGGTTGTAATTAATTGGGCTTGATGGGCTTTTAAGCATTAATTGTGAGGTGAGCATGTAATGCTGCTCCTGCTAGTTACTTTGGTGACTCTAAGTCCTTCGGTGTTGCTCCCCCCCCCCCCAGCCCCCACCTTCCACCTACAATTAGTCTAGACAATCACAAGCCATTGCCAGCAGCATAGGAGATTTATGGCTTTGACACCGCAGTTCCCAAAGGTCCATTGTGTTGTATATTGATCCATATCCCATCAAATTGTACACAGCCAACTTCCATCCTCCATTCCTGGCGCCACCACAGTTCCACAAACCAGCAATTAGGCTAATCTCCATTGTGGATAGGGAGTTGAAGGAAGGGGCAGCAAGCTTGGTGTGCTTGTGTGTATCTTTGTCTGGATGGTCATATGTGAGAGTTGAAACTTTGACTTTTGATAAAGACCATGTTATTGGCCCCTTTGCTTCATCTCCCAAGGGACCAGTTAGGAGGGTGAGTGTGCAGTGTCCTCAACTCCTCTTATTAAAGGATGGACGCCATTAACAATCTGAAAGTGGTCTTTATATCATGCCTGGTTAAAACAAGACAGGCCCCATCTTTGTATAGTCATTGCCTGTTGATTTTGAAGATTTGCTGTTTGATGGAATATAATATCTGAGGTGAAACAACAATGAAATGGACTAGAAATCAGTTTCATCCGGTCACAGCTGATGAATTATCATGAGATTAATTAAACTATGACCTTTTTGGGGTTGTTTTTTATTTGTTTTTTTTTTAAGCTGCATTACTGTTAGTGTTTAATTATAACACACCTAGTTCTGCTAAATTCAAAATTGAAGATTTTGATCATGTTAAGTTTGCAGAAGTTCCTTTCAGAGTTTCTTATTGCAGCACCTCTTTTGTGCAGCATCTCGGTTCAACCTGGAAACAGAATGGAAGAACAACTACCCTCGTCTGAGAGAGCTGGACAGGGTAAGAAAGCACACAAGCAGTCCATAAAGGTTGTCCATACTTTCTTAACATCTTGACCCAAAATTTAAGTATGAAAAGAAAGAAAAACATGATGGTTAATAGTTAGACCTCTTTTTATTTAGGAAAATTGCATTACTATGGAAATGAGATTAAAAGTTAAAAAAAAAAAAAATCTAATGGATTCTAGTGGTGAGATTTAAAAAAGATTATTTTGTCTGTTTGCAGAATGAGCTCTTTGAAAAGGCCAAAAATGAAATCTTGGATGAAGTCATTAGTCTAAGTCAAGTGACTCCACAACACTGGTAAGTTTATTGTCAAGTAATAAAAAGTGAGGACAGGACAACCTAAATATGTCTATCTGGTCTTTATCTGCTGGCAGTAAGATTGCATATTTTAAAGCTGCAGCACGCAACTATCAAAAAGAGTAGAGCTTTTTTTTTGAAAAAAAAAAAAAAATACTGCTGATCTTTGTGTTGTGTATTTTATCTATGTGTGAATATGATTGTAGCTCACCAACAATGAGGAAAACCTTGCTTAAATGAGTTGAATGCAAGTTGTTGTCAAGCTTCCCCTGTGTGCATGCCATCAGTTCCTCCGGATCAATACTCTGATTAATGGCCCATGGATGGGAGTAGGGGTGGCCCTGTTAGCCAGCCACCAGCCAGCCAGCACTATCGAAGAAAGCCTTTATTGATAGTCAGGAGAGTGAGCTTGAACAAAAGGGGAGCATTATGAATTATGAGCATGTTTTTATGATAAATGAGAGAGGTGCAGCACTTTTCTGGTATCAGTGGGACTCGAGACTCAATGGGACTTGTGGTTTTGTCCAGGAGTCGCACTACAATTGAGAAAAATGGTGAGAGCTGTGGCGTTAAGTGTTGGCTGGGTCATAGTGGAGCTATGTCGGAATTTGCTGTCAAGTGCAATTGGAGTAGTTTTGACAAGAAAAGTCTGAGCACAGCCTTTGTTTTTTCTGCCCCAGTGGGTTGCCTAAGTGAGCTACTATGTTGAAAACCAAAAGGCATCTTTGTTCAAAACACTCCTTTTCATTGAATCCGTCATACAAACGCAATTATATAGGACAGTCTAAATTTTTGACGGTGTGCTTTAGTAACGGTTAAAAGGGTAGCTTTGTCACGTCAGTAGAAAGGGGCAGCAGAGGGCATTACAAATCAAGAAACAACTGTTTGGAGATTGGTGTCATGTCTGTTTTTATCCTCAAAGGGAAGCCATTCTGCAGAAAAAGCTGTGGGAACGTGTTTCCACCCATGTCATTGAGAACATTTACCTTCCTGCTGCTCAAACAATGGACTCTGGTACCTTTAACACCACTGTGGACATCAAGCTGAAGCAGTGGACGGACAAGCAGCTTCCACACAAAGCACTGGAGGTAAAGTGGGCCGTCTTTTCAAACACTAAAGATTTAGATCCTGATGGTTGATGGTTGCACACATTCAGGTCAGACTGGGTTTTTGTGTGTTTGTGTTGAGCTGATTAGTGGACATATCTCAATTAAGTAATGAATTTGGTTCGAAATATGTTTTAGAACGTTTGTTAAAATTAAATCAAAGTATTAAATCCAGCCCTTGCTTTACTGTATGGTCGGTCCTTTCCGTTTGTATGATTTGCTCCTTTTAGGTTGCCTGGGAGACGTTGCAGGAAGAGTTTGCCCGCTTCATGGCTGAATACAGAGGCAAAGATCAGGATGACATTTTTGACAAGCTTAAGGAGGCTGTAAAGGATGAGAGCATCAAGAGGCACAAATGGAATGAGAGGGCCATGGACAGCCTGGTAAACGCACATGGAGAATCCACTCATCCTGGCTGCAAAGGGCATGAGGGCATACTTGTTGATATAACTTCCCAAAACAGACACAGTTTGACAACCGTGCACGACTTGCATAAAGAACTGGGTCTTTGTTCCTTTGTTGCAAAAGGGTTTGATTTTAACAAATAGAATAAATAGCCCAAGATTTAATTTAAACAGTGAACAAACAGCCACTCAACAAGTAATGAAAATTTTCTTCTCGCTTCTTTGCATGTGTGTCAGAGGGTGATCCAGCACAATGCCTTAGAAGACCGATCCATCACGGACAAACCTCAGTGGGATGCAGCAATCCAGTTCATGGAGGAAACTTTGCAGTCACGCCTCAAAGACAGTGCGTTAACTATGTCTCATCTGTGGCAGTTTTTCTTAAATGTGCATAATATGTGGAGATCACCTGGCATTGTATTTACTTATTTGTTTTTTCCAAAAGTTCACACCTTTGAAGCGATAAGTGGGCGTGGTACCCATTTATGGTTTTATGGTTTATACGTTTACATAGCACCAAACTCAAATACGTTGTCTGGTAAATGTGTATGCATGATATATTGTCAATGATCGTCACATTTTGCTGTAAATGGTTTTGTTCCCACTCAACTTCTTTCTTACTCACCTGTCCTACTTCAGCGGAATCGGTAATCAGAGACATGGTGGGCCCAGACTGGAAACAAAGGTGGCTCAACTGGAAGAACCGAACACCAGATCAGGTCAGAAGTGTGCACCCTGTCTTTAGAAGTAATGTTCATGATGGCTGCCGTGGCTTTTAAGCACCTCTGGTAGTGCAAACTAAAAAAAAATAAAACGGTTCTGATGTTTTTTGGACGGTACATCATTTATTTTTCAGATCATAGTGCCCAATACGTTAAATAATTTGCTGCCATCACGTTGATGATGTTCACATCTTCTTTGACACTGCAGCACATTCGCAATGAAACGAAGAATGAGCTGGAGCGGTTACTGAAGCTGCATGATGACCACACTGCTTACTTGGCCAATGATGAGGTCACTACAGTCAGGAAGAACCTGGAGGGACGGGCGGTGGAGGTTGATCCAGTGCTGGTGAGATCAAAAGCCATCATTTAAATATCTTTGTCATTCTAATCACTTGTTATAGTTAAAGTCCTTATTTCTAATTTTAAACAATCTTTTCATCAAAAATTAAAACATGCATGAAGTCATTAATTATATTTGCTCTCTATTAACTGCTAAACTATTATCTGTCCAGATCAAGGACACATGGCATCAGTTGTATCGCCGACACTTCCTCCAGAAGGCCCTGGCCCATTGCAACCTCTGTAAAAGAGGTTTCTATTACTACCAGAGACACTTTGTCGACTCAGAGGTGAGTAGAAAAATTAAGTCTGCATTAACTTACCTACTTTTCAAGGTTTGGAGAACCTGTTTTTAAACTCAAAACTGCTTTTGGATGCCACCACAGCTGGAGTGCAACGATGTAGTTCTCTTCTGGAGGATACAGAGGATGCTGGGCATCACGGCCAACACTCTGCGACAGCAGCTTACCAACACAGAAGGTAAGGACGAGGCCATTTTTCCTCTATTCATATTAAATGTTACATCTTACTATCGGACTAATATTTTTTTTTTAAATTTTAATTAGATGGGTTTTTATTATTACATGTGTCATAATATTTTCTTTACTGTTTCTTGACTGTATACGCCTAACTTTATTTTCGGATTAAGTTTTTTTGGGGTATTTTTCGCCACTTGGGGGCAAATATGTGTTGAAACTTTCAAGGGGAAGTTTCAATACTTTACAATTTACACCAGACAGAAGGGTGTAGATACAGTTGGTTGCAGCAGCGACACAACCTTTTCTTCAGGCCACAGTTTGTGATGTAATTTACTTGGGATCCATAACCATTCTTCCAGATCAGTGTTATTCAGTAGTAATATTGATCTTGGAGACAATATGCTCAAACATGACCATTGTTAAAATGCATAGTTCTTTCTTTTCAATTCTGATAATAAAATATCTTGATCACATAATTCATAAGAAATGCCCACTGAAAATCCAATGCATTACAACAGAATTAAACATCGATTATAATCCTTTTCGTGCCTACTTTGTTCATTATTTTTAGTCCGCCGGTTGGAGAAAAATGTGAAGGAGGTCTTGGATGACTTTGGGGAAGATGTAGAGAAAAAGACCCAGCTTATCACCGGCAGAAGAGTTCAGCTGGCTGAGGATCTCAGTAAGGCACAAACACTTGCAAAGCACACAACAAATACCCAAAGTCAGCAATCCGAATTAGTAAGTAAGCTGCAACTATTGAAAGTTGGGAGCGTGGTGCTCTGCCAAACATTTCAATGCCAATCATTCAAATTTCCTTACACAGCTTAGCTTGTATAATGTGTGTTCTGAAGTATGTGGTTTCATTGAAGGGAATCTCAGAGTAATCAGCAGGTGGCAGCAGTGCTTAAGGAATTGGTACACAGTACACAAAGTTAGGGTGAATGTCAAGTGACCGGCTGCATCTCAGCTTGTTCCTAAGACTGATCTTCAGATTTTCTTTTGTTTCTTTCTACCTATATGATACACACACACACACACACACACACACACTTCCTGATGTGTGTACATGTGTCAGGTGGCTACTTCATATGCTGTGGCAGCGCATGTTTTGCAATCACACTGATTTTTTTTACCTTGGGGCATCTCTTTGAATGTGTCTTAAATTGTCTTGAGTCACTTAAAATTGAAAAAACACCATCTTAATTTCTAATGTAACCATAGGAGTCCTTGTTTGTGTTTTTTTTTTTTTTTTTTTTTAAAAAAGAAAAAGCTTTCTCCAAGGTCATGAAACCCACTTTTCAAAAAGGGCTGCTAGTCTTTGCTGTCGGTTACTACATAAGGCATGATGGTGTTAATTGCTCAAAAGAAAAAGAGTTAATTAATTTTTTTTTTCTCACTGGTAATTTCAAAGTATGATAGTGTTCAGAAAGGTCATGCATCACTCCCAAATTCAATATTCTTTTTGTTTTATTTGAATGTCTGCTTGTGTGGATAGGATGAGGCTTCCTATGACTGAATTTTAAGAAGATGTAGATGTTTAAGACTTTTTTGCTTTTGACATTTGTGAAAGAAATGCGTGCACACACATCACTAACTACTCCTGTAGTTGGAAAGCATTAGTCTTGGACTGTGCTGTTGGTTACATGAACAGACTTGTGTGCACATTATGTGGCATTTCCATAGCTGCATCCAAGTCTTGACAGACTGATGCTCAAACCTCACAGACAACAGGTGCTGGGAGTCGTATTCATCAGATTTTCTTGACCAAGTTTTCTCTGGCTGAACAATTCACACTAGAAACTTCCTGGCGGAGAAGCTATGAATACATGTTACTCATCTCCTCATTTCCTCCCACTGTGATTTGTGAGAACCTTGTGTGCACTGGAGTTCTTATGCTAATGTGCATTTGCATAACAGGTTCTGAATCAGAAATCTGTTTTCTCTCCCCACCTCGCAGATCGCCATGTGTACATGTGTACACTATGTGGCACACAAACACACACCACTCCCATTTCAGAGCTCTGTATGACAGATCTCTCTCACCCACGTGCATCCCGTTTTGTTGTACACATGCATGTGCACCATAATTAAGGTTTAAGGTTGACACTAGTTACACAATAATTCGTTTTTCTTGATCTTTAAGTGCACATTCTATATTATGACTATGTCCCATTATGGCATATTTGACTATAAGTATGAGTTAAACATTGTCACTGTTGATCTGCACCAGGTAAAAAACAAAAATCAACCAGGCAATGGTGGAACGTTACAGTAGTCGTCGATCTTGTCTTGTATTTGTCAAATCATTGCTGTCCTCCAGAGTTGAACCTCACAAGTAAAATAACTGTCACTTCCATTCTGAACGCTTTGTATCCTGCTTCAGTCAAATCTCCTGCTTCAGCATCATCTCTTAAACATGACACTTTCTGTTGTTGATAATACAAATGGATCATGGTGAAAGGTATCTGTTGCCGTTTCAGGGGTCTTTCGTATTTTGCATAAAGACATTGTGCTATTTGGACAAGCTCTGATTTGTCAGTTCCCGTTTATGACTACAAGTTTTGTAGTTATGAATGGGAACTGACAAATCCGAGCTTGTCCAAATCAGAGCAGGACAATGTGGCTGATGGTGTGTCCTCATGTTTCACATCTTACCGCAGCTATGTTGTAAAAAAAAAAAAAAAAAAGATTCAATTTACCAAGAGTTCTCATGTATCCCGTGTCGTTTGCGTTTTTCTTTGAAATTTTTTTTTTTTTCAATAATACGGAAATGCCAAACTCCTAAATGAATGTATACAAACAAGATCCAAACTATACAGTATAAGTAGACAAAACTTCAAAATAACTTACAGGCCATTACAGTATACTTAGACACTGTCTAAACTAAAAGACGCGCTGCCTTTTTGTAGGGGCATGCTTTCTCTTTGTTTTGCATGAAGTTGTTTTTTTTTTAAATCATACCAGCCCAAGGGAGAGGAAAAAACATGCACACACACATGATTTGTCTCAAGTTTACACACCGTCTGAAAATCCCTAGACTTGCCCGGCCCAGGCAAGTTAGTAGCAAACTTTTCAACACGTGTGACATTGGCACTTTCCACCTCCAAAGCCTTCCCTCGCTGATAGCTGTGGGAATGTGGATTGAATCAGTCATGGGATCTTGTAGGATAGGACCACACCTGTGCATGTGCACACTGTCACTTTTTACAGGCTTACGAGCTACGTGTCACTTTTGTTGGCTGATAAATTATAATCATTCATACCCTCATGTTGTTGTTTTTTTCTTTAAAGGTGTTAAGGTCGCCTGAAGAGATGCAAGGTCTTTCTCTTATTATTGTTCTTGTGTGCCACAGAATAGTCTTCAGTTGTAGTTGCATCAATACATGCAGTCAGGAGAGTATTACCTGTTATGGAATAATTTGAAAGTGATTTGAAAGAAGAGTTAAAGACCGTATCAATGCAAAGGCTCTGTACGCTTGATGACCTTGATGATGAACTTCAACCTCCCCATGTGCATCTGGCCAGATGTTTTTGCATATTACCACTCCATCCTCTCATTTTCTACCTATTTATTTACCAGTAAATACATCAAATCCTCCTTTTAACAATAACTTGTTTTAACTCATTGCTACAGAATAGTAATATTCTGTTGATGTACGTCTCAGCCTGCCTGTGTCCCTTGGCCCTAGTCCTCGGGTCATGGCAGATTCTTCTTTTCTCCAACTAAGAAAATGTATGCTCCACAGTTTTAGGTTTGTCAGTCAGGTTGAGGTTGTGGGGTGAGTGGAAGATCTGGGCATTAGCTGTCTGACACTTTGCACAAAAGCTCTTCGGGTTGTTCAGCTGGGACCCAAGTGTGTGAACGTGGGTATGTGGGTTCTTCAATCCACATTGACTTGCACAGTTGACAGGCTACCTTGGTGAAAATGTCACTGAGATGGCTTTGATGTGATTATTATTAGGTAGGTGTGTGTGTGTGTGTGTGTTTCTAGACGGTAATTTTTTTTTTTTTTTAATTTTACAGTTTGAAAAAAGACTATGTTTTAGCAGATACTGAACTTGCTGACTGACTGACTGTCTTTAGTGGCTCCAACTGTTCAACACAGCTTTTTCAAGTGTGGTTATCTCATTATCTCGATAGGAGATTCACACCTCTTCATCATCAAGCATTTCTTTGCGTATAAAGGGATGTTGTCTGTTTTTATATGTGAAGAAGACTTAGTAATGGAATTGTGAAATCATCTTTTACTATACGTGCCAATTTTCCTCCTTTCCTAAGACATTTTATTAACTTGGGGTAACATCGCCTCTGGCCAAAACCTTACTCTGACCCTATAGGTCAGCCAACTGTGTCCACAGGCTACTCAATATATCTTTCTTTTTCCTTTTTCTTTTTCTTTTTTTTTAACCTCACACCATCTCCCTGGATTTTTCTGTCATTGATGCACTGCCTTTGTCATATTCTGTCCAGAAAACCTCCTCCTTTCCCTTGACTGAGCGAGAAATGGAGAGAATAGGAAATCAGAGAGGAGACCTTCACCTCACATGTCCTTCTGTTAGAAAAGGAAGGAGAAGCGGAGGGGAAAGAGGGAGAGATAGGAGACAGGGGAAAGGATAAACACACTTAACAAAGACAGAAATGTGCTCCCAGGGGCAGTCTGCTGTTAAGCTCTATTTTCCCCTGCTCACAGACAGGCTCAACATTGCTCAGGTTACAAATAAAGGTCAGGTGTGTGCGTCGGTAAGCGTGAAAGCAGAAATAATGAATGGTACAGTGTACAAGGTATGTGTGTGTGTCTGTCAGAGTGTGCCAGACCAGCTGTGTGGCACAGGGCCATCTCTGGGGGGAAAAAAAAAAAGCCCAGGCATGTGTAAGCACAGACGTGAGACCACTGGGCTCTCACTGCTCTGTTAGTCCACCCTGTACACTGGAAAAAAACAAAAAAAACAACTATAGGACTTGATTTGAGAAACTGCAGGGTACTACAGTGTTAACTGACTGTTTTATTAAGTGTTGATAGTTAATAATGTGCTCCCAGATCCTTACAGATCCTTTACCTTACCATTTTTCTGTGCCAGTTGATAAAACATACGAGGTGTTGGTTGAAGTGGATGTTTGTTAAAATGAACCATTTTTAAAAAATTATTCAGCTTTTTTTCCTCACTGACCCACCACGTTTGACTTTGTTGTGTAAATGGTAGATAAAACGGATCTTTTCCCTTTTCTTCCGTCACACAAATTGGCCATTAGGCTGTGAAAATCTGTTTCCATCTGTCATTTCTTCACACATTTACACCTTTTTTGTTTATTTTTACATATGAGTAGCCTCATATAAAGTAGTCCATAGCCCCTTAACCAGCACCTCTAAATGTGTACCGTATATGACCAATGTCGTAAAAGTTAAAATGGTATTAACACAAAAACTACACACTTTTGGAAGGAAACTAATCTGTCAACTGCTTCATTTGACCATTTTGATTATCAAACTTATGATCGGGAGTATTGGGATACTTCTACAATTATTTTTTTTTTAGTTTTGACTTTACTACGATATAGATGTTTAGGCACTGTGTCTTCAAGGAGAATAAAATACTTCATGGTATAATATACTGCATTTTCAAAGTGCAAACCATGTTTCTAAAACCAGATTTTCTTTTAACACACTAAAAGGGCAAATGTATTTTCAGATAAAAATAATTACCATTGTAATGTTGTGTGTAGTGACCCAGTATGTATTTTAATATACCGACAGTGAACATCAACAGTTCACTGCCTTGGACCATATGACTAATTCCATGTTTAGCTCTTGATGATGTCTAGTGAAATGATCTATCACATTTGTCGTATTCCTGCAATACAATAATACTGCATGGAAGAATGTGCAAACCATTTAAAGAAGACTTATAGTGAATTTTGTATTTTTATTTTATTTTATTTTTTAAGGTTTACACAGTTTCCTGAGGTCTCAATGAAATATCAGTGATATGCTTTGGTCAAAATACCAGAAATAGATAGATAGATAGATTTTCAGCAATGTCTTTACTGCAGCAAGTTTTAACGGAACTGAGTCAGCTCTTTGACTTTATTTTAACATTTTATTTTATTTGCTGTCTCTTTTTTAAAGTTTTAAAAGCTGTGATGTCACTGTTTCCTCCAGACATGAATGGCCCAGTGCTGAAAGTATCTTAATCAAAGTGACAGGTTTTTGTTGGATCAGGTTTATGAAAGGGATAGGTCATCACATATTGATCATGACTAGTAACAAACAACCACTGCTGTCTATTTAAAAAGGGGACATTTCTTTCCACCTTCTGCACTTGGACTGATTAGAATGAAGTGACAGAATAGGAATGATATTGATTGTGATCATTTCAAAATTAGTCAAAAAACTTGGATAGTTTTTATTTGTTTGTTTTACTTATTTGTACTGATCCAGAAGAAAACACAAGTACATATGGTATGTATGGTAAATCTTTCAACTCATTCACTTAAAGGATTGTTATTGTTTTTTTTTCTAATTTAAATTCTTTTTACATTTTAAATTTTTTAACTACGTTTTTTGTGCAACTAGTTGCAAAGATATGATTTATTATGGGATTGTTTTTCTTATTACCTAACATCCTTGTTGACTGCGCATGATTATGAATTAAAGCATCCTATGCTGTTTGGGTCACACAATTAACCCTATTCATATTGCAACTAAGTTTATGGCATGCTTTTTGCTAGAACTGAATCAGATGAACACCTGGGCATTGCACAATCTCATACAATAAATCTATAATCTTCACCACAGGCTTTTTGGCACTGATGAACGCAATAATGCATGGAAAATTATAGATTTGTGCTTTTGTATTGTAAGGTTATCTGAAGGTTAAGGAATGAGAGGTGTCAACAGACGGCGCTTTCAGAACGGTGATAATGTGTGAAGTGTTTGCATGTTTGCACATGTAGTCACTTTCTCCTTTTTCTGGTGTGGAAACAGACTACAATAAAGCTCTCGTTGTCTGGGCTTGCTCACCAGAATGCCCTCTCAGCCTTACACTCACTTCATTTCCTTTCATCTCCTCCCCCTCGTCCTCCTTGGAGCAGCTTCCTTCAGAGTGATTAGTGAGCACTCACTGGGAAGTTGTCTGCTCCCCGCCATGCTTTTTAAGGGATGACGTGGCATCTTCAGGTGCTCTATGTACACGTGACTGCACTCTGGATAAAAAAACAGCAAGTGCTATTCATTGTTTACTACCTATCTGTATTATAGAATATATTTTTCCAGTGTGAAATGTGCAAAATTTTGAGGTACGGTGGCAAACATCTTACGAATATGAAGGCTAAATTATGTGGTTAACTGATTAAGAAATCCCTCTCTTCCCGTTTTGTGTGTTGAAATCTGTGTTTTTGTTTTGTGTTGGCAGCAAGGCAAGCTCACATGTGTGATGCTCAATGCCAGCGGATGCCATGCAGTCTAAATCAAGCGAATGCAATTTTGCTTAAAGAATTCTCCACAAACACTCTGGGCAAGCTTAACAAGAATATCAGCAAACGGTTACATGCACGGTTCATGACATGTAAAGTACTGCACTGTAAATGCTTAAGGTTGAACTATGCATAGTGGGCACAGTCTGCTCTCTATCTCTATTGATCTTTATAAATTAGCCCTGATTTGCACTTTTCGTCTCTTCTTTTGGCGTAGAAATATGGTATGACTTGTCTATTTAATCAGATGAAATGGAGCTTATTAAGTAATGAAAAATGACACTCACTCACTTCACAACACACGTTCCCCAGGTTTTGAAGGACTCATTTCCAACCACTTGTGCATGCTCGCACTAATGGTAGCTGGTCAGTTTACGCAACACTTTCTATGGTTCTCTTGCTGTTGCTCCTTTTATTACGCTTATACAAGCACAACATATTACATCAAATAATTAAAAAAAAAATGAATCTGTGCTTTGTTTTACTCAGCAAGTATTCATTTGATAAACAAGCTCTTTACATCATCGCTTTGTGACAATGAAAATGAATGCTTTGTATAAAGTTTGCATAATGCTAACTTTTTTTCAGTATTATGCAATGAAAAATGAAAACATTTATTTAATAGGAATATATCAAAATAAATTAATACTGTCAACTGGAATAAAATGTAGAGTACATGCACTATATCTGTCTATTCTTAAGTGCTTTCACTAACATTTTAACTTGAGACCTTTTTATATTCTGAAATTTTACCAGAAATCTCCAACAGTTTATTTTAACTTAATGTCAGGGAGCATGGCCCTAGACACTTCTAGGTTATTTGACTTCACAGTTTGATGCTTCATATTTTGACTTATTCACCAGCCACGACTGAAGTCTGTTACTGATTTGTGTTACAGTAAAAGTGCTTTTTCCTCACAAGGGGAACCTCAGGTGGTTATCAGTATCTATTTTCTCCTTGGGTGCATTAAGTACATAGATGGGGAAAAAGGGATTTGCTACTTTTATTTCTGCAACATGGCCTTGAACATTTGTAAATGTTTATTGTGGCCGTGTTTGCATCATGCCCACACTTAATCCATATTTAATTACAAAAATTCAAACAGGGAAGTCTTGCAATTTTGTTCATGATATGGCTGTATTTATCAATTTTCATCAAATACACATGTATCTTTAAAAAGATTTATTTTTATGCTTTTCTGGAAGGGCTATATAGTTCAGGGCTTGTCTTTAACCTTTTCTTCTATGTCTCTTCTGTCTCCTCATTGAGGCTCGAACCAGCCAGCTTGCACCATTTACGAAAGTCATGACCTGCTCCTCTTTCCACTTTCCCGTCATTTATCTCTTTTCCTTTATTTCCACATGACTTTTCACTTCCTCCCCACATTCTGGTCCTTCCACCCTTCCTTTCTCTCATATCAAGAACCATCTTGTGCACAGATATATTGTACAGTAGAAACACACATTCAGCTATCTGATATGAAACTGACAAACTCTTGATAAAACAGCTGCTGGTCATTTTTAAAACGCGTTTGAATGAATCATACAGCTTTGTTTAACAGCTTATTTGAATGAATAACAACAAATAAAGAAATCTCCTCTTTAGTGTCGTCCCTACATAAATGATCAGGAAATAAATCCAATGAACTTAAGAAGTGTAAATGGAAAGGGGGGAAAAAAAAGCATTTTAGATGGCATTCCAGTTTTTGTGGGGGATGATGGAAGTAATGATAAACAGAAACGAGTTATATGAAGAAATTGTGCCATTTAACAACCTATTCAGAGAAAAAGTGTGCAAGTGTCAGGAGTAAAAAAAAAAGATGTGGTATGAGCAATCCTTCCCTTCACGTGTTACCGGCACGGTTTGACCGCCAGGGACCCATTCCTACATCACCTTACTCAAACACATGCACAAACAAACATTTTACTGTTTAAGAAACACACAACCTCTTTTTGTTTTTGTTTTTTTTACATTTTTAAGTGTGCATCTTGTTTACCAAACTGTTTTGTGGTAGTTTCTATCGATCCGTCTCCATCCATCCTCCCATCATCTATAGCTGCTTATTCCTATTTAGATTCACAGGGCTCTGTTGAAGCCCATCTTTAGATTACTGGGAGAAAAACAGTCCAGTTGCTCTTAAACTGATCAAAATCTTGAGGTTCCTTAAGTCACCTCCAATATGACAAGTTGAGCTTTGCAAGTGAATGTATTATTGAAATTAAAATGAGTTTTTGAGACACATTGGTTTCAAAAGGTTCAATAAAAAAAAAATAAAAAAAACTGAGGTTGAGTGAATGCAGTCAGTTTGGAAACATCGTGCAACTGTCAAAGGTGATGCGTAATCATGTTGAATAATCAACAAAATAAAGGTAACAATGATTTTCACCATAGTTAATTCACCTCTTGTGTCAACAGTGTCAAAACTTACACTATTATTATGATACACTGGCATTTTAAAACTTGAATTGCCATTATGATCAGAACCATCTTGACTGAACAACGATTGATATATGGCAGGATATGGCAGGGCCCATTTAGCCAGCTTGTGACAGTTGTAAGGATAGTTTTACAGCTTTAGTGTGCTCTTCTAGAAACTAAGGTCAGGTTAGGGTGGTTTTGACTTTGCTGTATTTAACACCTGTGGATTTTATGTCTATATCTTGCGGTGGGTCATCAAGGATAAACGTGTTTTAGAGATTTGATGTTGTCTGCAGTGTGAAAAATATGTTTAAACGCAACACCAGCGAAAAATTCAATATTGTACACCCAAAAGTTAACCCTGGAAGATAAACCTGGAACTAAATCCATCCCCTTGTAAATTTTGTCACTATCATCATCTTTACGACCTCCTGCACTAAAATTTTAATGTCTGACCCTTCAAAGACACAAGCACTGCTTGTCAATAAAACGTGCACCACACAGTGCAACAGCGGTCGTCACCTGGCTCTTTTCAAAGCATTTTTTTTTTTTTTTCCAGCCCTGAATTTTGCTGTTTTTGTTTAGTCTGCCCTCCGGCTGACCCCAAACTTTGACCCGTTGAGACCTATGTATGCTTCTCACCAGGTTGGGCTGCTCTATCCCAGGCATCTGTTTTTTAGATAAGAGCCACGAGTGCAAGGGTTGATTCATTGCTCTGTCACTGGCATGGCGTTTGGGCCGTCAACAGACTTGCACTCCCTGCGTCCATGTCTCCCATGGCCCAGTTTTGTAGTACCTGTGATGCAGATTTAGTGACAAATCAAGCAGCACACAGAGGAAACGTACTTTTCTGCTTGTTACATTAGGAGATAAACTTTCAGAGGTGGAAACGGCGCAGTGTGTAAATGTTGACGGGTCCCCACTTGCACTGAGACCTTGTCAGTTATGAGATGCAAAAGGATATATAAAGTGCCATCAAGAGCGATGACAAGTTGGGACAGGAAGCAAGCCCTCCACCCTACTCTCTCTTGTGACCACGCTCTGAACTGCTGTTTTCTTGTCAGCATTTCAGAGCAGCATGCTAAAACGGCATCAACGTTTGACTCCAGTCATCTACCAAAGTCTTTCTGTTGTCACTTCTTCACAACAACCAACTAATCTTCACAACAGCCAACCATTCGTAGCTCTTTTTCCCTTTTGCACATCCTGTGGTGAAGAGTCGCCATCTACAGAAGGATGGGGATAAGTTTGAAGCCTCCCTGTGCTCTGCCTCCCATCTTTTTCTCCACCCAGTCTTGGTTACTTGTCCAGCAACACCACATAGTCTAATTACAGATCAATTAAAGTTTTTTTTTTTTTTTTTTGGCTTAGTCCTCCTCCTGCCACCACTTTTGCCACTGCAAGCTTGGAGGACTCTAGAGAGTGCCAGTGAATGAGATATCATTTCGTGTGAAGATCACCCGAGAGAATGTGTTGAAAGAAAGGATTTTGAGAAAAGGCTTCCCTCTCTTTCTCTCATTCTGCCACAGTCCCTCCACCCTTTGTACCTCACACAGCACCAAGCATCTTAACGAAGGGGCCTCTGGGATAGAGGCTAACGGATTATGGGAATATTCATGACCAGATAAAGGGCTGAGCAGTTGAATGACTGTGTTTTGGGGCTCATCTCTTAGGTAAACAAGAGCCTAAATGGAGTTTTAAATCGCTACTGCTGCTGCGTCGTGCAGAACAGGCAGTGGTGGTTCTGTCCGATGTTTTTTGGGGGGTTTTTTTTGTTACATTTGGTGAAATGAAAGCCTTGTTACAGCCTTTTTCTTTGTCATGTTGTGGCCTTTTGGTAGCAAACAGATGGTGTAAAGGAAATAAATACCTGCTTCTCACAGTTTTATCTCCAGAGTATTGGCTGTTCTGAAAGAGGGTATTCACACTCAGCCGGGGTCTTCTGAGCTCATGAAAGCAACTAGTTATAGATTTTGCATTTCTGACTTTTGAGCCGTGTAAAGGTTTCTGGCACCACTTCACGGAATTTGAAGGTGCACAGAGACGAGAAGGAGAGTCTTCAGTGACGCTTGTAGTACGTGGAACATCTTTAATAACTGACAAACGCCTTTCAGCGTGTGGTTTTCATCAGGTTCATAATAAAACATCTCAAATAGCATTTAAATAGAACAAGGGTATATTTAAAAAAAACAAACAAAAAAAACGCAGATTAGGCACACACACTTTAATAGCAGTGCACATCAAGATGTACATAAATGTGATATGTGTGTGTGCTTAAAGGTAAAAGTCAAACTGGATCCTACAAGATAATAATAACTTCACTCAAAACCTTTTAACTATTAAATTAAGCACTTCAAATGATGCATAAATCCTAACCGTTATTTATGAGTAAAACAACTTTTCTCATGGGATTAAAATGGCAAAGGTTGAACTGAAGAAAATTGAAGCTCTCTGATATTTAATGATTACTGACTTTCATTCATTTGAAAAAGAAAATGCAACCCCACATACTATATACAGTATTTCTTTTTATTTTGTTGGCATTTATTTATAAACAGCTCTTGCAAGGTTTTGCCACAATGGGCCCTTTCAAGGACCAGAGGATATTTCATGTCCTGGGGTGTAAAACCTGTGGCAGCAACCAGCCTAATGGTCACGTCGGTCCAAGAGGACAACTGGGGACATTTTATTCAGAATGAGATTTCACTGGTTCGCTGTACCTTGTGATCCCACTTTTATAATCCGTTTTTGTTATTGAGAAAAGACACTTGAGCTGTATGGGTAAAACCAAGCTGCATTTGATCAGAGTCGTACTTTTATTTGTTTGTTTTTTTTTTTAAGTTGCTTCCGTCTCCCACTGTTGGGATTTCTCATTATATCCCGAGATCTCTGCTCTGACCTTCAAACCTGCGCTGCCCACTGTGATCCAGCTCTAAATATCGGCCCACAGTTGGCAGGATCCCTGATGCCTGACCTGCGTTAAGCAGTCTATATTTGAAACCTGGCAGTGCAACTCATCTTTTGCCACATCTAAACCAAGTGAGGAACTTTGAAGCTTGAGCCAGGGGTTTTCCCATGTTTTTTTTGTTTTTTTGTTTTTTTTGATGGTTTGACAGTCACTGCGCTCCTTTTCTTACAACAACAAACCTTCCACCCCCTCATACCTCACATTTCTTTTCTTCAGGTCAGACAGATGTTGGAAATCCTGCTATGATTGGCTTGGATTGAGTTATGTTGTCATGTGGTTAGGGCACGTAGCCTAATCTGTTAGTTTTCTTTGAGCCGTGCCCTCCGGTGGGCCGCATGTTCCAATGGCGTACTGCGGGGTTAAGTTTCACTCAGCCCCACACCTGCTGCAGTGACTTGTCAGTGTTCCCCTCGACAGGCCCCTTTAATACCTCCATTAAGTATAGTAATCCCCCCCTTATGCCCTGCAGTTTTGCCCGAGTTTGTTAACAGAGTATCAAAGGCTGGGAATTTTTCTTTCCTTCCACCTGCCATCTGGGAACATGTACTAAGGTGAAAAGGGGTGGAAATGGCATGACTGTACAGCTCTTACTGGTTTTCAAGAGGCTGAGATGGTTGTCTGCTTTTTATCCCAACTTTTTTCCAGTCTCCCCCCACCCCCCTGTTTTTCTTGTGTTCTCCAGCGCTCCTCAGCTTTGCCAGTTTTTAGGGCACAAGCAGGGGTGTGGCTTCACCTCTTCCAACAGCAGTTTGTTTTCCATCTATCAAGAAAAAGATACCTCAGCAGCAGGGTTCCCATAAAAGGGGGTTTGCACACAAGTCCCCTGAGTATGATATTTCATTTCAGTCAAAAGCACATGCAGAGTTATCACCTTTGTGTTGACATGAAATGGACACTTAGCATGCTGTTCCTCTGAGGTCCAAACCACAATGATTTATTTTCCTGAAAAAGTCTTTTGAAGCTGTGTTTTCAGTTGGCCTCTTCGCGGGAGCACAATCAACAATAGCTCTCCTGTGGATCTCGTGTTGCTGAGTGATCAAGATAGAGCAGTGCTGGTTTGTTCTTCAGAGCCGATGTTTGAGTTTGTGCTTGGGGGAGATCCAGACAGATTAGCGAGGGTGATGGGGAAGCTGGGGAGGCAGCCAGACCCGGAGGTGCAGCTGGCATTGCAAACCACGGCTTCCTTTGCTCTGCGTTGGCCCGCAGACTTGCTTCAGCCACTGTTTAATCAGTGATTAAGACTGCTTTAGATGGTTTGCTCATCTCGTGTGACTGTACATGTTGGGTGGAAGGATCGCGTCTTTTGCAGTCTTCAGATAATGGAAAGAGGTGACTGACTATTTTTCCAGCAGATAACCCCTCCTGTTCTGCTGAATAGTTGTGGCGTCTCCTCTTCTCCAATAGCAATATGCCCAGGAGGCATATTGCTATTGGAGGCATATACTATAAAAAGTGGACGGTGAGAGCTTTGATGTGGGTACACAAGCCTTCATCATCAGATGTGTGAGCGAGGTCTGCCTTGAGGTTTGGCTGTCACTGTTGGAGGAAACCATCTGGTGTTTTGTTGAAAAATGCAAGGGAATTCTACCTGCGGATGAATACTTTAGGGATGAGAATTCAATTTTAGTTAGAGTTCAGTTTTTCTTTTGTTAGAGCTTTTTTTTTATTTTTTTATTGCCGACTGTCTGCAGCGTAAATGTCACCAGTAGCATAAAGATGCTTTATAACAATTCACAAAAATCATTCATAAGCGTTTTACTACACAAGCAAAGGGAGATAAGATTTTAAGGTGAGAGGTGCACGCCTGGTGTTGGGGTGTTTCCACCTCACCCTTTAAACAGCCTAACGTGGTAAAGTAGTTCTGGGAGTTTAAATGGTGTATGGTCTGCACTGGTCGTGGGTTGTAGCACCTTCTGGGACTGCACTTTGAGAAGAAGTGGGACTTAGAAACCACCTGCCAGCCTCCTCGGTGCAGGACAACCACTCTAATAACTGCTGATCTGCTGAGATTCTTGTTTCATCAGTTTCAAGGAAATCAGGTTTGCGCCCGTGTAAAACAGTATGATGATTTCAGATTTGAAAAATAGAAGCCTGTGTACGCGCAACTTTACAAGTCTGGTGAAAGGATGACGTGTGTGTGTGTGTGTGTGTGTGTGTGTGTGTGTGTGTGTGTGTGTGTGTGTGTGTGTGTGTGTACACAGTTTCAGTTATACTGCACAGCTTTATGCTTCTGGCCCCTATAGTTACTTTATTTACACTTATGATTTAGTCTGTTTTAAAACTATACAGCCTACAACAACTGATGCACACTAAACATGTTTTTAGAAAGAAAAAAAACAATGTTTGTCCATTTTAAAATACTGCCAATTTCTTTTTGTTTTTTACTAGTAGTAGAAGAAAATGTTTTACATAATACAATTCTATCCATCTTAATGTGGTTTCACAGTTAGATTTTAAGGTTAGTTAAGATCTTTGGTTTTTTTTTTTTTTAGCCAAAAAAACATTTGCAATCTGAAACCAAGAAATAATTTATTTATAAATAAAAAAAAAAAACTGCTGCAGCCAGTGACTTCTTGGCATTTTTAACATGTTTTTACCCTAAAACTTTACTGATATTTATTGTTTTTTTTTCCCTCTCTCTCTTTGGTAGTTAGTTTAATACTATTTTAAATGTTTCTGTGTTGGCTTTTGAAACACTAAACCACTTTCTCCCCTTCCTTGCAGAGAAAGTCCGTGAGATTCAGGAAAAACTTGAAGCTTTCATTGAAGCTCTTCACAAAGAGAAGTAACAGAAGCAGGTACAAGTCCCTCTGGTGTACGTTTGGTTGTGTGTAAGATGATTAACCTGAGACTCAGAAACGACAAAACAAATTATACCTTGTAGCTTTTTTTTTTTTTTTTTTTTTTTTTTTTTCTCCCCTTTCTATCCTCCCGCTTAATAGTACTATTGATGGTAACATTTTGGATCACAGCTGCAGAGGAACACACTGAACAAAGACGACTGTAAATGACTTTCATTGCCCATCGGCTCCACGACTGCACTCATCCGATCTTCACTCATCTTGCTATCCATGACCCAACGTCCTGTCTATCCTTGGATGCTGAACGATCGATGGACATGAACAGAAGTTTAAAGATGGAGGAACAGCTTCCAGGCTCTCTTTGATTTCCGTTTTCTAGTGTTTCTTTGGGACAAAAGGGGGACTTCTGACACATGAACCCAAACAGGCATATCAGAAGGAAAATTTCAAGCTTGCATAATGTGGTCAGACGTCTGACCACTAGTTTTCAAAAATGCAAGTACCATCAATCACCCAATAAATGAGGATTCTGTACAAGTTAATCTCTCACTTTCTTATTTATGTGTGTCCACTGATATTTGTAAAGAAAACCACTTTTAGCACTGGTCCTAATGGGATGTGTAGTCTTGAATTTCATAGCTCTTACCTCGCTCCGTTCTTCTAAAATTCGACATCTTACCTGGCTGGTGGACAAATTTTTTTTTTTTTTTTTTTAATTGGATTCAAATTTATATAGTTGCACTTAAGATACATTGCAGTTGAACTGTCCTTCCAAGGTGTAAGTGCATTTTCTATTTACCTAACATGAACCCTTAAATTGGAGTAAAAACATCTGACTTGTAGAATCAGCTCTCCACCCATCCTATTATTATTATTATTATTATTATTACTTCAAAAACACTCTGCACTAGGATTATAGCAATATGATCGCTTCTCAAAGTGTTGAAAATTGTCCTTTTTTCCTCCCCTGCGTGGGGTTTAGGTCTCTGCTTGCCTGTCGGTCCTGTTGTGTATTATTATTATTGCACTGCTGCACATTTCTCAGATATTCTCCTAACATATTGTCAGAAGAAATCCAGCATACATTTTGTGGTTTGGGAATCCTTGAGAACCTGATATCAGTTCTAAAAATGTAAAGTTAGTAAACAGCTGTCATAATGGTTTTAAGATGCGCTGTCAGCCAGTTTTCAGTATGTTTTATCAATGCTGGTCCAATCTCCAGTCCACCTTGATCATCGGGTCAAGTTACTTTTCAGTGGAGTTTTTGTTTTGGTGTTTTTTTTTTTTTTTCCAAACTGAAGCAAATTTGACACCAGTAATGTTTTGCTGTGTGTGGAGACCACGCAGACACACTCGTACTCCTCCTCTCAGCCGTCTCTGACGGGTTTTTAAGCTCAAACAGGATTGAACCAGGGTAGTTTTCTCCCTTTGTCTTTAAAAGAAAAAGCTTTACATCTAACATGCAAGAAATTGTACAGTATTCTGTCATCAACTCACTGATCTCCTCCAGGTCACTGTTCAAAGCCAAAAGTTTCCACTTGCTCCCAACACTCCTCTCCCTATTTCTCAGCTTGCACATCCACTCTGTCTACACTTTCTTTATTTGGATCACTCTGGTTCTTCCCTTCACCCACATCTTATATTTTTTCCTACCTTGAAAGTGATTGGATATATTTGCTTGAAAAGAGGGGTGAGACTGCCTTTACCCCCTGTTCATTCATGTGTATATGGGTATATATATGTAATTTAATGTGCATTCTGCACAGATAGATAGTGGGCAGGTATTGATTTACCATCATATACAACACAAGTGTGTGCAGTGATGCACTTGTGCAACAGAAAACTGCTGAGTTGCTTGAAAACCTGTTTTATGTTGTAGAAAGTAATGTGTGCATGGTGTTTCCCCCATCAGATGTGCTTTATTTATTAAAATTGTGTTTAAAGGAAAATTGAAAATAAAATTGACATAATAAAAATAAGTTGGTTTATTTTTTCCGTTTGTGTCATCAACACTGAGCAAATCTGCAGGATGGAAGCTGCTTGGCAGCCTGGGGTATTGTCCGCCAGTCAGCGTACCGGTGTCCTGTTTGTCCTCAGCAGTCAGCATGTCAAAACTTTGATGTGTGTAATAATTTGATTTATGAAGCCATAACTTCTAAACTGTTCAAATCAAAGTCAGTTAGACTACTGATGGAGATTAGAACTTCTTTTTTATTTATTTTTGTATTTTTTCATGGTGCAGCTCAAGTGGTAGATTTTGTCTTGTCTTTTTTTTTTTTTTTTTTTTTTTTCCGGAGTTGTTAGACGTTTATTATTTTTCCATGCTGGTTTGAGTGCTGTTCTGCTTGGAGGATGGTTTTTAATGGTAATACTGGCACATTTTAACATGTTAGGATGAAAATGCATGACAACAGAAATGTGTTTACACGTAGAGGCGGCAGAGTGAGCAATCCAAAGACCAGCGAATGATCAGAAAACGCCTTCAAATGCAGATGCTTTGATGAGTAGGGGTCAAGAATGTAGATCAGGAGAAGAATGAGGAACATGCAGGAGCACGTTCTGGACTCCCAGCATCGCTACATGGTTTCAGATGGAAGCGGGGCAGGAGTGTTTTCCGTGCTCCAGATGACAATTTCTTGGATGTGAGACCATATGGAGGAGCATCTTTGCAGCCAAGGTGGTGAATTGTCTCCGAGCGTCAGTTCACGCTGTCAGTTACCTGCCAACAATGACGTCTTCACCACAGTTGTTGCCAGGCAACAAAGCACACTGATGCATTTATGGTGAATATAATATCCAAGTGTTGTTCAATTTGTGCCAACATGCCAAGTTAGGGTCAATGATCTATTTGACAAGTTCATGTGAACATAATTGAGTAAATTGATTCAAAGTGCTTCTGTCCAGCCGTGTCGAAGGATGGCCGTTAAGGCTAAATACTTGAAATAAATAAAAAACAAAATGAAGTATGACATCATACAGGTAGAAATGTGGATACACATAACTTTAGTCTGATTTATAAATCCATAGAGGTGAGTCCAGGGCAAAGGATCCTGACGAGGATTAAAAATAGGACAAATCCTTCTGATTTGGTCAGGTAACAACACGCACACCACGTATGCTTCAATATAAAAACCAAAAGCCTCATGAGATTTAGTACACGCTTTCTTGCTTACTAGGTATTTTAAGTTATCAATAACAATTGTGTGTTTTGTATGAATACTAATTTTCATTACTTTATTGGGACATCTATGATGGACACCGACTTTGCAGGGACCAGCAGTATTCATAAACACGAAAACAACGGCCTCATTAAACACAACGTCATTAGAGATGTGTTTTAAATTGAGATTAAACTAATCAGAATATTAAGAAGTCAATGCACTATGTGTCTAAATGTTGTGTTTCTCATGTGCTAGTATCCACATGGTTATAAAAACAAGCAATTAAAACGAAATGTTTTTATGTGCATTCTGTGAATGAGAAATATGCCGTTTCATATGAAATCCTCTATTTCTCATTCACACTTGAGCAGAGCAGACGGTCTCGATTTGCTCTGAAAAGTACAACTGTGCACAAGGTGGAGCTTATGTATTGTTTGTTCATTCTTACATGCACTTTCTTCCATAATGCAGACTAATTTAATGTGGGAAAGCGGCGCAGAGAGGATGTCTACCACAACACAACACCCATACATCCAGCCCCAGTTCTGCAGGAAGTATTTGAGTCCTGTTTTAGGAAAAAGCAACAATCCATCAAAGTGCTTGTCAGATGAGCTGTTTTTTTTAAGCATGAAACTATTGCTTGGTAGCATCTTCATGTCATATATCACATATACATGTGTCATGAGGAAGATTTTCCATGGTTTACCAGCTACAACTGGCATTTGGGTTTTATGTAAAACCGTGACTAAAGTAATTTTCACTGTCTTAAGTAGAAGTAGATGTAAGAATTAAAAAAAAAAAAAAACGAACACTAACAAATTGTCTTTTAACTTTTTTCTTTTTCTTTTTTTTAGCCCGGCCCTTTTTAGTATTTTTACATTCAGTGAAAAAAATAAATAAAGAGAATCTCTTTTGAGACCTGTATTGCACACATGTGAGTATTTGTGTTTGCACATATAGTCTGCTGTTATCCTGTAGCCCGCTGCTGTGCTGATGAGCTGTGGCCTCTTCTCCAGACCTGAGCAGACAAACCCTCGAGTATTTAGCTCTGCAGGCTGTTATCTAGTCCCAGAGCCGGCTGATGGCACGCTGCAGCCTGAGGCAGAAGAGAAGCAGGCGGGCAGCTGAGGGTCTGACTGATTAATAAGTCAGAGTCCAGAGGTCTTCCACTTCTGGGCATCTTCTCTGCTTTCACAAGAGCCTGGCTGTTGCTGCATTTCCACTTTACTCAAAAGAGCTGCACGGTAGAGATGGATGGGTGTGGGGGGCGGGCCTCATCAAAATCACCTGAGGCGCCGCCAGAGATGATGACTGCTTCTCGCCAGATCGTTGCTGTCCATGCGGCTGTTATAGTCCACCGTTTTTTTTTTTAAAAACTGAGTAAGAAAAAGGTCTAATGACTTTGTAGAGGCCAAGAAAAGAAAAGGGTAAAAGTCAACCTCCACCAGACGGCCTTTGTGCAATCAGATAGCCACGCTCTGTGAGGAGGGAGGCCGGCCAGGACACACTATGATCCATTAGCATCTGCAAAGGCCGTCACGTTGACTAATAGCCAGCGCCACAACAGCACATTGGCTCAGTTTGTGTTTTCCCTTCAATCCCTTTTATTCTGATGACACAAAAGCTGCCAGGCCAGACCTGTCAAATGTGCCACAGCAGCGAACGTGCACAAAGCGTCATTTCTAGCCTTTCTGAAGAAAAAGAAAGGGACAATCTTGTTGCTTCATTTTTTTTAATCCCCCACCTAATCATACAGACACATTCAAGGTCTTTTGGCAGTGGGTGTGGCGGGTCGGTAGATGATGAAAACTTTGAATACGTTCTAGAAAAAGGCAATAAGTTGCGGGGATGGGCGTGATTTGGCAGCGAAAGCGGTGTTCGCATTTCTTTGCCGCCTTGTTGGCGCCACTGGCTTTGTTGCTGGCTCTGCGTTCGGTTAACGAGATGGAAGTTGACGGCTCCAGAAGCGAGTCGGTCCTCACCGACCGCCCCCCCCGTGTTAAAATGTCCAACCTTGCAACAGAAATAACCATATTTACAGCTTCATTTTGTCGTGGAATGTGGATTTGGAAAGGAAAGCAGGTGGAGAGTCTTAGCACAGTTTTGGAGGATTTACTCACTGCACACATTACAGACACTTCAAACAGCCGCAGTCAGAATACCAGAAATCCCAGTGTGTGACGTAGATAAAACATTTTTAAACCTTTCATTTGTTGTATCTCCTTCTGAGTCAACACTTAACGTCAACGCAAGCCAACGCTCGGTGCTTGGTGCCTACCTGCTCCGTGTGCATCGTACATCGCAAATTCAGTTCTTCGGAAAACGGGGAAAAACTCACCCTTTGGCCCCAACTCCAATTGTGTATATTGATTTGAATGGTTTTATTTGATTTGAATTTCTTTTTTGTTTAGTTATGAACTAAGTTTAACCGAAACGTATTGAAGAAATTTATGAGTCAACCAACAATGTCAACAATGGTTTTTTATTTTCATAATTAAGGTGTCCTACTGGCTTAGCAGATTAAATGAACATGCAGAGGTCTTTTTCCTGCTACTAGAGCTGAACACATGGGTTTAAACCAGCTATGAGGGCTACATTTGAAGAGGTGGCAGGACATCATGCTCCACGTCGTAGGGGAAGGCCAGGGACGCCTTGAAGGAGCGACTTTATCACCAAGGACGCTCTTTGCAATGTAATTAGGTCCACTACAACTCTGGCATGTTCCCACTGAGCACTGGACACCAGGTGTGCCTCTCTATGATCTGTATGGGGCCACTTCCTCTGCTGCCTCCCCACATTAATGACTTTCAGTCTTGAAGGGGGCTTTTAGCATCCTAGGATCAACCCTCCCTGGATCGTCCACCAGCTATCTTCTCCAAAGCACAGTTCAAAACATTCATTGTAATTTCACCAAAAACATGTCTGTGTCTTTAGTATTTTAAATATTGTTTGTAAAGCTTCATTTTATTTTATCAATAACTTTCCTATAGAGGACCTTATGAATAGCTTTGATAAATGTAGGCGATTGCATAATCCAGAATTAATGAGAGGCTGATGCTGTTCTAAGTGAAATGATTACTTTAACTTTTCATTGCTAAAAGTTGATTTACAAGCTGTTAAATCATAAAGTGCATGCTTTGATAACTGGGGGATACTTCTGCTGCCCACGTGACAATTTTCATTATGAATCTAGTTGCCATTAAAATACATTATTTTATAATTTGTCTAAGGTTTGTTTTGTAGCTCAAAACACTTATAAACACTCTTAATTAGGCCTATGTTATTAGTTTTATTTATTGGCAAATGCTGTATTCAGCCTCTGGTCAAAGTCTGTGCAAGTCAGAGCCTACTCTCTAAGACCTGTTTATGAGGGAGAACCCGAAACTGATAAATAAACTTCAAAATCAGCACACAAATGTATTAGGCCACTTTAATTAAAACTACACAAAACGATAGAAAGTACAGATTACAGGGTGTAAGACATGACACCACTGGGAGCAGGGATGTTTAATGGCAACAGGAAACGGGTGCATACAGCCGTACCTGAATGTTGCTCTGCAGACGTGTTCAGACTCAAACTACAATTTCACACATTCGTTTTGGATTAAGAGGATTTTGCCACATCGCTACAATCACGCTCTTCGATAGAAACGCCAGGCACCTCCATCATTTTACACCACGCCTGATGTATACGCAAACTGCCCTCAGTGGTTTTGGGGCATATTACACACCCCAAAGATGGAATTAATTTAAGATAACAATAATGATCATTATTAAATAATTAATTAATGATTTGAATAATTACAAGGCCTTTTTTCCTGCATTTGTTATTGTAATTCCACTTCCAAACCCAGTACAAGTAGTACTTTCCTTTTGTTGTTGTATTTTAAGCAGGCAGCAGCAAATTCTTCTCATTCAATAGTAAAATTCGCAGGCCTCTCGGGCCGTGGCAGACACTACAATACATACTGTTAAAAAAAACAACAACACTAATTTGGCCACTAAGAGTCACTTATCAGCACTTCAGTCTACAAGTGCAGATAAATACAGTGGATGTAAATCTAACACTTTGTGCTCCAGGAAACAAAATGCCACTGTTGAGTCATCGCTGATGAATCTTATCAGGGGCTTGTTGAAGCAACAGGCTTCCTTCTCCATTACAGCCGACAAAACCTCCTACTGTCCCCGGGGCCTGCTGCTTTCTGCCCTGCAGAGAATAGCTTCACAATTGGCCTTTGTGCTCATTATGTTAGAGCCATCTTCCCATTGCGCTGTGGGGTCCATTCCAATGCTGAACTAGGCCCATGGGGATTTTAGCCAAGTCACGGGGGTCGGTGACCTTCGGTGTCACACCCCACAATGCACACACACACACGTATGCACACAGAGCCCTGTTCTTACTCTGTGAGAGCTATAAATTATCGCAGTGTTTAAATTTTAGAAATTGAAGGAGGGTAAAGTGTGTGAATCTGGTGGTGGTCCTGTATATGTGTGTGTGTGTGTGTGTGTGTGTGTGTGTGTGTGTGTGCGCGTGCGGGGCTGGGTAGAGGACCACTGCTGGTTCTCACCAGTCAAGTCTGACATCCACCCTGAAAACATCCATAAAATGACCTCATCGTCCCCCAGCACAGGACGTCATCACTGAATCAGGTCATTGTGGGGAGAAATGGCCTCCGCTGGTAAATCCCAGATGAATAACATATATTTTCCTACTTTGCTCAATCACAAGATCACATGTGTGACATAATGGAGACAAAAGAAAAGGCACCACAGCAACGCTCCAAGTGTCACAATGAAGATGTTCTTTCTCTTTTAAACTCACATTTAATTAAATCAACCAATCAAAACCTGACCAATTCTAGTATAATATTAATAATTAATTCATTTCTATTCATATTTGTTCTTTACATACTGTCGGATACCCAGCCTGGTTTATTTGGGTGGACTGCAGGTTTGTGAGCACTTGGACTTCATCTTCACATATGTGTTGTTTCCTCGTGCACCTCCAGGCCTTCATGGATGCTGGGCTTTGAACTTCAGTCAGATGGTTCCGTCTCTGCAGCATCCGTGATTTCCAGGAGGAACTTCAAATGTTGATTTGTTGAAGTTGAAGTTTGTTTGAGCTGTTGAACCATTACCTCTCACAGTCTTCCACAGCCTTTTATCACATCCTCAAAATAACCATATACTTTTTAAATGGAAAAAAAAAAAACAACCAACATTTAAACTTCACTCTGTCTGTGAACTCTGATGATAAGTTGTTGTTATAATGTTCCTCTTGTTTTCATTGTTTTCCTTGAACCGTAAAGAGTAAGAAGTCTTTATTTTCAAGGGCTTAAGCTCCTGTTTTATAATTTATTTATTTATTTATTTATTTATTTATTTACTGATGTGACATCATGCCCAATTTCTAGACATATTTTTAATAGATGTATTTCTTGTTGTGTGAATATATAACAGAACGTTGGGAACGTTCCCTGCAGTGTGTGTGTATATATATATATATATATATATATATATATATATATATATATATATATATATATATATATATATATATATATATATATATATATATATATATATATATGCAAAGTTGCCATGGAAAAAGTGAGTGCTACACAAACTAGTTAGGAATCGAGTGGATGTCTTGGTGAGAGGGAGGGAAAGGGAGCTTTTTAGCACAAGAAGCGGCTCTGGGCTTGCATGGACTTAGTGGGATTATGTGAGCCCTCGTAGCAGCCAGTGAGGCCAGCAGGTGAGGTCTGAGCTCCGCTGCTTTTAGTCTTTAGGTAAACAGAGAGGAGGGTTGCCAGATTCTGGCTGTTGCCAGGCTGAAATTGTATCTGTCCACACTACTTACGTCACTCAAGCTGATCTGCCTCCCTTTGCAGGGGGATGTTGACGCATTGAGAGGGAGCTGCACTTGTTGTCTGAGTCTGACTGGGGGACGCTGAGGACCAGCTTTCATCGTCTAAGTGCCGCAGTGAGGCCAGACGAAAAACGGTCGGGTGACATTACTTGACTGGCCATCAATAGTATCTTAGCAGGCACTAAAACCAAAAGTAAACACGCAATGAGGCAATGAGTGTGAATGTTTGAGATAAGGCTCAGTGTTGGTAGTAGCACTGCATGCTGAAGCTGAGCAGAAGTGACAACACATTTGGTAAAGTGATCAAGTTTGGGAGTTTTTGTCTCCTTTCAGGAAGTCCTGATCTTATTTTCCCAAAGCTTATACTTTTAATTAGATTTGCATTTTCAAACAGGCCTTTTTTTAACATGTTTTCTTGGACTTAAACAGTGAAACAGGCTTATGTTACATGAATAGATCAGTGTGTTTTCCCAGAGCACCTCGACTTCAACCTGCCTGACATCACACCAGATTAAGATGCAACAATCGCCCCGTTACATTTTCAGCCCTTTCTGGAATTCCTGGACTTCTCTTTCACACACAAAAAATTACTCTTAGGAGTGGTTTTTCACATGACCTTTGCACAAATTAGTTAGAAATGAGATTATTCAGGACTCAAGAAGATGTTGAACTGAATGATGAACAGAACTGGGGAAAGGATGTTTGTGGGAAGTGACCGTGGCATTGATGAGGGAGTTTTTTGATTTCTTGAGATGTGACCAAGAAACACAAAAAAAAAAAAACAAAAAAAAAAAACGCCACATATTTTAAAACGCAGCTTTCCAAATAAAATCACCTCGGGGTGATTCCGTCACGCCCTCCGCTACCGCCTCCCTGTTTGTTCACCTGCTGGTCAGTTGTGTCCGGGCTGAAAGGCCGCTGCGTTGCCCTGCTGACCTCCTGACCTCCTGCAGCCTCCACACGCCTCCTCTCTGGACCAGCAAATATTGAACCAGTCAGTTAAGGTTTCGCTGCTGCTCAGCGAGTGTTTGACTGCTGCCGGAGAACAGCAAAGCACCACTGGACATCAGCAGGCCGGGGCATGGCCCCTGATGGTCACGGAGTCGAAAACGGTGTGCATTCATTTGAAATGCATTTTTAAACTTGCAATCTCGGTTTTGCATAAGTGCTTTAAGAGTAATTTTAAAGTAAACATTGAGTGTTAACTCAAATGGTCGTCTTAGATGAAGGCTTATGTGGTTTCAAATTAGTACGTAGAAGCTGCAGACACAATGTATAATTTATACAACATAATTACACATGTAGAATATGCAGAGTAGTAGAATAACAGCGGTTGCTACAGGCAAAAAAAAAAAAAAAGTCTTGGTTTTATGTATTAACATGCTTGGTGAAATGCACATCTGTGCATGTGTGCACCAGTGTTGTTGGGTTTCGTGTGCTGATAAGATTGTTTCTCCGAGCTCTTGCCAGACTCTGTGTGTGTGTGTGTGTGTGTGTGTGTGTGTGTGTGTGTGTGTGTGTGTGTGTGTGTGTGTGTGTGTGTGTTTGCACGTGTGCGAGCGTGTGATCCTGGGTGCTCAGGAATGTTTGCTCTGCCAACATTCGCTGACTGTAGTCCTCGTCGTCTCTCCAGCCTTGAGAGAAACAGACACTCAGCGGCCTTTCATCAGCCAGACACGGCGTCCTGTTGAAGAGGAGGAAGGTAAATAAGAACTTTAATAGGTGGATAATGTGATCGCAAGACACAAGGCAGACTGTCGCTGAACAAACAGGAACACCACGGCTCACAAAGACACACACATGCACAAACACACACACATTCAATGCCCAACAACACAGAAAATCAGATATTTTAAAGAAATAATACGTGTAGTCCAGCAACGTTTATTTAGTTTTGACATTTCACTGCTGTGCGGTCTGTTTTCTTATTTGATCTGCTATTTCTAACTTGTTGTTCCACATTTAGGAAGTTTGATAATCTTTTTATTGGAAATTAATTCGGACATGTTTGGAAAGTAGAAAAATAATAATGATAATAAAAGAAGCAATAATAACAAACTCTGGGTAAAGCAGTGTAAATCAGGATTAAAGTAACTATGTTTCTGTCTGTTTTCATCGGAAGTCTGACTATATAGTTAATTCATCTGAAAAACCAATGATGGAAGAAACGGCATTAAACAATAAAAAAGGAAATTGCTTCTGTTAAAATTTCACATGAAATAAATTTTATATATATATATATATATATATATATATATATATATATATATATATATAAATAAACACAAAACATGCCTCCTTTTTCTCCTCGTCTCTTGTAGTACAAATTATTGAGCGCTTTAGCGGTTCACCTGGAGGTGTCTTGTGCCCCGATGATCCAACAAACGCTAAACACACTCAGGCACACGCACGTCATCATCCGCTCACATCACATCCATTAGGACACAGCAGGTTTATCTCCGAGCACACATGTATTTTTATAAAAAACTAAACACACGCACGCTCACCCTAAAGTCTCCAGAGGCCAATTAAGATAGTCTATCTACCTTGAGGCATGTACGCCACCCCCTTTACCCCTCAAGTCACCACCAACTACTACCTCCCAACCCCCCACCCCCACCCCATCCCCAGACCCTTTGACCCCTGACACACGACCTCTGTGAATGAGTGCACCCATGGCCGTCAGAGTAAAAACCCCCAGCGCTTATTGCCGTGATGCACATACACACAGCAACACACACACATGCCCTTCTGGCTGTGTGCACTGAAATAAACATTGTAAAAAAGACAAAAAAATGGACCACTGGTCACATACAAAGTAACTCACTACACTGCCTCCTCACTACACACTCATACTAACACACTAATACTCAAACGCACACACACACGAGAAAGACGGAAAGCGAGGGGTTAGTTGTGTGTGGCAGGTTAAAATGGTCTACATGAACATAACTGTGAGATAAAGGGGGGGGTCGCTGTGGAGGGGAGACATGTGCTTCAACACAGTGATTCATAAAGTGAGAGTATTAAAAATAACACAAATCATAAATAAGAATTAAAATCATAATTTTGAGCTGAAAAAGATGTAACGATTTAAAGTCTTTTTGTCATTTCATGATGCAGAACTCACTATCTTCTTGCGCCCTACTGCATGTAGGTGCAACACGGTGAGAGCCCATGAAATTGTACTTGGAGGTGGGCGTGTCTCAAAGCTACAGTGAAGTCATTTGACTGGCTGTTTATGGTATGGTGACCACACCCACCATTGAGCACTGCTGCGTAAGACCCATAGACTGTAAAAAAAACAAGGGACCCAGCATTAGGTCACATGACCCATTGGTTTCTGAAGACCGGGGTTGAAGCGTATTTTTCTTCGTACGGGGGCACAGCCATTTTGCTGTGGGGGGCTGATATGAACACGCCCACCGTATGTCAATCAAAGTTAGTTTTAGCTACCACCTATCGTTCAGACGAACCCCGCCAAAAAATCTCCGGAAGTGCCATCTGATATTTACAGCTGAATATAATGTTTAACATGTTGACTCGATGGCAAAATCAAAAATTACAGTCGACGCTAGATTAATACAAATGTACACAAATGTATTTGTGTTTGTTTTTTGCTCATTTTTAAATTTATTTGTATTGTTTTAGGATGATATTGTTAATTGCGTTGTGTTTTTATTTTGAAAAAATTCTGAGATTGCATGTTTATTATTGGAGGAACAGCAGGTAGACTACATCACAGCTAACTATGTTGCTGCAGTGAAACCAGGAATTAAATCAAAAATGTTCTTCATCATTTGGTTCTGCAGGCGCTGTTTTTTTTTTTTTTTTTTTTTTGATGGTTACACTGGGTTTCATCCATCCATCCATCCATCCATCCATCCATCCATCCATCCATCCATCCATCCATCCATCCATCCATCCATCCATCCATCCATCCATCCATCCATCCATCCATCCATCCATCCATCCATCCATCCATCCATTTTTCTATACCTGTTTAATCCTGTACAGGGTCACGGGGACTGAGTTTCATCTGGTAAACAAATCCACACGTACTTCTATATTTACATCGTATTTACAACAGTGCTGGACCACACTGACCTACAGGGGGCGTCTCAAGAGCAAAAATCTCAATTCTTCCGCAGTCTTGCTATAATGTCGTCCATCCATTTTCTATACCCGTTTTAATCCTTTGTCAGGTCACGGGAGTCTGCTGGAGCCTATCCCGGCTCATGATAGGCGAGAAGCAAGGCTACACCCTGGACAGGTCGCCAGTCCATCACAGGGCCACATACAGAGACAAACAACCATGCACGCTCACACTCACACCTACGGGCAATTTATAATCACCAATCAACCTACCCTGCATGTGTTTGGACTGTGGGAGGAAGCCGGAGTACCCGGAGGGAACCCACGCAAGCACGGGGAGAACATGCAAACTCCACACAGAAAGACTCGTGCCGAGCCCGGAAGTAATGTCATCCCAAACAAATAAAAATGTAGACTGATGATATTAAAATTAGATTCAAATGATTTAGGAAAATCAGGGGAGTTAAAGTGGGGAAAATAAAAAAAACCTCAACATGAATGATTATAATTTACCATGGAGAACTTTGTAACTTTGTGATTGTCATTTCTGTCATCTCCATGTGGTTGGAATACAGTTTTGTAGGTAAAAGAAAAAACAATGCCAGTACATTGTGTAGTTGTACTAAGGTGTGTCCTACGAATATTTACATAGTCAACTTTTCTATGTGTGAAATAAAAACCCCCAAAAAAAACTCCAGTCAGAGAGAGGAGCTACCATGAAGGTGGATATAAACCGTCTCAGACAGCCAATGCCTGCTTCTCCAACATCGGGAACAATCAAAATATGTTGACTGTTCACCTTTTCCTTCATTTGAGACAAACAGGTTATTTATATTGAAAATGTGTAGAATGTAAAATTTAGTAAAATAGTTAAGAAGCAAAAAAAAAAAAAAAAACAAACATTTGACATATGGTTATTCAGTGCACTGTCACTGGGTAGACCCCTAACCTGTCATGTGTCACCCCGTCCCTCGGCAGGACACTGATCCCCACGCTGCCCCCCGTTTCCCCGGCACTCTTGCCAAGCCTGGATAAATGGACGGGTTGTGTTAGGAAGTAGCCTGGTCAGCCATCCTAATTCCTCTTTGATGTGAGGAATTAGTCTGGATTCAACTTAGATTTCTAAGAGCCAGCACTGACAGACTGAACAGCATTTGATAGGCATACGGCCAATATGAGAAATGAAGCATGTGATGAGGACCACCGGCCAATTATCAGTAGAAGACATCCAACGGTGCGTGCAGTGTGGTAGGAACGCAGACGAACAACGTCAGTTTTGCTGTAAAAACTTGTTTTATTAGCACTTCAGTAGACATCTTGGTTGTTTTGAATAGTAGTTCTTGGACGATCCTGTGTTAGTTATCTCTTAAAGCCCACCCCTGCCCCACTGCAGTTGGTTTATGAAGATCTAGACCGGAGGAAGTAGCTGTGGATCAGAGCAGTCCTGGACCAAGTGTCCAGACTAGTCAGGAAGAGCACCCAATGTAAAACCTGAGCCAAATCAATATGCAGCGCACAATGATCCTACAAAGGGAAAAGGCTGTGACGGTGACAGTCGTACATCCAGTTTTTCACTTTTTAGGATTCATATATTTAAACTTGATACTGTAAAGTGCAGCCAGCTATGAGATTTAGAAATCAGTTTATGTCAAATGAAGAGAAATTACTGTAATTCATCTGGTTGCAAAATGTAAGTTTACCCAGTTTATGATTTATTGTAATGACATTGTTTGAGTTGCGCAATGATTTTAGAGAAAATTCTTGAAATTCTTGTCAGTGTAATGTGGGGAGACGTTTGGTGGTTGTGTTTATTGATGGATTTATTGATTTCTTTGTTTAGTTTCCCAGTATGGTTCTGTTTAGCTTCTGAGGGCTGATGTAGGCCAGAATCGGTGTCCTGCTTTGTCAAATCTTTGGACCCTGAAGGATCTGTTCTCATTAAAATGCTTGTGTTGATGCTGGTTTTTTTTTTTTTTTTTTTTTTTTTATCAGTTTTGAAGTTAAACTTCCTTCATAAGGATTTTCATAATCAATATGGAATTTGCCAACTATTTTATTCCCATCCATCCCATTTTTGTCACACTGACTATAATTATCACTCACAGTATTCCTGATTTTAGTCCTATAATTCTTTGTATTGTAACCACAGCTGTTACATCCTTTTATTTCACACATCATTTTTTTGACAAATATAACAAAATCCTTTGATATATATATTTTTTTTTTCTTTTTCAAAATGGGAATTGTTGCAGTCCGGTGGTCAGTGTATGAGGACATCAAAGGGATCAGCTCAGTGGTGGAGGATAAGACCAAACCGAGCCAACAAAACTAAGCCCAACCTGAAAGGCAGGCGAGCTCGGTAATACAGGATCATCCCTGGTGTAATTCCTCCCTCCTGGCCCCCAACAATGAGACCTGGGACAAGAGCTGCACATCTGGGGGAGGAGAGGGGTTTCAAGGATGGTCCGGTGGTCCGACGGCCACTGACCAGGTCGTCATGCCAACGACGCGCACATACACTCCCACAAACAACTGCCTGCAACAGTCCAGAGCCCTCTTGCCCTCTTTCATCCCCACATATTCTAATCAACCCTTTTGGGGCGTGCTTTGTGCGTAGACATGTTCAAACATGGCGGGAGATCAGAGGTCAGCCTGGCCGCTGACCTTGGCCCCTAGCGGCCCCCTCTGAGAGGTGTCTTTGGATGTGGGTGGTGTCAGACCACGGCTCTGCCGCTCTGTGGCAGGTCCGGCTTCTAATCGGCTCAGAGGCCAGTCGGAGTCTGAACGCCGGTCAGTATTGTCCAGCTGCATCTGAAAAGCCTGGTGCTGAAAGGCCGGGGCAGGACAGGGTCAAGCCGGCCGCAGCGCTCTATCGCCTTTCAAATGCCATCGATACCCTCCTTCATTCTGGTCAGCTCCGCATGGCAAGGACCCAGCCATGGATAACAACAATAAAACAGTAGCCACCAAAGGATGACATAACTCTGCATTATAACATCGACTAAGATTTGAGAACATAAAATGTCTAAAAGGATTAATTAGTCTTTAAAAGTCAAATACAATTTCTCACTAATTATTTTCTGCAATTAAAGTAGTATTGTTGTCAGTTTAATTCAGTTCAGCCTTGTCTTTGTGTGCCTAAAATAAACAAATGATTGCAAGAAAAAAGGAGCAAAAATACTCCCATTCATATTGAGCATCTGTAATGACGGTTAAGAACAGCATAAATCCTGCAGGTCACTGCACATATCTGTGAACTAAGTCCAGTTCCTTCTTTTGTGTTTGCTTGTGTGAAGGCGTATTCATATGAAGCAGCAGATCTGATTACTAAGACTCCAAACTGTATTTGAGTGTTTTGATGTTCAGCTTGAAATTTTGCTTCATATTCAGATGTGCAGCATAAAAATAATAGAAAAAGTGGCTATTTGAGTCACTGCAAAAAAGGTTTTTACATTGAGGCTGACGGCAAAAAAAAAAAAAGTGTAATGTACTCATCAGGTGAGGCATTTCTCATGCAGTCACACACACACACACACACACACACACACACACACACACACACACACACACACACACACACACACACACACACACACACACACACACACACACACACACACGCGCCACGCTGGTTCCACTTGTTGACTCAGGACTAAATTAAAAGCTGATTGCCGGACTCCTGATTCAATTTGACTCGAACAGCAGCTAATGTCGTCCGGCTGCTGTCGACTGATGCGAGGGAGTTAATTCTATCAGAACTTTCTACCGAGCTAACTTTGTAAAGCTTTTCTAACTAAGTCAGCGTTCCGCAAAACAAATTCTCATCAATGAGGTCAGCCGGGGGACAAAGTGGTGAAGCCTCTGAAGAGCGATTCAGGTCCCGAAAACTGCATTCAAATATATTCAGTACCAGACATCAACATGATTTAGGAACTAAGAAGTTTCCCCAATTTTGTTTTTCTCTTTCAAGTGGATTAACAATTTAAAAAAAGAAATGTCATCCGTAATATCATATGGGAAAAAGCACAAGTTATTACAGACTAATTGTTGTACATCAAGCTCTCATTTGATTAATTTTTTTACTTTTAAAATATAAAGTGTCATTTCATTGTTATGCAGATGACATTTAGATTTATTTACCCTTGAAATCTGGTGGAGTGCAGTGTGTAGAGAATTTAAGGAAGTGTTTACAGGAAGTTGGTAAAACTTGGATGGAGCTGAACTTCCAGGTTTTTGTGTTTGGGAAAAGCGACCCACTGACAGGATATGAAAAGTACTGTTGGCTTCCTGGATCCATCTAACCTTCTTTTTGTCTGGAATCTTGGGGTTATTTTTAATAATATTTTGGTAGACAGGTCAGTGCAGGGGTCCAGTCTAGTTTTTAGTTTGAGGCTAATTAGTAAAGTCGAGCCCTATCTTCTACATGATGCCCTTGACAGGTTTTATTTACGCCTTTACCTTTTCTGGACTGGACTACTGCAACTCCCTTTGTAGTGGGATGGATCAGTCTCTTCTTCGCCGTCTACGCCTAGTCCAAAATTCAGGTTCCTGCTCATTAACGGGGACTTGCATTCCCTTCACTGGCTGCCTGTTGGTTTTAGAATAATATTGAAAATTGCTTACTTGGTTTTTAAATGTTTACATACATCTGGCACCTCCTTATCTGTCTGAGCTCTTACACTATCATTGTCCTAGTAGAGCTTTGGAGATCTGAAGATCTAATGCTCGTGGTGGTTTCCAGCACTCACCTTGTGACTCGGTGGGACAGAGCCTCTCAGTTGTAGCCCCTAAACTCTGCAATAGTCTCCCCCTTATTGTGAGGTCTGCTAGAAGTTTGAATGATTTTTAATCTCTTTTAAAAACTTATCTTTAGACACAGGCTTTGACTCCAAAGAGCATGAATAGGAGACTAGTCCCAGTATTGTCTTTTGCCTTTACTTTCCATTTTTAGTCGAGCAGCACGTTGGTTGGATTGATTGATTGATTGATTGATTGATTGATTGATTGATTGATTACTAGTATCTTTTGCCCTGTTGGACTTGATTTCAGTTGATACCCTGTTCTCAGCAATTAACTTTGCAGGTTCAGTGTGTTTATATGTGGTGGCCAATTAACTGCAAAAATAAAACCCAGGTTACATGAAACTTTTATTCCTTTTAAAAAGAAGCAGACTGCCGTACCAATTTCTCGTAGCATGTCAAATCTCAAGACAAGACAGCGACATCGAGGAGAGCCAAAGGAAAGACTGGTTGGCCTAAATGAGTGCCTTTTAATGAAGTGGACCAGGCCCTATAGGGCCTCTTCAAACACACATTCACAGGAAATGCGACATCCCGAACTCTTCAGCCCTTGTCCCCTCAAAGGCTAATAGGACCTGCCAATGAAATAGTCTCTTTTTCCTTTCACTTCCATGAAAGGCAAGCAATTAAATCCAACTGCAGCCTGCAATAATGCTAGGACCTGAGCCCCAGGAGGCCCTGGCAGGCCGGATGTTTAATCATCATCCGACCTGGTTGCTGGTTCTGATAAATGGGTCTGGGAAGAGAAACCGTTGGCTGGTCATTAATCTACAGTCAGATGGGGACAAGCACACACAGTCGCCGCCAAGTTAATTGGCCACTTATTTTAGCATGAGCAGGAGGCTAAGGCGAGATAAAGATGGATGTTTCTTCGGTCATCCATAATTTGGCCCTGCGGGTTACTAATACAAGCAAAACAAACAGAACGAGGAGGTTAAGAAGGATGAGAGGAGAAGGGGAAATGTGATGCGTCTGTGTTCACATCTCCATGGTTCATGAAAAATACAGTTCATGACAAGTACAAGTTTGTTAATGTGATGGTCTTAAGTTCGCTCTCTCTCTTTAAGTATCAGTCCTACTGTTATATGAATAAAAAAAAACCATGACTAACTTAATCTTCACTCTGACATAAAGTCACAGGAATGTGCTCAGACGTCTTATCTACCTTATCGCTTCCACTGCGTCTTCTCTGCCTGGCTGTCCAATCACCTTGTAGTGAGGGTCAGCAGTCGTCCAGGTGGCTGCCCATCTGATGGATGAGGGGAGCAGAGGGGTCTGCCCTGGTCATGATAAGGACCCTATCTTGACAGGGGCTTCCTCTCTGAGCCTGAGCTCAATCACACAGCGCCGACAGAGAGAGATGGATGTGTGGGTGGGTGGGTGGGTGGATGGAAGGATGGATGGATTAGGAGAAGACAGACAGGAGGCTGTCTTACGGAACAAGACACAACCTGTCCTTGCATGTTATCAGCTCACCTTATGACCTTTTGCCTTTTCTCTCAGTCCAGCCAGAAAAGCAGAGGTGCAGTAGAGAGCATGGCGGGCGGAAATATTTTTAGGCGTTCATTTTTTTTGTCAAATGAGAAACATGACCGTAGAGAAAACAGGCCAACTTTACAGCTCACTATTAATTATGTTATCTGGCAAAAGGTCAGTAATCTGATTGTAGTAAAAAAAAAAAGATCATCAGTTGTGTAGTTTGTCTGAATGTGAGCAGAGTATAGCCCAGTGCAGGTCAGAATAAATCGTTCTACTTCTGTCAGCAGTCGCATCATCAATCAAAACCAGGGATCCTGTTCGAGTTGCGGTCGTATAGCCCGTACCATAACACTGCCTCCACCTGCTTTGTACCCTTCTCCATGCCTGTGTACCCATCATACTGATGCAAGATTATCTTGGTTGCTTCTGTCCAAAGAATCTGACTCCAGAACATCAGATGTGTTTCTGGCTAAATCTAATCCGGCTTTCCATGATCTTAATGGTAAATGTTACTTCTTTCTGTTGTTTTGAAAGCTCTTAAATTAAAGTTTAAAGTGACTCTGATAACATCTGGACTGTTGTATTTGAAATCCATTGTGGTGGCGGATTATGTGAATGTTATAAAAGCTTTCTCGTCAGTTAAATACGTCTTGTCCTAACTATAGACCTAAACATTTTGAATTCTTCAAATTGCAGCATGGATGTACACCACTACAGCACAAAGAGGGATGATTTATTTATTTCATCAAGACGGTGCCAAACCACGTCCTGCGTGTTTTACATCAGGATGGCTCAGTAGAAAAAGGCTTCATGTCACCCAGTGAAGAAAAAAAGAAAACTGCACAATAGAATTGGACTTAAAATGTTAAGCAACTGATATCCTAAACGAAGCAACAATATGAACATGTTTCACTTTTCAAAAGACTGGCCTCCTCGGTTTTCAGCCCGAATTCCACCAAGCCAGTCTTGTTCCCAGGGCAGATCAGGATCTTCAGACTGTGAAACTTTCAAAGGGAAGATCTCATCCATCACCTGGATGTTGTCATGGGATATCTTTTTGTTTGTCATGATGTGTTGTGTAATATTAGAGACAAACTGTAACTTTTTCATGATGGATGGCTTGTACTGCACTTTCCTTCATGCCCGTGCTAGATGAACGTAAGGATTGGGTCTAGACTCCGGGGGTCTGATCAATATTATCAGTTGGGGCGTAACTGCCCCGTGTAACCTAATTCCAGCTAATTGGGACTTTTCACACATATCTCCTGTGCAGAATGCCTTCCTTAATGAGCGTGGCCTTATTCACTTTCTGAGCTGTGGCCAGCAGCAGGAGGCTGGCTGTGCTGACCTGCGTGGTCCCAGGTGGTCCAGTGCTGAACTGGATGCAGCTTCTGCTTCAGCCACATTGAATAGTTGCTCATCCCCTGCTCTCCACAGGAGATCTCCATCCTTTGAGCACCAGGCCTGACCCCACAGGATAAGAGTGAGCCAGGGTCAGGTACCAGAGTCAACAACCCTGGACTGACCTCCGCACCAGGACCGTGCCCCCCTGGCCACCAGCCTCTGCTCGCCTGACCCAGCTCAGGGCAGGCCGGGCTTCCTGCGGTGAGTCAGGGGGTCAGACTCCCGGCGGTTCATTGTAGAGGAAGCTGACCAGCGATAAAAGGACTTGTGGTCAATCTGCAGGGGCTGCAGGAGCGTGAAAGCAGGGGAAAGCTGCACCCCTGCTGCTGCTGCTGTCTAATTTTGTTGGATGCTGGTACGCAAGCCACAGATGCCAGACCAACAATGGCTCTGTGCTGGTAAACAATAATGTTTGTGCAAGGTCTCTTTTTTGGAGCCAATCTAGCACTCACAAAGCCCATCTGCCATCAATAAGATGTCAGGAGATGCTATTTAGCAGATCAGTCTTCATTTTGTGTGGCTTTTCAAAGGTCCTCTATGGCTGCTCAATAATCAGTATTGGCTAAAACATAAAAAGAAGTGACAGATGCCAAATATTTTAAGATTTGGAGCAAACAGATGTGAACAGATGTGAACTTCATCCTTTTTGGACTTGAAAATGTCATGCTGTCCCGCTTGGAGGTGGTAAAAGACGTCTTGGAAGCTAATTTTTTGAAAAAAAAGAAAAGATTTGATGATTGTTAGGTGGTAATTTCTTTCAGCAAAGTATCTGGAAGGAGAAGAAATTATTGGACAAATAAGAATAACCAGTGAATATATAAAGCAATTTGTTGCAGAAGTCTTAACTTGGCTTCATGCAGAAATAAGCTGATTAACAAAACAGAAAACAGAAAAAATAGATCAAATAAAAGTCTCAAAATTTGTTTATCACACTTCTAGAAATGGTCTTATACAATTACTGACATTTGGACTAACATTAAATTACAGGCTTTTTAACTTCGAATTCCAGAGCCACGATTAGAAAACCCCGAGAGAATTTTTTAAAACAGTTTAGGAAATATTTTTTCTGCTTTCTCGTTGTAATTTGATGACAACCAACATCAATCTTTGCACTTGTGAGAGCATGTTGGCTTAGCTTCACATGAAGACTGGGGTTTGGAGAAAATGTTTCTGAGGTGTTTGTCCTCTAAAGACAAAAGTCACTGCAAATCAGCACAAAGTGTAATGTAATGACAGATGCGAAGCTCATCATCTACTAAATGCTTTGATGGGGATGAAACGCTCGGCCGATCTTTACCGTGTGAGGATATATTCTCTGAAAACGATGATCCGTCTCTCCCGTAGAGTTGCCGAGGAACATTTGGAGGTTTACCGTCATATAAACCTACTATATGTTGGTTTTTATGTTATCTTTTGTGAGTACATAAGTAAACTGAGACGGTTCAGCCCCTCAGGTTTGTATTGACTGCATCATTTTTCCAGAAGTAAAACAGAAGATATATTCTTCATGATCACTTTTCCAAAATTGAATGTGGAACGCAGCTTTTTGCTTGTAAACTGACCCCATGCCAAGTTGCTGCCTGCTCAGGTGCTAATACGACTTAGGCAGGTTTTCTTCAGTATACTGAGAAAGCCCCTTATGTAAAAACCTCTACTTTCATGCATGACTAAAGCTGCTGTGACTCATGTCTTTAAACGGAGAAGAGTGGGAGGAAGTTTGGAACAAGATGGGGAATGAGTATTTTGTTCCCAGTGCTGGGTCTGGGCTGAGCCGGCTGGGCCGGCTGGGCTGGGAGGGAATAGTCAGGAGGGTAATGAAAGAGAGCGAGACACAGCGAGAGCGTGAGAGTGGAGGAAGCGAACACAGCGAGTGGCTAAAGGAAACCAGGACTCTCTCCCTGTCTCTTGCTCCATCTGGGACAGGAAGTAGGATTGTTTGTGATCAGCACGTGCGATCCATAGCCCAGCATGCTCTGCTCTCCTGAGGGAGGTCAGGCAGGAAGTGGCCAGGCGTGGCTGTGACCTCTGGGTAATGAGCGAGGACCCTCAGGGGGGAACTGCTGGCTTCCGCCACGTTCTCCTCCACTTATACACACACAACACACACACTGGATCAGGCAGACCGAGCCAATGAAACACAGTGAAGTCAGCACAAGCGTGCGCAGACAGCTGTATCTGACTAATCAGTGCTGTGGTTTTAACCACTAGTGACAGGCTGCAGGTGATGCTGCTGCACTGAATGTAGAAACAAGCATCCAAAACAGTAAAAAAAAAAGAAAATAAAGTGTGGCGTGAGTGGATTTTTGATGTTTGTGTGACTGGGACCGTCGCCTCACGCTCCTTTTGCATTTCTGTCAGGGTTCAGAAGTGTTGTGAACATGGTTATAAACAAACTTATTATTTTATTTTAACCACTGACAATACCTCTATATGCAGCCTGTCCCGGGTGTTACCCCCACCTTTCACTCAAAGGGAGCTGGGATTGGTTTCAGCAGACCCCCGTGACTTAACCTATAGCTTCTGTAAGGCTATAATGAGTCACTTACTTTGTAAACTGCCTATTAGATTGAAACTATAAACATATAATCTGAAGATAGCTGATCACGTTGACAGGTGCATCTAGGTTTTTATCTGGCAAATTGCTTGTTAAACTCCACTATTGTCAGCATTGCTTGTGTGTCTGTGTTGGCCTGTCATGATACTCCTGCGCTGATGTTCCTCTTCTATATGTCATTGTATATATGTAAAGCACATGCATGTCAGTTAGTGGCCATCTGGGTGTCAGACAGCGGGCTGACGGGGGCCGATTCAGCGGTCTATCGTTAAACGGTGAGAGCGGCGGTGGCGAGTGGGGAGGGGGGCTGCCAGTGGGGCAGCCAGCCAGGTTCCCAGGACACCCTCTGCAGACCTCTCCAGATGAAAAGAAAGGGAAGAGAGGGGGAAAAAAGGGGAAGAGGAGCGAGGGAAGAAGAGAGAAACATTCCCAAAGCAAAACACAAAAACCTGAGGGCACAAGTCAGCCATGGAGCCACTTCAGATCCCATGCAGGTAGCTGGGCCAAGGAGAAGCCAAAGTGTCCTTTGTGACACAAGAGCCATTCAGTGGGAACAGGATGCTGTCTGCGGGATGTCCCAGACCCCTCGGCGCTGCATTGTAGTGTGTGTTTTTCAGTGCGTGTGCGTGCATGTCTTGCCCAGTGTTGACTTTTTGGAAAGATTGACGAGGGAAGACTTGGCTTTCTTCCCTGACAGTGAATGAACGCTTCATAGACAAACTCAATTAGCCAGCATAGACGTTTAAGGAGGTGTCTTCCCTGACTATAGGGCCCCTGTTTTGACATATGGCCATGGGTAAATGTATGGCAAACATATCTTTTTGGTGGTTTTGAGACAGTGGCAGACAGATTAAGGAGAGTCTGAGTCTGAGAGACTGGGAGTCTGAGGAGGCAGAGAGGGAAAGAAGGGGATAACAGCAAAGGAGACGGATGCATAATTCCAGCTGTGAGAGTCGTAGCCGTCTCTGATATAACGGAATCCGTTCATCTGAATTAAGAAAAAAGTGCAAATAGAAAAAAAACTGACAATGGATTAATTTAATGACAGATAAATATAACGAACAGGAAAAAGGCTTTTTGTGATAAGCCTCAGACGTCAATGAAGAATGATGCTTTTCTTGTTTTAGTTTTTTAATTCAGAATGAAACTGCAATGAAAAGTGGAAAGAAAAAAAACAATGCTACTTCTTCTTTGACATTAATAAAACACTAACCACATCGCATTGAACCTCTGTGGGGACCTTTCTGTGTGGAGCTGCGTGTCCTTTGCCTGCGCTGGTTTTCTCTCCCGCTGCTTTCAGCGGTCCAACAACATGCGTCTGTGGATGTGAGTGTGCATGCTGGCGTCAGTGCTGGAACTAAGGGGCCTTTTAAGATAGAGAGTGCTGCTAAATCTGCTAATAACTCTTTTATATTTACGGCAAGACAGTTAATTGGCAAAGTCATTTCAAATATCAGCTCTGAATGAATTCAGTCTCAAGGCAAAAAGGCTGTGGGTGCAACCATGCTCATATTTATGTTTGTGTTCATACAGTCCCACTTCCACGCTCATACTGGCTGCTGTGTAAGTACTTGTTGCGCCACATGTTCCTCTGCACACATTATAGTGTATGTGCGTTTACAGATGGTGATTTTCTGAGGTCATATTTAACTGTTCGCTGCTCTGTTCCTCGTCTGTTTCCTGTGACTCCTTTAAAAGCCCTGATAAAGCGCCCTGGCAGTTTGCAGTGGCACAGGTCTTGAGTTACACTCGAGGCCTTCCTCTCATCCTCACATCATCATAAAGCATATTTCACCCCCTGCCTCCCTCACATGACACAAAGTTTCCTGTTCCATATTTTAAAGTTCAGGTGCTGAAAGCGGCTTGGTGGGGGGAGACAAGAAGGCATGTTCTGCACAAAAGAATGAATTCATGTCAGCTGAAATCACGATGAGGAGGAGGGTTTTTATGCATGTGTGTGTGTGTCCATTCCCATGACAACGGGGATGAAAACACGCACTTCCCTGCACAGTGCGTCCATATAAGTGGGCTGCTGGGCCGAGCACTGCCCAACAAAACCTTTAATGTCATAGCTCAGTGACTGTTCTTTGTGTGCGGGGCAGGACACTGCGACCCACACAAAAACTCAAAGGCAAAATGGATTAGAATATGAGAGAAAAGATGACTGAATCAAACCCAGTGGATTGGGAGAGATTAGCAGAGGGGATTAGAGGAGAAATGACACACTAATTACTTTCTTTTGGGGCCATGGGATGAATTTGAGTTTAAAGATTTTCCTTTTAAGGGAAGTGAGCACATGGTGGATACTTTGTGAATTGCTTTTATTGTCATTTCTTCTCATTTAAATTTCATTATACTGTACAGATGAGATACGGAGCAGAATGCAACTCCCTCATAGGATCAGAGAAAGCTGTTACTGAATAACAAAGATGAAAAAAAAAAGTCTAAAAATAAGTTTGTCAACTGTGAGGAGCTGTTTTGTTTCTCCATCTTAAATAATTAAAGCATAATATTTTCAGGTCAAAGCCATCTGAAGCCTTTTTTTTTATCATTTTAGGATATGTTGCATGTTATTTATGTAATAGTTGCAGTGTAAAAACACTAAAAACAGTTTCTTTCTGAAAAAAACACTTATTTTTCAAATTTAATGAATATCCACTCTTTTATAGAATATATAACTAGCTAAATGATGGCAGAAATGATGTTTTTAGAGGTTCATTTAAAGAATCTTACTGTTCAAAGTAAAATTTCCAGATGATTTGCATAATAACAGTATTTAAACTTGTGTGTGTATATGTATATGTAAATGTATATGTATATATATATATATATATATATATATATATATATATATATATATATATATATATATATATATATACTGTATTTGTCCAACCACTTGTGGAAATTCCTTTTCCCCGTCTGCCTCTTAAAAAGAAGTCATATATGACAAATCCTTTACTGTGCAGCTGATACAAACTCCTCGTTGGGATGCACTTGAGTCCATCCTGTTCTGTCAGCGAGGAATTCAAAATAAGTCAAACACTTCCAGAGAAACAACAGTCCACTCAGACCTGCAATCTGACTTTGTTACTTCCAGCCCTGCAGACCGAATGCTTTCTCTCGCTGTTAATTATTTGACCAAACTGCAGTCGAGGAGCTTCGAGGACATCTTGTCTTGAGTTTGCGCTGCTCTCCAGGTCTCCAATTAGCCTAAAAAGACCCCAGCAAGGATAGCAGAGACAAAAGAAAGGAAAAGGGAGGCCAAGAAGAAAAAAAAAACAAAAGACAACAATCAACAAGACCTCCTGGTGTCCTGGTGGGGGGAGGACGCACACACATAAACACCTCCTCCAATCCCTCACAAAACTCCAGAGTTTTTAGAGCTCAAGCTGTCGCTGTGGAAACCTGGAGCTTCTTTCGTTCACTTCATGCGTTCACTTCCCTTCCTCCCTCCTTACATTTTTTTTTTTTTTTTGTATCTCATTGCATGCACACACACAAATACTAACATCCCCCAAGTTCCCTCCTCCTCCCGCCCCTCCATTCACAACCTCCCGTCTTCCTGAGCTAAAACAAAGCATGGGGCTGAAAAGGCTCTGAGGTAGGTAAATGTATTCAGTGACACCGGCCAGATGATTCCATTCTGTGCCAGGCCTGTAACATTTGTTTCAGGCCTTGTCTGAGGGCAGGGACAGCGTGTTGGGCCTTTTGTCCCATGTGCCCTCTGCACAGCCCTGTAGTTAATGGTGGCCTTGTCCCAGTCTGCTGGACCAGAAACTTGTAGCCCCACGGGACGGGCAGATATGGTGGCATGGAAAGAAACAGGGGAAGCTGAGGAGGCGAGGGGGTTGCTGTGGAACAGGAACCGTTCAGCTGGTTAACCCACTTCAGAGCTTTCCTTTCCTTTCCTTTCCTTTCCTTTCCTTTCCTTTCCTTTCCTTTCCTTTCCTTTCCTTTCCTTTCCTTTCCTTTCCTTTCCTTTCCTTTCCTTTCCTTTCCTTTCCTTTCCTTTCCTTTCCTTTCCTTTCCTTTCCTTTCCTTTCCTTTCCTTTCCCCCTTCTCTCCTTCATCTTTCTTCATCCAGTGTGAGTGACAGGTCATCCAGCCAAGGGGTCCAGGTGCTTGTAAAGAGGGTGAACTTGATCGCTGTGGGGGGGTTGATGAAGGCAGAAACCCCGCTGATGTCAGTCTGAAGAGGCCCCCCAGCGTTTAGCGGTGAGGGTCTCCTCTCTTTCACTGCTTGCTGATTTAGAGAGCTTCTTCACTCTTGTTTTTGTGTGTCTCACTCTTTTGGAGAAGTGTGGACTTCAGAGCTGAGAACACCACACTTGACTCTGGTAATCTGCTGAACGCTAAAAGACCTGAAGCCCCCGTTAATCCAAAAAGAGATCATAAATGATTTCTACTGAAGCTTATTATGAAACTGTTTTGCATGTAAACCTCATTTACGATGTTTAAGAAAACTGTACCCACTCGCTGAATCTCCCCATGACATTTTCGTGTGAGTTTTGTACTTGGATCGGTGTTATATTTGTGACTTTACTGACCTCCAATTAACTGCATGCATTTCCAAAGAAAATGTTGAATATTTAAGTTGCACATTTTTCAATGACGCATCTGGTTTACGGTCACTAAATCGTGGAACTAAATCTGAACTAAACGGCAAGAATGAACACATCTCGTCTTCGTTCTTGCCGAGTTTTCATTTCCATAAACTCACCCTGGCATTGAAATACCCTATTGCTATTATTTCGGGAATCCCAGGATTCCCGCCAGAGTATTTGTTTCTTTGTGTAAGTTTGGTTGTGTATATTCATAAGAGCCAAAACCCGGACCCACCCCCGTCTCTCTCTGTGTTCGGTAACAAAATCAGCTCTTGTATTGGGGGCCACCACTACAAACGGTGTATGAGGGGATTAGTGGCTCCTTGACCGCTCCTTCAAACGCACACCCAGCATGGCCGCCTCGATTATGACCATTAGATACCCTGAAAATGAGACCGAGATGAAAGAGAGGAATACCGAGGGCTTTTCCCATGGACGAATTTGACCACACGTCTAGCAAAAATGAATCTATAATCCAAAACCTAACAAAGGCGGAAGCGGAGGCCGTCCTGGAGTGTTGTGCTAGCTTGCTGAGAGAGGCTTTATGTTTCTATGGCTTTCATTGTGCGTGGGAGTGCCATAATAATGATTTGAGACTTTAAAGGCAAGACATAAAGAGAGGACAAGGGTAGCTTAGTGTGTGAAGTAATTTTAGGGCAGTTGAGCAGGTTTCTTAATGGGAAAATTCTTCTGAATAAAGTGAAAGGGATGCAGGACTCTATCCAGCTTTGCCCTCAAATCAAGCTGGTGCTTTGAATGAGAAAATTAAGTTATACACATGGAATATATTCACACAGAGGCACGCTGTCGTCAGTGCATGCACAGGTCAAGACTGGGCTGTGTGTTCTGTAAAGCTGCAGGCGGTGCAAGGTGATCCCGTATTATCCAGGCTGCCTTTACCCGGCAGGTGAAAGTACTGTGAGGCAGAGGGGCTTAACAGGGATGCTGTCTATTCTTCAGATGAGCAGGAGGAGGGCGCAGAGAGCGGCTTAAAAACTGAGATCTCAAATGACAGACACCGCAGAGTGCAAGACGTACGGGCTGCGGTGTCTTCAGTAACGCTGGCTAAAAGAGACAGGAAGGCTTTAGAGAGCAATATTCACCGAAACCCGTCATGCAGCCACGTTGTTTGAAGTCTGAGCTGCTCGCTGCATCACGAGCAGAGAGGAAGCTGAGTTGTAAAGTTATAAAGTAGGCAATTAAATAGGTTTCAATTTGAATGCATGATAGCAGGAAAACAAAAACTGAGATTTTTGAAAGCACATCAGTCCGCTGGAACCAGGGAACGTGATCTGGACTTCCCTCGTGATAACAACTGTATTCAAATGTTCTCCCGCTGAAAATCCCTTCAACTAGATTCAGAAACGATACTTAAATCAGATGCATAAATCAAATGTATACCAGACTTGTGCAAAAGGAGTACTTGTAGGTTACACAATGTTTTATATAGCCAAAAGCAGTTAAAATAGATTAGATCTCTGTTCACCAGGAAACGTGCCAAACATTTTGTGAAAATCAAATTACTTCAAAAGTCAATAGTCTACATCCGTTATCAGAGATTAAAGGCAGATTTACGTAAATCAATTTTCATCTTGTAACTGTATTTCCTTTTGCTGACAGTTTCAATAACAACAGAAAGAAAATGTTGTTTAAACTGATATTTCGCTGTAATCAAAAGAATATTCTACAATAAAAGAAAAAAGAAAAGAAAACATTCCTGTAAATATCGCTGCACTGAACTCTGAACAAAAGTCAACCACACATTTTCCAAGTAGTTTACTTCCAAGCCTCTCCCTCCCATCTCACAGCCCAGGATTCCCCTCAAATAACCACTAACTCCCAACTGGAGCTGATAACAAAGCCGAGTGGGATGCCAACAAAGCCCCAGGAGATCCTGAAATATCCCACTACCAGTTCTGTCTGTTCTCCAGGCAGCACAGCCCCTTCTCCTGCCAGAATTCTTTGTCTGTTCATCTCAGGCCAGACAATATGTGTTTTTGAGAGAATGTGAAACTCCATGCAGATGTGCCCTCGGGGACATCTGTGCTCATCACATAGGTTTGGGATAAAGGGAGATCCGCCGTTAGAGGGGAAAGGAAATCCAAGCATGGAGATAGTCAGCCAGAGACTGTCTGCTAAGGAAAATAAGACCTGGGCTCAGTTCCCTCTGCACGTGGCTTCCACACCTCTTGGCTCTGTTGTGTGTGTGTGTGTGTGTGTGTGTGTGTGTGTGTGTGTGTGTGTGTGTGTGTGTTTTCTACTTTGAGGATGTTTACTGACTTCAGGGTCAGTTTGCAGTTCATCCACTTTAACGAGTGAACAAGTGAAATCGCTCCGAAATTAAAATCTTTGACAGTGTGGCATCTTTTCTTATTCAGTTCATTTTTAGTTAATCTTTTTTGAAATTGTTCACAGCTTAACTTTCAATTCTTTTCAAGGAGTCAATAAAAAATGTTATTATTTTGAATGTAATTAGTGTAGCTTAACTAAAAAAAAAACCTTTTTAGGGTGAGGTTTCCATAAAACATAAACACTTGTGAATGAATTACAGTTTCTTCTAAAAACTTTGAATATAATTGTAACAAAGAGAGAGTTGACTTTAAATTTACCAGGATGATTAAAAGTGTTTCATGCTAGAACTTTTAAAACTATTTTTAAAGACTAAATTACAGTTTCAATATTTGGTCAAATATTTCCCCACTGAAATAGACTCGAATAATTTTATTGATAACAAACAAATGCTAAATATTATTAATCTATTTAAGTCCAATTAAAAAGTTATATGTTATCTTAAATGCCATAAAGAAGGTGCTTCTTGGGCTGTAGGTGCTATTCATACCTCCACCGCTAGAGGGAAGTGTTGGCTCTGAATGATTACAGCGTTGAGGGACGGCAGGAGCAATGATGGATTCTCTGTTAATAAAAGTAGTCATGCATCATCAAAGATTATAACATGACAAAGATTTAAATCAGTTATAATCACCCACGTGCAGCAATTACTGAAATTGCTCGCACCTGGCAACTCAGAGTGATGAATGATTGCATTTTCTTGGGAATGTTTTTGGATGCTTTCCCAATAAATTGCTGACTTGTATCCAACAAACATTAATGAGACAAAGCTCTCGCCTTCTTATATATTTGGTTTTTGCAAATGTCTGTGAGAGGAACCACGCAGTTCCTGACATGCTCCTTTAACAGTTGGTACCCTGCTTCTGATTAACTGTATGCAGCGTCGGTGTGTAAAAGCTGTTCAGCGCTCAGAAATCTAACGTCACTGCGTACTGATAGAGCAAGCACCCTGGGTGAGTCAGAAACCAGGCCTGTGTTGACTGCAACGATTACATTTCCACACAGGAGGCCTGTCAATAAGGCACTGCATCCTCACCCAAGGTAAAGCCTCTCCTGCTGACGGGTTCACGGTTCAGGACAGGCTCGGGGACCCACTCTTCTGCAGCGTCTGTCCTTCTGGGGAGTGTGTTGACTCAGATGGGACGAGTAAACAGTACCGGGGTGAAGTCATGTGGGCGCTCCATTCTCATGGAAGCCAGGACCAGTGGATTAGGCTAATACTGGCCCATGAGGGGGGGGGTGTTGCAGCACGGCCTTCCCTGACAGGAGGTGATGGATTAGGGCTTTGTCAGGGCCCACGTCAGCCCAAGAGACCCGGTGATAAGTAAAGGAGGGAGGCAGAGGGGAGATCAGGGTAGTCCAATCCCAGGATCAGCAACATGTTGACAAGGGATTATCCCAATTGGTGTGTTGCTTCAGGATCTGAGGTCTCATACACGGCAAAGGAGAGAAGTAGAAAGTATACGGTGATTGCATCGTGTTGCACACGTGGTGCATGTTTCTTACCTTCCTGTATATTGTAGGACAAAAAAAAGAAAGAAGCCAGTTTCCATATCATCCAACAGCTTAGGCCCGTTTTGAGATGGGGAAAATCAATAACACGTGACTGCAAGAAGTGAAAACCTTCATGATTTCAACTTTAGCGGCACCAGATCGAGAGCTGCTGATTTAACAACGGCCATAAATCGCCATGCGTGAGCTGAGATTGAGTTACTGTAAGAGCTGGCGATAGCGCCATTCCCTGGAAATGGAAGCGAAACGATATCTCAGCCACATTTGCCTCCTTCTTCTACCAAATGTGAAAACCAGATTGTTTCTTTTTACGTGTTCCCTTTGAAATCCGCCCCACTTGACCCTCCCTCAGCGAGCATTTTTACAGCGTGCTCTGGTTTATTTCTGGAAGCCTCCTACACCAGTCAGCTTGTTTAAGACGCCTGCCCAAGTGTGCCTTTTGTTTATTTTGCCAGTTGTGACAAACAGTAAAGTCGGGTGATTAAGCATTTGCACGAGGTCCCGTTGCAGCCCAAGAGAAACCGCAGGGAACGTTTAAAAATGAGACTTTTCATGTCACGGCTGTGGTTACAGAGGGGGGATACATTTCCAACGCTTGCTACTCATTTATCTCATATTATTTTATCTGCAAAATGAGTTCTACATGTGTGCTACAAGAGCTTTCTATCATCTAGATTTGGAACATGAAACTCTACTCCTAGTAGGTCAGATATCTGTTGTGAAACTCTGCAATCTGTGGCTAAAATGCACGAGATTTGCAGTGATGTTGCGCTGCGCTCAACCGAAACACCAGCGATTAGATGTGCATGTTCACATAATGAAGAGAGGAGGGAGACGGTGGGGTGGAGAAGGGTGAGAGTGAGATGTGACTGACATGTGGCAAGGAGGCACTGATCCATCTCTTGACGAACTTGTCACCTCACCACGCTCCATGTGTCAAGGCCTGGCACTCTTACGGTGTCAAGCGTGGGTGGCAGCTTGACACGCGTTTGAATGTGTATGTCATGTCCGTCTGGGGTGAAAGCGCTCCTGAACACACACCCATGTAATGACAGTGACACAGGGCCATCAGGCCCGCCACTGAGCCCAGACGTACACTCTGGCAGGTTTGTCTTTTCTCCCTGATTTCTCCCAACCTCTCACCCTTTCCGGCCGCTTGCTCTTCCTCCTCGAGTCTATCACTCACTGGTTGAGCTCAACCACAACCATCAGCTTGTAATTTGGGTCTGAATGATTATAATTAATTTAATTATGACCACATGCAACAGAGAGAGGGTTAGCGCAGCTTTTGGACGGGGTTCATCTGAAAATCGGCCCTGCGCTGTGAATTTGGAGCATTTCTCTGAATGTCAGCGAGGAGAGAGGCAGCCCGGACTAACGCAGGCGTCGCTCATAGACCCCACTCTGTAATTGCTCGCTTGCTGAAACTGCTGTGTAATTTTTGACGTGTTTCTGTGGCGGTGGCTGACAGAAAAAGGGACTGGAGATTTAATAGCTGGCCTCGGCTTTCTCTGAAGCCAATGAGCCTCTCGCTGTCTCCCTCCGGTCTACTGCTGAACTTCTTCTTCTTTTTTTTTTTTTTTCTGGCTCTCTGCAGAGCTGAGCTGTCCAGGTCGCTGGAAGAAGGGCAAATCTGGCACGAATCAAAAGCGGCTCGCGTGTTAGTTTTGAGGCTGGATCTGGTCCTGGCAGGTACTCAACTGGCAAGCCGTTATTTTTTGCCACAAAAAGTAAGCACTACTAAGATTACATTAATTCAGTGGGAAATTCGTGGCCACGTATTTCATATTCACTGAGGAAGGCTGTGTGTCTTCACATAACAGATGTCGGTCCATTTGCTGACATGCTGCATATTCATTTCGATGTATTCCTGCAGGTGTGTTTGTAGGCGGTGATCTCCACGTGATGCGGGCACTCTGCATAGAGAATGGAAGTGGGGGTAGGAGGAGACAGAGGAGGGAGTCTTTATTGACAATACCCTCCCTCTGGTTGCTCTTTGAGGAAGTAGGACGAGGAATTTAAAGGCTATTCAGCCCCTGGAAAGACCCCCCTAAGACGCCCCCACATTCTGGGAATGACTACCTGCCCGGGAGCTTTCTTTGCCATCTGTCTCCTCCAGAGGCAGCAGGGGAGTCTCCCCTCTTGCCTCCGTCACCACGGCTCACACACACACACACACACACACACACACACACACACACACACACACACACACACACACACACACACACACACACGAGCAACAGGACAACTGCCAACTCAGCTGTACATCAGGATGACAGTGCAAACGAAGCAGGGGGCGCGGAGCGTGAGCGTCTCTGGAAGGGGCTTCTGTTGCAGTTGGTAGAGAATGAGTCGGTGTGTGTGTGTGTGTGTGCGTGTGTGTGTGTGTGTGTGTGTGGGGGGAGTTACTCAGTGGGTGATTGAGCATTCATTAGTGTTGATGGATGTGTGTGGGTGTTTGTGTGAGCGGCTGGGTCCATGTGTGGGAGGGTTTGTGTGTGGGTTTGCATGTAGGAGGAATTCAGTGGGCGGCCGTGGGTGTTTTGCTGTGTGGGCGGCGATATACCAGCATACGCGTAGTAAAGTCAGGAAATATTTAACTCTTGAAATAGTCTCATCATTATTATTTTTGATTTTAGCGTCATAGAAATGTATGCGAGTAAAACTGGAGAACGTTTTATAATGTCTGTCTAAAACCATTGAGAATCATATCTAGAACCCAGCTTTCATTTCTAGTGCCAACGTGTAATTAAACAACAGAACACGACCGTTATAGATTTCATTTAGAGATGTCCGTTCTGGCTTTCTGCGAAACCTTTCAGAAATTGTCATATGTCTTATTATTGACACGTTTCAATAGTTTGCGCCTTCTGGTGACTCCTCTATATTCGTGATTGTCCTTCTTTCATGGTAGACTTGGTTGATAAAGCTCTTCTCTTTACTGAGGAGGCCTTTCCTCAACCGCAGACAGGATCCCGTCACCATACACCACCGTTGTCTTCTCTGGACAACTAGGTGTTTTTATGATGATGAGCTCATTGTTGTTCCTTCAAACTCAAATCTGATGGATTTGTTTGCAACTTAGAAAAGCTCTGCTTCATTTGCACTGGGAGCTTCTTTTACTCAATGTTATAGGTTTAAATTCCAAATTCAAATACTGAACTTGCAGGCACTCTAATCCGGTCTGCGCATCAAGAAATGGCAAATGAATGATCCTCATTTGTCCATGAAACAGGTGTCAAGTCACATCTGAGGTCATTAAAAAAGGGCTCAGCGTATCAAAGAGCTGCAGTTCTTGAACTGTTCACGCACTTTGAATTGCAAAAACCACAAGCCAAAGATGGAAATTGTGACTTTAAGCTGATGTTATAAAATTGTGACTTTTAGGGAGAAAATTCTCGAGTCCGTGACTGCTTGAAATGTGAAGTCCATGGACACCAGCACTTTCTGAGTTTCCTTCGTGAAGATGTTGTGCCAGAACTTCACTGCTTGTTCACTGCCTTCAGGTGCTGCTTGTTTGTGGTCTTTCTGCCTTCATGCTCCCCGGCCCGTACACCTCTGAATAAATCTTTCCACTCCTGTAAGCAGTCACATCATCAACAAACACCACTGAGCCATACATGCACATACCATAACACTACCTCCGTCTACCTGAAAACTGGGGTACTTTGCTTGAGCGGGCTGTAATTCCTAAATGGAAAATATCTTCGTAAAAAACATAATTGAAGCTGAAAGTCTATTCTTTGAACTCATCTGCATTGTTTTATCTCAGGTCCAATGTGGTGGTGTATAAAGGCAAAATCATTAGAACATTGTCCCTGTTGCAAATTTTCTTTACCTTTTTATTTTAGTTTTGTTTCAGGTTCTGAAAATGGCGTTAAAATGTCAGTGAGCTGCAATTTGAATCAAGTGTTTAAAGATTTAGCAACGTGTTTGCAATTTCTTAAGGTGCATTCATCGTGTGCAGCAGGGCAGTAGTTTGTAGGCTTGTTCCCTTAAGCGTGGCTGCAGGAGCAGCCTCGATGTGATCTTCATTCCAGTCCTACGCTGCTCAACCCATTAGTCCAATTTACTCAGCTGTCAAACTCCAAATTCACACTCCCATCCTTTCTGAGAGCAGCAGGTTTAAAGAAGAAAGACATTTTGCATTCCTCCTGCCCTCCTGCTTTTAAACCTCACAGCCTTTGCAGAAACTTGCTGAATAAACTTTCTGCTCGGTTGTGAGAAACCGAGCCTCATCCCCCTCTATCAGTGGGAGGATGATTGCAGATGAGTTAGCTAAACACTTTTTTGGCAAGCAGGCACGCCACCGGCTGCAGCGCTGCAGGCGTGGGAAAGACCTAACTCTGACAATAAGCAGCATTTGCCCCCTCCAACTTCTACAAGCTTTGGCTCGGGCTAGTTATCTCTTTCCTCCTCACTTGTTTTCTCTCCGTGAGCGGAGGACTCACAGGAGAGGAGGTCAGCCGGGGAGAGGCCCGCAGCTGTGACTGTGAGGTCCTGGTGTGTTTATTTGGGCAAGCCCAACCATAATAAGCTCCAGCCAGGCATTGCTCCTGAGGACTGGGGCCGTCACCGCTGCGGCGCTTTTCATCCTAACAATGGGAAAGCGCTCTGACCGAGCAGGGAGCTGCACGGCAAGGTTTACCGTGTAACAGCTGCCTCGACTGTGGGGGAGGAAGTGCACTGCAGATGTGGACTGCACGGATGGTTCATGTTCCCACACCTACTCCTGTCGTACAGTTGTTCACCCCTGCTCCACTGCCAGTGAATGAGTTCCTTTGTTTAGCATGCCTGCTGAGTGGAAACACCACAGGGCCACGATCCAGAGCGAGTACAGGGAAGTATTTCTGGAAATTGGTTACATACAGTATAAAATGTGAATTAGTAAGAGTATTTTAACAGTGTTAAAATACTTATTTGCCTGCTACCTGTGTTGCCATAGCCCTCCTGATGTCTTGATGTGATTTGGATTTTTGTTGGAGATCTGTTATTGTCTGCTGAGAAAGAATAAAGAGCTCAAGGCGAAGCGCATTAAAGGTATGTTTCCTCAGAGCCTGATTGCAGTTGTTCACTGTGTTAATAGATGATACAAAGTGAGGCAACTTTGGGCCATAAAATGCATGAGGTCAGTCTTTGATTCACCCACCTACTCTGCACCCACCTACATCTGTCTCTTTTTGTATATGCAGAAAACAACATCCTTATCCATCTTTACACACCTCAGTATTGTGTAATGACCCCCTATTAAAAGAACCACTCAACCCTATGCAAGAGTGCACAGGTATGCCTCAGGTTTCACATGTCTGGATGACTGACCGCTGACCACCCAGCTGCCCTCTTTTGTCGGCCAATCAATCCTCTCTGCCTCGTCTGCAGGCCCCCCCATCAGTTTATGGGGGTTGTTAAGTCGACAGGTGATGTCCTGCTCATCTCGTTTCATGTTAAAAGTTAGTTTGACTCATGTCATTACTGTATTTGTGACAGAGACCTTACCTTAACATACCTTCTCCTTTTGACCTCCCTAAATCTCTCATCATTTTTTTTTATCCCACTCTTCCTTCAACAACATCATCTCAACTGGTTAGTCAGCACCCTACGTAAGAGTCCTAAATGGGTTTGCTTGTCGAGACCCCTCTCAGCTCTAACTGCGGGGAACCACAAAGAGAAACACGTGTCAGCAGAGCCGACAGACCAAGCAGGTGCCGCGGCCGGGGCTCGAGGAGGGGCAGCTGTCTGTCAGACTCGCTATATCCAAACAAAGTCCACGACCACATATGGCTCCTAGATCAGTGCCTGATGTATTCAAGCCCAAAGTGGTGTCTGATATTATGTTGACTACAATTACATTGGGAATTTTATAAAACTGTAATTCCGTTTCCTGTTATTATCCTCTCTGCTAAAGTTTTCACTGCCAATTCTCTCTTTTTTTTTTTTTTTTTTTTTGTATTCATGGCTGCAACAAGCAACAGATGCCAACATGCAGTATCTGCCACATCTGCCAGCTCTCATCTGCCTCCCGTTTGTTCTACCTGCAGATTCACTTCAGGGGGCCTCAATTCTTAACCATTACCCCCCACTTCTTCTGAAATTAAAATGCAAAAATGCAGACAGCCCTATGAGATTCCTCTACATAATTTGCTGTCCTCCCCATGTGCCAAACCCCATAGCTAACCTAAAACATCACTCTCAGCTTTGACGGCAAGTGGGTGACTTCTGACAGGCTGCATTGATCTCCTGGCTGGGAAAGAGATTGGCTTGACAATGGAGAACATGTGTCCATTTTAGGACAAGCCTTAACTTGTCTGACCCCCTCCTCACCACACACACACGCACTCATTTGGGATGCGCCCACAGAAAAGCCCTGGTAAAGAGAACAATTTCATCTCCCGAGGCAGCAGTTCAACCCGTTTTTTTTTTTCCTTTTCTGACTTGCATTAAGGAAGGAAGACATGGTTTTGCTTTACTCTAAATAGTAAATAGAAACATTTGTCTTCGACTCACCAATCTGCATTGCTCTTTATGTTTGATGGGTCCTCTTGGTGGGCTACATTTAGGGCTGTTTGGGGGTTCCTTTAAAGCGGCAGCAGAGGGCAATATCCTTTTGTCTGTGTGTGATTAGGTATTTCTGTTCCATGTGAACACTAAATAAGAGCCAGCCCAGTTCTGAAATGTCTTTGATAGATGATACGAATAGTTAAATTCTCTGATGCAGCTTTGAAATTGCTCCTTCTAGTCTTATTAATAAGAGGGAACATAATGAGTACATGGCTAAGCAGGGAGATGGTTTAGTTTACATTTGGCTGTAACAAATATCGGGATTCTTGCTGCATTACAAGTCATATTGATTGTCTGAAAACTACTCAGTTTTACATTCATGTACACCCAGAGCAGAGCTTTGCGTGCCTGACACACAATTGGCTTCAGCACATGGTACATTTGATTCTGTCTGTTCTGGGCTTTCATGTGTGAGAAAGGCACGAAGAAGTGATTCCCTTGGTAAACTGGATGGAGGATCTGGCAGATAGTGCTTGTGCAGCTAAGGCACCTAAAGGATTTGACTCTGTTTTGCGAAATCTATCAAAACAATGGCCAGTGCGTGTTGTTCTGCAGTGATCATGAAAATCCCTGCGCTGAATCCATCTTTACAGTCACTGAAATTTTGATTTCTCTCAGTAAAGCAGTGCATTCTTCCCTCCAGCCATGTTATCCAGTTCCCTTGGGGGTTCCCATGGCATTTCCAGACCAGAAGGCATGTATAAGATCAGATGTTTGAACCCCTTCCTCTGATTCCTTCCCACAATAAGGCACAGTGGGTAGTACTGTAGTAGCAACGTGCGGTTGCTCCCAGATGTCAGTTTCTCTCACTGTGTCTTTAAGGGCGACCACAACTACCTGAAAATAAAACCCTCTCAGTTTGGATCAGTATGTGAAACTTACAAGTGTGAAATGTTGGAATGTAAATCCAGAAAATCTGTGCAACATTCTGGTGCTAAACTTCAAATCTAGTAGAACAGCTTCAAACACAATCTAAAAAAAAAAAAATGCTGTTTCAAATGCCATGACACGTCAGACTTTCATGTCTTCACCACTGCGGGAAAAGGAATATAGAATTTCCACGGCTCCGGTTTGCACCTCTGCGCTGTTGGTGCTTCTGATAGAAGTACCTTGGCACTGATTGCCTCTCAGTTTTGATGTGAAGATTGCACGTTTGTGTCAGCGGGTTAAACTAGTCAGATCTACTCACCAGTGTTGACGTCTGCGAAGTGCACGCTGAACTAGCCACTCATTGCTTAAGGATGAAAAGGTGATAAACATCAGGCGTGACAGTCAGCGTCAGACTGCTCGTGCCCACAAACGTAGTTAATAGCGTGAATGTGCCACCTGTCACCAATGACGGCCTCTTCAAACGAATCTTTTCAAGAACTAATGTTTGGAAAAATGATGACGTCATTGCAAATGCTGAAGCTCGTAAACATGCAAGCGGCAAAACAAAGCTGGAGAGCAGTTATGATGTGGGGTCTTTGAAGTGGTCGTCTCTAAAGTAGAGGCTTGTGACCTGAAACTCACGAGTTGGAGGCAGTGAGTCGGTTCAAACATGAACATCCAGCAGGTGTAATATTTCAGACTGAACGTCTGCTTTTTCTTTTTTCCTTCGAGTGAATTGTTTGGTTAGTAGCCACGTTCAGTTTGTCATTTGATATGAATCTTGAAACGTAAAACAGATTCAAGACAGACTGAAGACTAACGGGATTTTCCAAAATAACTTCCAAACTGCAAAACCTTCTGAAATTGTACAAAAATCGCAAGGGGCAAACGCAGCCGGACAACAAGCAGTCTGCATGCTGTTTTGACTGCTGAAGAGAAAGAGTGGAAAAAATGTAGCACGTAATTCTTCAGTTGTCAATGTCATTACTGGTATATTTGGCTCTCTTATGTAAGTGTTTCATGTACAGGACATTGCTATAAGGTCACACATGGAGAAAAGTGACTTTTTCAGTTCTTTCCACTAACTAATGATGATTAAAAGGAGCTAAAAGGAGTTGGAATGTCTGTTTTTGGCAAACTAATATGGATTATTAATGTGTTTATAAAATGCTGGCATAATAAAAGAACTTTAATATTATCTCCATGCAGTCTCATGCAAATGTAAACATTATCCATCGCTTTCATTATTATAGTTATTCTGATCCTTCTTCTCCTAGCTTTATTTAAATGAGAAACATTAAATTGACACCAATTATCTCTTTTACAAGAAACAAATACAAGTAGTTTTGGAAAAAGATCCATCAAAGTATCTGTATCTTAAAGAATCGGCCTTTAAATTTCATAAAATCATTTTAAATTCATTCAGCAAGATCACGTTTTCAAATTCTTCTGCTGTTCAGTGTTATTTTTTAACTAAAATTTAGCTTAAGCGTGGGAGAAAGTGTGTAATCAAGAGCATTTGAACATTTAGCGACACCTAGTACGTATTTTAAATAAGATATACTTCAACAATGTAATTCTCCTTTGTTGGAACATGTCCAGATAACCTCAGTCACCACAACCTATCGTGGTAACTAAACTTACCTACCTACCTTTCATTCGGGTCCAGTTTGTCCGTCCATCCTCATTTCATCCTCAGACCCTTTCGCCATTTTATATTTAAAATAACTTTGAATTTGCTCTAAGACATCTTTATTCAGAGAACCATGACTAGGGTGGCTTGCCCTGTCTGGGTAGGTGGAGATGTGATGATTTAAGTATCTCAGGGTCTTGTTCACTAATGTGAGGGAAAGATGGAGCGTGAGATTGACAGACGGATTGGTGCATCGGTACGCAGTCATGCGGTCGGTGTACCGAACCGTCGCGGTGAAGAAGGAGCTGAGTCGTAAGGCAAAGCTCTCGATTTACTGGTCAATCTACACTCCCACCCTCATCTATGATCATGAACTTTGGGTAATGATACAAGCAGTGGAAATGGGTTTCCTCCGCAGGGTGGCTGGGTGCTCCCTTAGAGATGGGGTGAGAAGCTCAGTCTCTTAGGAGGAGCTCGGGTTAAAGCCGCTGCTCCTTCACATCGAGAGGAGTCAGCTGAGGTGGCTTGGGCATCTGTATTAGATGCCCCTTGAATGCCTTCCTAGAGTGGTGTTCCAGGCATGTCCTACTGGGAAGACCCAGGACACGCTGGAGAGACTATGTCTCTCGACTGGCCTGGGAACGTCTCGGGGTCCCCCCGGAAGAGCTGAAGGAGGTGTCTGGGGTGAAGAACGTCTGAGCAGCTCTGCTTAGACTGCTGCCTCCGCGACCCGGTCCCGGATAAGCAGATGCAAATTGATGTATGGATGGACGTCTTTATTCACCACCCTGGAGCTCACGGTAAGTACTTTACTATACCATTGACACCACAGACTGCAATGCAGCTGTCACTCAAAAAAAAAACAAAACACTATTAGTTATGCATAGATTTATTAGTTTAGATAATTAGTCAGATCGATCCGAGTTACATTAAAAGTCACCTACCAGTAGTTTTTTTTTTTTCTTTTTGTACCAGGCTATAAATATGTTTATTTCTGTTATAGAATTTGACATTTTAACATAAAAGTCAATTGAAAGTGACTCTCTTTTAGAGCCAACTGCTTGTGGTCATTAATGATGAAGGTTTAGCAGTCTGGATCTATCCTCTTTAGTAAAAACCAATGAAACTATAGTTTCTGCACATCCCAAAATAACCTATTTTGGTCTCATGGAAACAAAACATAACATGCATTGATGATGGAAAAAAAAAATGGTCTTCGCGTAGAGGTGTGCAGGCTGCGCCTGTGTTCATGCTGCTCATGCTCTTCACACGTTTGGTTATCATGCTGACTCATGAAGCAGTAGCTCACAGTACACTTTTGTTTTGATCAGTAGCACATGTTCAGTTCCTGTCCTGCTGCAGCTGTAGCTGTTTAGTCATTCCCATGCCGATAATGGATATTTACTTTCATCTTATTTGAGCTCTTCTAATTATATGTTAACATGTGTCATTAAGGGACTAGAGTTTTGTGTTGATTTTAACTTCCATTATCTCTAGATCTCAGATAAAAGTAGCCACTGTGACGCTGCTCTTTTTGTGTAAACATGCCGGATAACAATATTTTGATTCATCTCGTTTTCGGGAGGCTGAAGCTAATTGACGACATCCCTCTGTGCGTCACACAACACCAGACGCTGAAATGTAGTGAGCATGAGTGTGTGTGAAATCGCAAGTGTTCCAGTGAGAGGTAGGAGTGTGATGAGAATCCCTTTCATCCTTCTGTGACACGAAGTTTGTACTCTGGTGGAAACATTGCAGCTCTGAATTTCATACTACATGGAAGTTGGAGCTAAGTAGATATCTTTTTAAGCATTTTTACTGTCTTTCTCTAGTTTCCTTTTTTTTTTTTTTTTTTTTTCAAATTTTAGATCTTATTTTTAACTAAATGTCACAATATTTTCTATTTCAAGAGGCCCTCACCAGTTACCCCTCCATCACATGTGTGACCTGCACATTAACCATTATTGTCCGATGGTCAGCTCCATTCAGAGCTTCAGCACATAAAAAAAAAAACAAAAAACAAAAAAAAACAATGCCTTGAATTTAGTCTCCGTGAACCAGTCACTATCTCTACAAACAGATGCTTGTAATTTGTTAAGGTCCAAGTGAACCGGTCACAGAGGCAGATTCACAGGTGCCTTTTCAGAATGGGGACAAACTATTTTTTTTTTAAGTTTTCTTGCTAAAATAAAGATTAATGCTTCATAGTGTTGAGGAACAATAGTACAATCACTTGCCCTGTAGTTTGTCCTTAAAAAAAAAACAAACAAAAAAATGTTATGCATGACATTTTTCTGAAGACCTGGCTTTCTGCCAGCAAATCTGGTTCTCATGTGACGCCAACTCTGTCATGTCTAGAACCAAACACCTCTTACAGGAGGAGATGGAGTTAAAAATAGGGTGAAGACTAACATAAAATGTTGTGCCACTTTTTACAGTAACAGTCTCAGTGTATTGATTAATTATTTTAATCCAAAGAAGAAAATATAAACAGCTTCAATGTGGCTTTGAATTTTGAAGCATTAGTGTAAAAGCAATAAGGTGATTACTTTGCCACTGCTGTTTAGAGCCCTTAAGCCAGGACAGAGAAACTTTTACATACTTTTACATGCTTGACGGGAGTCTAGAGTTCCTTTGGCTGGCTTTTGTCGATAGCAGAGAAGAGAGACAGCGATACAGAGACAATACCTTCTAAAAGTAAGCTAATATTCTTTGAAATGAAATTGAAACATTTGCATTTCGTTCTCACTTGTGACATACCACTTTGGCATCAGAGGTGCTGATATTTAGAGAGAAAAAAAAAAGGATAATACTGCTCTGTGCTTCTGCCCTGGAACGCTCGATGTGGACGGATGGTATGCATTATGCTGCTAAATCTCACAGTACTTCAGGGGTGAGGAGATGGCACTCTATCATTCTCCATCTCCTTTCTACCACAGATCAAAACGGAGCTTTGTCCACGCAGGAAGGTTAACCTCTTACTCCTCTGTGCATATCGGAGCTTTACCGTGAGCCATGTCAGGTCAAACCGGAGATGTGGTGCTCACGCTGTCTTTTAGAGATAAAGCAATCCAACCCGTGCTGGGACTGTGAGATGGCAGGGGGAGTGTGTGAAACGTTAGTGTGAGAGGGACAGTGGCTCTGCAGCAGCTCTGGGAAACGGCAGACGTCGGCCAGCTGTAGATCCAATACCACCTTTGGTTCTGGGGAAGCCTACATAATATGATGCACATGTGCCAGATCCTGTCTGAATGACTGCTTGTCTTTGTGGCTTTCGCTTCTACTTAATGTACTTACCGAGTAGCAGGAATACCTTGGTCCCTTTTTTAAAAAAATCTGTAAGTAGTTTATTCGAAAGAATTTAAGGTATTTCAACTAACCTGTCGGTATACAGGTTGTGTGTACTGAAATGTCTGCGTGAAGTAAAGCCTGTCCATTAACATATACTTTATCTCTAATTAACTCTCTTGTGGTTACTGATTGACCCTGTAACACCTGAATGGGTATGCCAGAGCTTTTACCAGTCTCACTGAGGGAGAACAGGTCTTTTGATATAAATCCTCCCTTAGTCTCCAACTTAACCACAGGGTAAAAAGAAGTTATAATGCAACCCATGCTGACACCGGTGAGCAGAGATTATTCCAAAAGTGGAGCATTGTTGAGAGCTCATCACCATATCCTTAGCCCCTTTTCCTGGTAATTCCAATTTGAGTACCTGGGATTCCTTCCATATCCCTTGCTCAGCAGCTAAAAAAGCTATGCTTTGATGGCTTAAAATTAATTACTAATTTACCGAGTCTATAACGTAATCATTAACTCCAACTTAAGCTGCACGCCGGTGTCTAATGCCAACTTAGGCTGATCATCAAACAATTTTAGTGTTAATTGGGAAATGGCGGCTAGCCAGTTAGGAAAATAAGGTGCCGGAGAGAAGTGGCCATCTAGGATGTTAAATCCACATAATAGGGAACTTTCTCTTAATTAGGGAGTTCTCTTTTGTCTGAAGTTTTCCACTCTTATAGTATGTCTATACTTAAATTACCAAGAGGATTGCGTTTCTTTACTTGGTTAGTGAACTGTACCATCGGGCCTGAGAGACTTATTACTGGAGGCTCAGCGAGGGCTTTTGGGAGCCACATGCCTGGATTGTTCAAAACGCTGGTCTCCTGAGGAGAGGTTAAGGAGAAGAGTCAGCACCTCCCTGGGAGCTGCAGACTTGCTCTCTGTCACCATGTCATCCATCCTGGAGCCTAATCGAGTTATCATATCAACAAATCTCCCATCAGGGGCCCCACATATGGCACTTTTAGAAAGACACCCACGGGGAAACAACAAATTTTGAACTGCAGGGCATTGCTGAGCGAAGAGACGAGGCACCTGTAAAGGTCTACTCTGTTGCCCACGGAGAGCGCGCTCCTGCTGGGCATCACACTGCTCTTTGGCCCCTGGTCAGTCATGGAGCAAAAGAGCCGGGAAGTGGGAGCCATAGTTGATGCTATTCACAATGGCATGAGGACAACAATGGAAGCAGTTTATCACAGAGAGTGTCAATAAATTTAAAAGCAACCCACGAACAATTAGCTGAAAGGGCAGCAAGGTTTCATGGCAATAGGCCTCAGCTCTTCGAGCCAATGGAGACAAACCGTCCACCCACGTTCAAATGGCAGCTGGTTCTGCCCAGCGAATAGGTCCAAAGGCTCCTGTGGATTGTTGCCTGACCTTTACGTGTTTCCCCCCAAAATAAACCACATGCTGGGCCATTCCGCTAGTCACAGGTTGGTTTATGACTTCTTATATGTGCAATGTCACCTAATAGTTAGTATTTATGGTCATATAGAATTACGTAGTTTGTTCATTTCATGACTCACATTTTCGTAGTGCAGGCCAGCCATCTGCTTTCCTTGATGTCAAAGCCGATCTTTTTACTTTTTGTTTTTCGTTAATATCATTTCTATTTTTTTAAATATCGATTTTATAAACTGCTTTCTCAATTGTGCTCTCCTGGTTTTGCAGAAGTAGACCAAAGTGAGTCATCAGCAAATTCTAGACAATATAATCTTGTCTTGATTTTATTTTTGTCAGATCACTTTAAAAATGATTTGTTTGCATCATCTCTGCAGCCCTAAAATGGTCCAACATGGAAAAACATGCCATCTTTGATTTTGGGGAGAGGGTATGAGGTCCATCTGTTCACAATACCCAAACAAGAACAAAATGCTCTTCAGGGCAGTCAAGCTTGCCTGTTTTCCATGACCAGAAACCTTGTGAGGCTCTAAACTTATTTCTGAAGTGTCCTGGTTTGATGAAATCACTTAAATATGTTGGCAAGCGATTAACAATTTGTGACAAGACGACAGATCAAGCTTGGGTTTCACTTTTGGCAACGCGTTCTTTGAAAAACCACATTACCGAAGATGAGAGCTATCCCAGGTTTTGTTCATTAGCAGAAAGCTTCAGGGGAAACATGCAAAGGAAAAATGAAAGATGACTCATTGGAATTGGACTTATAAATAAGACAATTTTTCAAAGAAAAAAAAAATTTTTTGAAGTTCGAGTCAGGCACTTGTGATGTGAGATAAGCCAAACACGAACATATTGTGCCTTTTGAAAACTCTAGCCAGATTTAGGTGCAGCCTCTTAGCATTCACTTCATCCAGCACCTCCATAAATCATTTGTCTGAGCACCGCTGCTCCCCACTGCTGACCAGATCGACCCATTGGCCGGGGACCAAGCCTGAGTCCGGACAAGGCCCTGACCCGTGAACCTTGGCCGAAGCCCTTGGGCCAATGGGGCATGGCCGTTAGAGCAACGACCCCGGCAGCCAGGGCTACCTGCTGCTCTGGCATAATGCAATTGGACACAGCCATCAGAATGATGAAGCACGCTGAATTCTCCACGCTGACCACTCCAACGGCTGCTGCTGACCACAGCACCCAGCACTGGCTCCTCTGAAAAACAACGAAATATCCCTTTTGGTAATGTATCACAGATGCTTTTTGTGTGCGTGTGTGTTTTTTTTTTTTTTACTTCATGTTGTGTTTTAAAGTTTCTTATATGCTGCTATTTTGGTCTTTTGTAGTCAAACGTGATGCAGTGTCTTAACCAAAAGCTCTCTCAAAGTGAAGTCCAGCAACATAGCTTTAAGTGCCACAAATCATGCCTTTTTTTCTTTTTTTTTTCAATTATTTCAAGTACGCCTTAACACACCTGCCTTTCATTGCTGCATTTGTAAGCCTTTCATGTTTGCTTCAGCTCCTACTAATTTATTCACATTGTTATTTTTAATGCTACATGGGCCCAAACTCAGGCTCCTGCTGGCATTTTCTCCCTCTGTCTCCACCTCTGTTTTGTTAATGGCATGAGGTTCACACTGGTAGTATAATTACAAACACTGGACCAATCCAACAAAAAAAGACTCTGCAGGATCCTAACCCCGTGAAGCCCAAATCGCTGTTTGACAATTAATAGAAAAGATGTGCCAGTGATTCCCTGCCTGGCTCTGTGTAAACTGCAGACAAACTAGTGTATTTATCCAGGTGCACTCCCACCTCCCATTTCCTCCCAACAAACACACCTGAGGGACCCCCTCCAAGTCAACACAATTAGCATCCTCCATCCCTGTGGAGTTAAACTCTAAGTGCACATAAATTCGTCCAACTGACAGAGAGCTTAGTTAAATGACTTATTTGGGGAGCGGGCTGAGTCTCTTTGGGCTTACGGGCAGGCTAAGTGAATTTCAGCGAGAAGCATTTGTATTACAGAACAGCGTGAGAAAGAGGAGCACCTGGGTATAGCTCACCTTAATTCACACAAGATATCTTGTACAGAGTGGGAATTAGAGGTCCCATTTCAATAGGTTTATACACTTTAGTTTTGTTGTGTTTTTTTGTTTTTTTTCTTTTGCTAGAGGGTGGATACAGAGATCTAGGTATGATGTGATGGACTGGTGATCTTTCCAGGGTGGACCCCTGCCTTTCGCATACTATGCGTCGGGATAGGTTCCAACAGACCCCCGTGGCCCTGAGACAGAGTAAGCGGGTATAGATGATGGATGGATGGATGGATGGATGGATGGATGGATGGATGGATGGATGGATGGATGGATGGATGTGATACCACTAAGGGTATTGTCACTGGCATCATGACGATGAAAAGAATAAAATGTATTTTTGTGATGATACAACATTGCTTTCTGTTTAACAACAGCTGCCATAAAAATGACTGTGAGCGGTTACAGAATTAGAGATGACTGATCCCCCCCCCCCCCCCAAAATCACAGTCACCACACGTCACTTACGAACATAACATGTTGAAACACAGTTACTTGAGTCATTATTGTGTAAAGGTTTGTTCATTTGGTATTTAAAAAAAAACAAAACGTTTTTTTCTAGTGCCATAAACCCCCACCGACAAAGACTTTCTTAGATAATTAAGCCAGTCTCCAAGAGAAAAGTCACAGTTGATAAATATGTATTCTTGTAAATGCAGATTTAAATTCTTGCAGACATGAACAAAGGAGCCTCACTGAAAATCAACATCTGCACCTTAGCATAATGTTCTCAGTCCTGAAGGACCTCAAGCTGCTTAGTGCTACTTAGTACCTATGCTCTCAACCTCTGCTACCCTCCTCCAAGCCTCAGTCTTCTGCCTAATGTCCAGACAGGTAGACTGCGAGGGATCATAGATAAATGGGTAACCTGTCAATGGCCACCATCACCTACTCCTACATGGTTTCTAATACAAATTTTTCTTTTGCATATTCCGTTCTGATACTACCACCAAACTGGCAAACGTAAAAAAAAACTTCCTTGTGAATGCAATGATGTAGAGAAGAAAGGCTACTTTGATTGGATAACACCCCTGTGATGCTTTTGTTTCAATCAAAGTTGGACCAAGTTCAACTTTTGGATGGTCTCCCTGGGAGTGATACCTTCCCAAGATGTTTTGCACAGGTGTCAACAATACCTTCATGATTTCTATAGAAAACAATGTGTATACTGGGCACCACCTGTAACAGGTCAATGTCAGGCAGATGCAATTGTGCACTATCTCCACCTATAGTGGGCAGATACTTTGGTTGGTAAATTGATTCTCTTTTCAGTTTAATGAAATAGCCTACTGTAATTAAAGCCATTCCTTGATTAAACTGTACATGTAAAATTACTGACTGTTGTAGGATTGAACAGCTTACACTTTATTATTACTCTCAAACGTTAGATGTTAGTGAGTCTTAGCAGATCTTGATGTCAGTATAAAGAGGATTTTATACAGATCTATCAGAAATGGATTAAAGTACTAGAACACACGCAAAAAGTTGAAGTTAAGGAAAACTTCATTGGAACATTATTTTTAAGCCATCATATAACCAAATTCTTATTCACTGAAACACAAATGATTTTTCATTTTTTTACAAATGATTTCGTATATTTTCTTTTCTTGAAAAAAACTGTGACTACACTGAATAATTTTTTAAAAATTTATTTTCCACATTTTCTCTTGTTTTAGTAGCTTTTTTTAAAGATTGATTTGAATTTGTAAAGGATTTTATGTCCTTTGGAAGAAAAAAAGTGGGATCTTACAAAGTCCAAAGTTTGACCTCACTATGAAATTGGCCATTGTGTTATCTTTGAAAAACCCAGCAATTGTCTTGAAAACATTTTCTATATGGACCAGTAGATCTCATTACTCATCTCTTGGAGAAGTTTAGTTCTGGGTCCTGTCAATTTGGTGGAGGGGGGGGGTGTAGCAGCTTAGTGAAATGTCCTCTGTCTGTTGCTATGGACCTGGGTTTCCATTGCAAGAGAGGGAGGTGGGTGTGGTATTATGTCCTAAAAGGCCAATCTGGACAGACAAACCGATGGCAGCATCTGCCTGCTTTGTCGGCGGAGGAGATTTTAATGGAAGGACTGAGCGGCAAACTTTCAACAGGATCAGATGAGGACAGAGATGGATGGATTAGAGGTCATGGGCTTTTTTTGGCAAATGGGTTCAACTTCTTATCTCTACCTCTCACTGGTAAATCGATTGGTTGTGGGGCATCAGTCTTCAAATAAACCCAGGTCACCGCTTTCTTCCCCATCCTTGGCACACAGGCAAAGTGTTGTCAGCCTTCATGTATGTCCCAGTGTATGGAGATGGATGAGTGTACATCCTTACTGCAAAATAGTTTAAATAATATGAAATTTTCGAGGCGAGTTTAAGTTTTTTTTTTTCTCTCTTTAGAGTAGTCCGCATTTACTTAGATGCGTTACATTGGACGTTTAGGAGTTTAAGGTAAAATATACTTTCAACAGTAATCAAACTGAGGATTTGTGCTTTTGTTGAGTGTGGAAATTATTGAATTTAAGAGCTTACCACACTTGAATTATACTGTAGATGCATTTCATTTATTGAAATACTGTTAGTCAAGAAAGGAAAGTTTGTTTTTTCTCACCAGGTCACAAATCAGGGTTAACTCATTTGGACATTGGGGAAGTTTAAAGTTGATTTCATTTCCTACATTAAACCAACCAACATTCATAGTACTTAAGTAATATACCAAGAAGAGACCAATTATACACCTCTAATTCTTATTTAATTTTACATACCTCTAAAGACTTTGACTTGAAAGACTTTTAGTTTGTGACAACATGAAATGAGACAAGACAAAAAAGTGGAATAGATTGTTGGCTCCAATCTGCATTCATTATATTCACATTCTTGTATTTCTTCTCTTTGGAAGGTGTTATGCTATAATATGTAAAATAACTGTGATTCTTTCTATTGTAACTTTGATACAAAAAAAAAACGGTATTTAAAAGCAGGATATGCACATTTGTTGCAGAGTGTATCGTAAAACACGATCCTGAAAACAATTAGTAAACATTAAAATCAAAGTTAAATCAAAATGTGACTTGAAATGACATATTAATGCAATCCACTGCGATTCTTAAAAAAAAAAAAAAAACAGAACATTAACAAGTAAAGTGTGAAAGAAATCAATCTTTTTGGTTCCCAGTTTGGCCTCTTCTCACTAAACCATAACCAGGATATTATATTCTTTTCCTGCACTGGTTCTTTTTTAATGATAAAACCTACTATAGAGCTAATTTCTTTTCACTTTTTGTCATTTGTTTATTATCAGCAGATGCTGATGATGCCATCCTGTATCAGGTTGTAGCCTACAACTCAAGATGGCTCGTCACCGTGCAGTTTAAGCGTACCATTCTTGCTGTCTTAACCATGGTTAATCAAATCTAAGTTGTAGCTAAAGCGTGAGTTGTGATGATCTTCTACAGCTGCAGACATTGTGCAGGGTATAGGAGCCATAAGAAGGGTTATACTAAGTAAGATGTCTTGAAGGGGGATGGGGAAAAGCTGGCCACAGACAGAAATCAAAGTGCCCTGCAGGGTAGCCATTAGGGCATAAGACAAGGGGAGCCAAGAGGATGTCTGCACCCCAGGGATCTAATCTGGATCATGGGCTCTGGTAGTAGAAAATACAAGTTTCACAGCTCCTGAGTTCCACCGGGTTCTAGCAGGTGGTTTCACCAACAATTAGCCCTCGTCATGGCTGCTCTGCTTTTGAGGCTGAACTAAGCCAATGGGAGCGTTAACTCTGGTCACAGTAGTTTAAACTGAAAGGTCAGCAGGGGCTCATGTTTTTGGCTTGGTTACCTCCATTGTTTCATCCTTTATGTTGGGACTTTAATAACATCCGAATCCTGGTTTAATTCAAAGGATCTTTTCAAACAATGTAAAAAAAAAAAAAAAAAGAAAGAAAGAAAGAAAGCTGAAAAACTCTGCATGTACAAACACATTTTCCAACTGGCTTGGGCAGTGAGTGGTGAGTCCGTGGCAAATGCTGGCCGCAATTTTATTCCAGCGTTGTGAGGAGTTGGTGTGTTTGGTTGTAGATTTCCACAAAAGTTACTAGTTCTCATTAGTGGCCTCTTTTGTTCTCAGTACTTTTGGCCTATGAACATCTGCCGGGTCCTCTTCTCAGTGTAGTTTTCGCTGCCTCACCTTTTAATCTTTTGTTTTGAAATCAGCTCTCTTTTTATCTGGAAGCTCTGAGCTGCAGCATGTGAGTGAAATTAATTGCGTGTTAAGGAGAGTGGAATTAACGGCTTGCACCGAAACCTGTGGCCTCGACTGGCTTAGCTGCTCGCAGATCCCCCTGATCCTGCTTGTTACAGGAGCTCGGCCATTGTAGATGATGAGATGATTGTGTGGTTTAAGCCTCTTGTCTCTGGCTCTTTTGTCTTTTAGGGGAGCACAGGGGTCTCTTCTTTTGTCCGCCTACATGTTCCTTTCAGGGGGTATCACAGCTGGCTCTTTTAATTCACTCAGGACATCGTGTGACCTCACCCCCCATGAAGCTACTGTAAATGGATACAGTCTCTCTTACACGCTTAAATAGGCAGCAGAGGGACAAAACCAAAATTTGCTTTATATATCATCATATACAAAGCTAGAGACTGGCATTGATAGTTTTACAAAGTAGGAGCTTGTTTAACTTTCAGCACCAATTACATGAAAAAAATGTGAGCCTGGTTTCCAAATGATCAGGTTGTCCCTAGGAGTCCCGAGCATGTGTGTTGTCTAGCCATCTGTCCTCTCTAAAGATGCCGACACATTGAGCTCCACAAATATAGCTACTATACAGTTATTCAATTACCCTAAACAGCTTGGTAATGAGTTTATGGCGTTTGGGATGATTGTCTGGCAAATAAAACTACAGGGTCCCCACAAAAACCTGACATGGCTGTAAATATGTATTAACCAGAAAATGGGCCTTGTGTGGGATCATTTAGAAGAAACAAAGAGTGGCCTTTGGACAAAGAGGCCGAATGCAGCAAGAAAGAGGGGATTCTACTTAGCTAATGAGTTTCTCCATACAAATGTAAAAAGAAGGTCTTTAGGAAGAACAGTCGCCCCGCTGGTTGGGCCTGATGGACTGTAAAGTGTGGATGTCTAACCATGATGACCACTGTCTATTGTGACTATGCTAATTCAACCGGACCTAACAGTTACATCGCAAAGGATTTTTATTTTTGCGCAATTCAGGAGGGTGAACTAGGTCGTCATTGTGAAGGAACTGGTAAACCCGAGAGGAGAAAGCAGCCACAAATACAAATAAAACTGGGAACTTAAGCGATGAATGACCTGCCACTTTCCCTCAGGGTTCTTCAACTTCGCGCTGTACCTCATTAGAAGTGGTCAGCCATTAAGAAGAACTGACAGTGAAAGCCTTGTGTCAAATAAACATCATATGAGGAGACTGACATCAGAGCGCACAGAACAGCCCTCTTTTGTAGACAAAGGACTTCTTGGAAATATAAAATTAAAAAGGGCTGTGATGCACTTTCTTGAATAGGGAATATAAAGTACAAATGGAGGAACATCTTAAAACATGTGAAAGTACTGTTGGGAATGAATTTTAGCTTTTGCAGGAGGTACAGAGAACGAAAACAGATTAGAAAGAGCAAAACATCAGTTGGAATGTGTGACCTTGATCACATTCCTCTGCAAGCAAATTCTGTATCATTTGAAAGTATCGCACATTCTTGCGTATGTTAATTCCTAATCATTTGAAGTAGTCCTCTTATCTCGAGAAAACGGCATCGAAGGGAGACAACCGTGAGTGGTTACTGGGGTGCAAGGCCAAATCCACGCTGTTTGGGGAGCCAAAGACGATGAAGAGAGCCGAGTGATTGGGACCAATCGAGGCTCCAACGAAGGGAGAGCTGAATTTAAACCGTAATTCCTCTCCATCAGTTCAGCCAGTTACACTGTAATCATTTATCTCATGTTTGCATTTTATCAGTAGAGCGCCTCTATGCATTCTTCACATTTGATATTTTCTGGGAGGTTGTCTGCCGAAAAGAAAAGGCCGTATGTACGTTTACCTTGAATCTCCAATAAGAAAAACTTTAACTGAGAGAAGTTGTTTGCCTTTATTTCTAAGTGTCTTCTTTCTCAAATCAACGAGCACACAGGTTTCAGGCAACCCAACAACCCAACAGTATATACCAACACATGAATATATGCATCTTTCTGTCTTAAAGGTGCAGTGTTGAAATAATGCACCGACTTCTGCAACACAATAGACTCTGGGTCAGTCCCTTCATTATCACATCTTAATGCTACAATTAGAGGGATACCTGTGTTTTTATGTTGGGGAAGATGGGGACTTGAAGATAATACAGCTGAATGGTATGTTAAACAGTTTTTGCAATTACCCATAACCTCAGTTCGAACTTTGCCTGAAACAATGCGAGTATCTTCAAAGGCCAAGAGGGAGGCACATCCCTGACAGGGACCTCTAGATGCAAGAAGGAATCATTAAAGATAAAGGAGGGGAAAAGATATCTTTTGTCATTCCTTACAGTGACACTGGCAACAAGGGTCCTCCCTCAGCTAAACACCATTTTCTTGTTTGGTGTGTAATAAAAATCAATTAAGATAAAATGCAAGTGCAACTCAAATACTGGAGGAATCAGTTAACAGACAGCAAAGATAAAGAATGTGATATAATCTAAAGGCAAATGCAAGACTTATTTCAGAAATAGAGTTTAAACTGAGAGATGAAACTGTGATGTGGGACATTGTAACTCGACATGTACTGTGGGTACAGGTGCCTGGTTTTGTTTGGTGCTGCTTCAAACTATTCTCTTGATGTGTGTGAAATACTCTCTGAACAACCATATTCTGCAGTTTTGTAGAGCTTAAAAAGGTCTGTTCAGCCTGAGACAAAGCTGGATTTAACAGTTATTTGAATGCTAATGTCCTCGGTGCCATCTGACACAGAGGACAGATATGTGATCAGAACAACTTCTACCTTTTAAAAGGGACTCCCTTTTTTTTTTTTTTTTTTTTTTTATCAGGGGAGGTCTTTTGACTGTTGAATGTTGCAAAGCACACTGTTTCAGCCTGTGTTCTGGATGGGTGTGGGCTGAGTCTCACACACACACAATTCAGTAGACTTAAGAAACCTAATCTCACCCAACACAGATGGATAGATTTCACTCTCTGTTTTGATGTTTGCTGCTGTTCCCTTAGTTCCAACTTTTAATCACTCTTCGTCTCAGCTCACTGACCTCGGCCTGCCCTCAGCCTACTTGAGAACGACCTCGACACCTCTTCAAATCTGCTACACCGGCAGGTCCAGTGTGAAGGGCAGTCGTGGGACATGAGCCAATCTGCTCTTTGAGGTGTTTGCTGTCTCCGTCCTCTGTCAGCACGTTGCTTTCTCTGCCACCGTGTTGCTCTTTCAATGAGAGGCAGAGGCTCTTTTGTCTAAGAAGAGTTTAGACGGAGAATGCAAACTCCAGATCAAGCCTGGTGGATGCCAAAGGGAGTCGTTTGATCAACTGATTCTGTTTGAGAAAGGCCTGAATGTCCGGGCCTTGAGTCATGTCCTAACAATTATTCTTTGGAATGGTGTTTGCGTGGATTTGCATAACCAGCCCAAAGAAGATTATTAATGAAGAAGTGGGTTTGGGTGGAGTTAATTTGGAGTGAACTGTATAGCTTTGATCAAAATAATCCAGTTTTCAAGTCTTATTATATTACAATTGCGTTATTAACTGTAGGTTACATGTTTAAAAGCAACTAAATGCAAACATTTTCACAGGTTAAAACCTTTTTTAAGCAATCTGCTCCATTATGGTTAGGGGGTTGTGTTTTCTGTAATTTGCCTTTTGGAAAGGAAGCCATTAGTTGGTTGACAATGATGAAAATATAACTGTATGACAATTTGGTTGTAACTGTATCTTGCACTTAAGACCCATAGTTTTGCATCTATTGCATATTTTGATTTGCTGCTTGTAGCCGTTTCCTCCGAAGTACACACACACAGGCCAATGAAATGGTCATTTGATGCTGTCATTTCTCACCTTTGCTTGTTCATAAATAAATGGTTTATTTACAAATCAATGTAAACTTTCAAACGATATCATCATGTTGAGCTGAGTAGTGATATTGGTGATAATGGTTTCCAAAGCTGTGCTTATGCATCATATGTATCAATAGTTGCATTTCCATTACTACAGAAATCGCAGAAAAACTAAATATTGCAAAGAAAAGCTTTAACATAAATGCCTATAATAAAAAAGGTCTAGCAAAAACTGTTGCATATTGCAAAAACCTTTTTTATGCTTTCATATGATGGTTTTTTAGACGTGTCTTTGGTCCAAATTAGTGCAAAAGTGTAACGGAAGTAATTTTTTGTTATATTTGCAAATCTCAGGCATCGCTGGATGTGACGTATTCAGTCAATCTAAAGTTATCAAAATCTAGTTTCCAGCTGTTTTAAGCCTAATTTATATGATCTAGTTGTGCTATAATACTACTTAATCATTATGCATTACTGAATTACGTAAGGCTTCTGCCTTTGAATAATCATCTGAATGATCAAGCGCTGCCTTCTTCTTCTGTTGACTATTTTTGAAACTGCAGTAGCTGTAAGTAACAATAATTTGTCCAAAGCTAAAAATGTATATGTCCATCTTCTATGAAATAGAGATCTTCTTTTTCTTTGATTTAAAGAAAACTATCGTAGGACGTCACAGAGACACGGAGAGAGGACTGGAAGAGTCATGCTCATAAAAAGAAAAACCCCGTTCAATGGAAACACCAACCCTCTGCAGCGGTACCTTGTTCCCATTTCCCAATTGTCACTTTGGTTTGGCAGAAAAATAGAAATCCAGTTAATCTGTTATTACCTCCATGGCAGACTCGAATGCACATCACCTTTAAATATGACTTCCACCTGAAAACTTCCCAAACATCACAAAGAATAGTGATGGCTGCACGCCTTTATTTCTAAAGGCTGTCATATGTACTTTTAATCCTGTTTTCAACATTTAAATCAAAGTTATCTTAGGGGTTTTCGCTTTATACACATCACTGCCGCTGCAAGTTTATTCATTAGTTGCTGTAAAACTCCTGTTTTAAGGCATGTTTCCATTACCCCTAGATTTTCACAAAACCAAATATTGAAAAAGAAATTCTGTACTGGAAATAGCACTAATTCAAATAAGATACTTAAAATACTTAAAAATCTCAACCCTCCTATTCATTCTCAGCTGTTTGCTACTCTTGTCACGTGTCTTGTTACATGTAAACATTGAACAGACAGAGATTCTTGTGCAAAAGGTCTTTTTACAAGCTTTTTGTACACACTAAATTAAAATGACCTTGCTTTTTCTGTGCGGACCCTATCAACAAAAGCAGAAGGCATACTTGAGTTCTGTTGGAGATTTAAAACAGCACTTTGTTTTGACCTATGAAGGTTACCCCCTGAGCTGACATTAATTGTTATTTTGATCTGAACTCATTTTTGTTTCTAACTCAAAACTGATTTAGGTCGTTTTGGTCCCTAATGAGTGTTTACGCTTCTTACCATCATATGATAGACTTTGGGCTGTTATAACTCCAGAATGTTCCTTTACATAACAGTTAATTTAAAAAAATTATTATAAAAGTAAAAAAAAAATCCAAAAGATCTCCAGACTTGCCGCCCTGCTGTTGCTCTATGTGGAAATACACAAATCTTTTTGGCCAACTTTTGCCAATTTTTAAAAACTTTTTTTCAATAAAGTAATCATTTGTGATTTGCTTATGTAGAGAACTTCTTTGCATTTGTATCACAAACAATTGCATCCAATGCTGCATTAGCAATATGCCAACATATTTAGTCGCAAGCAGCCTGTATTTTCTTGATTTTGTTGTTGTTCCAGTTTCTTGCCATCTCTTTTCCATTCCTGAATGTATGCTGATGGATTGTGGTACTTTCACATGTTTCATGTGATACGGTGCACAGCGACAGAGTCATTATCCACGTTACTGGACCATCTATTCATGACAGGCTCAGCACGCTATTCTGTTTGAGAATCAACATAGTTTAAAAATTACAGTTCATCAAACGAGGGGCCACACAAGTTCCAAAAGCTGGGAATCTACGCTCCAGCTATGCTACCCTCAAGGCCACTTGGCCTCCTAAGAGTCAGTGCACTCATATGGACAACACACATTTTGTTTTCCTTGTCATTAAATTTATTTCTTTACAGGGGCCCAAATCAATAAGTTAAAAAAAGGCACCAGGTCTTAAGAGATTAAGTAAAGCTGGTGGTAACAGCATATTTGTACACAATGATCATTTGACACCAACTTTCTTCCCAAAAGTTAGTTTTTCCTTAATTTATAACAGCTGACAAAGAATTAAAGAAGATGTAACAGAAATAGAAAAGCATGAGATCACGGCTGTAAGTTTGAGTGAGAGAAGACAGCCAGGGAACGAAGCCGTTGCTGGGCCGCCCAAGGGCTTCACTGGGGTGAACAATGCCTCAGTTGAGAGGATGGGCGCCACTGTTTGCAAAAGGAAGCTGTGACACAAGCCATTGCCTTTCGCCTCAAGGTGTGAAACACATTAACACAACTTAAGCCCACTGACATGCTACCTGATGCATATGGGGAGTCAACAATGTAGCAGCATGAGCTGTCATTCAAGCGGCTTTCATTTCAGTCACCTCACACACCCATCGGTGTATCAGCTGACCTCCAGTTCATGGTAATGTAACAGGGCAGGGGCTTGCGTGTGATAAGATCTCCAATAATGAGTGTTTAGATGATGAGCTGAGTCCTGTGACCCATGCGGCTACTTTATGGTCTTCCCCTGGCTATGCTCCACTTTGAGGTTTACTTTACTGGTGGCTAAAGGCAATAAGGTTTGGTCATGTGTCTGGGTGTTGTGATGCAGGCAGGAAGGAAGACAGCAGTGGGTGAGATGACAGTAAAAAAAAAAAAAAAAAAAAAAAAGCAATATAACCAGAGGGACCTCCTAAACAAGAGGGCTATTTGTTAAAAATGCATGAGCTTTTTTCATTCACTTACATTGCAACTTGTTTTTTGCAGAGACCAGGTGTGTGACAAACAGATGTAGATACCATCGATGGATGGTGCAATATCATGTCCAGATGGTAGTCTGTGTCAGTGAAAACAAAAAGAAGGCCATACATTTGAAATAACACCATCACACCTCGATCTGCTTACTGCTGACTATGTGCAGTAACGTGGAAAGGACCAGTTCTAAATTTATGAGAGGCACATGTCTCCCTCACAGGTGTATTTGCTGCATTTAAATAATGCTGAAGACACAGATGTTGTTTACAAGCCACTGAAACATTCCCATGTGTCAGTTTGTCAAAATCTCAACTCAAAAGACATATTATTTAAAAAGGTAGATTGAAATAGTTCTATTTTAATGTGAAAACTAGCAATAAACTTTATTGAGCATGTAAAATTGTAAATTTTCTGCACTCGATGGCGCATACAAAGCTCTTTACAGTGTTTCTTTGTCACATACACTCCACATGAAAGTATGAACACGAGCAGCTTAAGAAGGTCATTTTTTACTCATCTGAACTGGACTGAAATGTCCAGTTTTAAATTATTTCAGCAGTCTCAACAATAATTTATCGGTGGGTTTACGTTTTCTCCAGTAAGAAGATGACCGTGTTGGGATTTCTTTGTGATGAAGCCATACTTAATTGCCACCTCTTTACTAGAGGCAAAGAAAAAAAAAATCAAAATTCTCTACAGCTGCTATTCATCGTGGTTATGGTTTGCAATAAAACAATAAGTACATCTTTATGGTGTGGCACATTCACACTATTGATGTAATGGCTGTTTAATGTCTGTGCTCTCTCCGGGTTTAGTGTGTAAATGGCTCCTGATTGCCAAATGCAGGCCAGGTCCTGTCCCCACGGACGCGTCTAGAGGTGGGTCTAACACGAGGCCAAGACCTGGCTGCGTCTACGCCATGATACACACTTTCTTCCCCCCTGCCACTCCTTCATCTCCTTCCATCCATTTCTTTGTCCTGTCATTACTTTATGATGTAGTGTGGAGACGGTCATTTTGGGTGATCAGCGGCTGGATCACAAGGGGAGCGGAGTGTGCCGTCCATCAGGCTGCTGGGCCCTCGCTGTCTCTTGATGATGACATCACTGGAGCCAGGCATGCAGCGCACACACACTGATCCTGCGTCGCCTCGCCTCGGGCTGCTTGTCTACCAGGCTGCGCGGGTGACTCACTGTCACCCCGGTGGAGTGTGTCACCTTGGAGTCTGGTGCCGGACTGAGTCTGGGTGTGTGTTGCGTCAGTGTGAGTAAGTAGCGCAGAAATGCGTCGGTGAAATGGACCGTGATTTACCCTGCGAACCCCCCCCGGAGTGCATCTACCTTATGAACTCATCTGTGACTCAACTAATAGCTAAACCTGTCACCAATTTATCTGTGGTCCCCATCACCCCTCGACCCCTCTGAGGGCTTATTGAGACACGACAAAGTGTGCATCACACAGCTGGCATCTCGAGCGGGTGCTGGCTGAGTAGGTGGCTGTGCAGATGCACTTATGCACATAGTTTTTGCTGCTCTTAGGTGGAGTTAAGTTGTGAAATGGGCGCGAGTGTCCTATGATGGAAATTAAAGCCAGCAGACGTGAATGATCCCTAACACACTGGAGCCCTCAGCGCCCGACATTACTAATGAGAGAGCAGTCTGTTTTACAGCCATCTGGTGACAAAACATTCATATGACAGGGAACAGTACGTGTTTGAGCACTTTAAGCAAAGGAATGGCAGTGACGTTAGATTTAATAGCGACACACAGCGGCATATTTTATTTTATGGTGGTATTAACGCTGCCTGTGTGTGTGTATGTGTGAATTAAGTGATCGGTTAGACTTGTGAGGGGGTCAAAGTTCTGTCTTATCGTCTGGTGTGGATGAACCTGCCCGCCTGCTGTTGGATGATGTTTATAGTTCTTATCAGTCTCCACAGCAGCTAAGTGCACACACACACACATGCACACACACACACACACACACACACACTCACACACACTTCAAACACGCGGCTCTCTGCCCTCTTGATGGCTTTAGAGTTAGAAGCTAAGAATCCACACACCCTCATAAACACTCCATATTTGCGCACACAAGCCTCTGCCCTCTTGATTACTTTAGTGGCAGAAACTGCACACAAGCTAAACAAACACTGGTTCAGACACGCACACACGCGCACGTAAACACACATATTTCCTTTGGCCTCTCAGACTTTTCCCACACTGATAGAGATCAGGAGCATGCCATAAAGCAGAGTCTTGCAGGGCACAACTGAGGCCCTCTCAGTCCACTTGGATCACTCACAGCTCGCATGGATGATAAGACGACTGCGGTGCCACCCTTAAAACCTTCTCCAGCACCTCCCTCCCTCTCTACGTTTCCGCACCCACTCCTGCTTCTGTCAGTGCCTCCTTGTCTTCCCACCCCACCCCACCCCACGGCTCGCCACCCCCCACCCCATGTGACTCTCATATAGCCGCAGCTACCCAGAAGACATGCAACTAATTATTTAAAATCCCAGTTAAACCAACAACCGGCTGGCTAGAAATGATCTCTGCTACTCACCGTTTCAACTTTCCTTGATTACAACGTCACTTAATAAGCATGACCTCAGCTCTGAGGAAAAAAAACATAAAAACAGTTTCTACCCACAAAGACCTACACTGTCCTCACCAAGGTGGCTTTTTAAGTTGAAATATTTCAGCAATTTCTATGATGTCATGAATGATGAGATTGTTTAAACTCGGTTCTGCAAATTATTTAGAGATGGTTGAGCATGCCCAGCCCTTTGCCAGCTGTAAATCATCTGCCCTCTCTTGACCTTTGCAGCACTATAAAGCCACACTCCCTCCAGCAGGACAGCTAAGTGGGCTTTATTGGAGCCTGCAGTGTAAGTTTCATCCACGATTTTTAAAAATGTTTTATTTATCAACGCATTACTGTTTTGTATGACCGAATAGAGACGGTAGAAGAAATGCAGGACATGTACTCATGTAGTTAGAGACATATGAATATCGTGACTGTTTTTAAACATTTTCTTAATTATTTAATGTTTTGTAACCTAGATCATTTTAACTGTTTTTATTTTGGATTTTAAAAAAAATAATGAGTAACCTGCAACCAACCCAACTTTTTGATCATGGAGCATGCCTCTGAACCATACACACGTCTCATATTAGGACTAACTTGCATTTCGCTTCACTGCCAGTAAAAACAGCCGGCGCAGATCGAGTGGAAGCAGTCGTGTAGTTATTCAGTGGTATTTGGGGTGTGTAGCGTCTTATCAGTGAGTACATACAGTTACAGCGTGCAGTACAGGGGCGGAGGGAATGAATCATGCAGTCTACAACTCCAAAACAGTGGCATTGTTCAGAAAGAAGCACTTTAAAGCACAAGTGTGATCAGATTTACGTGGGCCTTGTTAGACTGATCATACCACCGGGAATCAACTCAGAACGCCTTTTTAATCTTTCTGTGACAGCTGATGCTTTTACTCAGAGTTTTGCAATGGATCATGCATGTCTGTACAAGTGATTAATTACAGCTAATTTATCCGGATTATAGGTAACAGATGTATTGCAGTGATCATCCTGTACAATGATTTGCCATTTTTGATCATTTAAAGATATGCTGCCTGTCATTCAACCTGTTGCATCAGTTTGAACACCTGGTAAAACTCTTTGCATATCAAAGTAAGTGAGATGAAAGGTTGTGTTTCAAGGGTTTGAACTAAATCAAGTCATGAATGCAGAAGCAATGTGCCGAGAGCTAAGTATACCTTTTGTGCTTCCATAGGAGTTATAATAGGTAAAAAAAAAAAAAAAAAAAGAAGCCACGTGCTTATGAGCAAATGTACTTGACTGATTGATCTTCAGGATATGTGAGCACATATATATATATATATATATATATATATATATATATATATATATATATATATATATATATATATATATATATATATATATATATATATATATATATATAAACAACCTAAATGTTACGCTTCATGGCACTCAGTGCGACTAGAAAAAGTACAGACAAATATAACTTGTTTTATTAGTTACCAGGAGGAAGCTCCTCTCATGAAAGAACATGTCAGCAAGGTAAGCTGCATCAGCCAAGAACTCCTCTGTTTACCAAAATATTCTGCAGTCAGATGTGAACCCAACTGTCTGAAAGCTAAAACTTGTCCCAAACCGCGTTGTGAGGCAGGATGATGATCACGAGCATGTCAGCAAATTTACAACTTAACGCCCACTGAAAAAACAAAAAAGGCTCACGTTCACTTGGCCCTTACTATTGCATCTGTCCAGTCAAAGTCAAGACCTCAGCCTGACAGAAATGATGTGATGGGAGCTGACGAGATCATAAACAAATGAGTGCAAACCTCAAGGAACTGAAGTAATGGTGAGGAGAAGAGGAACCGAAATTCTCCCACAACTATGAACAAGTCTGATACCCCTGTATAAAAAATAAGGGATTGCTTCAAGTCATTGCAATTACAGGTTGATGTAAAAGTTATTGAAGCATGATATGCAGTTTCCTATATATATATATATAGTGTGTGTGTGTGTTTCTATGTACGTACTGAATTCTAGGGACTGCTGAGGACAAGGTCAACGTTTCAACTTTTTTTTTCATCAAAGTTCAGATTTCAGAAAGGGCGTTTTAAATACGACTGTAAATGTGTATCAGTGTGTGTCTGTGATGATGGGGATTCCCAGCACCAGTCACAGAGCCAGATATGGGAGTGTGGGAATGAGACTGAGGGCTGGCAGCCTAACAAGGTCTAGCAGAGGAGGGGGAGGCCCCAAACCAATATAGCACAGAGACTGCTTATTCAACCAGCAGAGAGCCAGGACTGTGTGTGCCTACATTTGTGTGTGCAACCCTTTTCCCACTTATCCTCCCCACCAGTTCACATAAATTGCACTCATCGAAGGACTTGCAGGGTTATAACACACAGAGAGACACTCACATACACATGCATTAGTCTTCGTCCTGTCTTTTCCTCGTTCTTTCCCAGGGATATTTGTATTTTATTTCAGCGGGGATATTTGGCACGGTCTTTCCGTTGATGTGGAGAGGGAAGGTTTGGGCTAGGTTGTGGATCCTCATTTGTGCCTGGCTGAAACTCAGGATGGCTGTGTGTGTGTGTGTCTGTGTGTGTGTGATTGCTCAGAGGTGGTGCTGTGCAGACACAGAAAGGAAACCGCTGCCATTAACAGTTCTGAACGCTTTCAGCAACATTCAGTCCACATGATGGTGTGTTTGATGTGTGTTCTGTAAACCAGTCAAAAAAAACCCCTGCACGTTCTTTGAAGCATAATCAAAAAAATACAGATCTTGTTTTTATTTATTCAAACATTTACTTGAGCAAAGGTTAAGTTTACGGTCAAATGGAAGGAGGATACCATGGACATGCAAGAGGTGAAAAAACTGTGGTTGACCTCAGGTGAATGTGGAAAGATCCTGTAGGTCTCATGTGGAAGATGTGAGATATTTTGAGTTAACCACAAATCAGCTCTAATTTTGTGAGACTGTGAATGTCACAGACAGGAAACAGCAGATCTCCTTGTCTTCCTGCAGCTGGATGACGAATCAGGAAGGCTGAAGACTGCTTATATCATCGCCACAGTGTGTCAAAGAGCGAAAATACATGTGCGTATGTGTGTCTCCAGACGTGTTTTATGACATGTGAGCAGGCTGGGTGAAACATGGCAGGTGTAAGGGGTGTATTTTTAGGCCCTGCTGCAGAGGACGGTCGGGTGATTGACACACATTTGTGTACAACATGCTGAACAGAGAAGGAGACAAGAACACACGCAAACAAGGAAACAAATCCAAGTATGGTCTCGTCTCGCAGATAAATCTGTCACTATCAGGAAAAGCAGGCTCGGTTCATAGCAGAGAAGAGAGTATTACACTTCCTCACTTTACACGGCATGGAAATCACTTAATATAGAAAGAGAAAATGATCTTTGGACAAAGTGTTACCAACATCTGGTACCTGAGGGTATGAAAATAAAACAGATGTAAAGTACGAATAACAAAAAGGAAAAAGGAGAGTCAAAGAAAACAATTTCAGTAGAAATTCTGTTGTTTATGCTATTTGATGGACAGAAGCAAAAAGAAAAAAGAGAAAGAAACTGGAGGTGGTCATATGAAAGAGACCACACAGGCTGTAAAGTTGGGATGATTGAATTTAAAACGGTTTTGTTCTCATGTGCGTGTTTTCATTTGGAATATGAACCCCCTGGTAAGAGGAGACGGTCAGAAGTGTGCGCTTGGTATTAGGGAGATTTATAGCTGTGTGCTGGACTTGTTATTTGTAGCAACTATCTGGTGGTTTTTGGCGAGCAGCAGAGAAATTTAGAGCACAGCCCCGCATCCTCAAAGCGCTGAAAGCTGTGCACACACAAAATGTGAAAAATGTCAGCATTTGTGAATTAGGGAGCAAAAGAAAAGGGGAAACAGGATACAGGGGTAAACTCGCAGTGAAACAGAGGCAAAGAGCAGCCTGCCTTCAACATGGGGCATCTTGGCAGTTGATGATGACGAGTTGAAGAGGGTGCCTGTGTGAATATGTGTGTGTGTGCGCGGTGGAGGGCTTGGTGTTGGGAAAGAAGCCGTGTGCAGGAAGCAGCAGTTCCACGCCGCTGGCAAACGCTCTCCATTCACTTCCTGTGTGCTGCCAGGCAGGCAGGCGCACGCATAGGCACACGCACGCACACACACTCGCACAGGGTTGGAGCGGGGCAGGACGCTCGCCTGGAGAGTGATCCAACAAACTGAGAGAGCGAGGGAGGCATGGAGGGAAGGAAAGAGGGAGGGAGGAGGGAGTTCAGCAGAGAGCAGCACTTTCCCACAGTCTGGGGATTTGACACATGGCTCTCACACATTCCTCAGCCCTGCGGCCAGCCGAGCACCAGCACTCAGGGAGAGGAGGGACAGGAAGAGACGGAGGGAGGAAGGCTTCCCCCTTCTTGGTGCTTGCGAGCAGTGTGGTGTTGTGGAAGACAGGGAGTGTGTTCACATGAGTCGTCTGTGCGTGTGTGTGTGTGTGTGTGTGTGTGTGTGTGTGTGTGTGCGTGTGTTTTAACATGTGTTTGCCTCATGCACCAGTGTTAACCCTCTTGTAATCAGACGGCTTTGAGATTGACACCAGCCGCCTGCTTTATTGACCTACACCTGTTTTGTTCCACCTATTACCAGCAATAAGAGTGCAAACACATTCATGGCTTTTCTGGTTTCTCTTTTTCTTTTTCATACTCCTTTAGAGGTTTCCAGGAACACTCATGAGCAGGATGACAGAAGATATCTACATTAAAGCGGTTGCTGACAGTTGATCATATGGCAGGTGTGGTTAATCTTAAGTTGTATTTTGACCTCACGAGCCATTTCCAGGAACTTGTGTCATGTGGTGGAGTTTTTGGACGAGGATGTGCAGCACCAGTAACATCTGATTGGTCCAGTGTTCCTATGCCTCTTTTTCCAGCCTTTTTGTTGCAGTCACCTCACAATTAATCTCCACCTTAACTAGTAGAGGTTATAGTTTGCAAACTCAATCTTCATGCTCAGCCATTCATATCCACTTCAGTCAGCAAAAGCACACCCCACAATGCAAGGTGTGGCAGTTGATAGAGCTCAAGAAATTAAGATAGAGAGCTGATTTTGACAAGACAGCAATTCAGAGCAATAATAGCTAAAGTATTTATTTGCTAAAACACAAATTGATTACAACCTCATAGAAATGTGTATCATAGATTGATTTTGAGTGCATGTATTTAAAGAGCTCTTCCTTGTATGACTTGTTTCTTAGTATGAGCAGCATTCACACTTTAAATTACCTTTTATTTATTTTTTGCACCCTTTATGATTTCTGTGCTGTCATGCAATCTTTGTGCTCCTCCATTGATGGATCAAAGAGACTTGTGCCTCTATTTATTTGTTTTTTTTTATTATTTTATTTTATTCTTTAGGAGCATGGAGCATGAAACCCATATACATTGATTAAAAAAAAAAAAAAAAAGTGGCCATAAACCAAACGTTAGACAAAAGATCCACCACATATTTGTACCAAAGTGTTCACTGAAAAGTTTGAAGAGTTTGAAAAAGACGTTGAATAATAATCTTTGACCTTTGGAGTCACCTGATCTCAGCACAACTGCACACACACACACCAGAGATGCTTGAGCGATGTGATTGGCAACACTCTCCACCACCACCACCACCATAAAAACACCAGATGACGGTCTATCTTTAGGGAGGATGGGGATCCATCCCTCCAGCAAAGATCCACACACTTAGAGAGTTTATGAAAAGGAGCACTGAAACTGCTGTCACATGGTGGCACAAGACCTCATTAAAAGACTATGTTGGGCTGTCTAAACAGTGGTTAACTTGTGTTATAGTTATTCATAGTGAAATGTATACATGATGACATTGTAGTTATTTATTTGCCATAAACGTGCACATTTCCTCAGTGGATACTCAAATGTGGTGTACACTGGAAAAACATCCCCTCTAGATATAACCATATTATTCCATAAATCTTTTCAAAAGTGTCTTTTTTTAAGCAAAAATATATTTGTCTGTGGGGTAAGACAAATTTTCTTGACTAGAATTTTTTTTTTAAACAAGCAAAATAGTTTCAAATAATCTTCTAATTTTCTTAAAACAGGGCTTTTTTTACTCCACTTTCTTAGATATGGGTTTTTGCAGTGTAGAAAAGTAAACAATCATAAATATGCAACAGCCAATCAGAGGTGGCTCATTTAGTGATTTAGTATGTTCAGAAAGGTTAAATAATTTTTTTCTATGTCAGTTTAATTGAAGCAGTATTCACATCTTTACTTAATGAACTTTGTTGCTTTCTTAACTGATCAAAGTTCACATGTTCATTATTTATCAGTTTCAATCACAAATGCTTTTTAGTATAACCAAAGAATAAAATAAAATACTGGGTGCAGAAAAGCACATTTAAAAGTATAAAAGTGTTGTAGTGTGTGTGGTAGTGCTGGGAAGTATCAGAGTTGAAGACCTGGCAAGCAGAAAGGGAAAATGGTTCCCGGAGAAATCTGGGCTGGAAGACGATGGAGGAGAAGACGAAAAGCCGGCAGGCGGATTCTTTTCCTGCTCGCGTGCCCATCTGCCATGGAGGATCCCAAATTGCCCGTTAGGATGTCCCATCTTTTTGTTGTTTTTTTTTTTCTCTCTCCCTGCTTATGCTCTTGTTTTTACACTCAGTGTCACATTCACAGAGTGTGAGTCTGTCAAGGCTGACTTTCTCATTTACCAGAAAATCCCCACAGCTGGGAGGAAAACATCTCTGATCCAGGCTGCACGCGCGTTTGAAGGTGGGAAAGTGACAACAAGCCGTACCTGTAGGGAATCAATATGAGCATGGATCAGCCCTGCCTTTGCGAACTACATCCCTGTGACACATTGACACCGCAACTTCCTGCTAATTAAGAGCTGGCGGTCTCTTGCCTGTCAGCATATCCTCAGCGTGTCTTTGTTTACGTGTGTGCGAGTGTTTTTGTGGCTGGAGAGGTCAGCTGGACTGATGAGCCAGGGCAGAGTAGATAGGAAGGGATGGGTGGGAATCAGTGTTTGAGTTTCTGTGTGTGTGTGTGTGTGTGTGTGTGTGTGTGTGTGTGTGTGTGTGTGTGTGTGTGTGTGTGTGTGTGTGTGTGTGTGTGTGTGTGTGTGTGTGTGTGTGTGTGTGTGTGTGTTTAAAAGGACAGGTTTCTGTGTGCCTCTGGGGTGATGGTTGATCTAGGCGTGGTGCTGTAGCTAAACGCCTCTCATCCTTTGCCAGTTTATGTGCGTGTTTTTGTCAGCAGAGGTATCAGGAAACCAGCGGCCAAACAGTTTAGTGTGCTGGAAAAAAAAAAACTAAACAATATGATTAATTATTCCATTAATGTACAAAGGATTTGGGGGGTAGGAAATCACGTCCATGTTTGCTTTTTCAAGGAGGGAATTATTTTTTAATGAGAGAGAGATGAAGACAATGGTCTTCACGTTGTAATTTACAAGTTGCAACGCACCGTAATCATTTGTTATTATCATGAAAATGTTACGGTGCAAAGGTTTTCGTGCTGAACATTTATCATAAAAAGGTTGCCTTCCCTGTACCTGATTTGTTTGTGTGCAAGGGTGTAAGGGAGATTTCCATGGTAGGCAAGAAAGACATCTTAACAAAATCATTAAAATCGCCTTTTTGTGTGTCATAAAAAGATTTCGCCAGTTGCTTTTGTTGTTGTGTGTAGGTTTGAGCGTTAATGTGATGTGCTCATTCCCGTGGCGTAGGCTGGGACATCACAGTGGCCTCATTGTGGTCAAGTGGCAACTGCTTCCCAGTAATGTCTGATGTTTTTCAGAGGCAGTCGAACTGTTCCTTTGTTTCCAGATGACTTGCCTGCAAAGAAAATGTCTGTCTTGCTCAGGCATCCCCATGAACAGTGGTACACAATGACACACACACACACACAGGGTTCTTAAGTATGGGGCGACTTGCATGAGGAGGTCTTTGATGTTTTCTCAAGATGTTTTGTTCGCCGCGGTGGACGCCATGGACCACAAAACAGTTCTACCCCCTGTCTGTGAAGGCAAGAGATTAGCGGTTTCTGGAGTCCCTCTAATGAAGCGCGTTTGATGTGAGGACGCAATTACCGTATGGCAGCTTAGAGAGAGGGTGGGGTCCGTGCTCTGGTTTAAGGGGGTCCATCCACAGTGACTCACTCTGTCACTCTGATGAGCTTGCCATCCACCTCTTGACTCTCATTTACAACATTCCCCCCGATTAGCTGTCCCCCAACGCCAGATCGTGTTTACCACGAGATGTGTTAACAAGTTTGCAACATGTAGCTGCAATTATTGGGCAAATGAGTATTCTGGTGATTAATTTGTTGCTTATTTGTCCATCTGCAAACATGCCAACATTTGTTGGATGTTTTAAAATCTTTTTCTCATTAATCATGCAGGTAAATAAATTCAAATTAAAGTAAATTAAAGAAAATTATTTTGAGACATGCCACTCCTTTTATATGGAGCAGGATGCCAGTGGAGGAGCTAGTTGGACCTTTTAGATTATAGATAAACTGAAAGTCAATCCAAAAACCTCCTAAAAGAGAATTCCTGCATGCTGTCATACATACATACAGGATGTTTGTCCGTTGTATAGGCCTCTATCCACCACAAATATCAATATAACACGGTCCATAGGAGATTCACTGCATTCAGAAGATTGTTGTTGCTGCTTTGTGATTTTGTGTATTTTTCATGACTGACCATAAGATAGGGGCTAAAGAAGAGTAATTACTTGTCTGTTGTTGTTTCTTAAGTTTTTAAGTTTCTTTGTCACTGATTCTGTTCATAACCTTTATAGACAGAATTTGTAGGCGCAGTCAGGGGATGGAGGGAGTCTGGTTTGGTGGCCAAAGACATCAGTCTATGCTTTTTGCGGATGATGTGGTCCTTTTGGTTTCATCAAACCATAATCTTCAGCATTCCTCGGTGTGGTTCGCAAACATGAGTGAAATTGGGGGTGGGGGGTGGGGGGGTGGGAATCAGCACCCCCAAATCCAGGACCATGGTTCTCAATTGGAAATGGGTGGAAAGCCCCCTCCGAGTAGGGGATGAGGTGCTGCCTTAGCTGGAGGAGTTTAAGTATCTCGTGGTCTTGTTCACATGCGAGGGGAGGATGGAGCGGAAGATTGACAGGCAGATCAGTGCAGCATCTGCAAGAAAAGCTCAGTCGTTTGTGAGGGGCTTGGAATAGAGTCGCTGCTCCTCTACATCAAGAGGAGCCAGTTGAGGGTGAGGATGCTCTCTGGATGCCTCCCTTGGGAGGTGTTTCAGGCATGTCCAGCTGGGAGGAGGCCCTATGGAAGACCCAGGGACACGCTGGAGAGATTATATCTCTTGGCTGGCCTGGGAACGCCTCAGTATCCCTCCAGAGGAGCTGGACGAGGTAGATAAGGTTCAATGAGCTCCTATTACTTTGCTTTTATGTGATACCACAATGGATTTAAAATAAAACAACCAAGATATGATCAAAATGTAGATTTTCAGCGGATTTAGATTTTCTTTAATTTCAGACATTTTACAGAAACGTTGGAGTTATCTTTCAGGAGTTGGTCATTTTGAGCAAATTACCTCAATTTTCAAAGGAATTGGACAAAGTAAAATAACTGTAAATATAACCACAGTTTTTCTTTTTATACTATGAGGAAAATACTTTGTATTTAATTACAAGTTGAAGTCTGAAGCCCATGGACATCAACACATTCTGAGTCTCCTTCGTGGAGATGTTTTGCCACTTTCAGTTGCTCCTTGTTTTTGGGCCTTTCTGTCCTCGGTTTTGTTTTTAGTAACTGAAAAGGATGCTCTTTTGGCCTGAGATCATGTGACTGACCTGGTCATTGAATAGATCATCTCTTTGCTTGCAATAAGTCTTGTGCTGCTTTTGTAGTGTGTTTAAGGTCATTATCCATCTGCACTATCTGCACCAAAGCACCGTCCTGTTGACTTTGTAGAAGTTATCTGAATGTGAGTAGGAAGCATTGCCTTGTATAACTCAGAATTCATCCTTCTGCTACAGTCACCAGCCACGTCATCAATAAACACTAGTGCGCCTGCTCTACCTGCAGCCATATATGCCCATACCATCACACTGCCTCCACCATGTTTGCCATGTGATGTGGTATGCTCTGGATCACGAGGTATTTCTCTCCTTCCCCAAATGATCTGATTCAGCCTATTGATGGGCACCTTCACTTGCACTCCTAGGACTTCATATTAGTATCTCCAGTCTAATAACTACTCCAGATCTTTTATCTGGTTAGTTTGTCTTGAAATATCAAGCGGAGTTGACTATAATCCCTAAATGTTAAAAGTTATATTTTGAGTAACATTTTCCATTAAAGCTAAAAAGTCTTCTTTGATCACATCTTGACTGTTTTTGTTTTTACATTCATAGTAGTGGTGCAGAAGAATGTTCTCCTATAGCGATCATGTCTTTGTGTATTTGTAAAACATTTAAAAACGCAGACGCTGGTCGTAAGACAAGATCCAGCCCAAGTAGAAACAGCATAATTTGGTTTAAAACTATTCCTTTGGAAGTGCTTGCTAGGATTTGTTTTAGTTCCAGCTTTCCACCAACATACATGAGGAAGATGTTTCCTGACACCATGCTAATTTGTGTCTAAACAAAGCTTAGTAAAGAGCAGTTCACTGCTGACCACATTAGGAGTGTATGAGAATGAAGGAGACCCAGCACCAAAAGGAACTGCTGAAATGCTCTTCCATCATTCCGGCGCGTATCCGAGCAAGAGTAAATATTTGGTTTGTGGGAAGGGAAGAGGCTGAATTTGTTAGCGAACATGCAGAGCCTGAGAGGACGTCTGGCCGTGTGGTTAATGCCAGTTGTGTTTGTGTAAGAGGAGTGTTGGGCAGTGTGTGAGTATGAGAGTGTAACACACACACACACACACACGCACACACACACACACACACACACACACACACACACACACAAAACGAGCCATACGTTTATGCAAGGTTGTGTGTGAGAGAATGCACAACAATTTTCTGAAGATACGGTAGCTGTGTAGTATTTTTTTTAAAGGAGTAAAGGCTCAACACTACTTATCCTTATAAAAGTGGTGATGATAGACGGTATTGATAATCCCCCACTGGAGTATCAGCTACCAGATTTGTACAACTCAACAAACCCTGCACATTTTACACCATTCAATATTTAGAAAGGATAGATGGAAGAGTTGCTAAACATGGGGCACTCCTGCCTGCCAGAGTTTGCTCGCCATCTCCCAGGATGAAGTCCTGAAATCAGACTGAGCCAGTTAACAGAAATCTGTCATTGCTTTGATGAGGAAAAGGACGGCTGAGACCTCATCTTCTCCCTCTGAATGTTCAACGAGCTGAAATGAAGTCACTCTTTACAACCTAAGCATCTACTTTACCTGCTTTTACTATAAAAGAAATCCAACAACGTGTTGATGGGAAGATAATGAGAATGCATACTCAAGCAAGGGAGTGAGGTATTTGCACTTGATTTTCTAGGTCAGCTTCTCTTAATCTGATTCCAGTATAATATGGCCCTATTCAGACCTAGGATATGTCACATTGTTGGCATCTTGAATCAGTTGAAGCAACTGTCTTTGATCATCCAGACGTGCGTCCCTTTCACATTAATGTGCTTCTTTCACACATTTGCCTTGACAGTTCATATTGCCCTGACAAGCTAACTGTAGTTGATGGTGTTGGAAAATGTACAAGTTGAAGCTTGTTGAGCAGGTGGACTAATAAAGGACTCTTATAGGTTTCATCCCTGTAAAGGTTTCGTTGCATTTGAAGTGAAATCCACATTCATTGCCAACAAGACTTACTTGCTTTGTGAGTGTCGGACATAGGACCGAGTTTTGCGGCGCATGGTGGTGATGTAAACGAGTCTAGAATGGATCCGTCTGACATTAACGCCTCTGCGGAAGACCATCTGATTGTGGCTCCACAAAGTCAGTGGTTTTTTGTTTTTTTTTCACAGAAGTGATCTGCACTCACCGTGTTTTCGCCTAACAGTTATGAACTAAACACAACGATAAGATTAAGTGCAGATCCATAAAACTTGATCTTATTTGATCTTACTTCTGAGGCAGATACAGTCAAGCCAAAAGAGTCAGGCAGCAGCTCAGCCAGAAAACTAACTAGAACTACATCAGGTATCAACATTTTATTTGTTTATTTGTCTATGGTCTACTTTTCAGAGCTTCAGCTTGTGGTTATTTTACCAATCAAATTCTCTCTTGACTATTGCAGTGATTCATCAAGTAATCGGATAAGAAAAAAGTTGAAAAGACAGTTCTCTTAGAACGATCAACTACTTGGTAACGTGCATACGTCACTAACCTTAATTTCTATGCGCAACCATCTTATCTTTGTGATATCCGAAACGTTCCTATTTATGTGTTTGTCTTGTACACTTAGCTTCTGCAAATATAACTTTGTAAAATGAGATGCAGCAATAGTATAAAAAGATGCATGTAAGGAACTATATTTTGTCACTGCACAACTTCCTGGGTGCAGTAATTGTCTGCAGC